>JAWNZC010000011.1:5907500-6591073 GCA_035771165.1 Paragorgia papillata | reverse complement strand
GTCAAAAAGTCTCAAAATTTTGTCGCATGGCCGGGGTGTTCAAAAATTCTCAAAATTTTGTCGCAAGGCCGGGGTGGTCAAAAAATCTCAAAATTTTGTCGCAGGGCCGGGGTGATCAAAAAATCTCAAAATTTTGTCGCATGTCCGGTGTGGTCAAAATATCTCAAAATTTTGTCGCATTGCAGGGGCGGTCAAAAAATCTCAAAATTTTGTCGCAGGGCTGGCGTGGCCAAAAAATCTCAAAATTTTGTCGCAAGGCCGGGGTGGTCAAAGAATCTCAAAATTTTGTCGCCGGGCCGGGGTGGTCAAAAAGTCTCAAAATTTTGTCGCAGGGCCGGGGTGGTCAAAAAATCTCAAAATTTTGTCGCATGGCCGGGTGGTCAAAAAATCTCAAAATTTTGTCGCAGGGCCGGGGTGGTCAATTAATCTCAAAATTTTGTCGCAGGGCCGGGGTGGTCAAAAAATCTCAAAATTTTGTCGCAGGTCCGGGTGGTCAAAAAATCTCAAAATTTTGTCGCAAGGGCCGGGGTGGTCAAAAAATCTCAAAATTTTGTCGCAGGGCCGGTGTGGTCAAAAAATCTCAAAATTTTGTCGCAGGGCCGGGGTGGTCAAAAAATCTCAAAATTTTGTCGCATGTCCGGGGTGGTCAAAAAAATCTCAAAATTTTGTCGCAGGTCCGGGGAGGTCAAAGAATCTCAAAATTTTGTCGCAGGTCCGGGGTGGTCAAAAAATCTCAAAATTTTGTCGCAGGGCCGGGGTGGTCAGAAAATCTCAAAATTTTGTCGCAATCCGGGTGGTCAAAAAATCTCAAAATTTTGTCGCAAGTCCGGGTGGTCAAGTATTCTCAAAATTTTGTCGCAGGTCCGGTGTGGTCAAAAAATCTCAAAATTTTGTCGCAGGTCCGGGTGGTCAAAAAATCTCAAAATTTTGTCGCAGGTCCGGGGTGGTCAAAAAATCTCAAAATTTTGTCGCAAGTCCGGGGTGGTCAAAAAATCTCAAAATTTTGTCGCAGGACCGGGGTGGTCAAAAAATCTCAAAATTTTGTCGCAGGTCCGGGTTGGTCAAAAAATCTCAAAATTTTGTCGCAGGTCCGGGATGGTCAAAAAATCTCAAAATTTTGTCGCAGGTCCGGGGTGGTCAAAAAATCTCAAAATTTTGTAGCAGGTCCGGGGTGGTCAAAAAATCTCAAAATTTTGTCGCAGGTCCGTGGTGGCGAAAAAATCTCAAAATTTTGTCACAGGTCCGGGGAGATAAAAAAATCACAAAATTTTGTATCAGGTCTGGGGTGGTCAAAAAATCTCAAAATTTTGTCGCAGGCCGGCGTGGTCAAAAAATCTCAAAATTTTGTCGCAGGGCCGGGGTGGTCAAAAAATCTCAAAATTTTGTCGCAGGGCCGGCGTGGTCAAAAAATCTCAAAATTTTGTCGCAGGGCCGCTGTGGTCAAAAAATCTCAAAATTTTGTCGCAGGGCCGGGGTGGTCAAAAAATCTCAAAATTTTGTCGCAGGGCCGGGGTGGTCAAAAAATCTCAAAATTTTGTCGCAGGTCGGGGAGGTCAAAAAATCTCAAAACTTTATCGCACGGCTGGGGTAGTCAAAAAATCTCAAAATTTTGTAGCAGGGCCGGTGTGGTCAAAAATCTCAAAATTTTGTCGCAGGGCCGGGGTGGTCAAAAAATCTCAAAATTTTGTCGCAGGGCCGGGGTGATCAAAAAGGTCTCAAAATTTTGTCGCAGGTCCGGGGTGGTCAAAAAATCTCAAAATTTTGTCGCAGGTCCGGGTGGTCAAAAAATCTCAAAATTTTGTCGCAGGTCCGGGGTGGTCAAAAAATCTCAAAATTTTGTCGCAGGTTTGTGTGGTCAAAAATCTCAAAATTTTGTCGCAGGTCCGGTGTGGTCAAAAAATCTCAAAATTTTGTCGCAGGTCCGGGGTGGTCAAAAAATCTCAAAATTTTGTCGCAGGTCCGGGGTGGTCAAAAAATCTCAAAATTTTGTCGCATGTCCGGTGTGGTCAAAAAATTTCCAAATTTTGTCGCAGGTCCGGAGAGGTCAAAGATTTTCAAAATTTTGTCGCAGGTCCGGCGTGGTCAAAAAATCTCAAAATTTGGTCGCAGGTCCGGGGAGGTCAAAAAATCTCAAAATTTTGTCGCATGTCCGGGGTGGTCAAAAAATCTCAAAATTTTGTCGCAGGGCCGGGGTGGTCAAAAAGTCTCAAAATTTTGTCGCAGGGCCGGGGTGGTCAAAAAATCTCAAAATTTTGTCGCAGGGCCGGGGATGTCAAAAAGTCTCAAAATTTTGTCGCATGCCCGGTGTGGTCAAAAAATCTCAAAATTTTGTCGCAGGGCCGGGGTGGTCAAAAAATCTCAAAATTTTGTCGCAGGGCCTGGGTGGTCAAAAAATCTCAAAATTTTGTCGCAGGGCCGGGTGGTCAAAAAATCTCAAAATTTTGTCGCAGGCCGGGGTGGTCAAAAAATCTCAAAATTTTGTAGCAGGGCCGGTGTGGTCAAAAAATCTAAAAATTTTGTCGCAGGGCCGGGGTGGTCAAAAAATCTCAAAATTTTGTCGCAAGGCCGGGTTGGTCAAAAAATCTCAAATTTTGTCGCAGGGCCGGGGTGGTCAAAAAATCTCAAAATTTTGTCGCATGTCCGGTGTGGTCAAAAAATTTCAAAATTTTGTCGCAGGGCCGGGGTGGTCAAAAAATCTCAAAATTTTGTCGCAGGCCGGCGTGGTCAAAAAATCTCAAAATTTTGTCGCAGGGCCGGGGTGGTCAAAAAATCTCAAAATTTTGTCCCAGGTCCAGGGTTGTTAAAAAATCTCAAAATTTTGTCGCAGGTTCGGGGTGATCAAAAAATCTCAAAATTTTGTCGCAGGGCCGGGGTGGTCAAGAATCTCAAAATTTTGTCGCAGGGCCGGGGTGGTCAAAAAATCTCAAAATTTTGTCGCAGGGCCGGGGTGGTCAAAAAATCTCAAAATTTTGTCGCAGGGCCGGGGTAGTCAAAAAATCTCAAAATTTTGTCGCATGGCCGGCGTGGTCAAAAAATCTCAAAATTTTGTCGCAGGGCCGGGGTGTTCAAAGAATCTCAAAATTTTGTCGCAGGGCCGGGGTGGTCAAAAAATCTCAAAATTTTGTCGCAGGGCCGGGGTGGTCAAAAAAGTCTCAAAATTTTGTCGCAGGGCCAGGGTGGTCAAAAAATCTCAAAATTTTGTCGCATGGCCGGGGTAGTCAAAAAATCTCAAAATTTTGTCGCAGGGCCGGGGTGGTCAAAAAATCTCAAAATTTTGTCGCAGGGCCGGTGTGGTCAAAAAATCTCAAAATTTTGTCGCAGGTCCTGCGTGGTCAAAAAATCTCAAAATTTTGTCGCAGGTCCGGGGTGGTCAAAAAATCTCAAAATTTTGTCGCAGGTCCGGGGTGGTCAAAAAATTTCCAAATTTTGTCGCAGGTCCGGAGAGGTCAAAGATTTTCAAAATTTTGTCGCAGGTCCGGGGTGGTCAAAAAATCTCAAAATTATGTCGCAGGTCCTGGGTGGTCAAAAAATCTCAAAATTTTGTCGCATGGCCGGGGTGGTCAAAAAATCTCAAAATTTTGTCGCAGGGCTGGGGAGGTCAAAAAATCTCAAAATTTTGTCGCAGCGCCGGGGTGGTCAAAAAATCTCAAAATTTTGTCGCAGGGCCGGGGTGGTCAAAAAATCTCAAAATTTTGTCGCAGGGCCGGGGTGGTCAAAAAATCTCAAAATTTTGTCGCAGGGCCGGGGTGGTCAATAAATCTCAAAATTTTGTCGCAGGGCCGGGGTGGTCAAAAAATCTCAAAATTTTGTCGCATGTCCGGGGTGGTCAAAAAATCTCAAAATTTTGTCGCAGGTCCGGTGTGGTCAAAAAATCTCAAAATTTTGTCGCATGGCCGGGGTGGTCAAAAAATCTCAAAATTTTGTCGCAGGGCCGGGGTGGTCAAAGAATCTCAAAATTTTGTCGCAGGGCCGGGGTGGTCAAAAAATCTCAAAATTTTGTCGCAGGGCCAGGGTGGTCAAAAAATCTCAAAATTTTGTCGCAGGGCCGGGGTGGTCAAAAAATCTCAAAATTTTGTCGCAGGTCCGGGGTGGTCAAAAAATCTCAAAATTTTGTCGCAGGGCCGGCGTGGTCAAAAAATCTCAAAATTTTGTCGCAGGGCCGGGGTGGTCAAAAAATCTCAAAATTTTGTCGCAGGGCCGGGGAAGTCAAAAAATCTCAAAATTTTGTCGCATGGCCGGGGTGGTCAAAAAATCTCAAAATTTTGTCGCAGGGCCGGGGTGGTCAAAGAATCTCAAAATTTTGTCGCAGGGCCGGGGTGGTCAAAAAGTCTCAAAATTTTGTCGCAGGGCCGGGGTTGGCAAAAAATCTCAAAATTTTGTCGCAGGGCCGGGGTGGTCAAAAAATCTCAAAATTTTGTCGCATGGCCGGGGTAGTCAAAAAATCTCAAAATTTTGTCGCAGGGCCGGGGTGGTCAAAAAATCTCAAAATTTTGTCGCAGGGCCGGGGAGGTCAAAAAATCTCAAAATTTTGTCGCAGGTCCTGTGTGGTCAAAAAATCTCAAAATTTTGTCGAGTGTCCGGGGTGGTCAAAAAATCTCAAAATTTTGTCGCATGTCCGGTGTGGTCAAAAAATTTCCAAATTTTGTCGCAGGTCCGGAGAGGTCAAAGAATTTCAAAATTTTGTCGCAGGTCCGGGGTGGTCAAAAAATCTCAAAATTATGTCGCCGGTCCTGGGTGGTCAAAAAATCTCAAAATTTTGTTGCAGGGCCGGCGAAGTCAAAAAATATCAAAATTTTCTCGCAGTGCCGGGTGGTCAAAAAATCTCTAAATTTTGTCGCATGGCCGGTGTCTGCAAAAAATCTCAAAATTTTGTCGCAGGGCCAGGGTGGTCAAAAAATCTCAGAATTTTGTTGCATGGCCGGGGTAATAAAAAAATCTCAAAATTTTGTCCCAGTGCCGGGGTGGTCAAAAAATCTCAAAATTTTGTCGCATGGCCGGTGTCGGCAAAAAATCTCAAAATTTTGTCTCAGGGCCAGGGTGGTCAAAAAATCTCAGAATTTTGTTGGATGGCCGGGGTAATAAAAAAATCTCAAAATTTTGTCCCAGTGCCGGGGTGGTCAAAAAATCTCAAAATTTTGTCGCATGGCCGGTGTCGGCAATAAATCTCAAAATTTTGTCTCAGGGCCAGGGTGGTCAAAAAATCTCAAAATTTTCTCACAGGTCCGGGGTGGTCAAAACATATCAAAATTTTGTCGTGGGTCCTGTGTAGTCAAAAAATCCCCAAATTTTGTCTCAGGTTCGTTGTGGTCAAGAAATCTCGAAATTTTCTCGCAGGACCTGTGTGGTCAAAAAATCTCAAAACTTTGTCGAAGGTCCAGGGTGGTTAAAAAATCTCAAAATTTTGTCGCAGGTCCGGTGTGGTCAAAAAATCTAAAAATTTTGTCGCAGATCCGAGTTGGTCAAAAAATCTCAAGATTTTGTCGCAGTTGCAGGATGGTCAAACAATCACAAAATTTTGTCGCAGGTCCGGTGCGTTAAAAAAATCTAAAAATTGTGTGGCAGCTCCGCGGTTGTGAAAAAATTTCAAAACTTTGTCGCAGGTCCGGCGTGGCGAAAAAATATCAAAATTTTGTAACAGGACCGGGTAGATAAAAAAATCACAAAATTTTGTATCAGGTCCGGGGTGGTCAAAAAATCGCAACATTTTTTTGCAGGTCCAGGTTGGTCAGAAAATCTCAAAATTTTGTCGCAGTTCCAGGATGGTGAAAAAATCTCAAAATTTTGTCGCAGGTCTGGTGTGGTCAAAAATTCTCAAACTTTTGTCGCAGGTCCGGTGTGGTCAAAAAATCTCAAAATTTTGTGGCAGCTCCGCTGTGGTCAAAAAATTTCAAAATTTTGTCGCATGTCCTGGATGGTCAAAAAATTTCAAAACTTTGTCGCAGGTACAGGGCGGTCAAAAAATCTCAAAACTTTGTCGAGTTCTGGGATTGTCAAAAAATCTCAAAATTTTGTTTCAGGTCCAGGCGGTCAAAAAATCTCAAAATTTTGTCGCAGGTCCGGGATTGTCAAAAAATCTCAAAATTTTGTCGCAGGACCGGTGTGGTCAAAAAATCTAAAAATCTTGTCGCAGGTCCGGGTGGACAAGTATTCTCAAAATTTTCTCGCAGGTGCTGTGTGGTCAAAAAATCTCAAAATTTAGTTTCAGGTCCAGGCGGTCAAAAAATCTCAAAACTTTGTCGAAGGTCCAGGGTGGTTAAAAAATCTCAAAATTTTGTCGCAGGTCCGGTGTGGTCAAAAAATCTAAAAATTTTGTCGCAGATCCGAGTTGGTCAAAAAATCTCAAGATTTTTTCGCAGGTCCATGGTGGTCAAAAATTCTCAAACTTTTGTCGCAGGTCCGGCGTGGTCAAAAAATCTCAAAATTTTGTGGCAGCTCCGCTGTGGTCAAAAAGTTTCAAAATTTTGTCGCATGTCCTGGATGGTCAAAAAATTTCAAAACTTTGTCGCAGGTACAGGGCGGTCAAAAAATCTCAAAACTTTGTCGAGTTCTGGGATTGTCAAAAAATCTCAAAATTTTGTTTCAGGTCCAGGCGGTCAAAAAATCTCAAAATTTTGTCGCAGGTCCGGGATTGTCAAAAAATCTAAAAATCTTGTCGCATGTCCGTGTGGTCAAAAAATCTCAAAATCTTGTCGCAGGTCCGGGTGGACAAGTATTCTCAAAATTTTCTCGCAGGTCCTGTGTGGTCAAAAAATCTCAAAATTTAGTTTCAGGTCCAGGCGGTCAAAAAATCTCAAAACTTTGTCGAAGGTCCAGGGTGGTTAAAAAATCTCAAAATTTTGTCGCAGGTCCGGTGTGGTCAAAAAATCTCAAAATTTTGTCGCAGGTCCGGGGTAGTCAAAAAATCACAAAATTTTGTCGCAGATCCGGGGTGGTCAAAAAATCTCAAGATTTTGTCGCAGGTCCGGGGTGGTCAATACATATCAAAATTTTGTCGCGGGCCCTGTGTAGTCAAAAAATCCCAAAATTTTGTTGCATGGCCGGCGTAGTGAAAAAATATCAAAATTTTGTCGCAGGGCAGGGGTGTTCAAAGAATCTCAAAATTTTCTCGCAGTGCCGGGGTGGTCAAAAAATCTCTAAATTTTTGTCGCATGGACGGTGTCTGCAAAAAATCTCAAAATTTTGTTGCAGTTCCGGTGTGGTCAAAAAATCTCAAAATTTTGTCGCAGGTCCGAAGTGGTCAGTAAAATCTCAAAATTTTGTCGCAGGTCCGGTGTGGTCAAAAAATCTAAAAATTTTGTCGCAGCTCCGGGGTTGTCAAAAAATCTCAAAATTTTGTCGCAGGTCCGGGTGGTCAAGTATTCTCAAAATTTTGTCGCAGGTCCTGTGTAGTCAAAAAATCTCAAAATTATGTCGCAGGTCCAGGGTGGTCAAAAAATCTCAAAATTTTGTCCCAGGTCCAGGGTTGTCAAAAAATCTCAAAATTTTCTCGCAGGTTCGGGGTGATCAAAAAATCTCAAAATATTGTCGCAGGTTCGGGGTGATCAAAAAATCTCAAAATTTTGTCGCAGGTCCGGCGTGGTCAGGACATCTCGAAATTTTGTCGCAGGACCTGTGTAGTCAAAAAATCTCAAAATTATGTCGCAGGTCCAGGGTGGTCAAAAAATCTCAAAATTTTGTCCCAGGTCCAGGGTTGTCAAAAAATCTCAAAATTTTGTCGCAGGTTCAGGGTGATCAAAAAATCTCAAAATATTGTCGCAGGTCCGGGGTGGTCAGGACATCTCAAAATTTTGTCGCAGGTCCGGCGTGGTCAAAAAATCTCAAAATTTTGTCGAGGGTCCAGGGTGGTCAAGAAATCTCAAAATTTTGTCGCAGGTCCGGGATGATCAAAGAATTTCCAAATTTTGTTGCAGGTCAGGGGTGGTCAAAAAATCTCAAAATTTTCTCGCAGGTCCGGGGTGGTCAAAACATATCAAAATTTTGTCGCGGGCCCTGTGTAGTCAAAAAATCCCCAAATTTTGTCTCAGGTTCGTTGTGGTCAACAAATCTCGAAATTTTGTCGCAGGACCTGTGTAGTCAAAAAATCTCAAAATTATGTCGCAGGTCCAGGGTGGTCAAAAAATCTCAAAATTTTGTCCCAGGTCCAGGGTTGTCAAAAAATCTCAAAATTTTCTCGCAGGTTCGGGGTGATCAAAAAATCTCAAAATATTGTCGCAGGTTCGGGGTGATCAAAAAATCTCAAAATTTTGTCGCAGGTCCGGCGTGGTCATGACATCTCGAAATTTTGTCGCAGGACCTGTGTTAGTCAAAAAATCTCAAAATTATGTCGCAGGTCCAGGGTGGTCAAAAAATCTCAAAATTTTGTCCCAGGTCCAGGGTTGTCAAAAAATCTCAAAAATTTTGTCGCAGGTTCAGGGTGATCAAAAAATCTCAAAATATTGTCGCAGGTCCGGGGTGGTCAGGACATCTCAAAATTTTGTCGCAGGTCCGGCGTGGTCAAAAAATCTCAAAATTTTGTCGAGGGTCCAGGGTGGTCAAGAAATCTCAAAATTTTGTCGCAGGTCCGGGATGATCAAAGAATTTCCAAATTTTGTTGCAGGTCAGGGGTGGTCAAAAAATCTCAAAATTTTCTCGCAGGTCCGGGGTGGTCAAAACATATCAAAATTTTGTCGCGGGCCCTGTGTAGTCAAAAAATCCCCAAATTTTGTCTCAGGTTCGTTGTGGTCAACAAATCTCGAAATTTTGTCGCAGGACCTGTGTAGTCAAAAAATCTCAAAATTATGTCGCAGGTCCAGGGTGGTCAAAAAATCTCAAAATTTTGTCCCAGGTCCAGGGTTGTCAAAAAATCTCAAAATTTTCTCGCAGGTTCGGGGTGATCAAAAAATCTCAAAATATTGTCGCAGGTTCGGGGTGATCAAAAAATCTCAAAATTTTGTCGCAGGTCCGGCGTGGTCAGGACATCTCAAAATTATGTCGCAGGTCCAGGGTGGTCAAAAAATCTCAAAATTTTGTCCCAGGTCCAGGGTTGTCAAAAAATCTCAAAATTTTGTCGCAGGTTCAGGGTGATCAAAAAATCTCAAAATATTGTCGCAGGTCCGGGGTGGTCAGGACATCTCAAAATTTTGTCGCAGGTCCGGCGTGGTCAAAAAATCTCAAAATTTTGTCGAGGGTCCAGGGTGGTCAAGAAATCTCAAAATTTTGTCGCAGGTCCGGGATGATCAAAGAATTTCCAAATTTTGTTGCAGGTCAGGGGTGGTCAAAAAATCTCAAAATTTTCTCGCAGGTCCGGGGTGGTCAAAACATATCAAAATTTTGTCGCGGGCCCTGTGTAGTCAAAAAATCCCCAAATTTTGTCTCAGGTTCGTTGTGGTCAACAAATCTCGAAATTTTCTCGCAGGACCTGTGTGGTCAAAAAATCTCAAAATTATGTCCCAGGTCCAGGGTGGTCAAAAAATCTCGAAATTTTCTCGCAGGACCTGTGTGGTCAAAAAATCTCAAAATTATGTCCCAGGTCCAGGGTGGTCAAAAAATCTCGAAATTTTCTCGCAGGACCTGTGTCGTCAAAAAATCTCAAAATTATGTCGCAGGTCCAGGGTGGTCAAAAAATCTCAAAATTTTGTCGCAGTTCCGGTGTGGTCAAAAAATCTAAAAATTTTGTCGCAGCTCCGGGGTTGTCAAAAAATCTCAAAATTTTGTCGCAGGTTCGGTGTGGTCAAGAAATCTCGAAATTTTGTCGCAGGACCTGTGTAGTCAAAAAATCTCAAAATTATGTCGCAGGTCCAGGGTGGTCAAAAAATCTCAAAATTTTGTCCCAGGTCCAGGGTTGTCAAAAAATCTCAAAATTTTGTCGCAGGTTCGGGGTGATCAAAAAATCTCAAAATATTGTCCCAGGTCCGGGGTGGTCAGGACATCTCAAAATTTTGTCGCAGGTCCGGCGCGGTCAAAAAATCTCAAAATTTTGTCGCAGGTCCTGTGGGGTCAAAAAATCTCAAAATTTTGTCGAGGGTCCAGGGTGGTCAAGAAATCTCAAAATTTTGTCGCAGGTCCGGGGTAATCAAAGAATTTCCAAATTTTGTTGCAGGTCAGGGGTGGTCAAAAAATCTCAAAATTTTCTCGCAGGTCCGGGGTGGTCAATACATATCAAAATTTTGTCGCGGGCCCTGTGTTGTCAAAAAATCCCAAAATTTTGTTGCATGGCCGGCGTAGTGAAAAAATCTCAAAATTTTGTCGCAGGGCAGGGGTGTTCAAAGAATCTCAAAATTTTCTCGCAGTGCCGGGGTGGTCAAAAAATCTCTAAATTTTGTCGCATGGCCGGTGTCTGCAAAAAATCTCAAAATTTTGTTGCAGGGCCAGGGTGGTCAAAAAATCTCAGAATTTTGTTGCATGGCCGGGGTAGTAAAAAAATCTCAAAATTTTGTCGCAGTGCCGGGGTGGTCAAAAAATCTCAAAATTTTGTCGCTTGGCCGGTGTCGTCAAAAAATCTCAAAATTTTGTCGCAGGTCCTGTCGGGTCAAAAAATCTCAAAATTTTGTCGAGGGTCCAGGGTGGTCAAGAAATCTCAAAATTTTGTCGCAGGTCCGGGGTGATCAAAGAATTTCCAAATTTTTGTTGCAGGTCAGGGGTGCTCAAAAAATCTCAAAATTTTCTCGCAGGTCCGGGGTGGTCAAAGCATATCAAAATTTTGTCGCGGGCCCTATGTAGTCAAAAAATCCCAAAATTTTGTTGCATGGCCGGCGTAGTGAAAAAATATCAAAATTTTCTCGCAGTGCCAGGGTGGTCAAAAAATCTCTAAATTTTGTCGCATGGCCGGTGTCTGCAAAAAATCTCAAAATTTTGTCGCAGGGCCAGGGTGGTCAAGAAATCTCAGAATTTTGTTGCATGGCCGGGGTAATAAAAAAATCTCAAAATTTTGTCCCAGTGCCGGGGTGGTCAAAAAATCTCAAAATTTTGTCGCATGGCCGGTGTCGGCAAAAAATCTCAAAATTTTGTCTCAGGGCCAGGGTGGTCAAAAAATCTCAGAATTTTGTTGCATGGCCGGGGTAATAAAAAAATCTCAAAATTTTGTTGCATGGCGGCCGTAGGGAAAAAATCTCAAAATTTTGTCGCAGTGCCGGGGTGTTCAAAGAATCTCAAAATTTTGTCGCAGGGCCAGGGTGGTCAAAAAATCTCAGAATTTTGTTGCATGGCCGGGGTAATAAAAAAATCTCAAAATTTTGTCCCAGTGCCGGGGTGGTCAAAAAATCTCAAAATTTTGTCGCATGGCCGGTGTCGGCAAAAAATCTCAAAATTTTGTCTCAGGGCCAGGGTGGTCAAAAAATCTCAGAATTTTGTTGGATGGCCGGGGTAATAAAAAAATCTCAAAATTTTGTCCCAGTGCCGGGGTGGTCAAAAAATCTCAAAATTTTGTCGCATGGCCGGTGTCGGCAATAAATCTCAAAATTTTCTCACAGGTCCGGGGTGGTCAAAACATATCAAAATTTTGTCGTGGGTCCTGTGTAGTCAAAAAATCCCCAAATTTTGTCTCAGGTTCGTTGTGGTCAAGAAATCTCGAAATTTTCTCGCAGGACCTGTGTGGTCAAAAAATCTCAAAACTTTGTCGAAGGTCCAGGGTGGTTAAAAAATCTCAAAATTTTGTCGCAGGTCCGGTGTGGTCAAAAAATCTAAAAATTTTCTCGCAGATCCGAGTTGGTCAAAAAATCTCAAGATTTTGTCGCAGTTGCAGGATGGTCAAACAATCAAAAAATTTTGTCGCAGGTCCGGTGCGTTAAAAAAATCTAAAAATTGTGTGGCAGCTCCGCGGTTGTGAAAAAATTTCAAAACTTTGTCGCAGGTCCGGCGTGGCGAAAAAATATCAAAATTTTGTAACAGGACCGGGTAGATAAAAAAATCACAAAATTTTGTATCAGGTCCGGGGTGGTCAAAAAATCACAAAATTTTGTCGCAGGTCCGAGTTGGTCAAAAAAGTCTCAAAATTTTTTCGCAGGTCCATGGTGGTCAAAAATTCTCAAACTTTTGTCGCAGGTCCGGCGTGGTCAAAAAATCTCAAAATTTTGTGGCAGCTCCGCTGTGGTCAAAAAGTTTCAAAATTTTGTCGCATGTCCTGGATGGTCAAAAAATTTCAAAACTTTGTCGCAGGTACAGGGCGGTCAAAAAATCTCAAAACTTTGTCGAGTTCTGGGATTGTCAAAAAATCTCAAAATTTTGTTTCAGGTCCAGGCGGTCAAAAAATCTAAAAATTTTGTCGCAGGTCCGGGATTGTCAAAAAATCTCAAAATTTTGTCGCAGGACCGGTGTGGTCAAAAAATCTAAAAATGTTGTCGCAGGTCCGGGTGGACAAGTATTCTAAAAATTTTCTCGCAGGTCCTGTGTGGTCAAAAAATCTCAAAATTTAGTTTCAGGTCCAGGCGGTCAAAAAATCTCAAAACTTTGTCGAAGGTCCAGGGTGGTTAAAAAATCTCAAAATTTTATCGCAGGTCCGGTGTGGTCAAAAAATCTAAAAATTTTGTCGCAGGTCCGGGGTAGTCAAAAAATCACAAAATTTTGTCGCAGGTCCGGCGTGGTCAAAAAATCTCAAAATTTTCTCGCAGGTCCGGGGTGGTCAATACATATCAAAATTTTGTCGCGGGCCCTGTGTAGTCAAAAAATCCCAAAATTTTGTTGCATGGCCGGCGTAGTGAAAAAATCTCAAAATTTTGTCGCAGGGCAGGGGTGTTCAAAGAATCTCAAAATTTTCTCGCAGTGCCGGGGTGGTCAAAAAATCTCTAAATTTTGTCGCATGGACGGTGTCTGCAAAAAATCTCAAAATTTTGTTGCAGTTCCGGTGTGGTCAAAAAATCTAAAAATTTTGTCGCAACTCCGGGGTTGTCAAAAAATCTCAAAATTTTGTCGCAGGTTCGGTGTGGTCAAAAAATCTAAAAATTTTGTCGCAACTCCGGGGTTGTCAAAAAATCTCAAAATTTTGTCGCAGGTTCGGTGTGGTCAAGAAATCTCGAAATTTTGTCGCAGGACCTGTGTAGTCAAAAAATCTCAAAATTATGTCGCAGGTCCAGGGTGGTCAAAAAATCTCAAAATTTTGTCCCAGGTCCAGGGTTGTCAAAAAATCTCAAAATTTTCTCGCAGGTTCGGGGTGATCAAAAAATCTCAAAATATTGTCGCAGGTTCGGGGTGATCAAAAAATCTCAAAATTTTGTCGCAGGTCCGGCGTGGTCAGGACATCTCGAAATTTTGTCGCAGGACCTGTGTAGTCAAAAAATCTCAAAATTATGTCGCAGGTCCAGGGTGGTCAAAAAATCTCAAAATTTTGTCCCAGGTCCAGGGTTGTCAAAAAATCTCAAAATTTTGTCGCAGGTTCAGGGTGATCAAAAAATCTCAAAATATTGTCGCAGGTCCGGGGTGGTCAGGACATCTCAAAATTTTGTCGCAGGTCCGGCGTGGTCAAAAAATCTCAAAATTTTGTCGAGGGTCCAGGGTGGTCAAGAAATCTCAAAATTTTGTCGCAGGTCCGGGATGATCAAAGAATTTCCAAATTTTGTTGCAGGTCAGGGGTGGTCAAAAAATCTCAAAATTTTCTCGCAGGTCCGGGGTGGTCAAAACATATCAAAATTTTGTCGCGGGCCCTGTGTAGTCAAAAAATCCCCAAATTTTGTCTCAGGTTCGTTGTGGTCAACAAATCTCGAAATTTTGTCGCAGGACCTGTGTAGTCAAAAAATCTCAAAATTATGTCGCAGGTCCAGGGTGGTCAAAAAATCTCAAAATTTTGTCCCAGGTCCAGGGTTGTCAAAAAATCTCAAAATTTTCTCGCAGGTTCGGGGTGATCAAAAAATCTCAAAATATTGTCGCAGGTTCGGGGTGATCAAAAAATCTCAAAATTTTGTCGCAGGTCCGGCGTGGTCAGGACATCTCGAAATTTTGTCGCAGGACCTGTGTAGTCAAAAAATCTCAAAATTATGTCGCAGGTCCAGGGTGGTCAAAAAATCTCAAAATTTTGTCCCAGGTCCAGGGTTGTCAAAAAATCTCAAAATTTTGTCGCAGGTTCAGGGTGATCAAAAAATCTCAAAATATTGTCGCAGGTCCGGGGTGGTCAGGACATCTCAAAATTTTGTCGCAGGTCCGGCGTGGTCAAAAAATCTCAAAATTTTGTCGAGGGTCCAGGGTGGTCAAGAAATCTCAAAATTTTGTCGCAGGTCCGGGATGATCAAAGAATTTCCAAATTTTGTTGCAGGTCAGGGGTGGTCAAAAAATCTCAAAATTTTCTCGCAGGTCCGGGGTGGTCAAAACATATCAAAATTTTGTCGCGGGCCATGTGTAGTCAAAAAATCCCCAAATTTTGTCTCAGGTTCGTTGTGGTCAACAAATCTCGAAATTTTGTCGCAGGACCTGTGTAGTCAAAAAATCTCAAAATTATGTCGCAGGTCCAGGGTGGTCAAAAAATCTCAAAATTTTGTCCCAGGTCCAGGGTTGTCAAAAAATCTCAAAATTTTCTCGCAGGTTCGGGGTGATCAAAAAATCTCAAAATATTGTCGCAGGTTCGGGGTGATCAAAAAATCTCAAAATTTTGTCGCAGGTCCGGCGTGGTCAGGACATCTCAAAATTATGTCGCAGGTCCAGGGTGGTCAAAAAATCTCAAAATTTTGTCCCAGGTCCAGGGTTGTCAAAAAATCTCAAAATTTTGTCGCAGGTTCAGGGTGATCAAAAAATCTCAAAATATTGTCGCAGGTCCGGGGTGGTCAGGACATCTCAAAATTTTGTCGCAGGTCCGGCGTGGTCAAAAAATCTCGAAATTTTCTCGCAGGACCTGTGTCGTCAAAAAATCTCAAAATTATGTCGCAGGTCCAGGGTGGTCAAAAAATCTCAAAATTTTGTCGCAGTTCCGGTGTGGTCAAAAAATCTAAAAATTTTGTCGCAGCTCCGGGGTTGTCAAAAAATCTCAAAATTTTGTCGCAGGTTCGGTGTGGTCAAGAAATCTCGAAATTTTGTCGCAGGACCTGTGTAGTCAAAAAATCTCAAAATTATGTCGCAGGTCCAGGGTGGTCAAAAAATCTCAAAATTTTGTCCCAGGTCCAGGGTTGTCAAAAAATCTCAAAATATTGTCGCAGGTTCGGGGTGGTCAGGACATCTCAAAATTTTGTCGCAGGTCCGGCGCGGTCAAAAAATCTCAAAATTTTGTCGCAGGTCCTGTGGGGTCAAAAAATCTCAAAATTTTGTCGAGGGTCCAGGGTGGTCAAGAAATCTCAAAATTTTGTCGCAGGTCCGGGGTAATCAAAGAATTTCCAAATTTTGTTGCAGGTCCGGGGTGGTCAATACATATCAAAATTTTGTCGCGGGCCCTGTGTTGTCAAAAAATCCCAAAATTTTGTTGCATGGCCGGCGTAGTGAAAAAATCTCAAAATTTTGTCGCAGGGCAGGGGTGTTCAAAGAATCTCAAAATTTTCTCGCAGTGCCGGGGTGGTCAAAAAATCTCTAAATTTTGTCGCATGGCCGGTGTCTGCAAAAAATCTCAAAATTTTGTTGCAGGGCCAGGGTGGTCAAAAAATCTCAGAATTTTGTTGCATGGCCGGGGTAGTAAAAAAATCTCAAAATTTTGTCGCAGTGCCGGGGTGGTCAAAAAATCTCAAAATTTTGTCGCTTGGCCGGTGTCGTCAAAAAATCTCAAAATTTTGTCGCAGGTCCTGTCGGGTCAAAAAATCTCAAAATTTTGTCGAGGGTCCAGGGTGGTCAAGAAATCTCAAAATTTTGTCGCAGGTCCGGGGTGATCAAAGAATTTCCAAATTTTGTTGCAGGTCAGGGGTGCTCAAAAAATCTCAAAATTTTCTCGCAGGTCCGGGGTGGTCAAAGCATATCAAAATTTTGTCGCGGGCCCTATGTAGTCAAAAAATCCCAAAATTTTGTTGCATGGCCGGCGTAGTGAAAAAATATCAAAATTTTCTCGCAGTGCCAGGGTGGTCAAAAAATCTCTAAATTTTGTCGCATGGCCGGTGTCTGCAAAAAATCTCAAAATTTTGTCGCAGGGCCAGGGTGGTCAAGAAATCTCAGAATTTTGTTGCATGGCCGGGGTAATAAAAAAATCTCAAAATTTTGTCCCAGTGCCGGGGTGGTCAAAAAATCTCAAAATTTTGTCGCATGGCCGGTGTCGGCAAAAAATCTCAAAATTTTGTCTCAGGGCCAGGGTGGTCAAAAAATCTCAGAATTTTGTTGCATGGCCGGGGTAATAAAAAAATCTCAAAATTTTGTTGCATGGCGGCCGTAGGGAAAAAATCTCAAAATTTTGTCGCAGTGCCGGGGTGTTCAAAGAATCTCAAAATTTTGTCGCAGAGCCAGGGTGGTCAAAAAATCCCAAAATTTTGTTGCATGGCCGGCGTAGTGAAAAAATCTCAAAATTTTGTTACAGGGCCGCGGTGTTCAAAGAATCTCAAAATTTTGTCGCAGAGCCGGGGTGGTCAAAAAATCTCAAAATTTTGTCGTATGGCCGGTGTCGTCAAAAAATCTCAAAATTTTGTTGCATGGCCGGGGTAGTAAAAAAATCTCAAAATTTTGTCGCAGTGCCGGGGTGGTCAAAAAATCTCAAAATTTTGTCGCAGGTTCGGGGTGATCAAAAAATCTCAAAATATTGTCCCAGGTCCGGGGTGGTCAGGACATCTCAAAATTTTGTCGCAGGTCCGGCGCGGTCAAAAAATCTCAAAATTTTGTCGCAGGTCCTGTGGGGTCAAAAAATCTCAAAATTTTGTCGAGGGTCCAGGGTGGTCAAGAAATCTCAAAATTTTGTCGCAGGTCCGGGGTAATCAAAGAATTTCCAAATTTTGTTGCAGGTCAGGGGTGGTCAAAAAATCTCAAAATTTTCTCGCAGGTCCGGGGTGGTCAATACATATCAAAATTTTGTCGCGGGCCCTGTGTTGTCAAAAAATCCCAAAATTTTGTTGCATGGCCGGCGTAGTGAAAAAATCTCAAAATTTTTGTCGCAGGGCAGGGGTGTTCAAAGAATCTCAAAATTTTCTCGCAGTGCCGGGGTGGTCAAAAAATCTCTAAATTTTGTCGCATGGCCGGTGTCTGCAAAAAATCTCAAAATTTTGTTGCAGGGCCAGGGTGGTCAAAAAATCTCAGAATTTTGTTGCATGGCCGGGGTAGTAAAAAAATCTCAAAATTTTGTCGCAGTGCCGGGGTGGTCAAAAAATCTCAAAATTTTGTCGCTTGGCCGGTGTCGTCAAAAAATCTCAAAATTTTGTCGCAGGTCCTGTCGGGTCAAAAAATCTCAAAATTTTGTCGAGGGTCCAGGGTGGTCAAGAAATCTCAAAATTTTGTCGCAGGTCCGGGGTGATCAAAGAATTTCCAAATTTTGTTGCAGGTCAGGGGTGCTCAAAAAATCTCAAAATTTTCTCGCAGGTCCGGGGTGGTCAAAGCATATCAAAATTTTGTCGCGGGCCCTATGTAGTCAAAAAATCCCAAAATTTTGTTGCATGGCCGGCGTAGTGAAAAAATATCAAAATTTTTCTCGCAGTGCCAGGGTGGTCAAAAAATCTCTAAATTTTGTCGCATGGCCGGTGTCTGCAAAAAATCTCAAAATTTTGTCGCAGGGCCAGGGTGGTCAAGAAATCTCAGAATTTTGTTGCATGGCCGGGGTAATAAAAAAATCTCAAAATTTTGTCCCAGTGCCGGGGTGGTCAAAAAATCTCAAAATTTTGTCGCATGGCCGGTGTCGGCAAAAAATCTCAAAATTTTGTCTCAGGGCCAGGGTGGTCAAAAAATCTCAGAATTTTGTTGCATGGCCGGGGTAATAAAAAAATCTCAAAATTTTGTTGCATGGCGGGCGTAGGGAAAAAATCTCAAAATTTTGTCGCAGTGCCGGGGTGTTCAAAGAATCTCAAAATTTTGTCGCAGAGCCAGGGTGGTCAAAAAATCCCAAAATTTTGTTGCATGGCCGGCGTAGTGAAAAAATCTCAAAATTTTGTTACAGGGCCGCGGTGTTCAAAGAATCTCAAAATTTTGTCGCAGAGCCGGGGTGGTCAAAAAATCTCAAAATTTTGTCGTATGGCCGGTGTCGTCAAAAAATCTCAAAATTTTGTTGCATGGCCGGGGTAGTAAAAAAATCTCAAAATTTTGTCGCAGTGCCGGGGTGGTCAAAAAATCTCAAAATTTTGTCGCATGGCCGGTGTCGTCAAAAAATCTCAAAATTTTGTCGCATGGCCGGTGTCGGCAAAAAATCTCAAAATTTTGTCTCAGGGCCAGGGTGGTCAAAAAATCTCAAAATTTTGTTGCATCGCCGGCGTAGTGAAAAAATCTCAAAATTTTGTCGCAGTGCCGGGGAGTTCAAAGAATCTCAAAATTTAGTCGCAGAGCCAGGGTGGTCAAGAAATCCCAAAATTTTGTTGCATAGCCAGCGTAGTGAAAAAATCTCAAAATTTTGTTGCAGGGCAGGGGTGTTCAAAGAATCTCAAAACTTTCTCGCAGTGCCGGGGTGGTCAAAAAATCTCAAAATTTTGTCGTATGGCCGGTGTCGGCAAAAAATCTCAAAATTTTGTCTCAGGGCCGGGGTAGTAAAAAAATCTCAAAATTTTGTCGCAGTGCCGGGGTGGTCAAAAAATCTCAAAATTTTGTCGCATGGCCGGTGTCGTCAAAAAATCTCAAAATTTTGTCGCATGGCCGGTGTCGGCAAAAAATCTCAAAATTTTGTCTCAGGGCCAGGATGGTCAAAAAATCTCAAAATTTTGTTGCATGGCCGGTGTCGTCAAAAAATCTCAAAATTTAGTCGCATGGCCGGTGTCGGCAAAAAATCTCAAAATTTTGTCTCAGGGCCAGGGTGGTCAAAAAATCTCAAAATTTTGTTGCATGGCCGGCGTAGTGAAAAAATCTCAAAATTTTGTCGCAGTGCCGGGGTGTTCAAAGAATCTCAAAATTTTGTCGCAGAGCCAGGGTGGTCAAAAAATCCCAAAATTTTGTTGCATGGCCGGCGTAGTGAAAAAATCTCAAAATTTTGTTGCAGGGCAGGGGTGGTCAAAAAATCTCAAAATTTTGTCGCATGGCCGGTGCCGGCAAAAAATCTCAAAATTTTGTCTCAGGGCCAGGGTGGTCAAAAAATCTCAAAATTTTGTTGCATGGCCGGCGTAGTGAAAAAATCTCAAAATCTTGTCGCAGTGCCGGGAGTTCAAAGAATCTCAAAATTTTGTCGCCGAGCCAGGGTGGTCAAAAAATCCCAAAATTTTGTTGCATGGCCGGCGTAGTGAAAAAATCTCAAAATTTTGTTGCAGGGTAGGGGTGGTCAAAAAATCTCAAAATTTTGTCGCATGGCCGGTGTCGGCAAAAAATCTCAAAATTTTGTCGCAGGGCCAGGGTGGTCAAAGAATCTCAAAATTTTGTTGTATGGCCGGCGTAATGAAAAAATCTCAAAATTTTGTTGCAGGGCAGGGGTGGTCAAAAAATCTCAAAATTTTCTCGCATGGCCGGCGTCGGCAAAAAATCTCAAAATTTTGTCGCAGGGCCAGGGTGGTCAAAGAATCTCAAAATTTTGTTGTATGGCCGGCGTAATGAAAAAATCTCAAAATTTTGTCGCAGGGCCGGGTGGTCAAAGAATCTCAAAATTTTGTTGCATGGCCGATGTGAGCAAACAATCTCAAAATTTTGTCGCAGTGCCGCGGTGTTCAAAGAATCTCAAAATTTTGTCGCAGGGCCGGGGTGGTCAAAAAATCTCAAAATTTTGTCTCAGGGCCAGGGTGGTCAAAAAATCTCAAAATTTTGTTGCATGGCCGGCGTAGTGAAAAAATCTCAAAATTTTGTTGCAGGGCAGGGGTGTTCAAAGAATCTCAAAATTTTCTCGCAATGCCGGGGTGGTCAAAAAATCTCAAAATTTTTGTCGCATGGCCGGTGTCGGCAAAAAATCTCAAAATTTTGTCTCAGGGCCAGGGTGGTCAAAAAATCTCAAAATTTTGTTGCATGGCCGGCGTAGTGAAAAAATCTCAAAATTTTGTCGCAGTGCCGGGGAGTTCAAAGAATCTCAAAATTTTGTCGCCGAGCCAGGGTGGTCAAAAAATCCCAAAATTTTGTTGCATTGCCGGCGTAGTGAAAAAATCTCAAAATTTTGTTGCAGGGCAGGGGTGGTCAAAAAATCTCAAAATTTTGTCGCATGGCCGGTGTCGGCAAAAAATCTCAAAATTTTGTCGCAGGGCCAGGGTGGTCAAAGAATCTCAAAATTTTGTTGCATGGCCGGCGTAGTGAAAAAATCTCAAAATTTTGTTGCAGGGCAGGGGTGTTCAAAGAATCTCAAAATTTTCTCGCAATGCCGGGGTGGTCAAAAAATCTCAAAACTTTTGTCGCATGGCCGGTGTCGGCAAAAAATCTCAAAATTTTGTCGCAGGGCAGGGGTGTTCAAAGAATCTCAAAATTTTCTCGCAGTGCCGGGGTGGTCAAAAAATCTCAAAATTTTGTCGTATGGCCGTTGTCGGCAAAAAATCTTAAAATTTTATCGCAGAGCCGGGGTGGTCAAAGAATCTCAAAATTTTGTTGTATGGCCGGCGTAATGAAAAAATCTCAAAATTTTGTTGCAGGGCAGGGGTGGTCAAAAAATCTCAAAATTTTGTCGCAGGGCCAGGGTGGTCAAAGAATCTCAAAATTTTGTCGCATGGCCGGTGTCGGCAAAAAATCTCAAAATTTTGTCGCAGGGCCAGGGTGGTCAAAGAATCTCAAAATTTTGTTGCATGGCCGGCGTAGTGAAAAAATCTCAAAATTTTGTTGCAGGGCAGGGGTGTTCAAAGAATCTCAAAATTTTGTTGTATGGCCGGCGTAATGAAAAAATCTCAAAATTTTGTCGCAGGGCCGGGTGGTCAAAGAATCTCAAAATTTTGTTGCATGGCCGATGTGACCAAACAATCTCAAAATTTTGTCGCAGTGCCGCGGTGTTCAAAGAATCTCAAAATTTTGTCGCAGGGCCGGGGTGGTCAAAAAATCTCAAAATTTTGTCTCAGGGCCAGGGTGGTCAAAAAATCTCAAAATTTTGTTGCATGGCCGGCGTAGTGAAAAAATCTCAAAATTTTGTTGCAGGGCAGGGGTGTTCAAAGAATCTCAAAATTTTCTCGCAATGCCGGGGTGGTCAAAAAATCTCAAAATTTTTGTCGCATGGCCGGTGTCGGCAAAAAATCTCAAAATTTTGTCTCAGGGCCAGGGTGGTCAAAAAATCTCAAAATTTTGTTGCATGGCCGGCGTAGTGAAAAAATCTCAAAATTTTGTCGCAGTGCCGGGGAGTTCAAAGAATCTCAAAATTTTGTCGCCGAGCCAGGGTGGTCAAAAAATCCCAAAATTTTGTTGCATTGCCGGCGTAGTGAAAAAATCTCAAAATTTTGTTGCAGGGCAGGGGTGGTCAAAAAATCTCAAAATTTTGTCGCATGGCCGGTGTCGGCAAAAAATCTCAAAATTTTGTCGCAGGGCCAGGGTGGTCAAAGAATCTCAAAATTTTGTTGCATGGCCGGCGTAGTGAAAAAATCTCAAAATTTTGTTGCAGGGCAGGGGTGTTCAAAGAATCTCAAAATTTTCTCGCAATGCCGGGGTGGTCAAAAAATCTCAAAACTTTTGTCGCATGGCCGGTGTCGGCAAAAAATCTCAAAATTTTGTCGCAGGGCAGGGGTGTTCAAAGAATCTCAAAATTTTCTCGCAGTGCCGGGGTGGTCAAAAAATCTCAAAATTTTGTCGTATGGCCGTTGTCGGCAAAAAATCTTAAAATTTTATCGCAGAGCCAGGGTGGTCAAAGAATCTCAAAATTTTGTTGTATGGCCGGCGTAATGAAAAAATCTCAAAATTTTGTTGCAGGGCAGGGGTGGTCAAAAAATCTCAAAATTTTGTCGCAGGGCCAGGGTGGTCAAAGAATCTCAAAATTTTGTCGCATGGCCGGTGTCGGCAAAAAATCTCAAAATTTTGTCGCAGGGCCAGGGTGGTCAAAGAATCTCAAAATTTTGTTGCATGGCCGGCGTAGTGAAAAAATCTCAAAATTTTGTTGCAGGGCAGGGGTGTTCAAAGAATCTCAAAATTTTCTCGCAATGCCGGGGTGGTCAAAAAATCTCAAAACTTTTGTCGCATGGCCGGTGTCGGCAAAAAATCTCAAAATTTTGTCGCAGGGCAGGGGTGTTCAAAGAATCTCAAAATTTTCTCGCAGTGCCGGGGTGGTCAAAAAATCTCAAAATTTTGTCGTATGGCCGTTGTCGGCAAAAAATCTTAAAATTTTATCGCAGAGCCAGGGTGGTCAAAGAATCTCAAAATTTTGTTGTATGGCCGGCGTAATGAAAAAATCTCAAAATTTTGTTGCAGGGCAGGGGTGGTCAAAAAATCTCAAAATTTTGTCGCAGGGCCAGGGTGGTCAAAGAATCTCAAAATTTTGTCGCATGGCCGGTGTCGGCAAAAAATCTCAAAATTTTGTCGCAGGGCCAGGGTGGTCAAAGAATCTCAAAATTTTGTTGTATGGCCGGCGTAATTTAAAAATCTCAAAATTTTGTTGCAGGGCAGGGGTGGTCAAAAAATCTCAAAATTTTCTCGCATGGCCGGTGTCGGCAAAAAATCTCAAAATTTTGTCGCAGGGCCAGGGTGGTCAAAGAATCTCAAAATTTTGTTGTATGGCCGGCGTAATGAAAAAATCTCAAAATTTTGTCGCAGGGCCGGGTGGTCAAAGAATCTCAAAATTTTGTTGCATGGCCGATGTGACCAAACAATCTCAAAATTTTGTCGCAGTGCCGCGGTGTTCAAAGAATCTCAAAATTTTGTCGCAGGGCCGGGGTGGTCAAAAAATCTCAAAATTTTGTCTCAGGGCCAGGGTGGTCAAAAAATCTCAAAATTTTGTTGCATGGCCGG
Organism: Paragorgia papillata; assembly: GCA_035771165.1. Taxonomy (NCBI): domain Eukaryota; kingdom Metazoa; phylum Cnidaria; class Anthozoa; order Scleralcyonacea; family Coralliidae; genus Paragorgia; species Paragorgia papillata. The sequence continues at coordinate 6,568,258 of JAWNZC010000011.1, read as the reverse complement.
CGTAGTGAAAAAATCTCAAAATTTTGTCGCAGTGCCGGGGAGTTCAAAGCATCTCAAAATTTTGTCGCCGAGCCAGGGTGGTCAAAAAATCCCAAAATTTTGTTGCATGGCCGGCGTAGTGAAAAAATCTCAAAATTTTGTTGCAGGGCAGGGGTGGTCAAAAAATCTCAAAATTTTGTCGCATGGCCGGTGTCGGCAAAAAATCTCAAAATTTTGTCGCAGGGCCAGGGTGGTCAAAGAATCTCAAAATTTTGTTGCATGGCCGGCGTAGTGAAAAAATCTCAAAATTTTGTTGCAGGGCAGGGGTGTTCAAAGAATCTCAAAATTTTCTCGCAATGCCGGGGTGGTCAAAAAATCTCAAAACTTTTGTCGCATGGCCGGTGTCGGCAAAAAATCTCAAAATTTTGTCGCAGGGCAGGGGTGTTCAAAGAATCTCAAAATTTTCTCGCAGTGCCGGGGTGGTCAAAAAATCTCAAAATTTTGTCGTATGGCCGTTGTCGGCAAAGAATCTCAAAATTTTATTGTATGGCCGGCGTAATGAAAAAATCTCAAAATTTTGTTGCAGGGCAGGGGTGGTCAAAAAATCTCAAAATTTTGTCGCAGGGCCAGGGTGGTCAAAGAATCTCAAAATTTTGTTGTATGGCCGGCGTAATGAAAAAATCTCAAAATTTTGTCGCAGGGCCGGGTGGTCAAAGAATCTCAAAATTTTGTTGCATGGCCGATGTGACCAAACAATCTCAAAATTTTGTCGCAGTGCCGGGGTGTTCAAAGAATCTCAAAATTTTGTCGCAGGGCCGGGGTGGTCAAAAAATCTCAAAATTTTGTCGCATGGCCGGTGTCGTCAAAAAATCTCAAAATTTTGTCGCATGGCCGGTGTCGGCAAAAAATCTCAAAATTTTGTCTCAGGGCCAGGGTGGTCAAAAAATCTCAAAATTTTGTTGCATGGCCGGCGTAGTGAAAAAATCTCAAAATTTTGTCGCAGTGCCGGGGAGTTCAAAGAATCTCAAAATTTTGTCGCCGAGCCAGGGTGTGTCAAAAAATCCCAAAATTTTGTTGCATAGCCGGCGTAGTGAAAAAATCTCAAAATTTTGTTGCAGGGCAGGGGTGGTCAAAAAATCTCAAAATTTTGTCGCATGGCCGGTGTCGGCAAAAAATCTCAAAATTTTGTCGCAGGGCAGGGTGTTGAAAGAATCTCAAAATTTTCTCGCAATGCCGGGGTGGTCAAAAAATCTCAAAATTTTGTCGTATGGCCGTTGTCGGCAAAAAATCTTAAAATTTTATCGCAGAGCCAGGGTGGTCAAAGAATCTCAAAATTTTGTTGCATGGCCGGCGTAATGAAAAAATCTCAAAATTTTGTCGCAGAGCCGGGTGGTCAAAGAATCTCAAAATTTTGTTGCATGGCCGATGTGACCAAACAATCTCAAAATTTTGTCGCAGGGCCAGGGTGGTCAAAAAATCCCAAAATTTTGTTGCATGGCCGGCGTAGTGAAAGAATCTCAAAATTTTCTCGCAGTGCTGGGGCGGTCAAAAAATCTCAAAATTTTGTCGCATGGCCGGGGTGGTCAAAAAATCTCAAAATTTTGTCGCAGGGCCAGGGTGGTCAAAAAATCTTAAAATTTTGTTGCATGCTCGGCGTAATGAAAAAATCTCAAAATTTTGTCGCAATGCCGGGGTGTTCAAAAAATCCCAAAATTTTGTTGCATCGCCGGCGTAGTGAAAAAATCTCAAAATTTTGTCGCAGTGCCGGGGTGGTCAAAAAATCTCAAAATTTTGTCGCAGGGCAACGGTGGTCAAAAAATCTCAAAATTTTGTTGCATGGCCGGCGTAGTGAAAAAATCTCAATATTTTGTCGCAGGGCCGGGTGGTCAAAAAATCTCAAAATTTTGTCGCAGGGCCAGGGTGGTCAAAAAATCTTAAAATGTTGTTGCATGCCCGGCGTAATGAGAAAATCTCAACATTTTGTCGCAGGGCCAGGGTGGTCAAAAAATCCCAAAATTTTGTTGCATGGCCGGCGTAGTGAAAAAATCTCAAAATTTTGTTGCAGTGCTGGGGCGGTCAAAAAATCTCAAAATTTTGTCGCATGGCCGGTGTCGTCAAAAAATCTCAAAATTTTGTCGCATGGCCCGGTGTCGGCAAAAAATCTCAAAATTTTGTCTCAGGGCCAGGGTGGTCAAAAAATCTCAAAATTTTGTTGCATGGCCGGCGTAGTGAAAAAATCTCAAAATTTTGTCGCAGTGCCGGGGAGTTCAAAGAATCTCAAAATTTTGTCGCCGAGCCAGGGTGGTCAAAAAATCCCAAAATTTTGTTGCATAGCCGGCGTAGTGAAAAAATCTCAAAATTTTGTTGCAGGGCAGGGGTGGTCAAAAAATCTCAAAATTTTGTCGCATGGCCGGTGTCGGCAAAAAATCTCAAAATTTTGTCGCAGGGCAGGGGTGTTGAAAGAATCTCAAAATTTTCTCGCAATGCCGGGGTGGTCAAAAAATCTCAAAATTTTGTCGTATGGCCGTTGTCGGCAAAAAATCTTAAAATTTTATCGCAGAGCCAGGGTGGTCAAAGAATCTCAAAATTTTGTTGCATGGCCGGCGTAATGAAAAAATCTCAAAATTTTGTCGCAGAGCCGGGTGGTCAAAGAATCTCAAAATTTTGTTGCATGGCCGATGTGACCAAACAATCTCAAAATTTTGTCGCAGGGCCAGGGTGGTCAAAAAATCCCAAAATTTTGTTGCATGGCCGGCGTAGTGAAAGAATCTCAAAATTTTCTCGCAGTGCTGGGGCGGTCAAAAAATCTCAAAATTTTGTCGCATGGCCGGTGTCGTCAAAAAATCTCAAAATTTTGTCGCATGGCCGGTGTCGGCAAAAAATCTCAAAATTTTGTCTCAGGGCCAGGATGGTCAAAAAATCTCAAAATTTTGTTGCATGGCCGGTGTCGTCAAAAAATCTCAAAATTTTGTCGCATGGCCGGTGTCGGCAAAAAATCTCAAAATTTTGTCTCAGGGCCAGGGTGGTCAAAAAATCTCAAAATTTTGTTGCATGGCCGGCGTAGTGAAAAAATCTCAAAATTTTGTCGCAGTGCCGGGGTGTTCAAAGAATCTCAAAATTTTGTCGCAGAGCCAGGGTGGTCAAAAAATCCCAAAATTTTGTTGCATGGCCGGCGTAGTGAAAAAATCTCAAAATTTTGTTGCAGGGCAGGGGTGGTCAAAAAATCTCAAAATTTTGTCGCATGGCCGGTGCCGGCAAAAAATCTCAAAATTTTGTCTCAGGGCCAGGGTGGTCAAAAAATCTCAAAATTTTGTTGCATGGCCGGCGTAGTGAAAAAATCTCAAAATCTTGTCGCAGTGCCGGGGAGTTCAAAGAATCTCAAAATTTTGTCGCCGAGCCAGGGTGGTCAAAAAATCCCAAAATTTTGTTGCATGGCCGGCGTAGTGAAAAAATCTCAAAATTTTGTTGCAGGGTAGGGGTGGTCAAAAAATCTCAAAATTTTGTCGCATGGCCGGTGTCGGCAAAAAATCTCAAAATTTTGTCGCAGGGCCAGGGTGGTCAAAGAATCTCAAAATTTTGTTGTATGGCCGGCGTAATGAAAAAATCTCAAAATTTTGTTGCAGGGCAGGGGTGGTCAAAAAATCTCAAAATTTTCTCGCATGGCCGGCGTCGGCAAAAAATCTCAAAATTTTGTCGCAGGGCCAGGGTGGTCAAAGAATCTCAAAATTTTGTTGTATGGCCGGCGTAATGAAAAAATCTCAAAATTTTGTCGCAGGGCCGGGTGGTCAAAGAATCTCAAAATTTTGTTGCATGGCCGATGTGACCAAACAATCTCAAAATTTTGTCGCAGTGCCGCGGTGTTCAAAGAATCTCAAAATTTTGTCGCAGGGCCGGGGTGGTCAAAAAATCTCAAAATTTTGTCTCAGGGCCAGGGTGGTCAAAAAATCCCAAAATTTTGTTGCATGGCCGGCGTAGTGAAAAAATCTCAAAATTTTGTTGCAGGGCAGGGGTGTTCAAAGAATCTCAAAACTTTCTCGCAATGCCGGGGTGGTCAAAAAATCTCAAAATTTTGTCGCATGGCCGGTGTCGGCAAAAAATCTCAAAATTTTGTCTCAGGGCCAGGGTGGTCAAAAAATCTCAAAATTTTGTTGCATGGCCGGCGTAGTGAAAAAATTTCAAAATTTTGTCGCAGTGCCGGGGAGTTCAAAGAATCTCAAAATTTTGTCGCCGAGCCAGGGTGGTCAAAAAATCCCAAAATTTTGTTGCATGGCCGGCGTAGTGAAAAAATCTCAAAATTTTGTTGCAGGGCAGGGGTGGTCAAAAAATCTCAAAATTTTGTCGCATGGCCGGTGTCGGCAAAAAATCTCAAAATTTTGTCGCAGGGCCAGGGTGGTCAAAGAATCTCAAAATTTTGTTGCATGGCCGGCGTAGTGAAAAAAATCTCAAAATTTTGTTGCAGGGCAGGGGTGTTCAAAGAATCTCAAAATTTTCTCGCAATGCCGGGGTGGTCAAAAAATCTCAAAACTTTTGTCGCATGGCCGGTGTCGGCAAAAAATCTCAAAATTTTGTCGCAGGGCAGGGGTGTTCAAAGAATCTCAAAATTTTTCTCGCAGTGCCGGGGTGGTCAAAAAATCTCAAAATTTTGTCGCATGGCCGTTGTCGGCAAAAAATCTTAAAATTTTGTCGCAGGGCCGGGGTGGTCAAAATATCTCAAAATTTTGTTGTATGGCCGGGGTGCTGAAAAAATCTCAAAATTTTGTTGCAGGGCCGGGGTGGTCAAAAAATCTCAAAATTTTGTCGCAGGGCCAGGGTGGTCAAAGAATCTCAAAATTTTGTCGCATGGCCGGGGTGGTCAAAAAATCTCAAAATTTTGTCGCAGGGCCGGGGTGGTCAAAGAATCTCAAAATTTTGTCGCAGGGCCGGCGTGGTGAAAAAATCTCAAAATTTTGTTGCAGGGCAGGGGTGTTCAAAGAATCTCAAAATTTTGTTGTATGGCCGGCGTAATCAAAAAATCTCAAAATTTTGTCGCAGGGCCGGGTGGTCAAAGAATCTCAAAATTTTGTTGCAGGGCCGATGTGACCAAACAATCTCAAAATTTTGTCGCAGTGCCGCGGTGTTCAAAAAATCTCAAAATTTTGTCGCAGGGCCGGGGTGGTCAAAAAATCTCAAAATTTTGTCTCAGGTCCAGGGTGGTCAAAAAATCTCAAAATTTTGTCGCATGGCCGGCGTAGTGAAAAAATCTCAAAATTTTGTTGCAGGGCAGGGGTGTTCAAAGAATCTCAAAATTTTGTCGCAATGCCGGGGTGGTCAAAAAATCTCAAAATTTTTGTCGCATGGCCGGTGTCGGCAAAAAATCTCAAAATTTTGTCTCAGGGCCAGGGTGGTCAAAAAATCTCAAAATTTTGTTGCATGGCCGGCGTAGTGAAAAAATCTCAAAATTTTGTCGCAGTGCCGGGGAGTTCAAAGAATCTCAAAATTTTGTCGCCGAGCCAGGGTGGTCAAAAAATCTCAAAATTTTGATGCATTGCCGGCGTAGTGAAAAAATCTCAAAATTTTGTTGCAGGGCAGGGGTGGTCAAAAAATCTCAAAATTTTGTCGCATGGCCGGTGTCGGCAAAAAATCTCAAAATTTTGTCGCAGGGCCAGGGTGGTCAAAGAATCTCAAAATTTTGTCGCATGGCCGGCGTAGTGAAAAAATCTCAAAATTTTGTCGCAGGGCAGGGGTGTTCAAAGAATCTCAAAATTTTCTCGCAATGCCGGGGTGGTCAAAAAATCTCAAAACTTTTGTCGCATGGCCGGTGTCGGCAAAAAATCTCAAAATTTTGTCGCAGGGCAGGGGTGTTCAAAGAATCTCAAAATTTTGTCGCAGTGCCGGGGTGGTCAAAAAATCTCAAAATTTTGTCGTATGGCCGTTGTCGGCAAAAAATCTTAAAATTTTATCGCAGAGCCAGGGTGGTCAAAGAATCTCAAAATTTTGTTGTATGGCCGGCGTAATGAAAAAATCTCAAAATTTTGTTGCAGGGCAGGGGTGGTCAAAAAATCTCAAAATTTTGTCGCAGGGCCAGGGTGGTCAAAGAATCTCAAAATTTTGTCGCATGGCCGGTGTCGGCAAAAAATCTCAAAATTTTGTCGCAGGGCCAGGGTGGTCAAAGAATCTCAAAATTTTGTTGCATGGCCGGCGTAGTGAAAAAATCTCAAAATTTTGTTGCAGGGCAGGGGTGTTCAAAGAATCTCAAAATTTTCTCGCAATGCCGGGGTGGTCAAAAAATCTCAAAACTTTTGTCGCATGGCCGGTGTCGGCAAAAAATCTCAAAATTTTGTCGCAGGGCAGGGGGTGTTCAAAGAATCTCAAAATTTTCTCGCAGTGCCGGGGTGGTCAAAAAATCTCAAAATTTTGTCGTATGGCCGTTGTCGGCAAAAAATCTTAAAATTTTATCGCAGAGCCAGGGTGGTCAAAAGAATCTCAAAATTTTGTTGTATGGCCGGCGTAATGAAAAAATCTCAAAATTTTGTTGCAGGGCAGGGGTGGTCAAAAAATCTCAAAATTTTGTCGCAGGGCCAGGGTGGTCAAAGAATCTCAAAATTTTGTCGCATGGCCGGTGTCGGCAAAAAATCTCAAAATTTTGTCGCAGGGCCAGGGTGGTCAAAGAATCTCAAAATTTTGTTGTATGGCCGCGTAATTTAAAAATCTCAAAATTTTGTTGCAGGGCAGGGGTGGTCAAAAAATCTCAAAATTTTCTCGCATGGCCGGTGTCGGCAAAAAATCTCAAAATTTTGTCGCAGGGCCAGGGTGGTCAAAGAATCTCAAAATTTTGTTGTATGGCCGGCGTAATGAAAAAATCTCAAAATTTTGTCGCAGGGCCGGGTGGTCAAAGAATCTCAAAATTTTGTTGCATGGCCGATGTGACCAAACAATCTCAAAATTTTGTCGCAGTGCCGCGGTGTTCAAAGAATCTCAAAATTTTGTCGCAGGGCCGGGGTGGTCAAAAAATCTCAAAATTTTGTCTCAGGGCCAGGGTGGTCAAAAAATCTCAAAATTTTGTTGCATGGCCGGCGTAGTGAAAAAATCTCAAAATTTTGTCGCAGTGCCGGGGAGTTCAAAGCATCTCAAAATTTTGTCGCCGAGCCAGGGTGGTCAAAAAATCCCAAAATTTTGTTGCATGGCCGGCGTAGTGAAAAAATCTCAAAATTTTGTTGCAGGGCAGGGGTGGTCAAAAAATCTCAAAATTTTGTCGCATGGCCGGTGTCGGCAAAAAATCTCAAAATTTTGTCGCAGGGCCAGGGTGGTCAAAGAATCTCAAAATTTTGTTGCATGGCCGGCGTAGTGAAAAAATCTCAAAATTTTGTTGCAGGGCAGGGGTGTTCAAAGAATCTCAAAATTTTCTCGCAATGCCGGGGTGGTCAAAAAATCTCAAAACTTTTGTCGCATGGCCGGTGTCGGCAAAAAATCTCAAAATTTTGTCGCAGGGCAGGGGTGTTCAAAGAATCTCAAAATTTTCTCGCAGTGCCGGGGTGGTCAAAAAATCTCAAAATTTTGTCGTATGGCCGTTGTCGGCAAAGAATCTCAAAATTTTATTGTATGGCCGGCGTAATGAAAAAATCTCAAAATTTTGTTGCAGGGCAGGGGTGGTCAAAAAATCTCAAAATTTTGTCGCAGGGCCAGGGTGGTCAAAGAATCTCAAAATTTTGTTGTATGGCCGGCGTAATGAAAAAATCTCAAAATTTTGTCGCAGGGCCGGGTGGTCAAAGAATCTCAAAATTTTGTTGCATGGCCGATGTGACCAAACAATCTCAAAATTTTGTCGCAGTGCCGGGGTGTTCAAAGAATCTCAAAATTTTGTCGCAGGGCCGGGGTGGTCAAAAAATCTCAAAATTTTGTCGCATGGCCGGTCGTCAAAAAATCTCAAAATTTTGTCGCATGGCCGGTGTCGGCAAAAAATCTCAAAATTTTGTCTCAGGGCCAGGGTGGTCAAAAAATCTCAAAATTTTGTTGCATGGCCGGCGTAGTGAAAAAATCTCAAAATTTTGTCGCAGTGCCGGGGAGTTCAAAGAATCTCAAAATTTTGTCGCCGAGCCAGGGTGTGTCAAAAAATCCCAAAATTTTGTTGCATAGCCGGCGTAGTGAAAAAATCTCAAAATTTTGTTGCAGGGCAGGGGTGGTCAAAAAATCTCAAAATTTTGTCGCATGGCCGGTGTCGGCAAAAAATCTCAAAATTTTGTCGCAGGGCAGGGGTGTTGAAAGAATCTCAAAATTTTCTCGCAATGCCGGGGTGGTCAAAAAATCTCAAAATTTTGTCGTATGGCCGTTGTCGGCAAAAAATCTTAAAATTTTATCGCAGAGCCAGGGTGGTCAAAGAATCTCAAAATTTTGTTGCATGGCCGGCGTAATGAAAAAATCTCAAAATTTTGTCGCAGAGCCGGGTGGTCAAAGAATCTCAAAATTTTGTTGCATGGCCGATGTGACCAAACAATCTCAAAATTTTGTCGCAGGGCCAGGGTGGTCAAAAAATCCCAAAATTTTGTTGCATGGCCGGCGTAGTGAAAGAATCTCAAAATTTTCTCGCAGTGCTGGGGCGGTCAAAAAATCTCAAAATTTTGTCGCATGGCCGGTGTCGGCAAAAAATCTCAAAATTTTGTCGCAGGGCCAGGGTGGTCAAAAAATCTTAAAATTTTGTTGCATGCTCGGCGTAATGAAAAAATCTCAAAATTTTGTCGCAATGCCGGGGTGTTCAAAAAATCCCAAAATTTTGTTGCATCGCCGGCGTATGGTGAAAAAATCTCAAAATTTTGTCGCAGTGCCGGGGTGGTCAAAAAATCTCAAAATTTTGTCGCAGGGCAACGGTGGTCAAAAAATCTCAAAATTTTGTTGCATGGCCGGCGTAGTGAAAAAATCTCAATATTTTGTCGCAGGGCCGGGGTGGTCAAAAAATCTCAAAATTTTGTCGCAGGGCCAGGGTGGTCAAAAAATCTTAAAATGTTGTTGCATGCCCGGCGTAATGAGAAAATCTCAACATTTTGTCGCAGGGCCAGGGTGGTCAAAAAATCCCAAAATTTTGTTGCATGGCCGGCGTAGTGAAAAAATCTCAAAATTTTGTTGCAGTGCTGGGGCGGTCAAAAAATCTCAAAATTTTGTCGCATGGCCGGTGTCGTCAAAAAATCTCAAAATTTTGTCGCATGGCCGGTGTCGGCAAAAAATCTCAAAATTTTGTCTCAGGGCCAGGGTGGTCAAAAAATCTCAAAATTTTGTTGCATGGCCGGCGTAGTGAAAAAATCTCAAAATTTTGTCGCAGTGCCGGGGAGTTCAAAGAATCTCAAAATTTTGTCGCCGAGCCAGGGTGGTCAAAAAATCCCAAAATTTTGTTGCATAGCCGGCGTAGTGAAAAAATCTCAAAATTTTGTTGCAGGGCAGGGGTGGTCAAAAAATCTCAAAATTTTGTCGCATGGCCGGTGTCGGCAAAAAATCTCAAAATTTTGTCGCAGGGCAGGGGTGTTGAAAGAATCTCAAAATTTTGTCGCAAGGCCGGGGTGGTCAAAAAATCTCAAAATTTTGTCGTATGGCCGTTGTCGGCAAAAAATCTTAAAATTTTATCGCAGAGCCAGGGTGGTCAAAGAATCTCAAAATTTTGTTGCATGGCCGGCGTAATGAAAAAATCTCAAAATTTTGTCGCAGAGCCGGGTGGTCAAAGAATCTCAAAATTTTGTTGCATGGCCGATGTGACCAAACAATCTCAAAATTTTGTCGCAGGGCCAGGGTGGTCAAAAAATCCCAAAATTTTGTTGCATGGCCGGCGTAGTGAAAGAATCTCAAAATTTTCTCGCAGTGCTGGGGCGGTCAAAAAATCTCAAAATTTTGTCGCATGGCCGGTGTCGGCAAAAAATCTCAAAATTTTGTCGCAGGGCCAGGGTGGTCAAAAAATCTTAAAATTTTGTTGCATGGCCGGCGTAGTGAAATAATCTCAAAATTTTGTCGCAGGGCCGGGGTGGTCAAAAAATCTCAAAATTTTGTCGCAGGGCCAGGGTGGTCAAAAAATCCCAAAATTTTGTTGCATGGCCGGCGTAGTGAAAAAATCTCAAAATTTTGTTGCATGGCCGGCGTAGTGAAAAAATCTCAAAATTTTGTCGCAGGGCAGGGGTGTTCAAAGAATCTCAAAATTTTCTCGCAGTGCCGGGGTGGTCAAAAAATCTCAAAATTTTGTCGTATGGCCGTTGTCGGCAAAAAATCTTAAAATTTTGTCGCAGAGCCAGGGTGGTCAAAGAATCTCAAAATTTTGTTGCATGGCCGGCGTAATGAAAAAATCTCAAAATTTTGTCGCAGAGCCGGGTGGTCAAAGAATCTCAAAATTTTGTTACATGGCCGATGTGACCAAACAATCTCAAAATTTTGTCGCAGTGCCGGGGTGTTCAAAGAATCTCAAAATTTTGTCGCAGGGCCAGGGTGGTCAAAAAATCCCAAAATTTTGTTGCATGGCCGGCGATGTGAAAGAATCTCAAAATTTTCTCGCAGTGCTGGGGCGGTCAAAAAATCTCAAAATATTGTCGCATGGCCGGCGTAGTGAAATAATCTCAAAATTTTGTCGCAGGGCCGGGGTGGTCAAAAAATCCCAAAATTTTGTTGCATGGCCGGTGTCGGAAAAAATCTCAAAATTTTGTCGCATGGCCGGTGTCGGCAAAAAATCTCAAAATTTTGTCGCAGGGCCAGGGTGGTCAAAAAATCTCAAAATTTTGTTGCATGGCCGGCGTAGTGAAAAAATCTCAAAATTTTGTCGCCGGGCCAGGGTGGTCAAAAAATCTTAAAATTTTGTTGCATGCCCGGCGTAATGAAAAAATCTCAAAATTTTCTCGCAGTGCCGGGGTGTTCAAAAAATCTCAAAATTTTGTCGTATGGCCGGTGTCGGCAAAAAATCTCAAAATTTTGTTGCATGGCCGGCGTAATGAAAAAATCTCAAAATTTTGTCGTAGGGCCGGGTGGTCAAAGAATCTCAAAATTTTGTTGCATGGCCGATATGACCAAACAATCTCAAAATTTTGTCGCAGTGCCGGGGTGTTCAAAGAATCTCAAAATTTTGTTGCATGGCCGGCGTAGTGAAAAAATCTCAAAATTTTGTTGCAGGGCAGGGGTGTTCAAAGAATCTCAAAATTTTCTCGCAATGCCGGGGTGGTCAAAAAATCTCAAAATTTTTGTCGCATGGCCGGTGTCGGCAAAAAATCTCAAAATTTTGTCTCAGGGCCAGGGTGGTCAAAAAATCTCAAAATTTTGTTGCATGGCCGGCGTAGTGAAAAAATCTCAAAATTTTGTCGCAGTGCCGGGGAGTTCAAAGCATCTCAAAATTTTGTCGCCGAGCCAGGGTGGTCAAAAAATCCCAAAATTTTGTTGCATGGCCGGCGTAGTGAAAAAATCTCAAAATTTTGTTGCAGGGCAGGGGTGGTCAAAAAATCTCAAAATTTTGTCGCATGGCCGGTGTCGGCAAAAAATCTCAAAATTTTGTCGCAGGGCCAGGGTGGTCAAAGAATCTCAAAATTTTGTTGCATGGCCGGCGTAGTGAAAAAATCTCAAAATTTTGTTGCAGGGCAGGGGTGTTCAAAGAATCTCAAAATTTTCTCGCAATGCCGGGGTGGTCAAAAAATCTCAAAACTTTTGTCGCATGGCCGGTGTCGGCAAAAAATCTCAAAATTTTGTCGCAGGGCAGGGGTGTTCAAAGAATCTCAAAATTTTCTCGCAGTGCCGGGGTGGTCAAAAAATCTCAAAATTTTGTCGTATGGCCGTTGTCGGCAAAGAATCTCAAAATTTTTGTATGGCCGGCGTAATGAAAAAATCTCAAAATTTTGTTCGCAGGGCCGGCGTGTTGGTCAAAAGAATCTCAAAACAAATATTTGTTCGCAGGGCCGGGGTGGTCAAAAAATCTCAAAATTTTGTCGCAGGGCCAGGGTGGTCAAAGAATCTCAAAATTTTGTTGTATGGCCGGCGTAATGAAAAAATCTCAAAATTTTGTCGCAGGGCCGGGTGGTCAAAGAATCTCAAAATTTTGTTGCATGGCCGATGTGACCAAACAATCTCAAAATTTTGTCGCAGTGCCGGGGTGTTCAAAGAATCTCAAAATTTTGTCGCAGGGCCGGGGTGGTCAAAAAATCTCAAAATTTTGTCGCATGGCCGGTGTCGTCAAAAAATCTCAAAATTTTGTCGCATGGCCGGTGTCGGCAAAAAATCTCAAAATTTTGTCTCAGGGCCAGGGTGGTCAAAAAATCTCAAAATTTTGTTGCATGGCCGGCGTAGTGAAAAAATCTCAAAATTTTGTCGCAGTGCCGGGGAGTTCAAAGAATCTCAAAATTTTGTCGCCGAGCCAGGGTGTGTCAAAAAATCCCAAAATTTTGTTGCATAGCCGGCGTAGTGAAAAAATCTCAAAATTTTGTTGCAGGGCAGGGGTGGTCAAAAAATCTCAAAATTTTGTCGCATGGCCGGTGTCGGCAAAAAATCTCAAAATTTTGTCGCAGGGCAGGGGTGTTGAAAGAATCTCAAAATTTTCTCGCAATGCCGGGGTGGTCAAAAAATCTCAAAATTTTGTCGTATGGCCGTTGTCGGCAAAAAATCTTAAAATTTTATCGCAGAGCCAGGGTGGTCAAAGAATCTCAAAATTTTGTTGCATGGCCGGCGTAATGAAAAAATCTCAAAATTTTGTCGCAGAGCCGGGTGGTCAAAGAATCTCAAAATTTTGTTGCATGGCCGATGTGACCAAACAATCTCAAAATTTTGTCGCAGAGCCGGGTGGTAAAAGAATCTCAAAATTTTGTTGCATGGCCGATGTGACCAAACAATCTCAAAATTTTGTCGCAGGGCCAGGGTGGTCAAAAAATCCCAAAATTTTGTTGCATGGCCGGCGTAGTGAAAGAATCTCAAAATTTTCTCGCAGTGCTGGGGCGGTCAAAAAATCTCAAAATTTTGTCGCATGGCCGGTGTCGGCAAAAAATCTCAAAATTTTGTCGCAGGGCCAGGGTGGTCAAAAAATCTTAAAATTTTGTTGCATGCTCGGCGTAATAAAAAAATCTCAAAATTTTGTCGCAATGCCGGGGTGTTCAAAAAATCCCAAAATTTTGTTGCATCGCCGGCGTAGTGAAAAAATCTCAAAATTTTGTCGCAGTGCCGGGGTGGTCAAAAAATCTCAAAATTTTGTCGCAGGGCAACGGTGGTCAAAAAATCTCAAAATTTTGTTGCATGGCCGGCGTAGTGAAAAAATCTCAATATTTTGTCGCAGGGCCGGGGTGGTCAAAAAATCTCAAAATTTTGTCGCAGGGCCAGGGTGGTCAAAAAATCTTAAAATGTTGTTGCATGCCCGGCGTAATGAGAAAATCTCAACATTTTGTCGCAGGGCCAGGGTGGTCAAAAAATCCCAAAATTTTGTTGCATGGCCGGCGTAGTGAAAAAATCTCAAAATTTTGTTGCAGTGCTGGGGCGGTCAAAAAATCTCAAAATTTTGTCGCATGGCCGGTGTCGTCAAAAAATCTCAAAATTTTGTCGCATGGCCGGTGTCGGCAAAAAATCTCAAAATTTTGTCTCAGGGCCAGGGTGGTCAAAAAATCTCAAAATTTTGTTGCATGGCCGGCGTAGTGAATAAATCTCAAAATTTTGTCGCAGGGCAGGGGTGGTCAAAAAATCTCAAAATTTTGTCGCATGGCCGGTGTCGGCAAAAAATCTCAAAATTTTGTCGCAGGGCAGGGGTGTTGAAAGAATCTCAAAATTTTCTCGCAATGCCGGGGTGGTCAAAAAATCTCAAAATTTTGTCGTATGGCCGTTGTCGGCAAAAAATCTTAAAATTTTATCGCAGAGCCAGGGTGGTCAAAGAATCTCAAAATTTTGTTGCATGGCCGGCGTAATGAAAAAATCTCAAAATTTTGTCGCAGAGCCGGGTGGTCAAAGAATCTCAAAATTTTGTTGCATGGCCGATGTGACCAAACAATCTCAAAATTTTGTCGCAGGGCCAGGGTGGTCAAAAAATCCCAAAATTTTGTTGCATGGCCGGCGTAGTGAAAGAATCTCAAAATTTTGTCGCAGTGCTGGGGCGGTCAAAAAATCTCAAAATTTTGTCGCATGGCCGGTGTCGGCAAAAAATCTCAAAATTTTGTCGCAGGGCCAGGGTGGTCAAAAAATCTTAAAATTTTGTTGCATGGCCGGCGTAGTGAAATAATCTCAAAATTTTGTCGCAGGGCCGGGGTGGTCAAAAAATCTCAAAATTTTGTCGCAGGGCCAGGGTGGTCAAAAAATCCCAAAATTTTGTTGCATGGCCGGCGTAGTGAAAAAATCTCAAAATTTTGTTGCATGGCCGGCGTAGTGAAAAAATCTCAAAATTTTGTCGCAGGGCAGGGGTGTTCAAAGAATCTCAAAATTTTCTCGCAGTGCCGGGGTGGTCAAAAAATCTCAAAATTTTGTCGTATGGCCGTTGTCGGCAAAAAATCTTAAAATTTTGTCGCAGAGCCAGGGTGGTCAAAGAATCTCAAAATTTTGTTGCATGGCCGGCGTAATGAAAAAATCTCAAAATTTTGTCGCAGAGCCGGGTGGTCAAAGAATCTCAAAATTTTGTTACATGGCCGATGTGACCAAAAAAATCTCAAAATTTTGTTCGCAGTGCCGGGGTGTTCAAAGAATCTCAAAATTTTGTCGCAGGGCCAGGGTGGTCAAAAAATCCCAAAATTTTGTTGCATGGCCGGCGATGTGAAAGAATCTCAAAATTTTCTCGCAGTGCTGGGGCGGTCAAAAAATCTCAAAATATTGTCGCATGGCCGGCGTAGTGAAATAATCTCAAAATTTTGTCGCAGGGCCGGGGTGGTCAAAAAATCCCAAAATTTTGTTGCGCATGGCCGGTGTCGGAAAAAAATCTCAAAATTTTGTCGCATGGCCGGTGTCGGCAAAAAATCTCAAAATTTTGTCGCAGGGCCAGGGTGTCAAAAAATCTCAAAATTTTGTTGCATGGCCGGGGTAGTGAAAAAAATCTCAAAATTTTGTCGCAGGGCCAGGGTGGTCAAAAAATCTCAAAATTTTGTTGCATGGCCGGCGTAATGAAAAAATCTCAAAATTTTGTCGCAGGGCCGGGGTGGTCAAAAAAATCTCAAAATTTTGTCGCAGGGCCGAAAAAATCTCAAAATTTTGTCGCATGGCCGGGTGTTCAAAAAATCTCAAAATTTTGTCGTATGGCCGGTGTGGGCAAAAAATCTCAAAATTTTGTTGCATGGCCGGCGTAATGAAAAAATCTCAAAATTTTGTCGTAGGGCCGGGTGGTCAAAGAATCTCAAAATTTTGTTGCATGGCCGATATGACCAAACAATCTCAAAATTTTGTCGCAGTGCCGGGGTGTTCAAAGAATCTCAAAATTTTGTCGCAGGGCGAGGGTGGTCAAAAAATCCCAAAATTTTGTTACATGGCCGGCGTAGTGAAAGAATCTCAAAATTTTCTCGTAGTGCTGGGGCGGTCAAAAAATCTCAAAATTTTGTAGCATGGCCGGTGTCGGCAAAAAATCTCAAAATTTTGTCGCAGGGCCAGGGTGGTCAAAAAATCTTAAAATTTTGTTGCATGCCCGGCGTAATGAAAAAATCTCAAAATTTTCTCGCAGTGCCGGGGTGTTCAAAAAATCTCAAAATTTTGTCGTATGGCCGGTGTCGGCAAAAAATCTCAAAATTTTGTTGCATGGCCGGCGTAATGAAAAAATCTCAAAATTTTGTCGTAGGGCCGGGTGGTCAAAGAATCTCAAAATTTTGTTGCATGGCCGATATGACCAAACAATCTCAAAATTTTGTCGCAGTGCCGGGGTGTTCAAAGAATCTCAAAATTTTGTCGCAGGGCCAGGGTGGTCAAAAAATCTCAAAATTTTGTTGCATGGCCGGCGTAGTGAAAAAATCTCAAAATTTTGTCGCCGGGCCAGGGTGGTCAAAAAATCTTAAAATTTTGTTGCATGCCCGGCGTAATGAAAAAATCTCAAAATTTTCTCGCAGTGCCGGGGTGTTCAAAAAATCTCAAAATTTTGTCGCATGGCCGGTGTCGGCAAAAAATCTCAAAATTTTGTTGCATGGCCGGCGTAATGAAAAAATCTCAAAATTTTGTCGCATGGACGGTGTCGTCAAAAAATCTCAAAATTTTGTTGTATGGCAGGCGCGATCAAAAAATCTCAAAATATTGTCGCAGTGCTGGGGTAGTCAAACAACCTCAAAATTTTGTCGCATGGCCGGCGTCGTCAAAAAATCTAAAAATTTTGTCGCATGGGCGGTGTCGTCAAAAAATTTCAAAATTTTGTCGCAAGGCAGGGGTGGTAAAAAAATCTCAAAATTTTGTCGCAGCGCCGCGGTGGTCAAAGAATCTCAAAATTGTGTTGCATGGCCGGTGTGATCCAAAAATCTCAAAATTTTGTCGCAATGCCGGGGTGGTCAAAAAATCTCAAAATTTTGTTGCATGGCCGGCGTAGTGAAAAAATCTCAAAATTTTGTTATATGGTCGGGGTAGTGAAAAAATTTCAAAATTTGGTCGCAGTGCCGGGGTCGTCAAAATATCTCAAAATTTGGTCGCTGGGCCGGGGTGGTCAAGAAATCTCAAAATTTTGTCGCAGGTCCGGGGTGATCAAAGAATTTCCAAATTTTGTTGCAGGTCAGGGGTGCTCAAAAAATCTCAAAATTTTCTCGCAGGTCCGGGGTGGTCAAAGCATATCAAAATTTTGTCGCGGGCCCTGTGTAGTCAAAAAATCCCAAAATTTTGTTGCATGGCCGGCGTAGTGAAAAAATCTCAAAATTTTCTCGCAGGGCCGGGGTGGTCAAAAAATCTCTAAATTTTGTCCCATGGCCGGTGTCTGCAAAAAATCTCAAAATTTTGTCGCAGGGCCAGGGTGGTCAAAAAATCTCAGAATTTTGTTGCATGGCCGGGGTAATAAAAAAATCTCAAAATTTTGTCCCAGTGCCGGGGTGGTCAAAAAATCTCAAAATTTTGTCGCATGGCCGGTGTCGGCAAAAAATCTCAAAATTTTGTCTCAGGGCCAGGGTGGTCAAAAAATCTCAGAATTTTGTTGCATGGCCGGGGTAATAAAAAAATCTCAAAATTTTGTCGCAGCGCCAGGGTGGTCAAAAAATCTCAGAATTTTGTTGCATAGCCGGGGTAATAAAAAAATCTCAAAATTTTGTCGCAGGGCCGGGTGGTCAAAGAATCTCAAAATTTATCTCAAAATTTTGTCGCAGTGCCGGGGTGTTCAAAGAATCTCAAAATTTTGTCGCAGGGCCAGGGTGGTCAAAAAATCCCAAAATTTTGTTGCATGGCCGGCGTAGTGAAAAAATCTCAAAATTTTCTCGCAGTGCCGGGGTGGTCAAAAAATCTCTCAATTTTGTCCCATGGCCGGTGTCTGCAAAAAATCTCAAAATTTTGTCGCAGGGCCAGGGTGGTCAAAAAATCTCAGAATTTTGTTGCATGGCCGGGGTAATAAAAAAATCTCAAAATTTTGTCCCAGTGCCGGGGTGGTCAAAAAATCTCAGAATTTTGTTGCATAGCCGGGGTAATAAAAAAATCTCAAAATTTTGTCGCAGGGCCGGGTGGTCAAAGAATCTCAAAATTTTGTTGCATGGCCGATGTGACCAAACAATCTCAAAATTTTGTCGCAGTGCCGGGGTGTTCAAAAAATCTAAAAATTTTGTCGCATGGCCGGGGTCGTCAAAATATCTCAAAATTTGGTCGCTGGGCCGGGGTGGTCAAGAAATCTCAAAATTTTGTCGCAGCTCCGGGGTGATCAAAGAATTTCCAAATGTTGTTGCAGGTCAGGGGTACTCAAAAAATCTCAAAATTTTCTCGCAGGTCCGGGGTGGTCAAAGCATATCAAAATTTTGTCGCGGGCCCTTTGTAGTCAAAAAATCCCCAAATTTTGTTGCATGGCCGGCGTAGTGAAAAAATCTCAAAATTTTCTCGCAGTGCCGGGGTGGTCAAAAAATCTCTAAATTTTGTCCCATGGCCGGTGTCTGCAAAAAATCTCAAAATTTTGTCGCAGGGCCAGGGTGGTCAAAAAATCTCAGAATTTTGTTGCATGGCCGGGGTAATAAAAAAATCTCAAAATTTTGTCGCAGGGCCAGGGTGGTCAAAAAATCTCAGAATTTTGTTGCATAGCCGGGGTAATAAAAAAATCTCAAAATTTTGTCGCAGGGCCAGGGTGGTCAAAAAATCTCAGAATTTTGTTGCATAGCCGGGGTAATAAAAAAATCTCAAAATTTTGTCTCAGGGCCAGGGTGGTCAAAAAATCTCAAAATTTTGTTGCATCGCCGGCGTAGTGAAAAAATCTCAAAATTTTGTTGCAGGGCCGGGGTGGTCAAAAAATCTCAAAATTTTGTCGTATGGCCGGTGTCGTCAAAAAATCTCAAAATTTTGTCGCATGGCCGGTGTCGTCAAAAAATCTCAAAATTTTGTCGCATGGCCGGTGTCGGCAAAAAATCTCAAAATTTTGTCTCAGGGCCAGGGTGGTCAAAAAATCTCAAAATTTTGTTGCATGGCCGGCGTAGTGAAAAAATCCCAAAATTTTGTCGCATTGCCGGGGTGTTCAAAGAATCTCAAAATTTTGTCGCAGAGCCAGGGTGGTCAAAAAATCCCAAAATTTTGTTGCATAGCCGGCGTAGTGAAAAAATCTCAAAATTTTGTTCGCAGGGCCGGGTGTTCAAAAGAATCTCAAAATTTTGTTCGCATGGCCGGGGTGGTCAAAAAATCTCAAAATTTTGTCGTATGGCCGGGGTTCTCAAAAAATCTCAAAATTTTGTCGCATGGCCGGGGTGGTCAAAAAATCTCAAAATTTTGTCGCAGGGCCGGGGTGGTCAAAAAATCTCAAAATTTTGTCGCATGGCCGGGGTTCTCAAAAAATCTCAAAATTTTGTCGCATGGCCGGGGTGGTCAAAAAATCTCAAAATTTTGTCGCAGGGCCGGTGTGGTCAAAAAATCTCAAAATTTTGTCGCAGGGCCGGGGTGGTCAAAAAATCTCAAAATTTTGTTGCAGGGCCGGGGTGGTCAAAAAATCTCAAAATTTTGTCGCATGGCCGGGGTGGTCAAAAAATCTCAAAATTTTGTCGTATGGCCGGGTGGTCAAAAAATCTCAAAATTTTGTCGCAGGGCCGGGGTGGTCAAAAAATCTCAAAATTTTTGTCGCATGGCCGGGGTGGTCAAAAAATCTCAAAATTTTGTCGCAGGGCCGGGGTGGTCAAAAAATCTCAAAATTTTGTCGCATGGCCGGGGTTGTCAAAAAATCTCAAAATTTTGTCGCAGGGCCGGGGTGTTCAAAGAATCTCAAAATTTTGTCGCAGCCAGCCGTGGTCAAAAAATCTCAAAATTTTGTTGCATGGCCGGGGTAGTCAAAAAATCTCAAAATTTTGTCGCAGGGCCGGGTGTCAAAGAATCTCAAAACTTTCTCGCAATGCCGGGGTGGTCAAAAAATCTCAAAATTTTGTCGCATGGCCGGTGTCGGCAAAAAATCTCAAAATTTTGTCTCAGGGCCAGGGTGGTCAAAAAATCTCAAAATTTTGTTGCATGGCCGGCGTAGTGAAAAAATTTCAAAATTTTGTCGCAGTGCCGGGGAGTTCAAAGAATCTCAAAATTTTGTCGCCGAGCCAGGGTGGTCAAAAAATCCCAAAATCTTGTTGCATGGCCGGCGTAGTGAAAAAATCTCAAAATTTTGTTGCAGTGCTGGGGCGGTCAAAAAATCTCAAAATTTTGTCGCATGGCCGGTGTCGGCAAAAAATCTCAAAATTTTGTCGCAGGGCCAGGGTGGTCAAAAAATCTTAAAATTTTGTTGCATGGCCGGCGTAGTGAAAAAATCTCAAAATTTTGTCGCAGGGCCAGGGTGGTCAAAAAATCTCAAAATTTTGTCGCATGGCCGGTGTCGGCAAAAAATCTCAAAATTTTGTCGCAGGGCCGGGGTGGTCAAAAAATCTCAAAATTTTATCGCAGGGCCAGGGTGGTCAAAAAATCCCAAAATTTTGTTGCATGGCAGGTGTCGGCAAAAAATCTCAAAATTTTATCGCATGGCCGGTGTCGGCAAAAAATCTCAAAATTTTGTCGCAGGGCCAGGGTGGTCAAAAAATCTCAAAATTTTGTTGCATGGCCGGCGTAGTGAAAAAATCCCAAAATTTTGTCGCATTGCCGGGGTGTTCAAAGAATCTCAAAATTTTGTCGCAGAGCCAGGGTGGTCAAAAAATCTCAAAATTTTGTCGCAGGGCCGGGGTGGTCAAAAAATCTCAAAATTTTGTTGCAGGGCCGGGGTGGTCAAAAAATCTCAAAATTTTGTCGCAGTGCCGGGATGGTCAAAATATCTCAAAATTTTGTCGTATGGCCGGGGTGGTCAAAAAATCTCAAAATTTTGTCGCATGGCCGGGTGGTAAAAAAATCTCAAAATTTTGTCGCAGTGCCGGGGTGGTCAAAAAATCTCAAAATTTTGTCGCATGGCCGGTGTCGTCAAAAAATCTCAAAATTTTGTCGCATGGCCGGTGTCGTGAAAAAATCTCAAAATTTTGTCGCATGGCCGGTGTCGGCAAAAAATCTCAAAATTTTGTCTCAGGGCCAGGGTGGTCAAAAAATCTCAAAATTTTGTTGCATCGCCGGCGTAGTGAAAAAATCTCAAAATTTTGTTGCAGGGCCGGGGTGGTCAAAAAATCTCAAAATTTTGTCGTATGGCCGGGGTCGTCAAAAAATCTCAAAATTTTGTCGCATGGCCGGGGTGCTCAAAAAATCTCAAAATTTTGTCGCATGGCCGGTGTCGGCAAAAAATCTCAAAATTTTGTCGCAGGGCCAGGGTGGTCAAAAAATCTCAAAATTTTGTTGCATGGCCGGCGTAGTGAAAAAATCCCAAAATTTTGTCGCATTGCCGGGGTGTTCAAAGAATCTCAAAATTTTGTTGGCGGGGCCGGGTGGTCAAAAAATCCCAAAATTTTGTTGCATGGCCGGCGTAGTGAAAAAATCTCAAAATTTTGTTGCAGGGTCGGGTGTGTTCAAAAGATCTCAATTTTGTCGCAATGCCGGGGTGGTCAAAAAATCTCAAAATTTTGTCGCATGGCCGGTGTCGGCAAAAAATCTCAAAATTTTGTCTCAGGGCCAGGGTGGTCAAAAAATCTCAAAATTTTGTTGCATGGCCGGCGTAGTGAAAAAATTTCAAAATTTTGTCGCAGTGCCGGGGAGTTCAAAGAATCTCAAAATTTTGTCGCCGAGCCAGGGTGGTCAAAAAATCCCAAAATTTTGTTGCATGGCCGGCGTAGTGAAAAAATCTCAAAATTTTGTTGCAGTGCTGGGGCGGTCAAAAAATCTCAAAATTTTGTCGCATGGCCGGTGTCGGCAAAAAATCTCAAAATTTTGTCGCAGGGCCAGGGTGGTCAAAAAATCTCAAAATTTTGTTGCATGGCCGGCGTAGTGAAAAAATCTCAAAATTTTGTCGCAGGGCCAGGGTGGTCAAAAAATCTCAAAATTTTGTCGCATGGCCGGTGTCGGCAAAAAATCTCAAAATTTTGTCGCAGGGCCGGGGTGGTCAAAAAATCTCAAAATTTTGTCGCAGGGCCAGGGTGGTCAAAAAATCCCAAAATTTTGTTGCATGGCAGGTGTCGGCAAAAAATCTCAAAATTTTATCGCATGGCCGGTGTCGGCAAAAAATCTCAAAATTTTGTCGCAGGGCCAGGGTGGTCAAAAAATCTCAAAATTTTGTCGCATGGCCGGGTTGGTCAAAAAATCTCAAAATTTTGTCGCATGGCCGGGGTGGTCAAAAAATCTCAAAATTTTGTCGCAGGGCCGGGTGGTCAAAAAATCTCAAAATTTTGTTGCATGGCCGGCGTAGTGAAAAAATCCCAAAATTTTGTCGCATTGCCGGGGTGTTCAAAGAATCTCAAAATTTTGTCGCAGAGCCAGGGTGGTCAAAAAATCTCAAAATTTTGTTGCATGGCCGGGGTGGTCAAAAAATCTCAAAATTTTGTTGCAGGGCCGGGGTGTCAAAAAATCTCAAAATTTTGTCGCAGGGCCTGGGTGGTCAAAAAATCTCAAAATTTTGTCGTATGGCCGGGGTTCTCAAAAAATCTCAAAATTTTGTCGCAGGCCGGGGTGGTCAAAAAATCTCAAAATTTTGTCGCAGGGCCGGGGTGCTCAAAAAATCTCAAAATTTTAAAAAATCTCAAAATTTTGTCGCAGTGCCGGGGTGGTCAAAAAATCTCAAAATTTTGTCGCATGGCCGGGGTGGTCAAAAAATCTCAAAATTTTGTCGCATGGCCGGGGTGGTCAAAAAATCTCAAAATTTTGTCGCATGGCCGGTGTCGGCAAAAAATCTCAAAATTTTGTCGCAGGGCCGGGGTGGTCAAAAAATCTCAAAATTTTGTTGCAGGGCCGGCGTTGTCAAAAAATCTCAAAATTTTGTCGCAGGGCCGGGGTGGTCAAAAAATCTCAAAATTTTGTCGCAGGGCCGGGGTGGTCAAAAAATCTCAAAATTTTGTCGCATGGCCGGGTGGTCAAAAAATCTCAAAATTTTGTCGCAGGGCCGGGGTGTTCAAAAAATCTCAAAATTTTGTCGCATGGCCGGGTTGGTCAAAAAATCTCAAAATTTTGTCGCAGGGCCGGTGTCGGCAAAAAATCTCAAAATTTTGTCGCAGGGCCAGGGTGGTCAAAAAATCTCAAAATTTTGTTGCATGGCCGGCGTAGTGAAAAAATCCCAAAATTTTGTCGCATTGCCGGGGTGTTCAAAGAATCTCAAAATTTTGTCGCAGAGCCAGGGTGGTCAAAAAATCCCAAAATTTTGTTGCATGGCCGGCGTAGTGAAAAAATCTCAAAATTTTGTCGCAGGGCAGGGGTGGTCAAAAAATCTCAAAATTTTGTCGCAATGCCGGGGTGGTCAAAAAATCTCAAAATTTTGTCGCATGGCCGGGGTGGTCAAAAAATCTCAAAATTTTGTCGCAGGGCCGGGGTGGTCAAAAAATCTCAAAATTTGGGTGGTCAAAAAATCTCAAAATTTTGTCGCATGGCCGGTGTCGGCAAAAAATCTCAAAATTTTGTCGCAGGGCCCGGGTGGTCAAAAAATCTCAAAATTTTGTTGCATGGCCGGGGTAGTGAAAAAATCTCAAAATTTTGTCGCAGGGCCGGGGTGGTCTAAAAATCTCAAAATTTTGTCGCAGGGCCGGGGTGGTCAAAAAATCTCAAAATTTTGTCGCAGGGCCGGGTTGGTCAAAAAATCTCAAAATTTTGTGTCAAAAAATCTCAAAATTTTGTCGCATGGCCGGGGTTGGCAAAAAATCTCAAAATTTTGTCGCAGGGCCGGGGTGGTCAAAAAATCTCAAAATTTTGTCGCATGGCCGGGTGGTCAAAGAATCTCAAAATTTTGTCGCAGGGCCGGGGTGGTCAAAAAATCTCAAAATTTTGTTCTCAAAATTTTGTCGCATGGCCGGTGTCAAAAAAATCTCAAAATTTTGTTGTCAAAGAATCTCAAAATTTTGTCGCAGGGCCGGGGTGGTCAAAAAATCTCAAAATTTTGTCGCATGTCCGGTGTGGTAAAAAAATTTCAAAATTTTGTCGCAATGCCGGGGTCAAAATTTTGTCGCATGGCCGGGGTGGTCAAAGAATCTCAAAATTTTGTCGCAGGGCCGGGGTGGTCAAAGAATCTCAAAATTTTGTCGCAGGGCCGGGGTGGTCAAAAAATCTCAAAATTTTGTCGCATGGCCGGGGTGGTCAAAAAAATCTCAAAATTTTGTCGCAGGGCCGGGGTGGTCAAAAAATCTCAAAATTTTGTCGCAGGGCCGGGGTTGGCAAAAAATCTCAAAATTTTGTCGCAGGGCCGGGGTGGTCAAAAAATCTCAAAATTTTGTCGCAGGGCCGGGGTGGTCAAAGAATCTCAAAATTTTGTCGCAGGAGGGGTGGTCAAAAAATCTCAAAATTTTATCGCATGGCCGGTGTCGGCAAAAAATCTCAAAATTTTGTCGCAGGGCCAGGTGGTCAAAGAATCTCAAAATTTTTGTCGTATGGCCGTCGTAATGAAAAAATCTCAAAATTTTGTCGCAAGGCCGGGTGGTCAAAGAATCTCAAAATTTTGTTGCATGGCCGATGTGACCAAACAATCTCAAAATTTTGTCGCAGTGCCGGGGTGTTCAAAGAATCTCAAAATTTTGTCGCAGGGCCAGGGTGGTCAAAAAATCCCAAAATTTTGTTGCATGGCCGGCGTAGTGAAAGAATCTCAAAATTTTCTCGCAGTGCTGGGGTGGTCAAAAAATCTCAAAATTTTGTCGCATGGCCGGTTTCGGCAAAAAATCTCAAAATTTTGTCGCAGGGCCATGGTGGTCAAAAAATCTTAAAATTTTGTCGCATGGCCGGTGTCGGCAAAAAATCTCAAAATTTTGTCGCAGGGCCAGGGTGGTCAAAAAATCTTAAAATTTTGTTGCATGGCCGGCGTAGTGAAAGAATCTCAAAATTTTCTCGCAGTGCTGGGGTGGTCAAAAAATCTCAAAATTTTGTCGCATGGCCGGTTTCGGCAAAAAATCTCAAAATTTTGTCGCAGGGCCATGGTGGTCAAAAAATCTTAAAATTTTGTTGCATGGCCGGCGTAGTGAAAAAATCTCAAAATTTTGTCGCAGGGCCGGGGTGGTGAAAAAATCTCAAAATTTTGTCGCAGGGCCAGGGTGGTCAAAAAATCCCAAAATTTTGTTGCATGGCCGGCGTAGCGAAAAAATCTCAAAATTTTCTCGCAGTGCTGGGGTGGTCAAAAAATCTCAAAATTTTGTCGCATGGCCGGTGTCGGCAAAAAATCTCAAAATTTTGTCGCAGGGCCAGGGTGGTCAAAAAATCTTAAAATTTTGTTGCATGGCCGGCGTAGTGAAAAAATCTCAAAATTTTGTCGCAGGGCCAGGGTGGTCAAAAAATCTCAAAATTTTGTCGCAGGGCCAGGGTGGTCAAAAAATCTTAAAATTTTGTTGCATGGCCGGCGTAGTGAAAAAATCTCAAAATTTTGTCGCAGGGCCAGGGTGGTCAAAAAATCTCAAAATTTTGTCGCATGGCCGGTGTCGGCAAAAAATCTCAAAATTTTGTCGCAGGGCCGGGGTGGTCAAAAAATCTCAAAATTTTGTCGCAGGGCCAGGGTGGTCAAAAAATCCCAAAATTTTGTTGCATGGCTGGTGTCGGCAAAAAATCTCAAAATTTTGTCGCATGGCCGGTGTCGGCAAAAAATCTCAAAATTTTGTCGCAGGGCCAGGGTGGTCAAAGAATCTCAAAATTTTGTTGTATGGCCGTCGTAATGAAAAAATCTCAAAATTTTGTCGCAAGGCCGGGTGGTCAAAGAATCTCAAAATTTTGTTGCATGGCCGATGTGACCAAACAATCTCAAAATTTTGTCGCAGTGCC
This sequence comes from Paragorgia papillata, assembly GCA_035771165.1. Classification (NCBI taxonomy): domain Eukaryota; kingdom Metazoa; phylum Cnidaria; class Anthozoa; order Scleralcyonacea; family Coralliidae; genus Paragorgia; species Paragorgia papillata. Next base: position 6,542,941 of record JAWNZC010000011.1, on the reverse strand, counting down.
GGGGTGTTCAAAGAATCTCAAAATTTTGTCGCAGGGCCAGGGTGGTCAAAAAATCCCAAAATTTTGTTGCATGGCCGGCGTAGTGAAAGAATCTCAAAATTTTCTCGCAGTGCTGGGGTGGTCAAAAAATCTCAAAATTTTGTCGCATGGCCGGTTTCGGCAAAGAATCTCAAAATTTTGTCGCAGGGCCAGGGTGGTCAAAAAATCTTAAAATTTTGTTGCATGGCCGGCGTAGTGAAAAAATCTCAAAATTTTGTCGCAGGGCCGGGGTGGTCAAAAAATCTCAAAATTTTGTCGCAGGGCCGGGGTGGTCAAAAAATCTCAAAATTTTGTTGCATGGCCGGCGTAGTGAAAAAATCTCAAAATTTTCTCGCAGTGCTGGGGTGGTCAAAAAATCTCAAAATTTTGTCGCATGGCCGGTGTCGGCAAAAAATCTCAAAATTTTGTCGCAGGGCCAGGGTGGTCAAAAAATCTTAAAATTTTGTTGCATGGCCGGCGTAGTGAAAAAATCTCAAAATTTTGTCGCAGGGCCAGGGTGGTCAAAAAATCTCAAAATTTTTGTCGCAGGGCCGTTGTCGGCAAAAAATTTAAAATTTTGTCGCAGAGCCAGGGTGGTCAAAGAATCTCAAAATTTTGTTGCATGGCCGGCGTAATGAAAAAATCCCAAAATTTTGTTGCATGGCTGGTGTGGTCAAAAAATCTCAAAATTTTGTCGCATGGCCGGTGTCGGCAAAAAATCTCAAAATTTTGTCGCAGGGCCAGGGTGGTCAAAGAATCTCAAAATTTTGTTGTATGGCCGTCGTAATGAAAAAATCTCAAAATTTTGTCGCAAGGCCGGGTGGTCAAAAAATCTTAAAATTTTGTTGCATGGCCGATGTGACCAAACAATCTCAAAATTTTGTCGCAGTGCCGGGGTGTTCAAAGAATCTCAAAATTTTGTCGCAGGGCCAGGGTGGTCGAAAAATCCCAAAATTTTGTTGCATGGCCGGCGTAGTGAAAAAATCTCAAAGTTTTCTCGCAGTGCTGGGGTGGTCAAAAAATCTCAAAATTTTGTCGCATGGCCGGTGTCGGCAAAAAATCTCAAAATTTTGTCGCAGGGCCAGGGTGGTCAAAAAATCTTAAAATTTTGTTGCATGGCCGGCGTAGTGAAAAAATCTCAAAATTTTGTCGCAGGGCCAGGGTGGTCAAAAAATCTCAAAATTTTGTCGCAGGGCCAGGGTGGTCAAAAAATCCCAAAATTTTGTTGCATGGCCGGCGTAGTGAAAAAATCTCAAAATTTTGTCGCAGTGCCGGGGTGGTCAAAAAATCTCAAAATTTTGTCGTATGGCCGTTGTCGGCAAAAAATCTTAAAATTTTGTCGCAGAGCCAGGGTGGTCAAAGAATCTCAAAATTTTGTTGCATGGCCGGCGTAATGAAAAAATCTCAAAATTTTGTCGCAGAGCCGGGTGGTCAAAGAATCTCAAAATTTTGTTGCATGGCCGATGTGACCAAACAATCTCAAAATTTTGTCGCAGTGCCGGGGTGTTCAAAGAATCTCAAAATTTTGTCGCAGGGCCAGGGTGGTCAAAAAATCCCAAAATTTTGTTGCATGGCCGGCGTAGTGAAAGAATCTCAAAATTTTCTCGCAGTGCTGGGGTGGTCAAAAAATCTCAAAATTTTGTCGCATGGCCGGTTTCGGCAAAAAATCTCAAAATTTTGTCGCAGGGCCAGGGTGGTCAAAAAATCTTAAAATTTTGTTGCATGGCCGGCGTAGTGATAAAATCTCAAAATTTTGTCGCAGGGCCGGGGTGGTCAAAAAATCTCAAAATTTTGTCGCAGGGCCAGGGTGGTCAAAAAATCCCAAAATTTTGTTGCATGGCCGGCGTAGTGAAAAAATCTCAAAATTTTCTCGCAGTGCTGGGGTGGTCAAAAAATCTCAAAATTTTGTCGCATGGCCGGTGTCGGCAAAAAATCTCAAAATTTTGTCGCAGGGCCAGGGTGGTCAAAAAATCTTAAAATTTTGTTGCATGGCCGGCGTAGTGAAAAAATCTCAAAATTTTGTCGCAGGGCCAGGGTGGTCAAAAAATCTCAAAATTTTGTCGCAGGGCCGTTGTCGGCAAAAAATCTTAAAATTTTGTCGCAGAGCCAGGGTGGTCAAAGAATCTCAAAATTTTGTTGCATGGCCGGCGTAATGAAAAAATCCCAAAATTTTGTTGCATGGCTGGTGTCGGCAAAAAATCTCAAAATTTTGTCGCATGGCCGGTGTCGGCAAAAAATCTCAAAATTTTGTCGCAGGGCCAGGGTGGTCAAAGAATCTCAAAATTTTGTTGTATGGCCGTCGTAATGAAAAAATCTCAAAATTTTGTCGCAAGGCCGGGTGGTCAAAGAATCTCAAAATTTTGTTGCATGGCCGGCGTAATGAAAAAATCTCAAAATTTTGTCGCAGAGCCGGGTGGTCAAAGAATCTCAAAATTTTGTTGCATGGCCGATGTGACCAAACAATCTCAAAATTTTGTCGCAGTGCCGGGGTGTTTAAAGAATCTCAAAATTTTGTTGCATGGCCGATGTGACCAAACAATCTCAAAATTTTGTCGCAGTGCCGGGGTGTTCAAAGAATCTCAAAATTTTGTCGCAGGGCCAGGGTGGTCAAAAAATCCCAAAATTTTGTTGCATGGCCGGCGTAGTGAAAGAATCTCAAAATTTTCTCGCAGTGCTGGGGTGGTCAAAAAATCTCAAAATTTTGTCGCATGGCGGTTTCGGCATAAAATCTCAAAATTTTGTCGCAGGGCCAGGGTGGTCAAAAAATCTTAAAATTTTGTTGCATGGCCGGCGTAGTGAAAAAATCTCAAAATTTTGTCGCAGGGCCGGGTGGTCAAAAAATCTCAAAATTTTGTCGCAGGGCCAGGGTGGTCAAAAAATCCCAAAATTTTGTTGCATGGCCGGCGTAGTGAAAAAATCTCAAAATGTTCTCGCAGTGCTGGGGTGGTCAAAAAATCTCAAAATTTTGTCGCATGGCCGGTGTCGGCAAAAAATCTCAAAATTTTGTCGCAGGGCCAGGGTGGTCAAAAAATCTTAAAATTTTGTTGCATGGCCGGCGTAGTGAAAAAATCTCAAAATTTTGTCGCAGGGCCAGGGTGGTCAAAAAATCTCAAAATTTTGTCGCAGGGCCAGGGTGGTCAAAAAATCCCAAAATTTTGTTGCATGGCCGGCGTAGTGAAAAAATCTCAAAATTTTGTCGCAGTGCCGGGGTGGTCAAAAAATCTCAAAATTTTGTCGTATGGCCGTTGTCGGCAAAAAATCTTAAAATTTTGTCGCAGAGCCAGGGTGGTCAAAGAATCTCAAAATTTTGTTGCATGGCCGGCGTAATGAAAAAATCTCAAAATTTTGTCGCAGAGCCGGGAGGTCAAAGAATCTCAAAATTTTGTTGCATGGCCGATGTGACCAAACAATCTCAAAATTTTGTCGCAGTGCCGGGGTGTTTAAAGAATCTCAAAATTTTGTCGCAGGGCCAGGGTGGTCAAAAAATCCCAAAATTTTGTTGCATGGCCGGCGTAGTGAAAGAATCTCAAAATTTTCTCGCAGTGCTGGGGCGGTCAAAAAATCTCAAAATTTTGTCGCATGGCCGGTGTCGTCAAAAAATCTCAAAATTTTGTCGCAGGGCCAGGGTGGTCAAAAAATCTTAAAATTTTGTTGCATGGCCGGCGTAGTGAAATAATCTCAAAATTTTGTCGCAGGGCCGGGGTGGTCAAAAAATCCCAAAATTTTGTTGCATGGCCGGTGTCGGCAAAAAATCTCAAAATTTTGTCGCATGGCCGGTTTCGGCAAAAAATCTCAAAATTTTGTCGCAGGGCCAGGGTGGTCAAAAAATCTTAAAATTTTGTTGCATGGCCGGCGTAGTGATAAAATCTCAAAATTTTGTCGCAGGGCCGGGGTGGTCAAAAAATCTCAAAATTTTGTCGCAGGGCCAGGGTGGTCAAAAAATCCCAAAATTTTGTTGCATGGCCGGCGTAGTGAAAAAATCTCAAAATTTTCTCGCAGTGCTGGGGTGGTCAAAAAATCTCAAAATTTTGTCGCATGGCCGGTGTCGGCAAAAAATCTCAAAATTTTGTCGCAGGGCCAGGGTGGTCAAAAAATCTTAAAATTTTGTTGCATGGCCGGCGTAGTGAAAAAATCTCAAAATTTTGTCGCAGGGCCAGGGTGGTCAAAAAATCTCAAAATTTTGTCGCAGGGCCGTTGTCGGCAAAAAATCTTAAAATTTTGTCGCAGAGCCAGGGTGGTCAAAGAATCTCAAAATTTTGTTGCATGGCCGGCGTAATGAAAAAATCCCAAAATTTTGTTGCATGGCTGGTGTCGGCAAAAAATCTCAAAATTTTGTCGCATGGCCGGTGTCGGCAAAAAATCTCAAAATTTTGTCGCAGGGCCAGGGTGGTCAAAGAATCTCAAAATTTTGTTGTATGGCCGTCGTAATGAAAAAATCTCAAAATTTTGTCGCAAGGCCGGGTGGTCAAAGAATCTCAAAATTTTGTTGCATGGCCGGCGTAATGAAAAAATCTCAAAATTTTGTCGCAGAGCCGGGTGGTCAAAGAATCTCAAAATTTTGTTGCATGGCCGATGTGACCAAACAATCTCAAAATTTTGTCGCAGTGCCGGGGTGTTTAAAGAATCTCAAAATTTTGTTGCATGGCCGATGTGACCAAACAATCTCAAAATTTTGTCGCAGTGCCGGGGTGTTCAAAGAATCTCAAAATTTTGTCGCAGGGCCAGGGTGGTCAAAAAATCCCAAAATTTTGTTGCATGGCCGGCGTAGTGAAAGAATCTCAAAATTTTCTCGCAGTGCTGGGGTGGTCAAAAAATCTCAAAATTTTGTCGCATGGCCGGTTTCGGCATAAAATCTCAAAATTTTGTCGCAGGGCCAGGGTGGTCAAAAAATCTTAAAATTTTGTTGCATGGCCGGCGTAGTGAAAAAATCTCAAAATTTTGTCGCAGGGCCGGGGTGGTCAAAAAATCTCAAAATTTTGTCGCAGGGCCAGGGTGGTCAAAAAATCCCAAAATTTTGTTGCATGGCCGGCGTAGTGAAAAAATCTCAAAATTTTCTCGCAGTGCTGGGGTGGTCAAAAAATCTCAAAATTTTGTCGCATGGCCGGTGTCGGCAAAAAATCTCAAAATTTTGTCGCAGGGCCAGGGTGGTCAAAAAATCTTAAAATTTTGTTGCATGGCCGGCGTAGTGAAAAAATCTCAAAATTTTGTCGCAGGGCCGGTGGTCAAAAAATCTCAAAATTTTGTCGCAGGGCCAGGGTGGTCAAAAAATCCCAAAATTTTGTTGCATGGCCGGCGTAGTGAAAAAATCTCAAAATTTTGTCGCAGTGCCGGGGTGGTCAAAAAATCTCAAAATTTTGTCGTATGGCCGTTGTCGGCAAAAAATCTTAAAATTTTGTCGCAGAGCCAGGGTGGTCAAAGAATCTCAAAATTTTGTTGCATGGCCGGCGTAATGAAAAAATCTCAAAATTTTGTCGCAGAGCCGGGAGGTCAAAGAATCTCAAAATTTTGTTGCATGGCCGATGTGACCAAACAATCTCAAAATTTTGTCGCAGTGCCGGGGTGTTTAAAGAATCTCAAAATTTTGTCGCAGGGCCAGGGTGGTCAAAAAATCCCAAAATTTTGTTGCATGGCCGGCGTAGTGAAAGAATCTCAAAATTTTCTCGCAGTGCTGGGGCGGTCAAAAAATCTCAAAATTTTGTCGCATGGCCGGTGTCGGCAAAAAATCTCAAAATTTTGTCGCAGGGCCAGGGTGGTCAAAAAATCTTAAAATTTTGTTGCATGGCCGGCGTAGTGAAATAATCTCAAAATTTTGTCGCAGGGCCGGGGTGGTCAAAAAATCCCAAAATTTTGTTGCATGGCCGGTGTCGGCAAAAAATCTCAAAATTTTGTCGCATGGCCGGTGTCGGCAAAGAATCTCAAAATTTTGTCTCAGGGCCAGGGTGGTCAAAAAATCTTAAAATTTTGTTGCATGCCCGGCGTAATGAAAAAATCTCAAAATTTTCTCGCAGTGCCGGGGTGTTCAAAAAATCTCAAAATTTTGTCGTATGGCCGGTGTCGGCAAAAAATCTCAAAATTTTGTTGCATGGCCGGCGTAATGAAAAAATCTCAAAATTTTGTCGCAGGGCCGGGTGGTCAAGGAATCTCAAAATTTTGTTGCATGGCCGATGTGACCAAACAATCTCAAAATTTTGTCGCAGTGCCGGGGTGTTCAAAGAATCTCAAAATTTTGTCGCAGGGCCAGGGTGGTCAAAAAATCTTAAAATTTTGTTGCATGGCCGGCGTAGTGAAAAAATCTCAAAATTTTTTCGCAGGGCCGGGGTGGTCAAAAAATCTCAAAATTTTGTCGCAGGGCCAGGGTGGTCAAAAAATACCAAAATTTTGTTTCATGGCCGGCGTAGTGAAAAAATCTCAACATTTTGTCGCAGGGCCGGGGTGGTTAAAAAATCTCAAAATTTTGTTGCATGGTCGGCGTAGTGAAAAAATCTCAAAATTTTGTCGCAGGGCCAGGGTGGTCAAAAAATCTCAAAATTTTGTTGCATGGCCGGCGTAGTGAAAAAATCTCAAAATTTTGTCGCAGGGCCAGGGTGGTCAAAGAATCTCAAAATTTTGTCGCATGGACGGTGTCGTCAAAAAATCTCAAAATTTTGTTGTATGGCAGGCGCAATCAAAAAATCGCAAAATATTGTCGCAGTGCTGGGGTAGTCAAACAACCTCAAAATTTTGTCGCATGGCCGGCGTCGTCAAAAAATCTCAAAATTTTGTCGCATGGCCGGTGTCGTCAAAAAATCTCAAAATTTTGTCGCATGGCCGGTGTCGTCAAAAAATCTCAAAATTTTGTCGCAGCGCCGCGGTGGTCAAAGAATCTCAAAATTGTGTTGCATGGCCGGTGTGATCCAAAAATCTCAAAATTTTGTCGCAATGCCGGGGTGGTCAAAAAATCTCAAAATTTTGTTGCATGGCCGGCGTAGTGAAAAAATCTCAAAATTTTGTTATATGGTCGGGGTAGTGAAAAAATTTCAAAATTTGGTCGCAGTGCCGGGTGCGTCAAAATATCTCAAAATTTGGTCGCTGGGCCGGGGTGGTCAAAGAATCTCAAAATTTTGTTGCATGGCCGCTGTGATAAAAAATTCTTAAAATCTTGTCGCAAGGCCGGGGTTGTCAAGAAATCTCAAAATTTTTTCGCAGGGCCGGGGTGGTCAAAAAATCTCAAAATTTTGTTGTATGGCAGGCGCGATCAAAAAATCTCAAAATATTGTCGCAGTGCTGTGGTAGTAAAAAAACCTCAACATTTTGTCGCATGGCCGGCGTCGTCAAAAAATCTCAAAATGTTGTCGCATGGGCGGTGTCGTCAAAAAATTTCAAAATTTTGTCGCAAGGCAGGGGTGGTCAAAAAATCTCAAAACTTTGTCGCAGTGCTGGGGTGGTCAAAAAATCTCAAAATTTTGTGGCATGGCCGGTTTGATCAAAAAATCTCAAAATTTTGTCGCAGTGGCGGGGTGGTCAAAAAATCTCAAAATTTTGTCGCATGGACGGTGTCGTCAAAAAATCTCAAAATTTTGTTGTATGGCCGGCGTAGTGAAAAAATCTCAAAATTTTCTCGCAGTGCTGGGGTGGTCAAAAAATCTCAAAATTTTGTCGCATGGCCGGCGTAGTGAAAAAATCTCAAAATTTTCTCGCAGTGCTGGGGTGGTCAAAAAATCTCAAAATTTTGTCGCATGGCCGGTGTCGGCAAAAAATCTCAAAATTTTGTCGCAGGGCCAGGGTGGTCAAAAAATCTTAAAATTTTGTTGCATGGCCGGCGTAGTGAAAAAATCTCAAAATTTTGTCGCAGGGCCAGGGTGGTCAAAAAATCTCAAAATTTTGTCGCAGGGCCAGGGTGGTCAAAAAATCCCAAAATTTTGTTGCATGGCCGGCGTAGTGAAAAAATCTCAAAATTTTGTCGCAGTGCCGGGGTGGTCAAAAAATCTCAAAATTTTGTCGCAGGGCCAGGGTGGTCAAAAAATACCAAAATTTTGTTTCATGGCCGGCGTAGTGAAAAAATCTCAACATTTTGTCGCAGGGCCGGGGTGGTTAAAAAATCTCAAAATTTTGTTGCATGGTCGGCGTAGTGAAAAAATCTCAAAATTTTGTCGCAGGGCCAGGGTGGTCAAAAAATCTCAAAATTTTGTTGCATGGCCGGCGTAGTGAAAAAATCTCAAAATTTTGTCGCAGGGCCAGGGTGGTCAAAGAATCTCAAAATTTTGTCGCATGGACGGTGTCGTCAAAAAATCTCAAAATTTTGTTGTATGGCAGGCGCAATCAAAAAATCGCAAAATATTGTCGCAGTGCTGGGGTAGTCAAACAACCTCAAAATTTTGTCGCATGGCCGGCGTCGTCAAAAAATCTCAAAATTTTGTCGCATGGCCTGGGTGGTCAAAGAATCTCAAAATTTTGTTGTATGGCAGGCGCGATCAAAAAATCTCAAAATATTGTCGCAGTGCTGTGGTAGTCAAAAAACCTCAACATTTTGTCGCATGGCCGGCGTCGTCAAAAAATCTCAAAATGTTGTCGCATGGGCGGTGTCGTCAAAAAATTTCAAAATTTTGTCGCAAGGCAGGGGTGGTCAAAAAATCTCAAAACTTTGTCGCAGTGCTGGGGTGGTCAAAAAATCTCAAAATTTTGTGGCATGGCCGGTTTGATCAAAAAATCTCAAAATTTTGTCGCAGTGCCGGGGTGGTCAAAAAATCTCAAAATTTTGTGGCATGGCCGGTTTGATCAAAAAATCTCAAAATATTGTCGCAGTGCTGGGGTAGTCAAACAACCTCAAAATTTTGTCCCATGGCCGGCGTCGTCAAAAAATCTCAAAATTTTGTCGCATGGCCGGTGTCGTCAAAAAATTTCAAAATTTTGTCGCAAGGCAGGGGTGGTAAAAAAATCTCAAAATTTTGTCGCAGCGCCGCGGTGGTCAAAGAATCTCAAAATTGTGTTGCATGGCGGCGTAGTGAAAAAATCTCAAAATTTTGTTATCTCAAAATTCTCAAAATTATCTCAAAATTTAGTAATCTCAAAAATCTCAAAAGTTTGTTGCATGGCCGCTGTGATAAAAAATTCTTAAAATCTTGTCGCAGGGCCGGGGTAGTCAAAAAATCTCTAAATTTTTTCGCAGGGCCGGGGTGGTCAAAAAATCTCAAAATTTTGTTGTATGGCAGGCGCGATCAAAAAATCTCAAAATATTGTCGCAGTGCTCTGGTAGTCAAAAAACCTCAAAATTTTGTCGCATGGCCGGGGTGGTCAAAAAATCTTAAAATTTTGTTGCATGGCCGGCGTAGTGAAAAAATCTCAAAATTTTGTTATCTCAAAATTCTCAAAATTATCTCAAAATTTAGTAATCTCAAAAATCTCAAAAGTTTGTTGCATGGCCGCTGTGATAAAAAATTCTTAAAATCTTGTCGCAGGGCCGGGGTAGTCAAAAAATCTCTAAATTTTTTCGCAGGGCCGGGGTGGTCAAAAAATCTCAAAATTTTGTTGTATGGCAGGCGCGATCAAAAAATCTCAAAATATTGTCGCAGTGCTCTGGTAGTCAAAAAACCTCAAAATTTTGTCGCATGGCCGGGGTGGTCAAAAAATCTTAAAATTTTGTTGCATGGCCGGCGTAGTGAAAAAATCTCAAAATTTTGTTATCTCAAAATTCTCAAAATTATCTCAAAATTTAGTAATCTCAAAAATCTCAAAAGTTTGTTGCATGGCCGCTGTGATAAAAAATTCTTAAAATCTTGTCGCAGGGCCGGGGTGGTCAAAAAATCTCTAAATTTTTTCGCAGGGCCGGGGTGGTCAAAAAATCTCAAAATTTTGTTGTATGGCAGGCGCGATCAAAAAATCTCAAAATATTGTCGCAGTGCTCTGGTAGTCAAAAAACCTCAAAATTTTGTCGCATGGCCGGCGTCGTCTAAAAATCTCAAAATGTTGTCGCATGGCCGATGTCGTCAAAAAATTTCAAAATTTTGTCGCAAGGCAGGGGTGGTCAAAAAATCTCAAAATTTTGTCGCAGTGCTGGGGTAGTCAAACAACCTGAAAATTTTGTCGCATGGCCGGCGTCGTCAAAAAATCTCAAAATTTTGTCACAATGCCGGGGTGGTCAAAAAATCTCAAAATTTTGTTGCATGGCCGGGGTGTTCAAAAAATCTCAAAATGTTCTCGCAGGGCCAGGGTGGTCAAAAAATCTCAAAATTTTGTTGTATGGCAGGCGCGATCAAAAAATCTCAAAATATTGTCGCAGTGCTGTGGTAGTCAAACAACCTCAAAATTTTGTCGCATGGCCGGCGTCGTCAAAAAATCTCAAAATTTTGTTGCATGGCCGGCGTAGTGAAAAAATCTCAAAATTTTGTTATCTCAAAATTCTCAAAATTATCTCAAAATTTAGTAATCTCAAAAATCTCAAAAGTTTGTTGCATGGCCGCTGTGATAAAAAATTCTTAAAATCTTGTCGCAGGGCCGGGGTGGTCAAAAAATCTCTAAATTTTTTCGCAGGGCCGGGGTGGTCAAAAAATCTCAAAATTTTGTTGTATGGCAGGCGCGATCAAAAAATCTCAAAATATTGTCGCAGTGCTCTGGTAGTCAAAAAACCTCAAAATTTTGTCGCATGGCCGGCGTCGTCTAAAAATCTCAAAATGTTGTCGCATGGCCGATGTCGTCAAAAAATTTCAAAATTTTGTCGCAAGGCAGGGGTGGTCAAAAAATCTCAAAATTTTGTCGCAGCGCCGGGGTGGTCAAAAAATCTGAAAATTTTGTGGCATGGCCGGTGTCGTCAAAAAATCTCAAAATTTTGTTGTATGGCAGGCGCGATCAAAAAATCTCAAAATATTGTCGCAGTGCTGGGGTAGTCAAACAACCTCAAAATTTTGTCGCATGGCCGGCGTCGTCTAAAAATCTCAAAATGTTGTCGCATGGCCGATGTCGTCAAAAAATTTCAAAATTTTGTCGCAAGGCAGGGGTGGTCAAAAAATCTCAAAATTTTGTCGCAGCGCCGGGGTGGTCAAAAAATCTGAAAATTTTGTGGCATGGCCGGTGTCGTCAAAAAATCTCAAAATTTTGTTGTATGGCAGGCGCGATCAAAAAATCTCAAAATATTGTCGCAGTGCTGGGGTAGTCAAACAACCTCAAAATTTTGTCGCATGGCCGGCGTCGTCAAAAAATCTCAAAATTTTGTCGCAATGCCGGGGTGGTCAAAAAATCTCAAAATTTTGTTGCATGGCCGGGGTGTTCAAAAAATCTCAAAATGTTCTCGCAGGGCCAGGGTGGTCAAAAAATCTCAAAATTTTGTCGCATAGACGGTGTCGTCAAAAAATCTCAAAATTTTGTTGTATGGCAGGCGCGATCAAAAAATCTCAAAATATTGTCGCAGTGCTGTGGTAGTCAAACAACCTCAAAATTTTGTCGCATGGCCGGCGTCGTCAAAAAATCTCAAAATTTGTTTGCATGGCCGGCGTCGTCAAAAAATCTCAAAATGTTGTCGCATGGCCGGTTTGATCAAAAAATCTCAAAATTTTGTCGCAGTGCCGGCGTGGTCAAAAAATCTCAAAATTTTGTCGCAGGGCCGGGTTGTCAAAAAATTTCAAAATTTTGTCGCAAGGCAGGGGTGGTCAAAGAATCTCAAAATTTTGTCGCAGGGCCGGGGTGGTCAAGAAATCTCAAAATTTTGTTGCATGGCCGGGGTAGTGAAAAAATCTCAAAATTTTGTGGCAAGGCAGGGGAGGGAAAAAAATCTCAACATTTTGTTGCATGGCCGGTGTGATCCAAAAATCTCAAAATTTTGTCGCAGGGCCGGTGTCGTCAAAAAATCTCAAAATTTTGTTGCAGTGCCGGGGAGGTCAAAAAATCTCAAAATTTTGTCGCATGGACGGTGTCGTCAAAAAATCTCAAAATTTTGTCGCATGGCCAGCGTGGTCAAAAAATCTGAAAATTTTGTTGGATGGCCGGGGTAGTAAAAAAATCTCAAAATTTTGTCGCAGTGCCGGGGTTGTCAAAAAATTTCAAAATTTTGTCGCATGGCCGGTGTCGTGAAAAAATCTCAAAATTTGGTCGCAGGGCCAGGGTGGTTAAAAAATCTCAAAATTTTGTTGCATGGCCGGCGTAGTGAAAAAATCTCAAAAATTTGTCGCAGGGCCGGGGTGGTCAAAGAATCTCAAAATTTTGTTGCATGGCCGGTGTGACCAAACAATCTCAAAATCTTGTACCAGGGCCGGGGTGTTTAAAGAATCTCAAAATTTTGTCGCAGGGCCGAGGTGGTCAATAAATCTCAAAATTTTGTTGCATGGCCGGTGTGGTCAAAAAATCTCAAAATTTTGTCGCAGGGCCGGGGTGGTCAAGAACTCTCAAAATTTTGTTGCATGGCCGGGGTAGTGAAAAAATCTCAAAATTTTGTCGCAGTGCCGGGGTGGTCAAAAAATCTCAAAATTTTGTCGCATGGCCGGTGTCGTCAAAAAATCTCAAAATTTTGTCGCAGGGCCAGGGTGGTCAAAAAATCTCAAAATTTTGTTGCATGGCCGGCGTAGTGAAAAAATCTCAAAAATTTGTCGCAGGGCCGGGGTGGTCAAAGAATCTCAAAATTTTGTTGCATGGCCGGTGTGACCAAACAATCTCAAAATCTTGTCCCAGGGCCGGGGTGTTTAAAGAATCTCAAAATTTTCTCGCAGTGCCGGGGTTGTCAAAAAATCTCAAAATTTTGTCGCAGAGCCACGGTGGTCAAAAAATCTCAAAATTTTGTTGCATGGCCGGTGTCGGCAAAAAATCTCAAAATTTTGTCGCAGGGCCACGGTGGTCAAAAAATCTCAAAATTTTGTTGCATGGCCGGCGTAGTGAAAAAATTTCAAAATTTTGTCGCATGGCCGGCGTCGTCAAAAAATTTCAAAATTTTGTCGCAAGGCAGGAGTGGTAAAAAAATCTCAAAATTTTGTTGCAGCGCCGCGGTGCTCAAAGAATCTCAAAATTTTGTTGCATGGCCGGTGTAATCCAAAAATCTCAAAATTTTGTCGCAATGCCGGAGTGTTCAAAAAATCTCAAAATCTTCTCGCAGGGCCAGGGTGGTCAAAAATCTTAAAATTTTGTTGCATGCTCGGCGTAATGAAAAAATCTCAAAATTTTGTCGCAATGCCGGGGTGTTCAAAAAATCCCAAAATTTTGTTGCATCGCCGGCGTAGTGAAAAAATCTCAAAATTTTGTCGCAGTGCCGGGGTGGTCAAAAAATCTCAAAATTTTGTCGCAGGGCAACGGTGGTCAAAAAATCTCAAAATTTTGTTGCATGGCCGGCGTAGTGAAAAAATCTCAATATTTTGTCGCAGGGCCGGGGTGGTCAAAAAATCTCAAAATTTTGTCGCAGGGCCAGGGTGGTCAAAAAATCTTAAAATGTTGTTGCATGCCCGGCGTAATGAGAAAATCTCAACATTTTGTCGCAGGGCCAGGGTGGTCAAAAAATCCCAAAATTTTGTTGCATGGCCGGCGTAGTGAAAAAATCTCAAAATTTTGTTGCAGTGCTGGGGCGGTCGAAAAATCTCAAAATTTTGTCGCATGGCCGGTGTCGGCAAAAAATCTCAAAATTTTGTCGCAGGGCCGGGGTGGTCAAAAAATCTCAAAATTTTGTCGCAGGGCCAGGGTGTTCAAAGAATCTCAAAATTTTGTCGCAGTGCCGGGGTGGTCAAAAAATCTCAAAATTTTGTCGCATGGCCGGTGTCGTCAAAAAATCTCAAAATTTTGTCGCAGGGCCAGGGTGTCAAAAAATCTCAAAATTTTGTTGCATGGCCGGCGTAGTGAAAGAATCTCAAAATTTTGTCGCAGGGCCGGTGTCGTCAAAGAATCTCAACATTTTGTCGCAGCGCCAGGGTGTCAAAAAATCTCAAAATTTTGTTGCATGGCCGGCGTAGTGAAAGAATCTCAACATTTTGTCGCAGGGCCAGGGTGGTCAAAAAATCCCAAAATTTTGTTGCATGGCCGGTGTGACCAAACAATCCCAAAATCTTGTCCCAGGGCCGGGGTGTTTAAAGAATCTCAAAATTTTGTCGCAGAGCTGGGGTGGTCAAAAAACTCAAAATTTTGTCGCATGGCCGGTGTCGTCAAAAAATCTCAAAATTTTGTCGCATGGCCGGCGTCGTCAAAAAATCTCAAAATTTTGTCGCATGGCCAGGGTGGTCAAAAAATCTCAAAATTTTGTTGGATGGCCGGGGTAGTAAAAAAATCTCAAAATTTTGTCGCAGTGCCGGGGTGGTCAAAAAATCTCAAAATTTTGTCGCATGGCCGGTGTCGTCAAAAAATCTCAAAATTTTGTCGCATGGCCGGCGTAGTGAAAGAATCTCAAAATTTTGTCGCAGGGCCGGTGTCGTCAAAGAATCTCAACATTTTGTCGCAGGGCCAGGGTGTCAAAAAATCTCAAAATTTTGTTGCATGGCCGGCGTAGTGAAAGAATCTCAAAATTTTGTCGCAGGGCCGGGGTGTTCAAAGAATCTCAACATTTTGTCGCAGGGCCAGGGTGGTCAAAAAATCCCAAAATTTTGTTGCATGGCCGGTGTGACCAAACAATCCCAAAATCTTGTCCCAGGGCCGGGGTGTTTAAAGAATCTCAAAATTTTGTCGCAGAGCTGGGGTGGTCAAAAAACTCAAAATTTTGTCGCATGGCCGGTGTCGTCAAAAAATCTCAAAATTTTGTCGCATGGCCGGCGTCGTCAAAAAATCTCAAAATTTTGTCGCAAGGCAGGGGTGGTAAAAAAATCTCAAAATTTTGTCGCAGCGCCGCGGTGGTCAAAGAATCTCAAAATTTTGTTGCATGGCCGGGGTGTTCAAAAAATCTCAAAATGTTCTCGCAGGTCCAGGGTGGTCAAAAAATCTCAAAATTTTGTCGCATGGCCGGTGTCGTCAAAAAATTTCAAAATATTGTCGCAAGGCAGGGGTGGTAAAAAAATCTCAAAATTTTGTCCCAGCGCCGGGGTGGTCAAAGAATCTCAAATTTTGTTGCATGGCATGTGTGGTCAAAAAATCTCAAAATTTTGTCGCAGTGCCGGGGTGGTCAAAAAATCTCAAAATTTTGTCGCATGGACGGTGTCGTCAAAAAATCTCAAAATTTTGTCGCACGGCCAGGGTGTCAAAAAATCTTAAAATTTTGTTGCATGGCCGGCGTAGTGAAAGAATCTCAAAATTTTGTCGCAGGGCCGGTGTCGTCAAAGAATCTCAACATTTTGTCGCAGCGCCAGGGTGTCAAAAAATCTCAAAATTTTGTTGCATGGCCGGCGTAGTGAAAGAATCTCAACATTTTGTCGCAGGGCCAGGGTGGTCAAAAAATCCCAAAATTTTGTTGCATGGCCGGTGTGACCAAACAATCCCAAAATCTTGTCCCAGGGCCGGGGTGTTTAAAGAATCTCAAAATTTTGTCGCAGAGCTGGGGTGGTCAAAAAACTCAAAATTTTGTCGCATGGCCGGTGTCGTCAAAAAATCTCAAAATTTTGTCGCATGGCCGGCGTCGTCAAAAAATCTCAAAATTTTGTCGCATGGCCAGGGTGGTCAAAAAATCTCAAAATTTTGTTGGATGGCCGGGGTAGTAAAAAAATCTCAAAATTTTGTCGCAGTGCCGGGGTGGTCAAAAAATCTCAAAATTTTGTCGCATGGCCGGTGTCGTCAAAAAATCTCAAAATTTTGTCGCAGGGCCAGGGTGTCAAAAAATCTAAAAATTTTGTTGCATGGCCGGCGTAGTGAAAGAATCTCAAAATTTTGTCGCAGGGCCGGTGTCGTCAAAGAATCTCAACATTTTGTCGCAGGGCCAGGGTGTCAAAAAATCTCAAAATTTTGTTGCATGGCCGGCGTAGTGAAAAAATCTCAAAATTTTGTCGCATGGCCGGCGTCGTCAAAAAATCTCAAAATTTTGTCGCAAGGCAGGGGTGGTAAAAAAATCTCAAAATTTTGTCGCAGCGCCGCGGTGGTCAAAGAATCTCAAAATTTTGTTGCATGGCCGGGGTGTTCAAAAAATCTCAAAATGTTCTCGCAGGTCCAGGGTGGTCAAAAAATCTCAAAATTTTGTCGCATGGCCGGTGTCGTCAAAAAATTTCAAAATATTGTCGCAAGGCAGGGGTGGTAAAAAAATCTCAAAATTTTGTCCCAGCGCCGGGGTGGTCAAAGAATCTCAAATTTTGTTGCATGGCATGTGTGGTCAAAAAATCTTAAAATTTTGTCGCAGTGCCGGGGTGGTCAAAAAATCTCAAAATTTTGTCGCATGGACGGTGTCGTCAAAAAATCTCAAAATTTTGTTGTATGGCAGGCGCGATCAAAAAATCTCAAAATATTGTCGCAGTGCTGGGGTAGTCAAAGAACCTCAAAATTTTGTCGCATGGCCGGCGTCGTCAAAAAATCTCAAAATTTTGTCGCATGGCCGGTGTCGTCAAAAAATCTCAAAATTTTGTCGCAGCGCCGCGGTGGTCAAAGAATCTCAAAATTTTGTTGCATGGCCGGCGTAGTGAAAAAATCTCAAAATTTTGTTATATGGTCGGGGTAGTGAAAAAATTTCAAAATTTGGTCGCAGTGCCGGGGTCGTCAAAATATCTCAAAATTTGGTCGCTGGGCCGGGGTGGTCAAAGAATCTCAAAATTTTGTTGCATGGCCCCTGTGATAAAAAATTCTTAAAATCTTGTCGCAGGGCCGGGGTGGTCAAAAAATCTCAAAATTTTTTCGCAGGGCCGGGGTGGTCAAGAAATCTCAAAATTTTTTCGCAAGGCCGGGGTGGTCAAAAAATCTCAAAATTTTGTGGCATGGCCGGTTTGATCAAAAAATCTCAAAATTTTGTCGCAGTGCCGGAGTGGTCAAAAAATCTCAAAATTTTGTCGCATGGACGGTGTCGTCAAAAAATCTCAAAATTTTGTTGTATCGCAGGCGCGATCAAAAAATCTCAAAATATTGTCGCAGTGCTGGGGTAGTCAAACAACCTCAAAATTTTGTCGCATGGCTGGCGTCGTCAAAAAATCTCAAAATTTTGTCGCATGGCCGGTGTCGTCAAAAAATTTCAAAATTTTGTCGCAAGGCAGGGGTGGTAAAAAAATCTCAAAATATTGTCGCAGTGCTGGGGTAGTAAAAAAACCTCAAAATTTTGTTGCATGGCCGGTGTGATCCAAAAATCTCAAAATTTTGTTGCATGGCCGGCGTCGTCAAAGAATCTCAAAATTTTGTCGCAGGGCCGCGGTGGTCAAGTAATCTCAAAATTTTGTCGCAGGGCCGGGGTGGTCAAGAAATCTCAAAATTTTGTTGCATGGCCGGGGTAGTGAAAAAATCTCAAAATTTTGTCGCAGGCCCGGTGTCGTCAAAAAATTTCAAAATTTTGTCGCAAGGCCGGGGTCAAAATTTTGTCGCATGGCCGGGGTGGTCAAAGAATCTCAAAATTTTGTCGCATGGACGGTGTCGTCAAAAAATCTCAAAATTTTGTTGTATGGCAGGCGCGATCAAAAAATCTCAAAATATTGTCGCAGTGCTGGGGTAGTCAAACAACCTCAAAATTTTGTCGCAGGGCCGCGGTGGTCAAGTAATCTCAAAATTTTGTCGCAGGGCCGGGGTGGTCAAGAAATCTCAAAATTTTGTTGCATGGCCGGGGTAGTGAAAAAATCTCAAAATTTTGTCGCAGGCCCGGTGTCGTCAAAAAATTTCAAAATTTTGTCGCAAGGCAGGGGTGGTAAAAAAATCTCAAAATTTTGTCGCATGGACGGTGTCGTCAAAAAATTTCAAAATTTTGTTGTATGGCAGGCGCGATCAAAAAATCTCAAAATTTTGTCGCAAGGCAGGGGTGGTAAAAAAATCTCAAAATATTGTCGCAGTGCTGGGGTAGTAAAAAAACCTCAAAATTTTGTTGCATGGCCGGTGTGATCCAAAAATCTCAAAATTTTGTTGCATGGCCGGCGTCGTCAAAGAATCTCAAAATTTTGTCGCAGGGCCGCGGTGGTCAAGTAATCTCAAAATTTTGTCGCAGGGCCGGGGTGGTCAAGAAATCTCAAAATTTTGTTGCATGGCCGGGGTAGTGAAAAAATCTCAAAATTTTGTCGCAGGCCCGGTGTCGTCAAAAAATTTCAAAATTTTGTCGCAAGGCAGGGGTGGTAAAAAAATCTCAAAATTTTGTCGCATGGCCGGGGTGGTCAAAGAATCTCAAAATTTTGTCGCATGGACGGTGTCGTCAAAAAATCTCAAAATTTTGTTGTATGGCAGGCGCGATCAAAAAATCTCAAAATATTGTCGCAGTGCTGGGGTAGTCAAACAACCTCAAAATTTTGTCGCAGGGCCGCGGTGGTCAAGTAATCTCAAAATTTTGTCGCAGGGCCGGGGTGGTCAAGAAATCTCAAAATTTTGTTGCATGGCCGGGGTAGTGAAAAAATCTCAAAATTTTGTCGCAGGCCCGGTGTCGTCAAAAAATTTCAAAATTTTGTCGCAAGGCAGGGGTGGTAAAAAAATCTCAAAATTTTGTCGCATGGCCGGGGTGGTCAAAGAATCTCAAAATTTTGTCGCATGGACGGTGTCGTCAAAAAATCTCAAAATTTTGTTGTATGGCAGGCGCGATCAAAAAATCTCAAAATTTTGTCGCATGGCCGGTGTCGTCAAAAAATTTCAAAATTTTGTCGCAAGGCAGGGGTGGTAAAAAAATCTCAAAATTTTGTCGCACCGCCGCGGTGGTCAAAGAATCTCAAAATTTTGTTGCATGGCCGGTGTGATCCAAAAATCTCAAAATTTTGTCGCAATGCCGGGGTGGTCAAAAAATCTCAAAATTTTGTTGCATGACCGGGGTGTTCAAAAAATCTCAAAATGTTCTCGCAGGGCCAGGGTGGTCAAAAAATTTCAAAATTTTGTTGCATGGCCGGCGTAGTGAAAAAATCTCAAAATTTTGTTATATGGTCGGGGTAGTGAAAAAATTTCAAAATTTGGTCGCAGTGCCGGGGTCGTCAAAATATCTCAAATTTGGTCGCTGGGCCGGGGTGGTCAAAGAATCTCAAAATTTTGTTGCATGGCCGCTGTGATAAAAAATTCTTAAAATCTTGTCGCAGGGCCGGGGTGGTCAAAAAATCTCAAAATTTTTTCGCAGGGCCGGGGTGGTCAAGAAATCTCAAAATTTTTTCGCAGGGCCGGGGTGGTCAAAAAATCTCAAAATTTTGTGGCATGGCCGGTTTGATCAAAAAATCTCAAAATTTTTTCGCAGGGCCGGGGTGGTCAAAAAATCTCAAAATTTTGTGGCATGGCCGGTTTGATCAAAAAATCTCAAAATTTTGTCGCAGTGCCGGGGTGGTCAAAAAATCTCAAAATTTTGTTGTATCGCAGGCGCGATCAAAAAATCTCAAAATATTGTCGCAGTGCTGGGGTAGTCAAACAACCTCAAAATGTTGTCGCATGGCCGGCGTCGTCAAAAAATCTCAAAATTTTGTCGCATGGCCGGTGTCGTCAAAAAATTTCAAAATTTTGTCGCAAGGCAGGGGTGGTAAAAAAATCTCAAAATATTGTCGCAGTGCTGGGGTAGTCAAAAAACCTCAAAATTTTGTTGCATGGCCGGTGTGATCCAAAAATCTCAAAATTTTGTTGCATGGCCGGCGTCGTCAAAGAATCTCAAAATTTTGTCGCAGGGCCGCGGTGGTCAAGAAATCTCAAAATGTTGTCGCAGGGCCGGGGTGGTCAAGAAATCTCAAAATTTTGTTGCATGGCCGGGGTAGTGAAAAAATCTCAAAATTTTGTCGCAGGCCCGGTGTCGTCAAAAAATTTCAAAATTTTGTCGCAAGGCAGGGGTGGTAAAAAAATCTCAAAATTTTGTCGCATGGCCGGGGTGGTCAAAGAATCTCAACATTTTGTGGCATGGCCGGTGTGATCCAAAAATCTCAAAATTTTGTCGCAGGGCCGGTGTCGTCAAAAAATCTCAAAATTTTGTTGCATGGCCGGTTTGATCAAAAAATCTCAAAATTTTGTCGCAGTGCCGGGGAGGTCAAAAGATCTCAAAATTTTGTCGCATGGACGGTGTCGTCAAAAAATCTCAAAATTTTGTCGCATGGCCAGCGTGGTCTAAAAATCTCAAAATTTTGTTGGATGGCCGGTGTGACCAAACAATCTCAGAATCTTGTCCCAGGGCCGGGGTGTTTAAAGAATCTCAAAATTTTGTCGCATGGCAGGGGTGGTCAAAGAATCTCAAAATTTTGTCGCAGGGCCGGGGTGGTCAAGAAATCTCAAAATTTTGTTGCATGGCCGGGGTAGGTAAAAAATCTCAAAATTTTGTCGCAGGCGCGGTATCGTCAAAAAATTTCAAAATTTTGTCGCAAGGCAGGGGTGGTAAAAAATTCTCAAAATTTTGTCGCATGGCCGGGGTGGTCAAAGAATCTCAACATTTTGTTGCATGGCCGGTGTGATCCAAAAATCTCAAAATTTTGTCGCAGGGCCGGTGTCGTCAAAAAATCTCAAAATTTTGTTGCATGGCCGGGGTGGTCAAGAAATCTCAAAATTTTGTTGCATGGCCGGGGTAGTGAAAAAATCTCAAAATTTTGTCGCATGGGCGGTGTCGTCAAAAAATTTCAAAATTTTGTCGCAAGGCAGGGGTGGTAAAAAATTCTCAAAATTTTGTCGCATGGCCGGGGTGGTCAAAGAATCTCAACATTTTGTTGCATGGCCGGTGTGATCCAAAAATCTCAAAATTTTGTCGCAGGGCCGGTGTCGTCAAAAAATCTCAAAATTTTGTTGCATGGCCGGTTTGATAAAAAAATCTCAAAATTTTGTCGCATGGCCAGCGTGGTCAAAAAATCTCAAAATTTTGTTGGATGGCCGGGGTAGTAAAAAAATCTCAAAATTTTGTCGCAGTGCTGGGGTAGTCAAAAAACCTCAAAATTTTGTCGCATGGCCGGCGTCGTCAAGAAACCTCAAAATTTTGTCGCATGGCCGGCGTCGTCAAAAAATCTCAAAATTTTGTCGCAGGGCCGGGGTGGTCAAGGAATCTCAAAATTTTGTCGCAGAGCCAGGGTGGTCAAACAATCTCAAAATTTTGTTGCATGGCCGGGGTAGTGAAAAAATCTCAAAATTTTGTCGCAGTGCCGGGGAGTTCAAAGAATCTCAAAATTTTGTCGCAGAGCCAGGGTGGTCAAACAATCTCAAAATTTTGTTGCATGGCCGGTGTCGTGAAAAAATCTCAAAATTTTGTTGCATGGCCGGGGTGGTCAAGAAATCTCAAAATTTTGTTGCATGGCCGGGGTAGTGAAAAAATCTCAAAATTTTGTCGCATGGGCGGTGTCGTCAAAAAATTTCAAAATTTTGTCGCAGGGCCGGTGTCGTGAAAAAATCTCAAAATTTTGTTGCATGGCCGGGGTGGTCAAGAAATCTCAAAATTTTGTTGCATGGCCGGGGTAGTGAAAAAATCTCAAAATTTTGTCGCATGGGCGGTGTCGTCAAAAAATTTCAAAATTTTGTCGCATGGCCGGGGTGGTCAAAGAATCTCAACATTTTGTTGCATGGCCGGTGTGATCCAAAAATCTCAAAATTTTGTCGCAGGGCCGGTGTCGTCAAAAAATCTCAAAATTTTGTTGCATGGCCGGTTTGATAAAAAAATCTCAAAATTTTGTCGCAGTGCCGGGGAGGTCAAAAAATCTCAAAATTTTGTCGCATGGACGGTGTCGTCAAAAAATCTCAAAATTTTGTCGCATGGCCAGCGTGGTCAAAAAATCTCAAAATTTTGTTGGATGGCCGGGGTAGTAAAAAAATCTCAAAATTTTGTCGCAGTGCCGGGGTGGTCAAAAAATCTCAAAATTTTGTCGCATGGACGGTGTCGTCAAAAAATCTCAAAATTTTGTCGCATGGCCAGCGTGGTCAAAAAATCTCAAAATTTTGTTGGATGGCCGGGGTAGTAAAAAAATCTCAAAATTTTGTCGCAGTGCTGGGGTAGTCAAAAAACCTCAAAATTTTGTCGCATGGCCGGCGTCGTCAAGAAACCTCAAAATTTTGTCGCATGGCCGGCGTCGTCAAAAAATCTCAAAATTTTGTCGCAGGGCCGGGGTGGTCAAGGAATCTCAAAATTTTGTCGCAGAGCCAGGGTGGTCAAACAATCTCAAAATTTTGTTGCATGGCCGGGGTAGTGAAAAAATCTAAAAATTTTGTCGCAGTGCCGGGGAGTTCAAAGAATCTCAAAATTTTGTCGCAGAGCCAGGGTGGTCAAACAATCTCAAAATTTTGTTGCATGGCCGGCGTAGTGAAAAAATCTCAAAATTTTGTCGCATGGCCAGGGTGGTCAAAGAATCTCAAAATTTTGTTGCATGGCCGGCGTAGTGAAAAAATCTCAAAATTTTGTCGCAGTGCCGGCGTAGTGAAAAAACCTCAAAATTTCGTCGCATGGCCGGCGTCGTCAAGAAACCTCAAAATTTTGTCGCATGGCCGGCGTCGTCAAAAAATCTCAAAATTTTGTCGCAAGGCAGGGGTGGTCAAAGAATCTCAAAATTTTGTCGCAGGGCAGGGGTGGTCAAGGAATCTCAAAATTTTGTCGCAGAGCCAGGGTGGTCAAACAATCTCAAAATTTTGTTGCATGGCCGGGGTAGTGAAAAAATCTCAAAATTTTGTCGCAGTGCCGGGGAGTTCAAAGAATCTCAAAATTTTGTCGCAGAGCCAGGGTGGTCAAACAATCTCAAAATTTTGTTGCATGGCCGGCGTAGTGAAAAAATCTCAAAATTTTGTCGCATGGCCAGGGTGGTCAAAGAATCTCAAAATTTTGTTGCATGGCCGGCGTAGTGAAAAAATCTCAAAATTTTGTCGCAGTGCCGGCGTAGTGAAAAAATCTCAAAATTTTGTCGCAGGGCCAGGGTGGTCAAAGAATCTCAAAATTTTGTTGTATGGCCGGCGTAATGAAAAAATATCAAAATTTTGTTATATGGTCGGGGTAGTGAAAAAATTTCAAAATTTGGTCGCAGTGCCGGGGTCGTCAAAATATCTTAAAATTTGGTCGCTGGGCCGGAGTGGTCAAAGAATCTCAAAATTTTGTTGCATGGCCGGTGTGATAAAAAATTCTTAAAATCTTGTCGCAGGGCCGGGGTGGTTAAAAAACCTCAAAATTTTTTCGCAGGGCCGGGGTGGTCAAGAAATCTCAAAAAATTTTCGCTGGGCCGGGGTGGTCAAAAAATCTCAAAATTTTGTTGTATGGCAGGCGCGATCAAAAAATCTCAAAATATTGTCGCAGTGCTGGGGTAGTCAAAAAACCTCAAAATTTTGTCGCATGGCCGGCGTCGTCAAAAAATCTCAAAATGTTGTCGCATGGCCGGTTTGATCAAAAAATCTCAAAATTTTGTCGGAGTGCCGGGGTGGTCAAAAAGTCTCAAAATTTTGTCGCATGGACGGTGTCGTCAAAAAATCTCAAAATTTTGTTGTATGGCCGGCGTAGTGAAAAAATCTCAAAATTTTGTTATATGGTCGGGGTAGTGAAAAAATTTCAAAATTTTGTCGCAGTGCCGGGGTCGTCAAAATATCTTAAAATTTGGTCGCTGGGCCGGGGTGGTCAAAGAATCTCAAAATTTTGTTGCATGGCCGGTGTGATAAAAAATTCTTAAAATCTTGTCGCAGGGCCGGGGTGGTCAAAAAATCTCAAAATTTTGTTGTATGGCAGGCGCGATCAAAAAATCTCAAAATATTGTCGCAGTGCTGGGGTAGTCAAAAAACCTCAAAATTTTGTCGCATGGCGGGCGTCGTCAAAAAATCTCAAAATGTTGTCGCATGGCCGTAGTCGTCAAAAAATTTCAAAATTTTGTCGCAAGGCAGGGGTGGTAAAAAAATCTCAAAATTTTGTCGCAGCGCCGGGGTGGTCAAAGAATCTCAAAATCTTGTTGCATGGCATGAGTGATCAAAAAATCTCAAAATATTGTCGCAGTGCTGGGGCGGTAAAAAAATCTCAAAATTTTGTCGCAGCGCCGGGGTGGTCAAAGAATCTCAAAATTTTGTTGCATGGCATGAGTGATCAAAAAATCTCAAAATATTGTCGCAGTGCTGGGGCGGTCAAAAAATCTCAAAATTTTGTGGCATGGCCAGTTTGATCAAACAATCTCAAAATTTTGTCGCAGTGCAGGGGTGGTCAAAAAATCTCAAAATTTTCTCGCATGGACGGTGTCGTCAAAAAATCTCAAAATTTTGTTGTATGGCAGGCGCGATCAAAAAATCTCAAAATATTGTCGCAGCACCGCGGTGGTCAAAGAATCTCAAAATTTTGTTGCATGGCCGGTGTGATCCAAAAATCTCAAAATTTTGTCGCAATGCCGGGGTGGTCAAAAAATCTCAAAATTTTGTCGCATGGACGGTGTCGTCAAAAAATCTCAAAATTTTGTTGCATGGCCGGCGTAGTGAAAAAATCTCAAAATTTTGTTATATGGTCGGGGTAGTGAAAAAATTTCAGAATTTGGTCGCAGTGCCGGGGTCGTCAAAATATCTTAAAATTTGGTCGCTGGGCCGGAGTGGTCAAAGAATCTCAAAATTTTGTTGCATGGCCGGTGTGATAAAAAATTCTTAAAATCTTGTCGCAGGGCCGGGGTGGTTAAAAAATCTCAAAATTTTTTCGCAGGGCCGGGGTGGTCAAGAAATCTCAAAAAATTTTCGCTGGGCCGGGTTGGTAAAAAAATCTCAAAATTTTGTTGTATGGCAGGCGCGATCAAAAAATCTCAAAATATTGTCGCAGTGCTGGGGTAGTCAAAAAACCTCAAAATTTTGTCGCATGGCCGGCGTCGTCAAAAAATCTCAAAATGTTGTCGCATGGCCGGTTTGATCAAAAAATCTCAAAATTTTGTCGCAGTGCCGGGGTGGTCAAAAAATCTCAAAATTTTGTCGCATGGACGGTGTCGTCAAAAAATCTCAAAATTTTGTTGTATGGCCGGCGTAGTGAAAAAATCTCAAAATTTTTTTATATGGTCGGGGTAGTGAAAAAATTTCAAAATTTTGTCGCAGTGCCGGGGTCATCAAAATATCTTAAAATTTGGTCGCTGGGCCGGGGTGGTCAAAGAATCTCAAAATTTTGTTGCATGGCCGGTGTGATAAAAAATTCTTAAAATCTTGTCGCAGGGCCGGGGTGGTCAAAAAATCTCAAATTTTTTTCCCAGGGCCGGGGTGGTCAAGAAATCTCAAAATTTTTTCGCAGGGCCGGGGTGCTCAAAAAATCTCAAAATTTTGTTGTATGGCAGGCGCGAACAAAAAATCTCAAAATATTGTCGCAGTGCTAGGGTAGTCAAAAAACCTCAAAATTTTGTCGCATGGCCGGCGTCGTCAAAAAATCTCAAAATGTTGTCGCATGGCCGTAGTCGTCAAAAAATTTCAAAATTTTGTCGCAAGGCAGGGGTGGTAAAAAAATCTCAAAATTTTGTCGCAGCGCCGGGGTGGTCAAAGAATCTCAAAATTTTGTTGCATGGCATGTGTGATCAAAAAATCTCAAAATATTGTCGCAGTGCTGGGGCGGTCAAAAAATCTCAAAATTTTGTGGCATGGCCGGTTTGATCAAACATTCTCAAAATTTTGTCGCAGTGCAGGGGTGGTCAAAAAATCTCAAAATTTTGTCGCATGGACGGTGTCGTCAAAAAATCTCAAAATTTTGTTGTATGGCAGCCGCGATCAAAAAATCTCAAAATTTTGTCGCATGGCCGATGTGGTCAAAAAATCTCCAAATTTTGTCGCAGGGCCGGGGAGATCAAAAAATCTCAAAATTTTGTTGCATAGCCGGTGTGTTCAAAAAATCTCAAAATTTTGTTGGATAGCCGGTGTGTTCAAAAAATCTCAAAATTTTGTCGCAGGGCGGGGGTGGTCAAAAAATCTCAAAATTTGTCGAAGGGCCGAGGTGGTCAAAAAATCTCAAAATTTTGTTGCATGGCCGATGTGGTCAAAAAATCTCCAAATTTTGTCGCAGGGCCGGGGAGGTCAAAAAATCTCAAAATTTTGTTGCATAGCCGGTGTGTTCAAAAAATCTCAAAATTTTGTTGCATAGCCGGTGTGTTCAAAAAATCTCAAAATGTTCTCGCAGGGCCAGGGTGGTCAAAAAATCTCAAAATTTTGTTGCATGGCCGATGTGGTCAAAAAATCTCCAAATTTTGTCGCAGGGCCGGGGAGGTCAAAAAATCTCAAAATTTTGTTGCATAGCCGGTGTGTTCAAAAAAATCTCAAAATTTTGTTGCATAGCCGGTGTGTTCAAAAAATCTCAAAATTTTCTCGCAGGGCCAGGGTGGTCAAAAAATCTCAAAATTTTGTTGCATGGCCGGCGTAGTGAAAAAATCTCAAAATTTTGTTATATGGTCGGGGTAGTGAAAAAATTTCAAAATTTGGTCGCAGTGCCGGGGTCGTCAAAATATCTCAAAATTTGGTCCCTGGGCCGGGGTGGTCAAAGAATCTCAAAATTTTGTTGCATGGCCGGGGTGGTCAAAAAATCTCAAAATATTGTCGCAGTGCTGGGGTAGTCAAAAAACCTCAAAATTTTGTCGCATGCCCGGCGTAGTCAAAAAATCTCAAAATGTTGTCGCATAGCCGGTGTGTTCAAAAAATCTCAAAATTTTGTTGGATAGCCGGTGTGTTCAAAAAATCTCAAAATTTTGTCGCAGGGCGGGGGTGGTCAAAAAATCTCAAAATTTGTCGAAGGGCCGAGGTGGTCAAAAAATCTCAAAATTTTGTTGCATGGCCGATGTGGTCAAAAAATCTCCAAATTTTGTCGCAGGGCCGGGGAGGTCGAAAAATCTCAAAATTTTGTTGCATAGCCGGTGTGTTCAAATAATCTCAAAATTTTGTTGCATAGCCGGTGTGTTCAAAAAATCTCAAAATGTTCTCGCAGGGCCAGGGTGGTCAAAAAATCTCAAAATTTTGTTGCATAGCCGGTGTGTTCAAAAAATCTCAAAATTTTGTTGGATAGCCGGTGTGTTCTAAAAATCTCAAAATTTTGTCGCAGGGCGGGGTGGTCAAAAAATCTCAAAATTTGTCGAAGGGCCGAGGTGGTCAAAAAATCTCAAAATTTTGTTGCATGGCCGATGTGGTCAAAAAATCTCCAAATTTTGTCGCAGGGCCGGGGAGGTCAAAAAATCTCAAAATTTTGTTGCATAGCCGGTGTGTTCAAAAAATCTCAAAATTTTGTTGGATAGCCGGTGTGTTCTAAAAATCTCAAAATTTTGTCGCAGGGCGGGGGTGGTCAAAAAATCTCAAAATTTGTCGAAGGGCCGAGGTGGTCAAAAAATCTCAAAATTTTGTTGCATGGCCGATGTGGTCAAAAAATCTCCAAATTTTGTCGCAGGGCCGGGGAGGTCAAAAAATCTCAAAATTTTGTTGCATAGCCGGTGTGTTCAAAAAATCTCAAAATGTTCTCGCAGGGCCAGGGTGGTCAAAAAATCTCAAAATTTTGTTGCATGGCCGGCGTAGTGAAAAAATCTCAAAATTTTGTTATATGGTCGGGGTAGTGAAAAAATTTCAAAATTTGGTCGCAGTGCCGGGGTCGTCAAAATATCTCAAAATTTGGTCCCTGGGCCGGGGTGGTCAAAGAATCTCAAAATTTTGTTGCATGGCCGGGGTGGTCAAAAAATCTCAAAATTTTGTTGGATAGCCGGTGTGTTCTAAAAATCTCAAAATTTTGTCGCAGGGCGGGGGTGGTCAAAAAATCTCAAAATTTGTCGAAGGGCCGAGGTGGTCAAAAAATCTCAAAATTTTGTTGCATGGCCGATGTGGTCAAAAAATCTCCAAATTTTGTCGCAGGGCCGGGGAGGTCAAAAAATCTCAAAATTTTGTTGCATAGCCGGTGTGTTCAAAAAATCTCAAAATTTTGTTGCATAGCCGGTGTGTTCAAAAAATCTCAAAATGTTCTCGCAGGGCCAGGGTGGTCAAAAAATCTCAAAATTTTGTTGCATGGCCGGCGTAGTGAAAAAATCTCAAAATTTTGTTATATGGTCGGGGTAGTGAAAAAATTTCAAAATTTGGTCGCAGTGCCGGGGTCGTCAAAATATCTCAAAATTTGGTCCCTGGGCCGGGGTGGTCAAAGAATCTCAAAATTTTGTTGCATGGCCGGGGTGGTCAAAAAATCTCAAAATATTGTCGCAGTGCTGGGGTAGTCAAAAAACCTCAAAATTTTGTCGCATGCCCGGCGTAGTCAAAAAATCTCAAAATGTTGTCGCATAGCCGGTGTGTTCAAAAAATCTCAAAATTTTGTTGGATGGCCGGTGTGTTCAAAAATCTCAAAATTTTGTCGCAGGCGGGGGTGGTCAAAAAATCTCAAAATTTTGTCGAAGGGCCGAGGTGGTCAAAAAATCTCAAAATTTTGTTGCATGGCCGATGTGGTCAAAAAATCTCCAAATTTTGTCGCAGGGCCGGGGAGATCAAAAAATCTCAAAATTTTGTTGCATAGCCGGTGTGTTCAAAAAATATCAAAATTTTGTCGCAGGGCGGGGGTGGTCAAAAAATCTCAAAATTTGTCGAAGGGCCGAGGTGGTCAAAAAATCTCAAAATTTTGTTGCATGGCCGATGTGGTCAAAAAATCTCCAAATTTTGTCGCAGGGCCGGGGAGATCAAAAAATCTCAAAATTTTGTTGCATAGCCGGTGTGTTCAAAAAATCTCAAAATTTTGTTGGATAGCCGGTGTGTTCAAAAAATCTCAAAATTTTGTCGCAGGGCGGGGGTGGTCAAAAAATCTCAAAATTTGTCGAAGGGCCGAGGTGGTCAAAAAATCTCAAAATTTTGTTGCATGGCCGATGTGGTCAAAAAATCTCCAAATTTTGTCGCAGGGCCGGGGAGGTCAAAAAATCTCAAAATTTTGTTGCATAGCCGGTGTGTTCAAATAATCTCAAAATTTTGTTGCATAGCCGGTGTGTTCAAAAAATCTCAAAATGTTCTCGCAGGGCCAGGGTGGTCAAAAAATCTCAAAATTTTGTTGCATGGCCGGCGTAGTGAAAAAATCTCAAAATTTTGTTATATGGTTGGGGTAGTGAAAAAATTTCAAAATTTGGTCGCAGTGCCGGGGTCGTCAAAATATCTCAAAATTTGGTCCCTGGGCCGGGGTGGTCAAAGAATCTCAAAATTTTGTTGCATGGCCGGGGTGGTCAAAAAATCTCAAAATATTGTCGCAGTGCTGGGGTAGTCAAAAAACCTCAAAATTTTGTCGCATGGCCGGCGTAGTCAAAAAATCTCAAAATGTTGTCGCATGGCCGGTGTCGTTAAAAAAATTTCAAAATTTTGTCGCAAGGCAGGGGTGGTAAAAAAATCTCAAAATTTTGTCGCAGCGCCGGGGTGGTCAAAGAATCTCAAAATTTTGTTGCATGGCATGTGTGATCAAAAAATCTCAAAATTTTGTCGCAGTGCCGGGGTGGTCAAAAAATCTCAAAATTTTGTCGCATGGACGGTGTCGTCAAAAAATCTCAAAATTTTGTTGTATGGCAGGCGCGATCAAAAAATCTTAAAATATTGTCGCAGTGCTGGGGTAGTCAAACAACCTCAAAATTTTGTCGCATGGCCGGTGTCGTCAACAAATTTCAAAATTTTGTTGCATGGCCGATGTGGTCAAAAAATCTCAAAATTTTGTTGCATGGCCGATGTTGTCAAAAAATCTCAAAATTTTGTCGCAGGGCCGGGGAGGTCAAAAAATCTCAAAATTTTGTTGCATAGCCGGTGTGTTCAAAAAATCTCAAAATTTTGTTGCATAGCCGGTGTGTTCCAAAAATCTCAAAATTTTGTCGCAGGGCGGGGGTGGTCAAAAAATCTCAAAATTTGTCGAAGGGCCGAGGTGGTCAAAAAATCTCAAAATTTTGTTGCATGGCCGATGTTGTCAAAAAATCTCAAAATTTTGTTGCATGGCCGATGTTCTCAAAAAATCTCAAAATTTTGTCGCAGGGCCGGGGAGGTCAAAAAATCTCAAAATTTTGTTGCATAGCCGGTGTGTTCAAAAAATCTCAAAATTTTCTTGGATAGCCGGTGTGTTCAAAAAATCTCAAAATTTTGTCGCAGGGCGGGGGTGGTCAAAAAATCTCAAAATTTGTCGAAGTGCCGAGGTGGTCAAAAAATCTCAAAATTTTGTTGCATGGCCGATGTGGTCAAAAAATCTCAAAATTTTGTCGCAGGGCCGGGGAGGTCAAAAAATCTCAAAATTTTGTCGCAGGGCGGGGGTGGTCAAAAAATCTCAAAATTTGTCGAAGGGCCGAGGTGGTCAAAAAATCTCAAAATTTTGTTGCATGGCCGATGTGGTCAAAAAATCTCAAAATTTTGTCGCAGGGCCGGGGAGGTCAAAAAATCTCAAAATTTTGTTGCATAGCCGGTGTGTTCAAAAAATCTCAAAATTTTGTTGCATAGCCGGTGTGTTAAAAAAATCTCAAAATTTTGTCGCAGGGCGGGGGTGGTCAAAATATCTCAAAATTTGTCGAAGGGCCGAGGTGGTCAAAAATTCTCAAAATTTTGTAGCATGGCCGATGTTCTCAAAAAATCTCAAAATTTTGTCGCAGGGCCGGGGAGGTCAAAAAATCTCAAAATTTTGTTGCATAGCCGGTGTGTTCAAAAAATCTCAAAATTTTGTTGCATAGCCGGTGTGTTCAAAAAATCTCAAAATTTTGTCGCAGGGCGGGGGTGGTCAAAAAATCTCAAAATTTGTCGAAGGGCCGAGGTGGTCAAAAAATCTCCAAATTTTGTCGCAGGGCCGGGGAGGTCAAATAATCTCAAAATTTTGTTGCATAGCCGGTGTGTTCAAAAAATCTCAAAATTTTGTTGCATAGCCGGTGTGTTCAAAAAATCTCAAAATTTTGTCGCAGGGCGGGGGTGGTCAAAATATCTCAAAATTTGTCGAAGGGCCGAGGTGGTCAAAAAATCTCAAAATTTTGTTGCATGGCCGATGTTCTCAAAAAATCTCAAAATTTTGTCGCAGGGCCGGGGAGGTCAAAAAATCTCAAAATTTTGTTGCATAGCCGGTGTGTTCAAAAAATCTCAAAATTTTCTTGGATAGCCGGTGTGTTCAAAAAATCTCAAAATTTTGTCGCAGGGCGGGGGAGGTCAAAAAATCTCAAAATTTTGTCGCAGGGCCGGGGTGGTCAAAAAATCTCAAAATTTTGTTGCAAGGCCGATGTGGTCAAAAAATCTCCAAATTTTGTCGCAGGGCCGGGGAGGTCAAAAAATCTCAAAATTTTGTCGCAGGGCGGGGGTGGTCAAAAAATCTCAAAATTTGTCGAAGGGCCGAGGTGGTCAAAAAATCTCAAAATTTTGTTGCATGGCCGATGTGGTCAAAAAATCTCCAAATTTTGTCGCAGGGCCGGGGAGGTCAAAAAATCTCAAAATTTTGTTGCATAGCCGGTGTGTTCAAAAAATCTCAAAATTTTGTTGCATAGCCGGTGTGTTCAAAAAATCTCAAAATTTTGTCGCAGGGCGGGGGTGGTCAAAAAATCTCAAAATTTGTCGAAGGGCCGAGGTGGTCAAAAAATCTCAAAATTTTGTAGCATGGCCGATGTTCTCAAAATATCTCAAAATTTTGTCGCAGGGCCGGGGAGGTCAAAAAATCTCAAAATTTTGTTGCATAGCCGGTGTGTTCAAAAAATCTCAAAATTTTCTTGGATAGCCGGTGTGTTCAAAAAATCTCAAAATTTTGTCGCAGGGCCGGTGTGTTCAAAAAACCTCAAAATTCTGTTGCAGGGCCGGGGTGGTCAAAAAATCTCCAAATTTTGTCGCAGGGCCGGGGAGGTCAAAAAATCTCAAAATTTTGTTGCATAGCCGGTGTGTTCAAAAAATCTCAAAATTTTGTTGCATAGCCGGTGTGTTCAAAAAATCTCAAAATTTTGTCGCAGGGCGGGGGTGGTCAAAATATCTCAAAATTTGTCGAAGGGCCGAGGTGGTCAAAAAATCTCAAAATTTTGTTGCATGGCCGATGTTCTCAAAAAATCTCAAAATTTTGTCGCAGGGCCGGGGAGGTCAAAAAATCTCAAAATTTTGTTGCATAGCCGGTGTGTTCAAAAAATCTCAAAATTTTCTTGGATAGCCGGTGTGTTCAAAAAATCTCAAAATTTTGTCGCAGGGCGGGGGTGGTCAAAAAATCTCAAAATTTGTCGAAGGGCCGAGGTGGTCAAAAAATCTCCAAATTTTGTCGCAGGGCCGGGGAGGTCAAAAAATCTCAAAATTTTGTTGCATAGCCGGTGTGTTCAAAAAATCTCAAAATTTTGTTGCATAGCCGGTGTGTTCAAAAAATCTCAAAATTTTGTCGCAGGGCCGGGGAGGTCAAAAAATCTCAAAATTTTGTCGCATGGCCGGTGTGGTCAAAAATCTCAAATTTTGTCGCATGGCCGGTGGTGTCGTCAAAAATCTCAAAATTTTGTCGCAGGGCCGGGGTGGTCAAAAAATCTCAAAATTTTGTCGCATGGCCGGGTGGTCAAAAAATCTCAAAATTTTCTCGCAGGGCCGTGTGGTCAAAAAATCTCAAAATTTTGTCGCATGGCCGGTGTGGTCAAAAAATCTCAAAATTTTGTCGCAGGGCCGGGGTGGTCAAAAAATCTCAAAATTTTGTCGCAGGGCCGGGGTGGTCAAAAAATCTCAAAATTTTGTCGCAAGGCCGGGGTGGTCAAAAAATCTCAAAATTTTGTCGCATAGCCGGTGTGGTCAAAAAATCTCAAAATTTTGTCGCAGGGCCGGGGTGGTCAAAAAATCTCAAAATTTTGTCGCATGGCCGGTGTGGTCAAAAAATCTCAAAATTTTGTCCCAGGGCCGTGTGGTCAAAAAATCTCAAAATTTTGTCGCAGGGCCGGTGTGGTCAAAAATCTCAAAATTTTGTCGCAGGGCCGGTGTGCTCAAAAATCTCAAAATTTTGTCGCAGGGCCGGGGTGGTCAAAAAATCTCAAAATTTTGTCGCAGGGCCGAGGTGGTCAAAAAATCTCAAAATTTTGTCGCAGGGCCGGGGAGGTCAAAAAATCTCAAAATTTTGTTGCATAGCCGGTGTGTTCAAAAAATCTCAAAATGGTCGCATGGCCGGTGTCGTCAAAAAAATCTCAAAATTTTGTCGCAGGGCCGGGGTGGTCAAAAAATCTCAAAATTTTGTTGAAGGGCCGAGGTGGTCAAAAAATCTCAAAATTTTGTTGCATGGCCGATGTGGTCAAAAAATCTCAAAATTTTGTCGCAGGGCCGGGGAGGTCAAAAAATCTCAAAATTTTGTTGCATAGCCGGTGTGTTAAAAAAATCTCAAAATTTTGTCGCAGGGCCGGGGTTGTCAAAAAATCTCAAAATTTTGTCGCATGGCCGTTGTGGTCAAAAAATCTCAAAATTTTGTCGCAGGGCGGGTGGTCAAAAAATCTCAAAATTTGTCGAAGGGCCGAGGTGGTCAAAAAATCTCCAAATTTTGTCGCAGGGCCGGGGAGGTCAAAAAATCTCAAAATTTTGTTGCATAGCCGGTGTGTTCAAAAAATCTCAAAATTTTGTTGCAAAGCCGGTGTGTTCAAAAAATCTCAAAATTTTGTTGCATAGCCGGTGTGTTCAAGAAATCTCAAAATTTTGTCGCATGGCCGCTGCCGTCAAAAAATCTCAAAATTTTGTCGCAGGCCCGGTGTGGTCAAAAATCTCAAAATTTTATCGCATGGCCGGTGTCGTCAAAAAATCTCAAAATTTTCTCGCAGGGTCGGGGTGGCAAAGAAATCTCAAAATTTGGTTCCATGCCCGGTGTGGTCAAAAATCTCAAAATGTTCTCGCAGGGCCGGGGAGATCAAAAGATCTCAAAATTTTGTTGCATGGCCGGTGTGTTCAAAAAACCTCAAAATTCTGTTGCAGGGCCGGGGTGGTCAAAAAATCTCAAAATTTTGTCGCAGGGCCGGGGTGGTCAAAAAATCTCAAAATTTGTCGAAGGGCCGAGGTGGTCAA
This sequence comes from Paragorgia papillata, assembly GCA_035771165.1. NCBI lineage: Eukaryota > Metazoa > Cnidaria > Anthozoa > Scleralcyonacea > Coralliidae > Paragorgia > Paragorgia papillata. The sequence continues at coordinate 6,509,128 of JAWNZC010000011.1, read as the reverse complement.
AAAATCTCAAAATTTTGCTGCATAGCCGGTGTGTTCAAGAAATCTCAAAATTTTGTCGCATGGTCGGTGTCGTCAAAAAATCTCAAAATTTGTCGAAGGGCCTGAGGTGGTCAAAAATCTCAAAATTTTCTTGCATGGCCGGGGTGGTCAAAAAATCTCAAAATTTTGTCGCATGGCCGGGGTGGTCAAAAAATCTCAAAATTTTGTCGCAGGGCCGGGGTGGTAAAAAAATCTCAAAATTTTGTCGCATGGCCGAGGTGGTCAAAAAATCTCAAAATTTTGTCGCATGGCCGGTGTGGTCAAAAAATCTCAAAATTTTGTCGCATGGCCGGGGTGGTCAAAGAATCTCAAAATTTTGTCGCAGGGCCGGGGTGGTCAAAGAATCTCAAAATTTTGTCGCATGGCCGGGGTGGTCAAAAAATCTCAAAATTTTGTCGCATGGCCGGTGTGGTCAAAAAATCTCAAAATTTTGTCGCAGGGCCGGAGTCGTCAAAAAATCTCAAAATTTTGTCGCAACGCCAGGGTGGTCAAAGAATCTCAAAATTTTGTTGCATGGCCGGTGTGGTCAAAAAATCTCAAAATTTTGTCGCAAGGCCGGGGAGGTCAAAAAATCTCAAAATTTTGTTGCATAGCCGGTGTGTTCAAAAAATCTCAAAATTTTGTCGCAGGGCCGAGGTGGTCAAAAAATCTCAAAATTTTGTTGCATGGCCGGTGTGGTCAAAAAATCTCAAAATTTTGTCGCATGGCCGTGTCGTCAAAAAATCTCAAAATTTTGTCGCAGGGCCGGGGTGGTCAAAAAATCTCAAAATTTTGTCGCAGGGCCGGGGTTGTCAAAAAATCTCAAAATTTTGTCGCATGGCCGGGGTGGTCAAAAAATCTCCAAATTTTGTCGCATGGATGGTGTCGTCAAAAAATCTCAAAATTTTGTCGCAGGGCCGGGGAGGTCAAAAAATCTCAAAATTTTGTTGCATAGCCGGTGTGTTCAAGAAATCTCAAAATTTGGTCGCATGGCCGGTGTCGTCAAAAAATCTCAAAATTTTGTCGCATGGCCGGGGTGGTCAAAAAATCTCAAAATTTTCTCGCATGGCCGGTGTCGGCAGAAAATCTCAAAATTTTGTCGCATGGCCGGGGTGGGCAAAAAATCTCAAAATTTTGTTGCATGGCCGGTGTGGTCAAAAATCTCAAAATTTTGTCGCAGGGCCGGGGTGGTCAAAAAATCTCAAAATTTTGTCGCAGGGCCGGGGTGGTCAAAAAATCTCAAAATTTTGTCGCAGGGCCGGGGTGGTCAAAAAATCTCAAAATTTTGCTGCATAGCCGGTGTGTTCAAGAAATCTCAAAATTTTGTCGCATGGTCGGTGTCGTCAAAAAATCTCAAAATTTGTCGAAGGGCCGAGGTGGTCAAAAAATCTCAAAATTTTGTTGCATAGCCGGTGTGTTCAAGGAATCTCAAAATTTTCTCGCATGGCCGGTGTCGTCAAAAAATCTCAAAATTTTGTCGCAGGGTCGGGGTGGCCAAGAAATCTCAAACTTTTGTTGCATAGCCGGTGTGTTCAAAAAATCTCAAAATTTTGTCGCATGGCTGGTGTCGTCAAAAAATTCAAAATTTTGTCGCAGGGCCAGGGTGGTCAAAGAATCTCAAAATTTTGTTGCATGGCCGGTGTGGTCAAAAAATCTCAAAATTTTGTCGCAAGGCCGGGGAGGTCAAAAAATCTCAAAATTTTGTTGCATAGCTGGTGTGTTTAAAAAATCTCAAAATTTTGTCGCAGGGCCGAGGTGGTCAAAAAATCTCAAAATTTTGTTGCATGGCCGGTGTGGTCGAAAAATCTCAAAATTTTGTCGCGGGGCCAGAGTGCTCAAAAATCTCAAAATTTTGTTGCATGGCCGGGGTGGTCAAAAAATCTCCAAATTTTGTCGCATGGACGGTGTCGTCGAAAAATCTCAAAATTTGGTCGCAGGGCCGGGGAGGTAAAAAAATCTCAAAATTTTGTTGCATGGCCGAGGTGGTCAAAAAATCTCAAAATATTCTTGCATGGCCGGTGTCGTCAAAAAATCTCAAACTTTTGTTGTATGGCCGGTGTGGTCAAAAAATCTCAAAATTTTGTCGTAGGGCCAGGGTGGTCAAAGAATCTCAAAATTTTGTTGCATGGCCGGTGTGGTCAAAAAATCTCAAAATTTTGTCGCAAGGCCGGGGAGGTCAAAAAATCTCAAAATTTTGTTGCATAGCCGGTGTGTTCAAAAAATCTCAAAATTTTGTTGCATGGCCGGTGTGGTCGAAAAATCTCAAAATTTTGTCGCGGGGCCAGGGTGGTCAAAAAATCTCAAAATTTTGTTGCATGGCCGGGGTGGTCAAAAAATCTCCAAATTTTGTCGCATGGACGGTGTCGTCGAAAAATCTCAAAATTTGGTCGCAGGGCCGGGGAGGTAAAAAAATCTCAAAATTTTGTTGCATGGCCGAGGTGGTCAAAAAATCTCAAAATATTCTTGCATGGCCGGTGTCGTCAAAAAATCTCAAACTTTTGTTGTAGGGCCGGTGTGGTCAAAAAATCTCAAAATTTTGTCGTAGGGCCAGGGTGGTCAAAGAATCTCAAAATTTTGTTGCATGGCCGGTGTGGTCAAAAAATCTCAAAATTTTGTCGCAAGGCCGGGGAGGTCAAAAAATCTCAAAATTTTGTTGCATAGCCGGTGTGTTCAAAAAATCTCAAAATTTTGTCGCAGGGCCGAGGTGGTCAAAAAATCTCAAAATTTTGTTGCATGGCCGGTGTGGTCAAAAAATCTCAAAATTTTGTCACATGGCCGTGTCGTCAAAAAATCTCAAAATTTTGTTGCAAGGGCCAGAGTGCTCAAAAATCTCAAAATTTTGTCGCGGGGCCAGAGTGCTCAAAAATCTCAAAATTTTGTTGCATGGCCGGGGTGGTCAAAAAATCTCCAAATTTTGTCGCATGGACGGTGTCGTCAAAAAATCTCAAAATTTTGTCGCAGGGCCGGGGAGGTCAAAAAATCTCAAAATTTTGTTGCATAGCCGGTGTGTTAAAAAAATCTCAAAATTTTGTCGCAGGGCCGGGGTTGTCAAAAAATCTGAAAATTTTGTCGCATGGCCGGTGTCGTCAAAAAATCTCAAAATTTTGTCGCAGGGCGGGGGTGGTCAAAAAATCTCAAAATTTTGTTGCATGGCCGGTGTGGTCAAAAAATCTCAAAATTTTGTCACATGGCCGTGTCGTCAAAAAATCTCAAAATTTTGTCGCAAGGGCCAGAGTGGTCAAAAAATCTCAAAATTTTGTCGCGGGGCCAGAGTGCTCAAAAATCTCAAAATTTTGTTGCATGGCCGGGGTGGTCAAAAAATCTCCAAATTTTGTCGCATGGACGGTGTCGTCAAAAAATCTCAAAATTTTGTCGCAGGGCCGGGGAGGTCAAAAAATCTCAAAATTTTGTTGCATAGCCGGTGTGTTAAAAAAATCTCAAAATTTTGTCGCAGGGCCGGGGTTGTCAAAAAATCTGAAAATTTTGTCGCATGGCCGGTGTCGTCAAAAAATCTCAAAATTCTGTCGCAGGGCGGGGGTGGTCAAAAAATCTCAAAATTTTGTCGAAGGGCCGGGGTTGTCAAAAAATCTGAAAATTTTGTCGCATGGCCGGGGTGGTCAAAAAATCTCCAAATTTTGTCGCATGGATGGTGTCGTCAAAAAATCTCAAAATTTTGTCGCAGGGCCGGGGAGGTCAAAAAATCTCAAAAGTTTGTTGCATAGCCGGTGTGTTCAAGAAATCTCAAAATTTGGTCGCATGGCCGGTGTCGTCAAAAAATCTCAAAATGTTGTCGCATGGCCGAGGTGGTCAAAAAATCTCAAAATATTCTTGCATGGCCGGTGTCGTCAAAAAATCTCAAAATTTTGTCGCAGGGCCGGGGAGGTAAAAAAATCTCAAAATTTTGTTGCATAGCCGGTGTGTTAAAAAAATCTCAAAATTTTGTCGCAGGGCCGGGGTTGTCAAAAAATCTGAAAATTTTGTCGCATGGCCGGTGTCGTCAAAAAATCTCAAAATTCTGTCGCAGGGCGGGGGTGGTCAAAAAATCTCAAAATTTTGGTGCATGGCCGGTGTGGTCAAAAAATCTCAAAATTTTGTCGCATGGCCGGGGTTGTCAAAAAATCTCAAAATATTCTCGCATGGCCGGTGTCGTCAAAAAATCTCAAACTTTTGTTGTATGGCCGGTGTGGTCAAAAATCTCAAAATTTTCTCGCATGGCCGGTGTCGTCAAAAAATCTCAAAATTTTCTCGCAGGGTCGGGGTGGCAAAGAAATCTCAAAATTTGGTTCCATGCCCGGTGTGGTCAAAAATCTCAAAATGTTCTCGCAGGGCCGGGGAGATCAAAAGATCTCAAAATTTTGTTGCATGGCCGGTGTGTTCAAAAAACCTCAAAATTTGGTCGCATGGCCGGTGTCGTCAAAAAATCTCAAAATGTTGTCGCAGGGCCGAGGTGGTCAAAAGATCTCAAAATTTTGTTGCATGGCCGGTGTGTTCAAAAAACCTCAAAATTCTGTTGCAGGGCCGGGGTGGTCAAAAAATCTCCAAATTTTGTCGCAGGGCCGGGGAGGTCAAAAAATCTCAAAATTTTGTTGCATAGCCGGTGTGTTCAAAAAATCTCAAAATTTTGTCGCAGGGCCGGGGTGGTCAAAAAATCTCAAAATTTTGTCGCATGGCCGTGTCGTCAAAAAATCTCAAAATTCTGTCGCAGGGCGGGGGTGGTCAAAAAATCTCAAAATTTTGTCGAAGGGCCGGGGTTGTCAAAAAATCTGAAAATTTTGTCGCATGGCCGGGGTGGTCAAAAAATCTCCAAATTTTGTCGCATGGATGGTGTCGTCAAAAAATCTCAAAATTTTGTCGCAGGGCCGGGGAGGTCAAAAAATCTCAAAAGTTTGTTGCATAGCCGGTGTGTTCAAGAAATCTCAAAATTTGGTCGCATGGCCGGTGTCGTCAAAAAATCTCAAAATGTTGTCGCATGGCCGAGGTGGTCAAAAAATCTCAAAATATTCTTGCATGGCCGGTGTCGTCAAAAAATCTCAAAATTTTCTCGCATGGCCGGTGTCGTCAAAAAATCTCAAAATTTTGTCGCAGGGTCGGGGTGGCCAAGAAATCTCAAACTTTTGTTGCATAGCCGGTGTGTTCAAAAAATCTCAAAATTTTGTCGCATGGCTGGTGTCGTCAAAAAATTCAAAATTTTGTCGCAGGGCCAGGGTGGTCAAAGAATCTCAAAATTTTGTTGCATGGCCGGTGTGGTCAAAAAATCTCAAAATTTTGTCGCAAGGCCGGGGAGGTCAAAAAATCTCAAAATTTTGTTGCATAGCTGGTGTGTTTAAAAAATCTCAAAATTTTGTCGCAGGGCCGAGGTGGTCAAAAAATCTCAAAATTTTGTTGCATGGCCGGTGTGGTCGAAAAAATCTCAAAATTTTGTCGCGGGGCCAGAGTGCTCAAAAATCTCAAAATTTTGTTGCATGGCCGGGTGGTCAAAAAATCTCAAAATTTTGTCGCATGGACGGTGTCGTCAAAAAATCTCAAAATTTGGTCGCAGGGCCGGGGAGGTAAAAAATCTCAAAATTTTGTTGCATGGCCGAGGTGGTCAAAAAATCTCAAAATTTTCTTGCATGGCCGGTGTCGTCAAAAAATCTCAAAATTTTGTTGTATGGCCGGTGTGGTCAAAAAATCTCAAAATTTTGTCGTAGGGCCAGGGTGGTCAAAGAATCTCAAAATTTTGTTGCATGGCCGGTGTGGTCAAAAAATCTCAAAATTTTGTCGCAAGGCCGGGGAGGTCAAAAAATCTCAAAATTTTGTTGCATAGCCGGTGTGTTCAAAAAATCTCAAAATTTTGTTGCATGGCCGGTGTGGTCGAAAAATCTCAAAATTTTGTCGCGGGGCCAGAGTGCTCAAAAATCTCAAAATTTTGTTGCATGGCCGGGGTGGTCAAAAAATCTCCAAATTTTGTCGCATGGACGGTGTCGTCGAAAAATCTCAAAATTTTGTCGCAGGGCCGGGGAGGTAAAAAAATCTCAAAATTTTGTTGCATGGCCGAGGTGGTCAAAAAATCTCAAAATATTCTTGCATGGCCGGTGTCGTCAAAAAATCTCAAAACTTTTGTTGTATGGCCGGTGTCGTCAAAAAATCTCAAAATTTTGTCGTAGGGCCAGGGTGGTCAAAGAATCTCAAAATTTTGTTGCATGGCCGGTGTGGTCAAAAAATCTCAAAATTTTGTCGCAAGGCCGGGGAGGTCAAAAAATCTCAAAATTTTGTTGCATAGCCGGTGTGTTCAAAAAATCTCAAAATTTTGTCGCAGGGCCGAGGTGGTCAAAAAATCTCAAAATTTTGTTGCATGGCCGGTGTGGTCAAAAAATCTCAAAATTTTGTCACATGGCCGTGTCGTCAAAAAATCTCAAAATTTTGTCGCAAGGGCCAGAGTGCTCAAAAATCTCAAAATTTTGTCGCGGGGCCAGAGTGGTCAAAAATCTCAAAATTTTGTTGCATGGCCGGGTGGTCAAAAAATCTCCAAATTTTGTCGCATGGACGGTGTCGTCAAAAAATCTCAAAATTTTGTCGCAGGGCCGGGAGGTCAAAAAATCTCAAAAGTTTGTTGCATAGCCGGTGTGGTCAAGAAATCTCAAAATTTGGTCGCATGGCCGGTGTCGTCAAAAAATCTCAAAATTTTGTCGCATGGCCGAGGTGGTCAAAAAATCTCAAAATATTCTTGCATGGCCGGTGTCGTCAAAAAATCTCAAAATTTTGTAGCATGGCCGGTGTGGTCAAAAAATCTCAAAATTTTGTCGCAGGGCCGGGGAGGTCAAAAAATCTCAAAATTTTGTTGCATAGCCGGTGTGTTAAAAAAATCTCAAAATTTTGTCGCAGGGCCGGGGTTGTCAAAAAATCTGAAAATTTTGTCGCATGGCCGGTGTCGTCAAAAAATCTCAAAATTCTGTCGCAGGGCGGGGGTGGTCAAAAAATCTCAAAATTTTGTCGAAGGGCCGGGGTTGTCAAAAAATCTGAAAATTTTGTCGCATGGCCGGGGTGGTCAAAAAATCTCCAAATTTTGTCGCATGGATGGTGTCGTCAAAAAATCTCAAAATTTTGTCGCACGGCCGGGGAGGTCAAAAAATCTCAAAAGTTTGTTGCATACCGGTGTGTTCAAGAAATCTCAAAATTTGGTCGCATGGCCGGTGTCGTCAAAAAATCTCAAAATGTTGTCGCATGGCCGAGGTGGTCAAAAAATCTCAAAATATTCTTGCATGGCCGGTGTCGTCAAAAAATCTCAAAATTTTGTCGCAGGGCCGGGGAGGTAAAAAAATCTCAAAATTTTGATGCATAGCCGGTGTGTTAAAAAAATCTCAAAATTTTGTCGCAGGGCCGGGGTTGTCAAAAAATCTGAAAATTTTGTCGCATGGCCGGTGTCGTCAAAAAATCTCAAAATTCTGTCGCAGGGCGGGGGTGGTCAAAAAATCTCAAAATTTTGCTGCATAGCCGGTGTGTTCAAGAAATCTCAAAATTTTGTCGCATGGTCGGTGTCGTCAAAAAATCTCAAAATTTGTCGAAGGGCCGAGGTGGTCAAAAAATCTCAAAATTTTGTTGCATAGCCGGTGTGTTCAAGGAATCTCAAAATTTTCTCGCATGGCCGGTGTCGTCAAAAAATCTCAAAATTTTGTCGCAGGGTCGGGGTGGCCAAGAAATCTCAAACTTTTGTTGCATAGCCGGTGTGTTCAAAAAATCTCAAAATTTTGTCGCAGGGCCGGGGAGGTCAAAAAATCTCAAAAGTTTGTTGCATAGCCGGTGTGTTCAAGAAATCTCAAAATTTGGTCGCATGGCCGGTGTCGTCAAAAAATCTCAAAATGTTGTCGCATGGCCGAGGTGGTCAAAAAAATCTCAAAATATTCTTGCATGGCCGGTGTGGTCAAAAAATCTCAAAATTTTGTCGCATGGCCGGTGTGGTCAAAAAATCTCAAAATTTTGTCGCAGGGCCGGGGAGGTAAAAAAATCTCAAAATTTTGTTGCATAGCCGGTGTGTTAAAAAAATCTCAAAATTTTGTCGCAGGGCCGGGGTTGTCAAAAAATCTGAAAATTTTGTCGCATGGCCGGTGTCGTCAAAAAATCTCAAAATTCTGTCGCAGGGCGGGTGGGTCAAAAAATCTCAAAATTTTGTCGAAGGGCCGGGGTTGTCAAAAAATCTCAAAATTTTGTCGCATGGCCGGGGTGGTCAAAAAATCTCCAAATTTTGTCGCATGGATGGTGTCGTCAAAAAATCTCAAAATTTTGTCGCAGGGCCGGGGAGGTCAAAAAATCTCAAAAGTTTGTTGCATAGCCGGTGTGTTCAAGAAATCTCAAAATTTGGTCGCATGGCCGGTGTCGTCAAAAAATCTCAAAATGTTGTCGCATGGCCGAGGTGGTCAAAAAATCTCAAAATATTCTTGCATGGCCGGTGTCGTCAAAAAATCTCAAAATTTTGTCGCAGGGCCGGGGAGGTCAAAAAATCTCAAAATTTTGTTGCATAGCCGGTGTGTTAAAAAAATCTCAAAATTTTGTCGCAGGGCCGGGGTGGTCAAAAAATCTCAAAATTCTGTCGCAGGGCGGGGGGGTGGTCAAAAAATCTCAAAATTTTGCTGCATAGCCGGTGTGTTCAAGAAATCTCAAAATTTTGTCGCATGGTCGGTGTCGTCAAAAAATCTCAAAATTTGTCGAAGGGCCGAGGTGGTCAAAAAATCTCAAAATTTTGTTGCTTAGCCGGTGTGTTCAAGGAAATCTCAAAATTTTGTCGCATGGCCGGGGTGGTCAAAAAATCTCAAAATTTTGTCGCAGGGCCGGGGTGGTCAAAAAATCGCAAAATTTTGTAGCAGGGCCGGTGTGGTCAAAAAATCTCAAAATTTTGTCGCAAGGCCGGTGTGGTCAAAAAATCTCAAAATTTTGTCGCAGGGCCGGGGTGGTCAAAAAATCTCAAAATTTTGTAGCAGGGCCGGTGTGGTCAAAAAATCTCAAAATTTTGTCGCAGGGCCGGGGAGGTCAAAAAATCTCAAAATTTTGTCGCAGGGCCGGGGTGTTCCAAACATTTCTAAATTTTGTCGCACGGCCGAGGAGGTCAAAAAATCTCAAAATTTTGTCGCAGGGCCGGGGTGGTCAAAAAATCTCAAAATTTTGTCGCAGGGCCGGGGTGCTCAAAAAATCTCAAAATTTTGTTGCAGGGCCGGGGTGGTCAAAAAATCTCAAAATTTTGTCGCATGGACGGTGTCGTCGAAAAATCTCAAAATTTTGTCGCAGGGCCGGTGTGGTAAAAAATCTCAAAATTTTGTTGCATGGCCGGGGTGGTCAAAATATCTCAAAATTTTCTCGCATGGCCGGGGTCGTCAAAAAATCTCAAAATTTTGTCGCAGGGCCGGGGTGGTCAAAAAATCTCAAAATTTTGTCGCAGGGCCGGGGTGGTCAAAGAATCTCAAAATTTTGTCGCATGTCCGGTGTGGTAAAAAAATTTCAATATTTTGTCGCAATGCCGGGGTCAAAATTTTGTCGCATGGCCGGGGTGGTCAAAGAATCTCAAAATTTTGTCGCAGGGCCGGGGTGGTCAAAAAATCTCAAAATTTTGTCGCAGGGCCGGGGTGGTCAAAAATCTCAAAATTTTGTCGCATGGCCGGGGTGGTCAAAAAATCTCAAAATTTTGTCGCATGGACGGTGTCGTCGAAAAATCTCAAAATTTGGTCGCAGGGCCGGGGAGGTAAAAAAATCTCAAAATTTTGTTGCATGGCCGAGGTGGTCAAAAAATCTCAAGATATTCTTGCATGGCCGGTGTCGTCAAAAAATCTCAAACTTTTGTTGTATGGCCGGTGTGGTCAAAAAATCTCAAAATTTTGTCGCAGGGCCAGGGTGGTCAAAGAATCTCAAAATTTTGTTGCATGGCCGGTGTGGTCAAAAAATCTCAAAATTTTGTCGCAAGGCCGGGGAGGTCAAAAAATCTCAAAATTTTGTTGCATAGCTGGTGTGTTTAAAAAATCTCAAAATTTTGTCGCAGGGCCGAGGTGGTCAAAAAATCTCAAAATTTTGTTGCATGGCCGGTGTGGTCGAAAAATCTCAAAATTTTGTCGCGGGGCCAGAGTGCTCAAAAATCTCAAAATTTTGTTGCATGGCCGGGATGGTCAAAAAATCTCCAAATTTTGTCGCATGGACGGTGTCGTCGAAAAATCTCAAAATTTGGTCGCAGGGCCGGGGAGGTAAAAAAATCTCAAAATTTTGTTGCATGGCCGAGGTGGTCAAAAAATCTCAAAATATTCTTGCATGGCCGGTGTCGTCAAAAAATCTCAAACTTTTGTTGTATGGCCGGTGTGGTCAAAAAATCTCAAAATTTTGTCGTAGGGCCAGGGTGGTCAAAGAATCTCAAAATTTTGTTGCATGGCCGGTGTGGTCAAAAAATCTCAAAATTTTGTCGCAAGGCCGGGGAGGTCAAAAAATCTCAAAATTTTGTTGCATAGCCGGTGTGTTCAAAAAATCTCAAAATTTTGTTGCATGGCCGGTGTGGTCGAAAAATCTCAAAATTTTGTCGCTGGGCCAGAGTGCTCAAAAATCTCAAAATTTTGTTGCATGGCCGGGGTGGTCAAAAAATCTCCAAATTTTGTCGCATGGACGGTGTCGTCGAAAAATCTCAAAATTTGGTCGCAGGGCCGGGGAGGTAAAAAAATCTCAAAATTTTGTTGCATGGCCGAGGTGGTCAAAAAATCTCAAAATATTCTTGCATGGCCGGTGTCGTCAAAAAATCTCAAACTTTTGTTGTATGGCCGGTGTGGTCAAAAAATCTCAAAATTTTGTCGTAGGGCCAGGGTGGTCAAAGAATCTCAAAATTTTGTTGCATGGCCGGTGTGGTCAAAAAATCTCAAAATTTTGTCGCAAGGCCGGGGAGGTCAAAAAATCTCAAAATTTTGTTGCATAGCCGGTGTGTTCAAAAAATCTCAAAATTTTGTCGCAGGGCCGAGGTGGTCAAAAAATCTCAAAATTTTGTTGCATGGCCGGTGTGGTCAAAAAATCTCAAAATTTTGTCACATGGCCGTGTCGTCAAAAAATCTCAAAATTTTGTTGCAAGGGCCAGAGTGCTCAAAAATCTCAAAATTTTGTCGCGGGGCCAGAGTGCTCAAAAATCTCAAAATTTTGTTGCATGGCCGGGGTGGTCAAAAAATCTCCAAATTTTGTCGCATGGACGGTGTCGTCAAAAAATCTCAAAATTTTGTCGCAGGGCCGGGGAGGTCAAAAAATCTCAAAAGTTTGTTGCATAGCCGGTGTGTTCAAGAAATCTCAAAATTTGGTCGCATGGCCGGTGTCGTCAAAAAATCTCAAAATGTTGTCGCATGGCCGAGGTGGTCAAAAAATCTCAAAATATTCTTGCATGGCCGGTGTCGTCAAAAAATCTCAAAATTTTGTTGCATGGCCGGTGTGGTCAAAAAATCTCAAAATTTTGTCGCAGGGCCGGGGAGGTAAAAAAATCTCAAAATTTTGTTGCATAGCCGGTGTGTTAAAAAAATCTCAAAATTTTGTCGCAGGGCCGGGGTGGTCAAAAAATCTGAAAATTTTGTCGCATGGCCGGTGTCGTCAAAAAATCTCAAAATTCTGTCGCAGGGCGGGGGTGGTCAAAAAATCTCAAAATTTTGTCGAAGGGCCGGGGTTGTCAAAAAATCTGAAAATTTTGTCGCATGGCCGGGGTGGTCAAAAAATCTCCAAATTTTGTCGCATGGATGGTGTCGTCAAAAAATCTCAAAATTTTGTCGCAGGGCCGGGGAGGTCAAAAAATCTCAAAAGTTTGTTGCATACCGGTGTGTTCAAGAAATCTCAAAATTTGGTCGCATGGCCGGTGTCGTCAAAAAATCTCAAAATGTTGTCGCATGGCCGAGGTGGTCAAAAAATCTCAAAATATTCTTGCATGGCCGGTGTCGTCAAAAAATCTCAAAATTTTGTCGCAGGGCCGGGGAGGTAAAAAAATCTCAAAATTTTGATGCATAGCCGGTGTGTTAAAAAAATCTCAAAATTTTGTCGCAGGGCCGGGGTTGTCAAAAAATCTGAAAATTTTGTCGCATGGCCGGGTCGTCAAAAAATCTCAAAATTCTGTCGCAGGGCGGGGGTGGTCAAAAAATCTCAAAATTTTGCTGCATAGCCGGTGTGTTCAAGAAATCTCAAAATTTTGTCGCATGGTCGGTGTCGTCAAAAAATCTCAAAATTTGTCGAAGGGCCGAGGTGGTCAAAAAATCTCAAAATTTTGTTGCATAGCCGGTGTGTTCAAGGAATCTCAAAATTTTCTCGCATGGCCGGTGTCGTCAAAAAATCTCAAAATTTTGTCGCAGGGTCGGGGTGGCCAAGAAATCTCAAACTTTTGTTGCATAGCCGGTGTGTTCAAAAAATCTCAAAATTTTGTCGCAGGGCCGGGAAGGTCAAAAAATCTCAAAAGTTTGTTGCATAGCCGGTGTGTTCAAGAAATCTCAAAATTTGGTCGCATGGCCGGTGTCGTCAAAAAATCTCAAAATGTTGTCGCATGGCCGAGGTGGTCAAAAAATCTCAAAATATTCTTGCATGGCCGGTGTCGTCAAAAAATCTCAAAATTTTGTTGCATGGCCGGTGTGGTCAAAAAATCTCAAAATTTTGTCGCAGGGCCGGGGAGGTAAAAAAATCTCAAAATTTTGTTGCATAGCCGGTGTGTTAAAAAAATCTCAAAATTTTGTCGCAGGGCCGGGGTTGTCAAAAAATCTGAAAATTTTGTCGCATGGCCGGTGTCGTCAAAAAATCTCAAAATTCTGTCGCAGGGCGGGGGTGGTCAAAAAATCTCAAAATTTTGTCGAAGGGCCGGGGTTGTCAAAAAATCTGAAAATTTTGTCGCATGGCCGGGGTGGTCAAAAAATCTCAAAATTTTGTCGCATGGATGGTGTCGTCAAAAAATCTCAAAATTTTGTCGCAGGGCCGGGGAGGTCAAAAAATCTCAAAAGTTTGTTGCATAGCCGGTGTGTTCAAGAAATCTCAAAATTTGGTCGCATGGCCGGTGTCGTCAAAAAATCTCAAAATGTTGTCGCATGGCCGAGGTGGTCAAAAAATCTCAAAATATTCTTGCATGGCCGGTGTCGTCAAAAAATCTCAAAATTTTGTCGCAGGGCCGGGGAGGTAAAAAAATCTCAAAATTTTGTTGCATAGCCGGTGTGTTAAAAAAATCTCAAAATTTTGTCGCAGGGCCGGGGTTGTCAAAAAATCTCAAAATTCTGTCGCAGGGCGGGGGTGGTCAAAAAATCTCAAAATTTTGCTGCATAGCCGGTGTGTTCAAGAAATCTCAAAATTTTGTCGCATGGTCGGTGTCGTCAAAAAATCTCAAAATTTGTCGAAGGGCCGAGGTGGTCAAAAAATCTCAAAATTTTGTTGCATAGCCGGTGTGTTCAAGGAATCTCAAAATTTTCTCGCATGGCCGGTGTCGTCAAAAAATCTCAAAATTTTGTCGCAGGGTCGGGGTGGCCAAGAAATCTCAAACTTTTGTTGCATAGCCGGTGTGTTCAAAAAATCTCAAAATTTTGTCGCATGGCTGGTGTCGTCAAAAAATTCAAAATTTTGTCGCAGGGCCAGGGTGGTCAAAGAATCTCAAAATTTTGTTGCATGGCCGGTGTGGTCAAAAAATCTCAAAATTTTGTCGCAAGGCCGGGGAGGTCAAAAAATCTCAAAATTTTGTCGCACGGCTGGGGTGGTCAAAAAATCTCAAAATTTTGTCGCAGGGCCGGGGTGGTCAAAAAATCTCAAAATTTTGTCGCATGGCCGGTGTGGTCGAAAAATCTCAAAATTTTGTCGCAGGGCCGGAGTGCTCAAAAATCTCAAAATTTTGTCGCATGGCCGGGGTGGTCAAAAAATTTCCAAATTTTGTCGCATGGACGGTGTCGTCAAAAAATCTCAAAATTTGGTCGCAGGGCCGGGGAGGTAAAAAAATCTCAAAAATTTTGTTGCATGGCCGAGGTGGTCAAAAAATCTCAAAATATTCTTGCATGGCCGGTGTCGTCAAAAAATCTCAAACTTTTGTTGTATGGCCGGTGTGGTCAAAAAATCTCAAAATTTTGTCGTAGGGCCAGGGTGGTCAAAGAATCTCAAAATTTTGTTGCATGGCCGGTGTGGTCAAAAAATCTCAAAATTTTCTCGCAAGGCCGGGGAGGTCAAAAAATCTCAAAATTTTGTTGCATAGCCGGTGTGTTCAAAAAATCTCAAAATTTTGTTGCATGGCCGGTGTGGTCGAAAAATCTCAAAATTTTGTCGCGGGGCCAGAGTGCTCAAAATTCTCAAAATTTTGTTGCATGGCCGGGGTGGTCAAAAAATCTCCAAATTTTGTCGCATGGACGGTGTCGTCGAAAAATCTCAAAATTTGGTCGCAGGGCCGGGGAGGTAAAAAAATCTCAAAATTTTGTTGCATGGCCGAGGTGGTCAAAAAATCTCAAAATATTCTTGCATGGCCGGTGTCGTCAAAAAATCTCAAACTTTTGTTGTATGGCCGGTGTGGTCAAAAAATCTCAAAATTTTGTCGTAGGGCCAGGGTGGTCAAAGAATCTCAAAATTTTGTTGCATGGCCGGTGTGGTCAAAAAATCTCAAAATTTTGTCGCAAGGCCGGGGAGGTCAAAAAATCTCAAAATTTTGTCGCATAGCCGGTGTGTTCAAAAAATCTCAAAATTTTGTCGCAGGGCCGAGGTGGTCAAAAAATCTCAAAATTTTGTTGCATGGCCGGTGTGGTCAAAAAATCTCAAAATTTTGTCATATGGCCGTGTCGTCAAAAAATCTCAAAATTTTGTTGCAAGGGCCAGAGTGCTCAAAAATCTCAAAATTTTGTCGCGGGGCCAGAGTGCTCAAAAATCTCAAAATTTTGTTGCATGGCCGGGGTGGTCAAAAAATCTCCAAATTTTGTCGCATGGACGGTGTCGTCAAAAAATCTCAAAATTTTGTCGCAGGGCCGGGGAGGTCCAAAAATCTCAAAAGTTTGTTGCATAGCCGGTGTGTTCAAGAAATCTCAAAATTTGGTCGCATGGCCGGTGTCGTCAAAAAATCTCAAAATGTTGTCGCATGGCCGAGGTGGTCAAAAAATCTCAAAATATTCTTGCATGGCCGGTGTCGTCAAAAAATCTCAAAATTTTGTCGCAGGGCCGGGGAGGTAAAAAAATCTCAAAATTTTGTTGCATAGCCGGTGTGTTAAAAAAATCTCAAAATTTTGTCGCAGGGCCGGGGTTGTCAAAAAATCTCAAAATTCTGTCGCAGGGCGGGGGTGGTCAAAAAAATCTCAAAATTTTGCTGCATAGCCGGGGTGGTTCAAGAAATCTCAAAATTTTGTCGCATGGTCGGTGTCGTCAAAAAATCTCAAAATTTGTCGAAGGGCCGAGGTGGTCAAAAAATCTCAAAATTTTGTTGCATGGCCGGTGTGTTCAAGGAATCTCAAAATTTTCTCGCATGGCCGGTGTTGTCAAAAAATCTCAAAATTTTGTCGCAGGGTCGGGGTGGCCAAGAAATCTCAAACTTTTGTTGCATAGCCGGTGTGTTCAAAAAATCTCAAAATTTTGTCGCATGGCTGGTGTCGTCAAAAAATCTCAAAATTTTGTCGCAGGGCCTGGGTGGTCAAAGAATCTCAAAATTTTGTTGCATGGCCGGTGTGGTCAAAAAATCTCAAAATTTTGTCGCAAGGCCGGGGAGGTCAAAAAATCTCAAAATTTTTGTTGCATAGCTGGTGTGTTTAAAAAATCTCAAAATTTTGTCGCAGGGCCGAGGTGGTCAAAAAATCTCAAAATTTTGTCGCATGGCCGGTGTGGTCGAAAAATCTCAAAATTTTGTCGCGGGGCCGGGGAGGTCAAAAAATCTCAAAATTTTGTTGCATGGCCGGGGTGCTCAAAAAATCTCCAAATTTTGTCGCATGGACGGTGTCGTCGAAAAATCTCAAAATTTTGTCGCAGGGCCGGGGAGGTAAAAAAATCTCAAAATTTTGTTGCATGGCCGAGGTGGTCAAAAAATCTCAAAATATTCTTGCATGGCCGGTGTCGTCAAAAAATCTCAAACTTTTGTTGTATGGCCGGTGTGGTCAAAAAATCTCAAAATTTTGTCGTAGGGCCAGGGTGGTCAAAGAATCTCAAAATTTTGTTGCATGGCCGGTGTGGTCAAAAAATCTCAAAATTTTCTCGCAAGGCCGGGGAGGTCAAAAAATCTCAAAATTTTGTTGCATAGCCGGTGTGTTCAAAAAATCTCAAAATTTTGTTGCATGGCCGGTGTGGTCGAAAAATCTCAAAATTTTGTCGCGGGGCCAGAGTGCTCAAAATTCTCAAAATTTTGTTGCATGGCCGGGGTGGTCAAAAAATCTCCAAATTTTGTCGCATGGACGGTGTCGTCGAAAAATCTCAAAATTTGGTCGCAGGGCCGGGGAGGTAAAAAAATCTCAAAATTTTGTTGCATGGCCGAGGTGGTCAAAAAATCTCAAGATATTCTTGCATGGCCGGTGTCGTCAAAAAATCTCAAACTTTTGTTGTATGGCCGGTGTGGTCAAAAAATCTCAAAATTTTGTCGTAGGGCCGGGTGGTCAAAGAATCTCAAAATTTTGTTGCATGGCCGGTGTGGTCAAAAAATCTCAAAATTTTGTCGCAAGGCCGGGGAGGTCAAAAATCTCAAAATTTTGTTGCATAGCCGGTGTGTTCAAAAAATCTCAAAATTTTGTCGCAGGGCCGAGGTGGTCAAAAAATCTCAAAATTTTTGTTGCATGGCCGGTGTGGTCAAAAAATCTCAAAATTTTGTCACATGGCCGTGTCGTCAAAAAATCTCAAAATTTTGTTGCAAGGGCCAGAGTGCTCAAAAATCTCAAAATTTTGTCGCGGGGCCAGAGTGCTCAAAAATCTCAAAATTTTGTTGCATGGCCGGGGTGGTCAAAAAATCTCCAAATTTTGTCGCATGGACGGTGTCGTCAAAAAATCTCAAAATTTTGTCGCAGGGCCGGGGAGGTCAAAAAATCTCAAAAGTTTGTTGCATAGCCGGTGTGTTCAAGAAATCTCAAAATTTGGTCGCATGGCCGGTGTCGTCAAAAAATCTCAAAATGTTGTCGCATGGCCGAGGTGGTCAAAAAATCTCAAAATATTCTTGCATGGGCCGGTGTCGTCAAAAAATCTCAAAATTTTGTCGCATGGCCGGTGTGGTCAAAAAATCTCAAAATTTTGTCGCAGGGCCGGGAGGTAAAAAAATCTCAAAATTTTGTTGCATAGCCGGTGTGTTAAAAAAATCTCAAAATTTTGTCGCAGGGCCGGGGTTGTCAAAAAATCTGAAAATTTTGTCGCATGGCCGGTGTCGTCAAAAAATCTCAAAATTCTGTCGCAGGGCGGGGGTGGTCAAAAAATCTCAAAATTTTGTCGAAGGGCCGGGGTTGTCAAAAAATCTGAAAATTTTGTCGCATGGCCGGGGTGGTCAAAAAATCTCCAAATTTTGTCGCATGGATGGTGTCGTCAAAAAATCTCAAAATTTTGTCGCAGGGCCGGGGAGGTCAAAAAATCTCAAAAGTTTGTTGCATAGCCGGTGTGTTCAAGAAATCTCAAAATTTGGTCGCATGGCCGGTGTCGTCAAAAAATCTCAAAATGTTGTCGCATGGCCGAGGTGGTCAAAAAATCTCAAAATATTCTTGCATGGCCGGTGTCGTCAAAAAATCTCAAAATTTTGTCGCAGGGTCGGGGAGGTAAAAAAATCTCAAAATTTTGTTGCATAGCCGGTGTGTTAAAAAAATCTCAAAATTTTGTCGCAGGGCCGGGGTGGTCAAAAAATCTGCAAATTTTGTCGCATGGCCGGTGTCGTCAAAAAATCTCAAAATTCTGTCGCAGGGCGGGGGTGGTCAAAAAATCTCAAAATTTTGCTGCATAGCCGGTGTGTTCAAGAAATCTCAAAATTTTGTCGCATGGTCGGTGTCGTCAAAAAATCTCAAAATTTGTCGAAGGGCCGTTGTCGTCAAAAAATCTCAAACTTTTGTTGTATGGCCGGTGTGGTCAAAAAATCTCAAAATTTTGTCGTAGGGCCAGGGTGGTCAAAGAATCTCAAAATTTTGTTGCATGGCCGGTGTGGTCAAAAAATCTCAAAATTTTGTCGCAAGGCCGGGGAGGTCAAAAAATCTCAAAATTTTGTTGCATAGCCGGTGTGTTCAAAAAATCTCAAAATTTTGTCGCAGGGCCGGGGTGGTCAAAAAATCTCAAAATTTTGTTGCATGGCCGGTGTGGTCAAAAAATCTCAAAATTTTTGTCGCATGGCCGTGTCGTCAAAAAATCTCAAAATTTTGTCGCAAGGGCCAGAGTGCTCAAAAATCTCAAAATTTTGTCGCGGGGCCAGAGTGCTCAAAAATCTCAAAATTTTGTTGCATGGCCGGGGTGGTCAAAAAATCTCCAAATTTTGTCGCATGGACGGTGTCGTCAAAAAATCTCAAAATTTTGTCGCAGGGCCGGGGAGGTCAAAAAATCTCAAAAGTTTGTTGCATAGCCGGTGTGTTCAAGAAATCTCAAAATTTTGGTCGCATGGCCGGTGTCGTCAAAAAATCTCAAAATGTTGTCGCATGGCCGAGGTGGTCAAAAAATCTCAAAATATTCTTGCATGGCCGGTGTCGTCAAAAAATCTCAAAATTTTGTTGCATGGCCGGTGTGGTCAAAAAATCTCAAAATGTTGTCGCAGGGCCGGGGTTGTCAAAAAATCTGAAAATTTTGTCGCATGGCCGGTGTCGTCAAAAAATCTCAAAATTCTGTCGCAGGGCGGGGGTGGTCAAAAAATCTCAAAATTTTGTCGAAGGGCCGGGGTTGTCAAAAAATCTGAAAATTTTGTCGCATGGCCGGGGTGGTCAAAAAATCTCAAAATTTTGTCGCAAGGCCGGGGAGGTCAAAAAATCTCAAAATTTTGTTGCATAGCCGGTGTGTTCAAAAAATCTCAAAATTTTGTCGCAGGGCCGAGGTGGTCAAAAAATCTCAAAATTTTGTTGCATGGCCGGTGTGGTCAAAAAATCTCAAAATTTTGTCACATGGCCGTGTCGTCAAAAAATCTCAAAATTTTGTTGCAAGGGCCAGAGTGCTCAAAAATCTCAAAATTTTGTCGCGGGGCCAGAGTGCTCCAAAATCTCAAAATTTTGTTGCATGGCCGGGGTGGTCAAAAAATCTCAAAATTTTGTCACATGGCCGTGTCGTCAAAAAATCTCAAAATTTTGTTGCAAGGGCCAGAGTGCTCAAAAATCTCAAAATTTTGTCGCGGGGCCAGAGTGCTCAAAAATCTCAAAATTTTGTTGCATGGCCGGGGTGGTCAAAAAATCTCCAAATTTTGTCGCATGGACGGTGTCGTCAAAAAATCTCAAAATTTTGTCGCAGGGCCGGGGAGGTCAAAAAATCTCAAAAGTTTGTTGCATAGCCGGTGTGTTCAAAAAATCTCAAAATGTTGTCGCATGGCCGAGGTGGTCAAAAAATCTCAAAATATTCTTGCATGGCCGGTGTCGTCAAAAAATCTCAAAATTTTGTTGCATGGCCGGTGTGGTCAAAAAATCTCAAAATTTTGTCGCAGGGCCGGGGAGGTAAAAAAATCTCAAAATTTTGTTGCATAGCCGGTGTGTTAAAAAAATCTCAAAATTTTGTCGCAGGGCCGGGGTTGTCAAAAAATCTGAAAATTTTGTCGCATGGCCGGTGTCGTCAAAAAATCTCAAAATTCTGTCGCAGGGCGGGGGTGGTCAAAAAATCTCAAAATTTTGTCGAAGGGCCGGGGTTGTCAAAAAATCTGAAAATTTTGTCGCATGGCCGGGGTGGTCAAAAAATCTCCAAATTTTGTCGCATGGATGGTGTCGTCAAAAAATCACAAAATTTTGTCGCAGGGCCGGGGAGGTCAAAAAATCTCAAAAGTTTGTTGCATAGCCGGTGTGTTCAAAAAATCTCAAAATTTGGTCGCATGGCCGGTGTCGTCAAAAAATCTCAAAATGTTGTCGCATGGCCGAGGTGGTCAAAAAATCTCAAAATATTCTTGCATGGCCGGTGTCGTCAAAAAATCTCAAAATTTTGTCGCAGGGCCGGGGAGGTAAAAAAATCTCAAAATTTTGTTGCATAGCCGGTGTGTTAAAAAAATCTCAAAATTTTGTCGCATGGTCGGTGTCGTCAAAAAATCTCAAAATTTGTCGAAGGGCCGTTGTCGTCAAAAAATCTCAAACTTTTGTCGCATGGCCGGGTGGTCAAAAAATCTCAAAATTTTGTCGAAGGGCCGGGGTGGTCAAAGAATCTCAAAATTTTGTTGCATGGCCGGTGTGGTCAAAAAATCTCAAAATTTTGTCGCAAGGCCGGGGAGGTCAAAAAATCTCAAAATTTTGTTGCATAGCCGGTGTGTTCAAAAAATCTGAAAATTTTGTCGCAGGGCCGAGGTGGTCAAAAAATCTCAAAATTTTGTTGCATGGCCGGTGTGGTCAAAAAATCTCAAAATTTTGTCGCATGGCCGGTGTGGTCAAAAAATCTCAAAATTTTGTCGCATGGCCGTGTCGTCAAAAAATCTCAAAATTTTGTTGCAAGGGCCAGAGTGCTCAAAAATCTCAAAATTTTGTCGCGGGGCCAGAGTGCTCAAAAATCTCAAAATTTTGTTGCATGGCCGGGGTGGTCAAAAAATCTCCAAATTTTGTCGCATGGACGGTGTCGTCAAAAAATCTCAAAATTTTGTCGCAGGGCCGGGGAGGTCCAAAAATCTCAAAAGTTTGTTGCATAGCCGGTGTGTTCAAGAAATCTCAAAATTTGGTCGCATGGCCGGTGTCGTCAAAAAATCTCAAAATGTTGTCGCATGGCCGAGGTGGTCAAAAAATCTCAAAATATTCTTGCATGGCCGGTGTCGTCAAAAAATCTCAAAATTTTGTTGCATGGCCGGTGTGGTCAAAAAATCTCAAAATTTTGTCGCAGGGCCGGGGTTGTCAAAAAATCTGAAAATTTTGTCGCATGGCCGGTGTCGTCAAAAAATCTCAAAATTCTGTCGCAGGGCGGGGGTGGTCAAAAAATCTCAAAATTTTGTCGAAGGGCCGGGGTTGTCAAAAAATCTGAAAATTTTGTCGCATGGCCGGGGTGGTCAAAAAATCTCCAAATTTTGTCGCATGGACGGTGTCGTCAAAAAATCTCAAAATTTTGTCGCAGGGCCGGGGAGGTCAAAAAATCTCAAAAGTTTGTTGCATAGCCGGTGTGTTCAAGAAATCTCAAAATTTGGTCGCATGGCCGGTGTCGTCAAAAAATCTCAAAATGTTGTCGCATGGCCGAGGTGGTCAAAAAATCTCAAAATATTCTTGCATGGCCGGTGTCGTCAAAAAATCTCAAAATTTTGTTGCATGGCCGGTGTGGTCAAAAAATCTCAAAATTTTGTCGCAGGGCCGGGGAGGTAAAAAAATCTCAAAATTTTGTCGCATGGCCGGTGTCGTCAAAAAATCTCAAAATTCTGTCGCAGGGCGGGGGTGATCAAAAAATCTCAAAATTTTGTCGAAGGGCCGGGGTTGTCAAAAAATCTGAAAATTTTGTCGCATGGCCGGTGTCGTCAAAAAATCTCAAAATTTTGTCGGAAATCCCGGGTGGGTCAAAAATTTCCAAATTTCGTCGCAGGTCCGTGATGGTCAATAAATCTCCAAATTTTGTTGCAAGTCTGGGGTTACCAAAACATCTCAAAATTATGTCGCAAATCCGGGGTGGTAAAAAAATATCAAAATTTTGTCACAGGTCCGGGGTGGCGAAGAATCCCAAAATTTTGTCGCAGGTCCGGGGATGTCACAAAATCTCAGAATTTTGTCGCAGGTCCGGGGTGGTCAAAAAATCTCAAAATATTGTCACAGATCCGGGATGGTCTAAAAATCTTAAATTTTGTCGCAGCCCCGGGGTGGTAAATAATTCTCTGGGTGGTCAAAAAAACTCAAAATTTTGTAGCAGGTCCGGGGGTGTTAAAAAAATCTCAAAATTGAGGGAATCATTCCAAATTTGTTGTTTTGCTACTTTCTTGTCAGAAACATGATTTTCACGGATAATTTGGCATTTGGAGCCTTATTTCAGAAAAAAACTTTTTTCGACTCACAATGGCGAGATAAGCGATTTTCAACATTTTGAACATGGCAAAACTGCCAAAATAGAAAAGTTGAGGGCATTTTTCCAAATGTGTTGTTTGGCTAGTTTCTGGTCAGAAACATGATTTTCACCGATAATTTCGCATTTGTAGCCTTATATCAGAAAAAAACTTTTTTCGACTCACAATGGCGAGATAAGCGATTTTCAACATTTTGAACATGGCAAAACTGCCAAAATAGAAAAGGTGAGGGCATTTTTCCAAATGTGTTGTTTGGCTAGTTTCTGGTCAGAAACATGATTTTCACCGATAATTTCGCATTTGTAGCCTTATATCAGAAAAAAACTTTTTTCGACTCACAATGGCGAGATAAGCGATTTTCAACATTTTGAACGTGGCAAAACTGCCAAAATAAACATCATTTTCTCCGATAATTTGGCATTTGGGGCTTAATTTCAGAAAAAAACTTTTTTCGACTCAGAATGGCGAGATAAGCGTTTTTCAAAATTTTGAATGTGGCAAAAGTGCTAAAATAGAAAAGTTGAGGGCATCATTCCAAATGTGTTGTTTTGGTAGTTTCTGGTCAGAAACATGATTTTCACCGATAATTTGGCATTTGTAGCCTTATATCAGAAAAAAACTTTTTTCGACTCACAATGGCGAGATAAGCGATTTTCAACATTTTGAACGTGGCAAAACTGCCAAAATACAAAATTTCAGGAAATCATTCCAAATGTGTTGTTTTGCTAGTTTCTGGTCAGAAACATCATTTTCTCCGATAATTTGGCATTTGGGGCTTAAATTCAGAAAAAAACTTTTTTCGACTCAGAATGGCCAGAGAAGCGTTTTTCAACATTTTGAACTTGGCAAAACTCCCAAAATAGAAAAGTTGAGGGAATCATTCCAAATGTGTTGTTTTGGTAGTTTCTTGTCAGAAACATGATTTTCACCGATAATTTGGCATTTGTAGCCTTATATCAGAAAAAAACTTTTTTCGACTCACAATGGCGAGATAAGCGATTTTCAACATTTTGAACAAGGCAAAACTGCCAAAATAGAAAAGTTGAGGGAATCATTCCAAATGTGTTGTTTTGCTAGTTTCTGGTCAGAAACATCATTTTCTCCGATAATTTGGCATTTGTAGCCTTATATCAGAAAAAAAAACTTTTTTCGACTCAAAATGGTGAGATAAGCGTTTTTCACAATTTTGAACGTGGCAAAACTGCTAAAATAGAAAAGTTGAGGGAATCATTTCAAATGTGTTGTTTTGCTACTTTCTGGTCAGAAACATCATTTTCACCCACAATTTGGCATTTGGAGCCTTATTTCAGAAAAAACTTTATTCGACTCAGAATGGCCAGATAAGCGTTTTTCAACATTTTGAACGTGGCAAAACTGCCGAAATAGAAAAGTTGAGGGAATCATTCCAAATGTGTTGTTTTCCTAGTTTCTGGTCAGAAAGATCATTTTCACCAACAATTTGGCATTTGGAGCCTTATTTCAGAAAAAAACTTTATTCGACTCAGAATGGCCAGATAAGCGTTTTTCAAGATTTTGAACGTGGCAAAACTGCCGAAATAGAAAAGTTGAGGGAATCATTCCAAATGTGTTGTTTTCCTAGTTTCTGGTCAGAAAGATCATTTTCACCAACAATTTGGCATTTGGAGCCTTACCTCAGAAAAAAAACTTTTTTGGCGAGAAAAGCATTTTTCAAAATTTTGAGTGTGGCAAAAGTGCTAAAATAGAAAAGTTGAGGAAATCATTCCAAATGTGTTGTTTTGCTAGTTTCTGGTCAGAAACATCATTTTCTCCGATAATTTGGCATTTGGGGCTTAATTTCAGAAAAAAACTTTTTTCGACTCAGAATGGCGAGATAAGTGTTTTTCAACATTTTGAACTTGGCAAAACTCCCAAAATAGAAAAGTTGAGGGAATCATTCCAAATGTGTTGTTTTGGTAGTTTCTTGTCAGAAACATGATTTTCACCGATAATTTGGCATTTGTAGCCTTATATCAGAAAAAAACTTTTTTCGACTCACAATGGCGAGATAAGCGATTTTCAACATTTTGAACAAGGCAAAACTGCCAAAATAGAAAAGTTGAGGGAATCATTCCAAATGTGTTGTTTTGGTAGTTTCTTGTCAGAAACATGATTTTCACCGATAATTTGGCATTTGTAGCCTTATATCAGAAAAAAACTTATTTCGACTCACAATGGCGAGATAAGCGATTTTCAACATTTTGAACGTGGCAAAACTGCCAAAATAGAAAATTTCAGGAAATCATTCCAAATGTGTTGTTTTGCTAGTTTCTGGTCAGAAGCATCATTTTCACCGCTAATTTGGCATTTGGAGCCTTATTTCAGAAAAAACGTTTTTCGACTCAGAATGGCCAGAGAAGCGTTTTTCAACATTTTCAACTTGGCAAAACTGCCAAAATAGAAAAGTTGAGGGAATCATTCCAAATGTGTTGTTTTGCTATTTTATGGGCAGAAACATCATTTTCACCGATAATTTGGCATTTGTAGCCTTATATCAGATAAAAAACTTTTTAATTCACAATGGCGAGATAGGCGATTTTCAACATTTTGAACATGGCAAAACTGCCAAAATAGAAAAGTTGAGGGAATCATTCCAAATGTGTTGTTTTGCTAGTTTCTGGTCAGAAACATCATTTTCTCCGATAATTTGGCATTTGTAGCCTTATATCAGAAAAAAAACTTTTTTCGACTCAAAATGGTGAGATAAGCGTTTTTCACAATTTTGAACGTGGCAAAACTGCTAAATTAGAAAAGTTGAGGGAATCATTCCAAATGTGTTGTTTTGCTAGTTTCTGGTCAGAAACATCATTTTCACAAACAATTTGGCATTTGGAGCCTTATTTCAGAAAAAAACTTTATTCGACTCAGAATGGCGAGATAAGCGTTTTTCAACATTTTGAACGTGGCAAAACTGCCGAAATAGAAAAGTTGAGGGAATCATTCCAAATGTGTTGTTTTGCTAGTTTCTGGTCAGAAACATCATTTTCACCAACAATTTGGCATTTGGAGCCTTATTTCAGAAAAAAACTTTATTCGACTCAGAATGGCCAGATAAGCGTTTTTCAAGATTTTGAACGTGGCAAAACTGCCGAAATAGAAAAGTTGAGGGAATCATTCCAAATGTGTTGTTTTCCTAGTTTCTGGTCATAAAGATCATTTTCACCAACAATTTGGCATTTGGAGCCTTACCTCAGAAAAAAAACTTTTTTGGCGAGAAAAGCATTTTTCAAAATTTTGAGTGTGGCAAAAGTGCTAAAATAGAAAAGTTGAGGAAATCATTCCAAATGTGTTGTTTTGCTAGTTTCTGGTCAGAAACATCATTTTCTCCGATAATTTGGCATTTGGGGCTTAATTTCAGAAAAAAACTTTTTTCGACTCAGAATGGCGAGATAAGCGTTTTTCAACATTTTGAACTTGGCAAAACTCCCAAAATAGAAAAGTTGAGGGAATCATTCCAAATGTGTTGTTTTGGTAGTTTCTTGTCAGAAACATGATTTTCACCGATAATTTGGCATTTGTAGCCTTATATCAGAAAAAAACTTTTTTCGACTCACAATGGCGAGATAAGCGATTTTCAACATTTTGACAAGGCAAAACTGCCAAAATAGAAAAGTTGAGGGAATCATTCCAAATGTGTTGTTTTGGTAGTTTCTTGTCAGAAACATGATTTTCACCGATAATTTGGCATTTGTAGCCTTATATCAGAAAAAAACTTTTTTCGACTCACAATGGCGAGATAAGCGATTTTCAACATTTTGAACGTGGCAAAACTGCCAAAATAGAAAATTTCAGGAAATCATTCCAAATGTGTTGTTTTGCTAGTTTCTGGTCAGAAACATCATTTTCACCGCTAATTTGGCATTTGGAGCCTTATTTCAGATATGAAACTTTTTTCGACTCAGAATGGCGAGAGAAGCGTTTTTCAACATTTCGAACGTGGCAAAACTGCCAAAATAGAAAAGTTGAGGGAATCATTCCAGATGTGTTGTTTTGCTACTTTCTGGTCAGAAACATCATTTTCACCAACAATTTGGCATTTGGAGCCTTACCTCAGAAAAAAAACTTGTTTGGCGAGATAAGCATTTTTCAACATTTTGAAAAAACTGCCAAATTGGAAAAGTTGAGCGAATCATTCCAAATGTGTTGTTTTATAAGTTTCTGGCCAGAAATATCATTTTCACCGATAATTTGGCATTTGTAGCCTTATATCAGATAAAAAACTTTTTAATTCACAATGGCGAGATAGGCGATTTTCAACATTTTGAACATGGCAAAACTGCCAAAATAGAAAAGTTGAGGGAATCATTCCAAATGTGTTGTTTTGCTAGTTTCTGGTCAGAAACATCATTTTCTCCGATAATTTGGCATTTGTAGCCTTATATCAGAAAAAAAACTTTTTTCGACTCAAAATGGTGAGATAAGCGTTTTTCACAATTTTGAACGTGGCAAAACTGCTAAATTAGAAAAGTTGAGGGAATCATTCCAAATGTGTTGTTTTGCTAGTTTCTGGTCAGAAACATCATTTTCACCAACAATTTGGCATTTGGAGCCTTATTTCAGAAAAAAACTTTATTCGACTCAGAATGGCCAGATAAGCGTTTTTCAACATTTTGAACGTGGCAAAACTGCTAACATAGAAAAGTTGAAGGAATCATTCCAACTGTGTTGTTTGGCTAGTTTCTGGTCAGAAATACCATTTTCACCGATAATTTGGAATTTGGAGCCTTATTTCAGATATGAAACTTTTTTCGACTCAGAATGGCGAGATAAGCGTTTTTCAACATTTCGAACGTGGCAAAACTGCCAAAATAGAAAAGTTGAGGGAATCATTCCAGATGTGTTGTTTTGCTACTTTCTGGTCAGAAACATCATTTTCACCAACAATTTGGCATTTGGAGCCTTACCTCAGAAAAAAAACTTGTTTGGCGAGATAAGCATTTTTCAACATTTTGAAAAAACTGCCAAATTGGAAAAGTTGAGCGAATCATTCCAAATGTGTTGTTTTATAAGTTTCTGGCCAGTAATATCATTTTCACCGATAAATTGGCATTTGGAGCCTTATTTCAGAAAAAAAACTTTTTTCGACTCAGAAAAGCCAGATAAGCATTTTTCAACGTTTTGAACGTGGCAAAACTGCCAAAATAGAAAAGTTGAGGGAATAATTCCAGATGTGTTGTTTTGCTACTTTCTGGTCAGAAACATCATTTCAGAAAAAAAAAAACATTTTGAAAAAACTGCCAAATTGGAAAAGTTGAGCGAATCATTCCAAATGTGTTGTTTTATAAGTTTCTGGCCAGTAATATCATTTTCACCGATAAATTGGCATTTGGAGCCTTATTTCAGAAAAAAAACTTTTTTCGACTCAGAAAAGCCAGATAAGATTTTTCAACGTTTTGATTGTGGCAAAACTGCCAAAATAGAAAAGTTGAGGGAATAATTCCAGATGTGTTGTTTTGCTACTTTCTGGTCAGAAACATCATTTTCACCAACAATTTGGCATTTTAATATCATTTTCACCGATAAATTGGCATTTGGAGCCTTATTTCAGAAAAAAAACTTTTTTCGACTCAGAAAAGCCAGATAAGCATTTTTCAACATTTTGAACGTGGCAAAACTGCCAAAATACAAAAGTTGAGGGAATAATTCCAGATGTGTTGTTTTGCTACTTTCTGGTCAGAAACATGATTTTCAGCGATAATTTGGCATTTGGAGCCTTACCTCAGAAAAAAAACTTTTTTGGCGAGATAACCATTTTTCAACATTTTGAATGTGGCAAAACTGCCAAATTGGAAAAGTTGAGCAAATCATTCCAAATGTATTGTTTTATAAGTTTCTAGTCAGTAATATCATTTTCACCGATAAATTGGCATTTGGAGCCTTATTTCAGATAAAAAACTTTTTTCGACTCAGAAAAGCCAGATAAGCATTTTTCAACATTTTGAACGTGGCAAAACTGCCAAAATAGAAAAGTTGAGGGAATAATTCCAGATGTGTTGTTTTGCTACTTTCTGGTCAGAAACATGATTTTCAGCGATAATTTGGCATTTGGAGCCTTACCTCAGAAAAAAAACTTTTTTGGCGAGATAAGCATTTTTCAACATTTTGAATGTGGCAAAACTGCCAAATTGGAAAAGTTGAGCGAATCATTCCAAATGTGTTGTTTTATAAGTTTCTAGTCAGTAATATCATTTTCACCGATAAATTGGCATTTGGAGCCTTATTTCAGATAAAAAACTTTTTTCGACTCAGAAAAGCCAGATAAGCATTTTTCAACATTTTGAACGTGGCAAAACTGCCAAAATAGAAAAGTTGAAGGAATAATTCCAGATGTGTTGTTTTGCTACTTTCTGGTCAGAAACATGATTTTCAGCGATAATTTGGCATTTGGAGCCTTACCTCAGAAAAAAAATATTTTCGACTCAAAATGGTGAGATAAACGTTTTTCAACATTTTGAACGTGGCAAAACTGCAGAAATAGAAAAGTTGGGGGAATCATTCCAAATGTGTTGTTTTGCTAGTTTCTGGTCAGAAACATCATTTTCACGAACAATTTTGCATTTGGAGCCTTATTTTAGAAAAAAACTTTATGCGACTCACAATGGCGAGATAAGCATTTTTCAACATTTTGAATGTGGCAAAACTGCCAAATTGGAAAAGTTGAGCGAATCATTCCAAATGTATTGTTTTATAAGTTTCTAGTCAGTAATATCATTTTCACCGATAAATTGGCATTTGGAGCCTTATTTCAGATAAAAAACTTTTTTCGACTCAGAAAAGCCAGATAAGCATTTTCCAACATTTTGAACGTGGCAAAACTGCCAAAATAGAAAAGTTGAAGGAATAATTCCAGATGTGTTGTTTTGCTACTTTCTGGTCAGAAACATGATTTTCAGCGATAATTTGGCATTTGGAGCCTTACCTCAGAAAAAAAAAATTTTCGACTCAAAATGGTGAGATAAACGTTTTTCAACATTTTGAACGTGGCAAAACTGCAGAAATAGAAAAGTTGGGGGAATCATTCCAAATGTGTTGTTTTGCTAGTTTCTGGTCAGAAACATCATTTTCACCAACAATTTTGCATTTGGAGCCTTATTTTAGAAAAAAACTTTATGCGACTCACAATGGCGAGATAAGCATTTTTCAACATTTTGAATGTGGCAAAACTGCCAAATTGGAAAAGTTGAGCGAATCATTCCAAATGTATTGTTTTATAAGTTTCTAGTCAGTAATATCATTTTCACCGATAAATTGGCATTTGGAGCCTTATTTCAGATAAAAAACTTTTTTCGACTCAGAAAAGCCAGATAAGCATTTTCCAACATTTTGAACGTGGCAAAACTGCCAAAATAGAAAAGTTGAAGGAATAATTCCAGATGTGTTGTTTTGCTACTTTCTGGTCAGAAACATGATTTTCAGCGATAATTTGGCATTTGGAGCCTTACCTCAGAAAAAAAAAATTTTCGACTCAAAATGGTGAGATAAACGTTTTTCAACATTTTGAACGTGGCAAAACTGCAGAAATAGAAAAGTTGGGGGAATCATTCCAAATGTGTTGTTTTGCTAGTTTCTGGTCAGAAACATCATTTTCACCAACAATTTTGCATTTGGAGCCTTATTTTAGAAAAAAACTTTATGCGACTCACAATGGCGAGATAAGCGTTTTTCAACATTTTGAAGGTGGCAAAACTGCCAAAATAGAAAGGTTGAGGGTATAATTCCAGATGTGTTGTTTCGTTACTTTCTGGTCAGAAACATAATTTTCAGCGATAATTTGGCATTTGGAGCCTTACCTCAGAAAAAAACTTTTTTCGACTCAGAATAGTGAGATAAGCGTTTTTCAACATTTTGAACGTGGCAAAACTGCCGAAATAGAAAAGTTGAGGGAATCATTCCAAATGTGTTGTTTTGCTAGTTTCTGGTCAAAAATACCATTTTCACCGATAATTTGGCATTTGGAACCTTATTTCAGAAAAAAACTTTTTTCGACTCAGAATGGCCAGATAAGCGTTTTTCAACATTTTGAACGTGGCAAACCTGCCAACATAGAAAAGTTGATGGAATCATTCCTACTGTGTTGTTTGGCTAGTTCTGGTCATAAATACCATTTTCACCGATAATTTGGAATTTGGAGCCTTATTCCAGATAAGAAACTTTTTTCGACTGAGAATGGCGATATAAGCGTTTTTCAACATTTTGAACGTGGCAAAACTGCCAAAATAGAAACGTTGAGGGGAAAATTCCAGATGTGTTGTTTTGCTACTTTCTGGTCAGAAACATGATTTTCAGCGATAATTTGGCATTTGGGGCCTTATTAAAGAAAAAAACTTTTTTCGACTCAGAATGGCAAGATAAGCGTTTTTCAACATTTTGAACGTGGCAAAACTGCCAAAATAGAAAATTTGAGAGAATCATTCCAAATGTGTTGTTTTACTAGTTTCTGGTCAGAAATACCATTTTCCCGATAATTTGGAATTTGGAGCCTTATTTCAGATAAGAAACTTTTTTCGACTCAGAATGGCGAGATAAGCGTTTTTCAACATTTTGAAGGTGGCAAAACTACCAAAATAGAAAGGTTGAGGGAATAATTCCAGATGTGTTGTTTTGCTACTTTCTGGTCAGAAACATCATTTTCACCAACAATTTGGCATTTGGAGCCTTACCTCAGAAAAAAAAACTTTTTTGGCGAGATAAGCATTTTTCAAGATTTAGAATGTGGCAAAACTGCCAAATTGGAAAAGTTGAGCGAATCATTCCAGATGTGTTGTTTTATAAGTTTCTGGTCAGAAACATCATTTTCACCGATAATTTGGCATTTGGGGCCTTATTAAAGAAAAAAACTTTTTTCGTGGAATTTTTTTAGCGTGGGACCACGATGAGTGAGGCGAGGTACGTATGTACACAAGTAAATCTGGAAAGCTGCTCAAGATCATGTCCAGCTACCACCAACTGAACAGAATCTTTTCCTACACATCTTGCATGCCCATTTGCAGACAATACTCACCAAATCAGCTGACAAGCAGGGTCCACCTGAACTTGACATCACAATTCAAAGATAGCAAACCAGTACGAGCAACCGCCAATCAGCCTGCAGGACCCACAGATCTTATGGATGTAGTGCGGTGCGGCTGTAAGGCGGAGGGAAAGGTGTGGGCGACCGGAAGTTGCAGCTGTCATCACGGCAAGATATCATGCACTGTGTACTGTGCTTGTGCTTGCAGTGACGAATGCTTTAACCCATTCAAGAGAAACGACGAAGATGAGGTGGAAGCTGAGAGAGAAGAAGGATAAGTGGATAATTATTCTAAAATAATTGTCCATCGACTTGCCATCAAAATAGTATTCTTCTAGGCCGAAATATGGCATTTTCCATATTTTTTGGGCGGACAAATTACTTTGACCTTGACCTTTAAAACATGACCTTAACTCCCACTCGCTGAAAAGCTTATTAATCACTCCACCACCATCGACACCGTAAGATGGACACTAAGATTATTAAAATACATTTCTTAGGACTCGAGTTAAGCCATTTATACTATTTTGGACGAAAATGCCCTTGACCTTGACCTTTGACCGCACATTTTATTCAAATTACAAAATTTACATCAGAAATCGATTCCTCATATCAAAATTATATAAAAAAGAGGTATCAGTTGATTCTAAGCTGATTGGTTAAAACATTATATTTTACACTTTCAACGGCAGCCATCTTCGATTTGTGCAATTCAGCCGTTTTGGATTGATGCAAACTATCAGAGTTCCCCAAAGTTGCCGCTCTGGCAAGCAATCTAATATAGTTCTATATACCCATGTAAGTATGAAACCACAAATAAACAATACACCTTTCACAACAACATGTACAAGGTCTTCAATCTGGCAACTGGACTAATACGTCGTCAGAACGTTACGACGAACGTTACGATTTAACATTACCACAACCTTGCTACAACGTTACTGGTTTGTTGAAAAATCTTCAGAAATTTTGAGTATGTTAAATCATTACTGCAAGACAAGCATTAATTTATTTCAAATAATCCTTATTATTCATTACTCAACAATATCACAAAGGTTTTCTAGTTTTACCGCGGTGACAGCTCCAGTTGTTATAATAATAATAATAATAATAATAATAATAATAATAATAATAATAATATTCATTTATTAAAACTCTTTGTAGCATAGCTGAATTACGAGTTAATACAATATTCAGAGTAGGACAAAATTTACAGGTTATAGGATGAATACTTACAAGTTATGGAATTTAAAATCTATAAGTTTTTGTAAATTTATAAAAGTGGACCATGCATGCCACTTGTATTCAAGTATATAAAGGTAATATTAATATTTACATGTTATAAAATTTGAAAATCTATCAGTTTTTGTAAAGTTTATAACAGTACAATCACTTGCAGGTCTCAAGTTATATGTATGACTAGTACTAGTACAATTATTATAGTCAAAAAGTTGTTTAAGAGGTCCTGTTAATTTATTGTCTTTTGCAAATTTCTTACATATACCGTCTCTTCTCTTAACTAATGTTTCGAGACCAGCTCTAATCAGCGACTCTTCATATGAGGTATCAGGATCAATTATTTTCATTGCTCTCTTTTGTACGCTTTCTATTTTGGCACTTAAGTAGTCAGGGATTGCAGACCACACTGATTCTCGAGAATTGGTCTGACTAAACTGCAATATACCGTTACTAGTTGTGGACACCCGATCCTTGCCTTTCGTAATATACGCAGGATATAAAGTCTCTTGTTAGCTTTCTTGATGATATACTCGCAGTGGAAGTTCCAAGATAGATCGCTACTTATATAGACACCTACTAATTTGTACGAGGTAACGGTTGCTACAGTAGATTCTCCAATTCGTAGTAAGTCATGAAATGGTAATCTATATTGAAGGAAATCGATAACCATCTCTTTGCATTTCTTTAGATTTAATCGCATACCTCTTGTATTAGCCTAGTCGTGAATATCGTTGACCAAAAACGGCGTTATACTCGGTGAACATCTAGGAATTATTTCAATGGTGGTTAAATCGTCCACAAATTTAATTCTAAAATTCCAGTCCTGAATTAGGCTGTTTACTAACACGGCGAATAGGATGGGACCCAATTTGGTGCCTTGGGGTATGCCAACATTCAAGTACTTGTACGAGGACTTCGTATCACGAATACGTACACATTGTTTTCTCCCCGTTAAAAAGGCCCTAATCCACCTTACTATTGGAGGACGCACCTCTAATTTTTCTAACTCAGTAATTAAGATATTATGATCAACTAAATCAAATCCTTTACTAAAGTCGGCAAAGAATGCTCGAACTGTGCAACCACCTCTATCGAGAGCTTCTAGGATGTTGTGTAATAAGAAAACTAGCGCTTGTGTTGTCGAGCGGCCTTCAATTGCAAATTAGTATGGATCAATCTTAGAGCTAATGTCACTCAATAGAGATTCCAAAGTAAAACTCTCCATTATTTTTGCTATTTGGGGCGTCAGTGATATTTGACGGAGGTCTTCTTCTATGGCTTTCGGTGGCATACATTTGGGAATAGGAGAAACAAATGATGACTTTAGTAGTTCCAGTATTCTTCCTTGTCTCAGAGTACTATTATAAATGTCAGATAAAACTGGCGATAATTCAAGAGCAAAGTCTCTAAGTATCCTGTTGGGGATATTATCGGGACCAAGTGATTTGTGACATTTAATTTTGTTTAAGGCAATGTACACCTTATGCGAGTCAACCAATATATCAGATGTACACTCTATAGTTGGATAGTTACTTGGACACGGCTCTAGAGGTTGAAATTCTGCGGACAAATTCACGAAATAGTTGTTAATGTTCTCAGCTAAATTCATTTATAGTAGAAGCTGCATCACCCAACAACTGTTCAGGCCATCCATTTGACTTGAATTACAGCGAAGCTTTCTAACTTCTTTCCACCATTTGGAGATGTTGTGGTCTTTAATATTGTGAACTTTTTTCTTATAGTACGCTTCTTTTCAGGTTCTAATCTCCCATTGTACTTTATTACCCCAGATTTTAAATACACGGGATTGTTTTCCATATTTTGCAAGTGATGCTTGTCTCTTAGAAATTAAGGATTTCATCTTGTTTGAGATCCATGGTTTATCCTGAGTGCATGTTTTTTGCTTTTTCAAAGGTAGGAGTGTATTTATGGCATTCATTATCTCATCATAAAAGAGCTTGAATTTATTTTCACAACTATCCTGATCGAAAACCTCACACCATGATTTGTTACATATCTATCTACCGAAAGCACGTATGTTGCTATCTTTTCTTTTTTCAGTTATTTTCGTTCGATCCATTTCTATTGGGTTAATGATTATACGCAATTTTTGTGGCAAAAGTTTGGGTGACGGAATGTGCGGTTCTGAGGGTAAGGGCCCTCCGAAACGGGAGGACAAGGTCGGAGTGAGGGTAAGGGCCCTGCCACTCCTTTTGGATAGGACCTTGCCCTCATGTCCTCGCGTGAGCTTCACCGTGGGTGAAGTGTGGCCTGGAGGACACCACCACCTGCCATTAATTGGAACTAGAGACAATTCCCATGTGAACCTAAATGTTATAGAGTAACTACTAGATGCCTTGATTTCTAGGACAGGTATTGCGGTTCTGAGGGTAAGGGCCCTCAGAAAGCGGGAGGAGCAAGGTCGGAGTGATGGTAAGGGCCATGGCACTCCTTTTGGATAGGACCTTGCCCTCATGTCCCGGCCTGGAGGACACCACTACCTGCCATTGTCTCTGGAGATAATTTGTTGTACATATTAATACCCAGCTCACACCGAGCGCAAAATACAGAAATCAAAGCAAAGCTGTATGAATAAGACCACGTTTTGCTAGTCAGGACTATTTTAGTCCAAGTTTTGAATTAATTTTAGCACTGTTACGTCTAACCTAATCTTTGAGGAACCAAGTTTCCACCCAAAGAAACACATACGTACACACACACACACACACACACACACACACACACACACACACACACACACACATATATATATATATATATATATATATATATATATATATATATATATATATATATATATATATATTGTGATTTTGCTAGGTGTGAATAGAGTATAGCTAAGCCTACCTAAGTTTTAAGGATAAATAATTGAAACCAGTGTGGCTGGAACTGATTATATGATAGAGTGCGGTGTCCTTATATATACTTCGTAGCAATCTGAGCGCCATCGGCCTAGTGTTTTAATTAGCCATGGGGGTAATTTAGCAGAAGCAGCTGTTGTAGCTGCCCCTATGCGAAAGCTATGCGGAGCATAATGTTTTTCTTGGTAGCCTAAACATGATAGACCTTAAATTAAGGTTTAGAACTGTCCGAGTAAGAGCTTCTCCAGACTTCAAAGAAAGCAAAGGTTCATGTCCGTTTTCCGGGTTGCGTTGAAGCAGGTAATCGCGAAGAGCTTCTACGGCGCAGATACGAGAATTGCTTTTGGCAATTGACAATGTAGAACCTTCACGAAACGGATCAGTTTTGGATTGTCTTATATGTACAGAGATTGAAGTTGGGTTTTGGATGTTTGGTGTAAAGCACACGTCGTCAACAGTCAGGAATGGTCCGACTTTGCCAGGTGTTGGAGAGGTAAATTCGCTGACGCGTAGGAAACCAAAGAAGGCTAGGGTGAACGAGGCCCAGAGCATAACAGTGCATGTCGAGATCCTCTTAAAGTCCTGGGTTTAGTAAGTCACATAACTGGCTCAAAATGAAGTTTGTCATTGGTTCACGTTTACGTCGTTTTACTTCTGATGTACGTTTGAAACCTTTGAGTAGGCGGTGGAGTTGGAGCATCTGAGTTGTATCAATGGGATAGTTATGTTCGAGGTAAAAGTTCTTAACTGCTGCTAAATAGAGTTTGGCTGTGTGGTACTGTACCTTGTCTTGAAGCGAGGCAAGAAAATAAACCAGAGTTTCTTCTGTGGGAATGGGTACAAGGTTGTTGACAGTGACTAGGTGGTGGTTAAAACAGAAGTCTAGATATCTTTTGACGCCAGAAGAGTAGGTGGTTCTGGTTGAAGTGCCGATGGACCCAGTTAGCAATTGGTTGACTTTGGAAATTAGACCTGGATCAGTGATAGTGGGATGGTGGTAGTGTTCTTTGTAAATTGTCACTTAATAAGAACTGAGAAATGGTCGCTTCTATCAATATTTGTGAGTTGTAATGGTTTGTTGAAAAGTTTGGCCCGCACTTTTATTACAATTTAGTCTATCCTTCCTCACCAATATTAAATTAGGGATATCGATTGCCTTAACAGGGCTTTCTTCGGTTAGCCAAGTCTCAGTAATAGATATTAAAGGTCAACTATAGTTGATATATACCTTTTGAGGTTATTATATTTTCTAATAAATTCGAAAACGTTTATTCCAAAACCGAAGAATAAATTAAAATCGGTCACTCGGTTCTGCTTTTATGTTCTGTCAAAGATCGCGTTTTGGGCATTTTTCTGAACCATATTTAAACAACGACCGCATTAAAAGGTAGTCTGGCACTAGCAAACTTGTGACGTCATACCGGTAAAACAGAGCTCGATTCGGCAAAAGGCTGCAACATTGTCAACATGCTAAACAGGAGAGTTTTTCGAAAAGATACCCGGCCACAAGTTCGACTCCACGACTTATCAAGAATGGCTATGATATTTTAGCTTACCAAACGATACAGCAGTACAACGGGTTTTCGCAAGAAAAAACACACTACGCCTAGTATGGAGGGGAAGAAGGGTACGATTCATTTTTGTCTTGATAAGACAAAACTATTGAGTTTTAAACTACTGTATATTGTTAGTTCTAACTATTGAGTTATTGATTTGACAGAAGCCTGGATATA
Source organism: Paragorgia papillata (assembly GCA_035771165.1). Lineage (NCBI taxonomy): Eukaryota > Metazoa > Cnidaria > Anthozoa > Scleralcyonacea > Coralliidae > Paragorgia > Paragorgia papillata. The sequence goes on along the minus strand of JAWNZC010000011.1, from coordinate 6,472,186 downwards.
CATTGTTCGTCAGAACTGTAGTTTTGCTTTTGCGAAATTGGATCTGCTGCCGTAGCTTGATCTATTTCACCTTCTACTTTAAATATCGCAAAACTCACCCAAATAAAATTAAGAAGACTCGTTGACAGAGTGTGAAGAACATATACCTTAAAATGCCCCAAAATAATAAAAATACACGTATTTGCATGAGTAAGTAGGTGGCAAACCAAAGCTCGAACATTGGAATATTTCTGCGGTAATTAGGCAACTTACCGGTATGACGTCACCAAATATGTAGTACCCATTCTTCTAAACAACTCGGTCGTGCATCAAGAGGTACTATAGAATCTCCTCCCAGTAAGTCATGCGCTTTTACTCCAAATTCATTTTTTTCTTGAATTTGGGGAAATTAGATGATAACTGCTTTGAAAATATATATAACCTCAAAAGGTATAGTTGACATTTAAGGAAACACTGTTTATCTGAACAACTGCGTCAAGTTCATCAACTTTTCAATTTAAGGACCTTACATTAGTCATTAATATAGAAGGAAGATTATTACTTTGTGATTCTGTAGACCTCAGGGTTATTGGGATGAGGGCCTGATACGTGTCCAGACGAGTGGTTTTTGCTTGTGATTTGCGATGGGTAGTGTATGGGTAGGAAGATTGCTTAATAGGTTTCGAAATAAGTCGGTTTGTTATCCTTGTACTAATAGGATACTCAGGAGATTCAGTGACTTCTTGGTAAGTTCATAAATGTAGGGATCGTAAATGGTTTAGTATCGACCTTTCTTTCGGAAATTTAGAGCCACCGGCGTCATCACGAAACAATCTTCCAATCGTGACCACAGAAGATATATTACATTTATCTTGACTTTGGCGAGGTGATCGTTGTGGAGGCGTCACCTTATGATTAATGCTACTTGTATTCAGGATTTTCTTCGTTTGTTGATTTACAGTCCGTTTCTCCTTCTTACGATATAGGAAAGCGCTATTCCTATATACCTTACTCATTACTGGTTTGTTTTCAACCTTTTGGTTTGGATTATTTGCATTATTTACATCTCTGGCCCTTGTACCTTCCCGGTTTTTGCATTGGTCAGGTTGTGATAGATCTTGGACCTTTGTCGTTACTTTAGAAAACTGTGCAGGGTTACCAGAATAGCTTTGGCAGTGTAAGTGTTGTAGGACTTCATGGTCATGGGGTTTGATTACTGCTTTCTTTCCACCTAATAATTTATTCTCAAAGGCTGTATCAGTTTGGCTACTTTGGTCTCGATTATTTTCCGTTTTCAAGGGCTGTTGATTTAAACTATTATGATTTCCATGCGTAATTAGGTTAAGAGTACATCTAAGGGATTTAATTATCTCCTCATCTTTTATGATTTTGTTCTCAAGGGAGCTGATAATATTTCTTAGTTCTTTGTATTCAGTATTTCTTCCTCTCACGAGCAGGGCGAGATCAGCTTCAAGCTTCTCTTTCTCATTTTGCAACTCGCGTTTAAGACAATTTATTTAATTTCCCTCTCTCAACGATTTCTCATTTGCTGAGTATAACTTTGACTCAATATTCTTTTGCATAATGGCCAATTCAAACTTAACTCCCTCAAGTTCGGCGGCGATAACTCGGCACGAACACCCACAATTAACAACTGGCGATGAACTATATTGAAAGGAGTTTACGCTCACCTTACATTTATCTTCTTGTCTACTGTATTCCGATTGATGTTTGGATCCACCATCAGGAAAGTTAGTTGGCGATTCTTCATAAATAGTACAAGTGCCCTTTGACTCGTGACGATTACCAACTGTATTCGGTTCGGTTGGGTCTCTTGTCTGGCAGAGACGATGACATTGCTCCCGCAGCCGATTTCCATCTTTACCATGAAACAATAAACTGTTTTGTTTTCCATAATACCATGTCATTACCACATCAACGTCTGTACCTTTAAACTGCTTCGCCCCTCCGCCTGGCGAAGTCCACTTTCCTCGCAGGCCACAAGCTTCCACAAACTGCTTTAAAGATTCAAAATCGTTAAGCCATTTGAAACGTATTCCATCATATGTCAAATTTATCGCTTCACTACCATATTTATCGATGGGCTACTAATTCCATGACCATCCATCAGGAGATTAGATATAAGATGCTTACAACATGCATGCATGCCAATATCAAGTTGTGTTTAATAATTGTGTTCGCCTCTCTTGATTAACTGCCTTCGATGGTTAATATCCATACACTGGCTACAGAAGAAAGGGTAGAAATTAGCCATGTCTATATTATAAAATAAAAGAAAAGAGTAGATTTGTTTTGATTTTCACGTCTATTTCATTGGTAGGATGTTTTTATTCAATGAACAGCTTAGCTGACTGATACTGTAGGCGCTCAAATGACATATAATATTTCAGTCTACTAGTCCTCTACACTTACGATAGAAAAATTAGTTCTAGTGACAAGGCAAATCTTCCCTAAGTTCAGGAAGATCCCGCAATAATAACGGGAGCAAGGTAAATAATTAACGGCAATTCGACTCTGCCAACTCGCTATTTAAAAGCAAAACTTGCTATTAAGATAACGCGCTATTATTACAACAGTGTATATAGCTATCATTTAAATATCTATACTAGTATACTTACTGTATTATCCATGTACTTGAAGGCTTTGTAGAATACCGTACCACAAACCAGGAGACCAATCTTGACGTGAGACAAGCTGCACGACAGTTAATGCCAAAGAATAGTTTTGAATTTCGCGGTCAAAGTCTATGTTTGAAATTTGATCATGAAACATCTCGCATTTCAACAAAAACAATATTCCAGAAAGGTTTCCTGAACGTGTCAGAACAACGAGTAGAAATTTAAAGTAGAAATTTATAAAAAGTAGAAATTTAAGAGAAAAAAGTAGAAATTTAAGAAAAAAATGACACTTCAAAAGTATGGCACTTATGGGGCTCCTTAGGTTTTCCCAACTCACCTTGCTCTTCGTGTAATTGACTTTTCTGCTCTGCAATGGATAAAACATGTTTAATCTAAATAAAATGTTAAAGGTTTTAAATAGTTTGTAGAATAATTTCAAAATCTTAGATAGTACCTTGTGTGCCTTCGCTCACAACACTTGCAGCTTCCCTCTGAAAAAAGAAACCCAACTTGGTTTAGGGATCGGTCATTATTTATGGCTGGGGGTGGGGGTTTGACCGAAGAGAAAAAGGTTGGGTAAGCAAAAATTTGGGTATGTCCAAGGTTGGGTACGAAAAAAATTAAAGAGTGAAAGGGGTGGGTAAAAAAAATCCACTATACCAAGAATTCAAATGTACCTATTAAAATGTTGTATTAATATGTATAACATATGCAACTACATGTATCACAAGAGGGACATTTTTAAAGTTCCTACAAAGTCAAAAATATTTTTTCTACAAGGTCAATTGGCATTTCATCATCAGATGGATTCCCTTGGACGGTTTGTTTCTTCTTCTTAACTTTCGACCTGTTCTCTTTTTCTCTCCTAGCTTTCCTCCGCTTCTCACACTTTCATACCTCTCCCATATCAAACCTCTTTTGCAACTGATCCATAACATGACGAACATCATGCATCATATGCTCAGTCTGCTTGATCATTTCCTCAACTAGTAACAACGTTTCTTTAATAAATTCAAGCTCATTACTTGCCCATGGCCTTTCATTCATGCTGTCATCATATAATTCCTTTTTCTTTGCTGAAAGATGATCATGTACATCATTCAAAGATTTAATCGTTCCGCTGAAGTGCTCTACTGCTCTTTGACTTTTGGAGACATCTTCAACATTAACATCAGCAGGAAAATGTTGGTATATTTTCCATGTTATGTTCTCTTTAGGAATCATCCCTTCCTGATATGATGAGAGAACCTTTTGCACTTGTTTGTACTTGGTTACAACACCATATCGAAACCTTCGTTGACCATCCAAATATGCCTGGAAGGTGGACTGTTTCCCAACAAAAGCGGATTGATACACTGCTCTTGTTATGGAATTGAAGTAAATCAATCTATCCGACTTTACATTCGGGATGAGAAACTTCTCCCATGGTTTCTTTTCCACAACTGTTGCTTTACCAAATACTTGAAATTTTCCACCAACAAGTGATATGGCTGTAAATAATAATTATGATATTATTATAGTCAATTTTGTCTTTCGCAGTTTGTTCCAAATTCTTAAGAGGTAATAACCCCATGCCAATGATGCCATGGAAATCAAAACTATAAAATCAATTACTTCAAGAAAAAATCTACTGGAAATTCTTATCTTAGGGGGAAAAGCCCGGTCATGGAAAGTTATACGTATTAAATATGACGAAATTGTAAACGTACTACATAATTATATACATTTTGTAAAAATACATCAAAATATAATTCTTCAGAGTCAAAATATTAACAGACTTACTTCTTTGAAATTTCCCTTGTTGACCTTGTTTAGTCTTCGCTGCGCTATTTATACTTGAATTATTGTTGACCTTTTCAAGCACAGAAGAACATGCAGCAATTGGAGCAGTTGGAGGTAATTGTAGACATGATAAAGCTTTCTTGAATTTTATCAAATGACCCAGGTCGAACCACTGGTCGAACATCTGTTGCTTCTCGTCAGTGTTCAAGGACTTCAGCAATTCCACATCATCAAAACCAGTGTCTTTAAAACGCTGTAGATACTCACTGGTGAAGTTAATCGAAGAGAGAAAAGATTCGAAGCTAGATGTAGAACCATCCGCCATGATCATGACAAAAGACCATACGGAAATCCTGGCAACTTAGCAACCATAATTATTTTAATACTGATGACGTAAGACCTTTGACCTTTCCGTTTGCGCTGTATTCTGCTCGCGCTCTTCGATATCAAATAGTGGCTGAGATCTAGCTCAACAGTCAAAATTTCTATTATATTGTAATGGAGGTCGAATGAAAAGTAACCGAAAAGCCGCCAAAAATCAACATGAAATGAATGGACGACCAAGGCTACTGGAGACGGAGCATCGAGGGAAGAATCAAGCACGAGCAGAGATGATGTTGAAAGCTCGTGTAACATGTGAGGAAAGCAGGAGTATCTCAAGATCGTTGCAACCTCGCTCTTTTAAGGATAATCGCCATGCTCTTCAAACAGTATTGGAACAAACAAGTGCATCACAACACGAGAAGAAGCAGAAAATAATGGGTCTTCTGGCGGTGCTGGATGCTCTTCTATGTGAGCATATTGCGAAGGATGGTAAAGCATATGACAACAGCTTTTTACCTTTTGATGAAGCTCTGGAACTTTTCTTTGCCTATTACAGTAAAGGACCACCATTTATTAACACATACAAGACAAGAAGATCAGAGAAAACGAGAGCCAAAAGTAGATCAGACCAGGAGGAACGAGAAGGCCTACCACGAATACAATTGGTTCATAGAACTTGTAATGAGAGGAGAGCTTGGGAAGCTGAAGGTTTTGGAGTTGAATAAATACCTCGAAAAACATAAGCTTAATGAGAAAGGAAGAAAAAATGACAAAATAAATTCTATTACAGCAGATGTGTTAAGAAAGAACCAACAGAATGTCATAGAGGAAGCAATGGAACAGATGGTGGATGGAGAAGAAAGTGGTGATGGGAGTGACGAAGACCTGGTTGTTGAACAAATTGGAACTGAGAGAGTAGTAGTAGCAGTGAAGTGGAGAGTGAAGCACAGGCAGTTGACCACCTTCCATTAATAGTTAAAACCCGCTATGGACGTGATGCGGGGCATTGGAATTTGTTTAAACTTAATTGAGGTACTTTTGATTGAACAGCATTGAATCACAACACTAAATGGCTTTAAAAGATAACAATGGAATTTTATAATAGAAATCGTCAAATATAAATGTATAATAGACATATCCTGGAACAGTACTGTGTGGCCTTTGCCCCCAAAAGATATTGACATTATACTATTTTTAAAGTAAAGTGTTGTTCGTGGCTGATCAAACACCCTTTTTTGTTTGATATGTGTGGGTGGGTCAGAAAAAAATTTGGTGATTCGTTGGGTGGGTAGGGGAAAATTTTAATGGAAAATAAGTTGGGTGGTCATTTTTTTGTGAGGATAAAACTTTTCTCTTCGGTCCCACCCCAGGCCATAAATAATGACCGGTCCCTTAGATCGGAAAACACCTGAAAAAAATAAGACCTCTAGATCTTGCATATACTCAGGCAAGGAGGTAAGCCAGTTATTTTTACAATGCTGTTATGGGATAAAAATTTCACAGGGAAAAAATATTTTTTCACTTTGTTTATTCTTTTTAACTTACCTCCATTTCAATCAGCTGTTAAAATGCAACAGCCATGCATACATAAAGTAAGAAAGTAGTCACATATTCTCGTCAGTTAACAAAACTCTTAAAACAGTGCAATTAGAGTATTTGTAAAACAAATAGTTTTAAAAAGAAATAAACACTATACCTCCTCTGGTACTTTTTCAAAAAAAGAAAAATATTCGAGCTTTTTTTAACTTCGTTGCTATGGTTTCCCACGCAAATTCCACGCAGTGACTTAATTGGCTTCAGCTAAGAAATGGACGTTCTTCTTTGTGACTCTCTCCTCCGCAGAGGCTTCGCTCGGATCTCTAAGGTGGAAACCACTGGCAGAGTCTTTGTGGAAGAAACAAGGGAGAGTATTAAACAGCATTGTACTATAAATGTACAAGCAACGGAATGAAAATTGCTGAATGGAATACGGTGAAATCATTGAAACGGAAAACCGGAGTGGCTAATTTCAAATAATACATCAAACGCTTTACGAGATTTTTGATAATGAAAGAAACGTATTTGTAGTGTTTGTCAGTTATACCTACCCACACCCCTGTGAATGTATTTTAATGTAAGGGGCGGCCATGCTCTGTGACAGGGGAGTTGTCATGTGGTGGTTCAATCCGACTGTTGTATGTTGTTTCTGTTGTTTAAATAAAGACTAATAAATTACATTTTTGTCGACGAGGATGCTAGAAAAAAGTTGAGATAGTATGGCTGGTGTATCATTGACGGAGGTGAAAGGATTAGCTCCATTTGATTGCACAGAAACAGCGGGTATTTCCGCTCGCTGGGAAAGATGGCTACGGGCCTTCGATTTGTTTGTTACTGGTAAGGAATAACTAAAGTTGATCAGAAAAAGGCTTTATTGCTACACACTGCGGGTATGAGTGTACAGGACATCTATCATGGCCAGAAATTACGGACATGCAAGATTTGAGCAATTGCGCATGTCTCAGATTTCACCGATAATGGCGGCCCGATACCCTATGTTATTTCATAGGGAAATTAAGTATTCTCAAAATAGAATGGTCTATAGACTTCTTCAAACAACTGCCGCAGTGCGGTAGACATGCGACAGTCATCGGAAACACATTCATCAACAAACATTCTCAACACGTTGTATAACCGCTCTGCTTTTTGTGATTAAATACTCAAAATAATTTACCTTGTATTACACTGGGAATATGTGGGATTTCTCAAATGATTCCATTTTAAACGCTTGGTTCTCCTTAGGTATTCAATAATCGATAGTTGCCGCAGTCGTTTGGCTTTGATGAGTAACATCTCCATGCTTTCCACCATCTTCGAGTTTGATACTCACGATAAAAGTTCTGCTTTTTCGATTTAAAAATCCATTAGCCAGCGAGCGGAATGAGCGCCGCCATATTATTGCTTCGTTGTCAAAAGGAGCGATTTCACTTGCAAGTTAAACCCGAAATATTGCTCGTTATACCTCGTGTTTGGCACCCAAATACTCGTCGAAGGCTTCTCTTTTCATTTCTCTAGTCGTTGCCTAGACACCCCTGAGCCCGCGGCTTTATTGGCCGGTGATCACACGAGCACGAGACACATTACGGCGGGAGGAAAACCGGAGTACCCGGCGAAAAACCCTCGGAGCATAGGAGACAAACAAGAATGACTGGTGTCGGTTCAAATATATATTTTTATATAAATACAAATATATATTAAGGGTCGCGTTCCCGTTGACACAAGTCACTGTCTACAATATATACGAAGACAGAGTGTTTCAGACAAGGAAATCATTTTTACAGTCGACAAAAGCTTCGGCACGGCAGATCCCATGCGGCTTCGTGGAGATTTTAAATGCATTTCTGAGTGATTTCTCTCCGAAAGAACCGGATTTAGAGTTAAAACCAATTGCCAGCGAGTTGAAGAACGGCTAAGAAAGTTATGCAGTGAAATTAAAGCAAAGATCGTCGGCAAGAATGGCACAAGCTACCGAAAGCTTGGCCTGATGGAATCATATTGTTTCCTTGTCCTTGGGGAACGCAAACGTCCCAAGAGGATAATTGGGAGGTTTAAGGGATATACGCGACGACCGCTGACCGACAGACGCGCTCGCTCAAATGTCCGCGATTTCTGGCCATGTTCACATTGGAAGACGAAAACGACGAAAATATATATATTGAATGTTAAATGGATATTTCAAGCCACAAGCCAACGTGCCATACGAAAGCCTTTGTTTCCGGGAGATGAGTCAACTTGCAAGCGAAACTGTTGAGCAATTTGTGACCAGATTACGACAAAAGGCACAAACGTGTGAATTTGGAAATGCCCAAGCTGTTGAGGAACAAATTCGGGACCAGGTTATTAGTAAATGTTTGTCACATACAGTATAACCTATATAAGGATTGACACTGGCACAACTACGCGAAATCGCTCGTTCAAAGGAACAATCGGAAAGACAAGCACGGTTAATCGAAGGAAATTCGAATGAAGTCAATCGTATCACCGAAAGAGGTAAGAACAACAGATGGAACCCTGGACGGAAAGAGTAAGAAACACCACTGAGATGCTACTGTTGTGGTCGTGAGGGACATTTTGCTAAAGATTCAAAGTGCCCATCCAGCTAGCCTAATAACGTTGTGAAGATGTTGTAGGAACGTTTGACTTACGTTCTGAAAACGTTGCCATATAACGTTCTGACAACGTGATTTTGTCGACTCCGCTATACGTCGTCAGAACGTTACGATGAACGTTACGATTTAACATTACCACAAACTTGCTACAACGTTACTGGTTTGTTGAAAAATCTTCGGACATTTTTAGTATATTAAATCATTACCACAAGACAAGCATTAACTTATTTCAAATAATCTTTATTATTCATTACTCAACAATATCACAAAGGTTTTCTAGTCTTACGGCGGTGACAGCTCCAGTTGTTGACCCCTTACGAAAATATCCTATAGATTCCTATAGGAATTCCTATAGGATTTCCTATTAGATTTTGGCCCAATATCCTATAGGCCTTCCTATTGATTCCTATAGGATTTCCTATTGAATCCTATAGGATTTCCAATAGGATTTCCTATTGAATCCTATAGGAATTCCTATAGGATTTCCCATTGAATCCTATAAAATATATATGGAATATATTGAATCCGAGAAAAACAAAGCAAGTCCCCCTTACGAAAATATCCAATAGAATATTCCATAAAAAATTCTATAGAATATTCTATTAGATTTTGGGGCGTATTCTATTGGATTCTCTATGGAATATTCTATAGGATATGCTATAAGATGTAATAGAAAATGCTTTAGAATATTCTATAAGCTATCTTACAAGATATACAATAAGATATTATTTGGAATTCTACAAGATACTCTATACAAAACATTTTATCAATAGTTACGCAGTACAATATTCTACATTAACACACCTTAAGTTAGGTTTTCTAACACACCTTAAGTGTTGTAAGACACACATTAAGGTGTGTTAAGCACACCTAAACACACCTAGTAAGGGTTTTTTGGCTTGTCCAAATTTTGACACACCCTAAGGTGTGTTTTGTGAAAAGGTGTGTTATTTCACACACCTTGGTCGGTTTTCAAACACACCTTGGTGTGTTATTTAATACACCTTGGTATGTTATATAACACATGTTAAGATGTGTTATTATATATAGGTGTGTTAATAAAAAGGTGTGTTATGCAACATGCCCTGTGTATTGAGATACAACAAATTTGAAACATAAGTGAAATACACAAATACAGTATTTAGAAAAACATTTTAATTACAGATAAAAATAGAAAAACTTTTTAATTACAGATAAAACAAATACATTAAAAAAACTACACTGAGAAAACTAGGGTTATATACTGTACATTGATATTATTATTTTGGTTTGTTCAAGTTAATAATAATCTTGACCTACTGTATATACAATTAACGTTATTTTTTCAGCTTGGATCTTTACAATTGTTACCCTTCTTATGGCACTTTTCCACATTGTTCAATTTTGCCTTAATGCAATTTTTTATTTCTTTATCACTGCCCAGGTGAAACCTTTTCATCACTAGTCCTAAAACACAAATAGTATAGGGCATTATGAATCACTTAAGTTATCAAATAATCACACTGTTATGTGTTTCAATAAACTATTACTACACAATCTGGCATCACACAATCATTATATTTCTAATATTAACTAGTAATCATCATGATTACTAGTTCGTAGAGAGAATATTTGGCATTTACACTCAATACGATACGATAGTTATGATGTTAGAAAAATTTGAGTGCGATAATTATATATAGTACTTTGAGACCCTAGTTACTTACTAGTTCTTAACCTGATAACAAAATATGATCGTAAGTTGGCTTACTTTATCATTTGTTACACGTTTACGAACCATCAAAACTTGATGAATGAGTTTTAACTTTATGTTAACTTTTTCAATAGTGACCTCTGTTTGCCTGAGAAAAGATTTTTAAGTAATTGTTCACACACGAGTAACTGTTCTAGAACCGATTTCTAGATACAGAGAAGCGAGTTGAAAATACGAGGCACACTTACTTCTCATACGAATACATAATTCCATATTGGCCAATATATTGAGAGAAATTTGTGATCAAAGTTTGATAAATTTATTCATGTTCTAGAACTGATTTCTAGATACTGATTAAATATTTATTTCTTTTGTATTTTTCTAATTATTAATGAGCTTGAGAATGCTATATACTGTATTCTATTATCATATGTTGAAGTATTAACTGTAAACTTACCACATATTGCGATGATCTTAGATTGATCTAAACATGGTTTAGCCACCTTGTCTTTGTGGGCATTGGACATTTTTCCAGTCAAAGAATGTGTGGCCAACACATCCCTTGATCAAAGCATTTCCATTATTGAATATATATAAGTTTTCATATCTCCAATGTTATCCAATACTTTTTTTGTGACTGTAGAACACATATTCCTGGATAAATCTCAACCTGAAATACAAAATTAATGCTTAATTTTAGCAATAGTTTAATTGTAATGTAGTTTAAAAAAATTAAAAACATCAAACTATTGCTAATAAATAATTACAGAAACTATTGGGTATTCAAATTAGATTCAAAACAACGATAACTTCAAAAACAGTAAACATATTTCAGGAAGATTCAATGTTTTGACTAGGGAGTAGGGTTTTATAGGCATCATCAGCATTCTTGATGATGACTAAAACCTAACCTATTAGAAATGTTGAATCTATCATTGTTTTGTATCTAACGACTAAGGTTTTGGTCCTTAAAAATGTTAATATGAATATATCATTCTATTCAGATATGTAAGGTTCAAATCGAATATTATTTAAGTTCTGGTCATTACTGCATTAGAGTTTGGAGAAGATTTTGGTGTCAGAGAGTTTGGGAGAAGCAGTTGTATAAGCCCTCAACCTTTGGCCTCATACAACAACTTTCAACATTCAAGTTCTCCCAAACTCTTCCTTTTGTTTCCATCAGGCTATGCAAAGACGGAAAACCATTTTCTATTTCTTAAACAACATAATTTACTTAAGCTTACTGTATTCTTAATGAGTTGTTCTGATGTTCCTTCCTTGAAACCTGCAAAGCCAGGTGAAGATGTGATTGGGGAGGTAAGGCTTGGTGACATACTTGTAGATGACTTTGGTGTCATAGATGACTTTGGTGTCATAGCTGGTAAAATTAAAGGTGACGATGATCGTTCAGCAGTAGCACTAAGGGATGAAGACCAGGTTCGCTTCTGGCTACATGCAGACCTTAATTGATGCACAGTTTCTTTTAAGTCGATGATGATGTTGGGTAAACCTAAAACAAGTTCATAGTAATCAGAAACTAGGAAATAATTTGAATAATGTTTGACGATAGCCTGATTAAGGTGGCTCCATATAGTTTCTTGAAAAATGGAAAATACAAGTTTGAGAGTCCAAAACACATGATTAAACAATTCGGAAAAAGAATAAAACCAACTGTTATGCATAGTTAAACAGTCTGGAGCAACAGTTGTTGCTATGGCAACAATGACCAATTACCATTCAAACTAATTTAATTCGAAAAAAACCCGAAAAAATCATGTTTGTTAATGTTTAAAAAATTTCGTTCTAAAGAATTTTTTTTAAATCGGCCTATTGATTACTCATACTTCAACAAAAGTTTTACTGAAAAAACATTTGGGGGTCACCAAAGTTTTTTTTAAATTAAATTAGTTTGAAGGGTAATTGGCCGCCATTTTGAAAAGTCATTGTTGCCATAGCAACAACTGTTGCTATTTATTTGGTAATAGTTTTTTATTGTCAGACTGTTTAACTATGCATAACATTTAGTTTTAGTTATTTATGCACATGTTTTGGACTCTCAAACTTGTATTTTCCATTTTTCAAGAAACTGTGTGGAGCCACCTTAAGTCTCAAGTACTGCAAGATGAAATCTTAGATAATTTACATGCTATATCCACAAAGAATTTTACCATTATATGTATATGTGCCTCACTTGCTGTTTAAATGAGCCAGACTGCCTGGCTAACCGGTTAAAAAACTCGGTAGGTCGGCTTTAATAATGTGCTCACCTTTCAAGTCATCAACAACCAGGCACAATTGCTCTACTTGGTTCTTTAACACAGCATTTGACTCTTTCAACATTTCAATTTCATTTTTTAACACTGTATTCTTATTTGGTGATGTTGCTGACAGTTGCTGAAATAAGATAATTAAAATAATTGATTTGTGATAATCAGACCACAAATAAATCAAAGGGACATCAAGATACTTGTAAATAGCTGCGCAGTAACTGGTATGTACACATATACATACTGGAATCCTGGTTTACTTACATGTACTGTTGATAGGTTGCTATATTTATTTTTTATCACATCGATCATGGCATTTTTATCAGCACCACTAGTCTTCCCCTTCTTCAGTTTTTTGCTAGGTGGCTAAAATACAGCAAAATTAAGCAATGTCAGATGATTCCTATCTACATATCAGAATTTTCATCCAAGGGTTTATTTTCCTAAATTAATACTTAACCTACATAAAATTTTATCAAGTTACTGAAACAAAGTCAAGTTGAGAAATTTATTATAATTGCTCCTGCAGCGTGCGAGCCTGAAATAGAGAAGTAAGTAGTGGGACTTTTCCAATCTTTCTGTATAACATTGCATTGTGGTCAGACTATTATAGGTATATGCATATACAGTGGAGCTCAAAAGTTTTGTAACACCTTCGTGGGTGTAGTGTGCGTGTAGTTTGAGTGTACACACAAAGTGCGTGTATACCTGCTTCGTGCACTGCACTCAAAACTACGCGGAGCTTGTTTCAAAACAGTTAATTTATTGTCAAGCCACAGTAGAAAGCTTTCATAGGTTGTGATAAAAGCTGCCACCTTTTTTTTTTCGACAAAGATCGCTGTGAAGCAGTATACTCAACTACACGCAAAACTTTGTGTAGTTGTCGATTGATTATACACAAAGATCTTTGTAGTTTTTATACACGATATGCAAATATCATACTTACCACTAAATTTCACGAGCTTTGCAGAGTATCTTTTTGTTTCCACTTCGTCGATATCCACAGCTACCTTGGGCAGTGTTTTCCGCAATTTTGCGCAATCCTTAGGCCATTTCACGATGACTTCTTTCGATGCAAACCAATCATCATTGTTAAATAATGTTTCGTTTTCCCCAGTTATCCACGCGGTCTCGCCAACTTCGCATGAGAAATCTTCGAATTCAAACACTGCATACTTCATAATTGTTTACTGATAATAAGCTTGTTTAACTTCTTAATCAAAATATAACGTACTTTTTACCCCTACTTTTTTTCTCTATGAGCCTAAAGTGCATGTATCGAAGACTTACCAAACGAAGTTTCATGCTGATATTCGGAAAAGTAAAGCAGATATTGACGAAAGAAATACGCAAATTCGCGGCCGCCATTAAAATGGACGTGTTTATTTGAGACTGGGTCTAGGATGTCTGTGACGTCAGAGTCTCAACCCAACAAAACACCTTGTGTGATAGTAAACAAGCGTAGCTTGGAAGAATCGCTCATTAAAATTAAATTATTCCGTCACAATTCATCACGCTTTGTTGTACAAAATTGCAGCAATCAATCTGATATTAAAGCAGGAATATCCTTGCATAAGAGTCCAATTGACCAAATTGCGAAGAGTTTGGATTAAATTTGTCCAAACGAAGCGCACCAATTTTAAAGTCACTGAGACGAAATTTTCATCTCATCTTTCATTTCATTTTTATTTCATCATTGTGAAGTACACCCACCTACAACCTACTGTACAAAGTTTTAACTCGAAATTCAAAAAAGAGGCGCTGTTATTGCGAGTATAGAAATCTTAAATTTGACAGCCTACAATGCTGTATATAAGAGGTTGTGTCAGTCAATGAAAAATAAAATATTCTATCAACGCACACAGTTATACAGGATTCTAGTAATGAATGAGATTATTCTGCAGGGATTGCGTAGCATATAAGCCCAATTGACAAATCATACGAGCAAACTGGGTCACACGCAATTTAAACCAGATGATTCATAGTTTGTTTCAATCAATTTTCCATGAAGATTTTTAGAGCGACCTTACTACAAACAAGAGATTTCAGTGTGGTAATGTAAACTTTGGAGGCAGAGCAGTCTCGAGCTCCAAGGAAGTGAACCGTTGGAAAATAAGCGAATATTTCTTGTCCCCTGTTCTTATACCATACCCAGATTATAAAATATATCATGTAAGTAAAGCAAACGACAACGAAGGTTGAATTTGATGTATTGTATTTGTATATATAAAATACATGTATATACTAGCAATTCATTTAGTATTTTAAAACTTAAAGAAAATGCTATTAGATGTTACGAAATAAATAGCATAACTAACTCAATAAATATACAGTCTGATTTGCAAAGCAACAAAGCGTAAATACTAATCTAAATATTTTAGGCCGGTATCAAATGTATCAGGCATCAAATACAAGCTAGAGCCACATTACATATAAATACATATTTTTATACACATTCATACCAACATAAAGATAGTGTCTCTAGCCGACTAATACTGTCTTTCCCAAAAAGAAACCACAACGTCAGAATTGAAATGTTGCTATATTGAAAATGTATTGTACTTTTCTTTGGCAATATCTTGTTCGTATTGGGCGATTATCAATCTCGTCAGCCTTAGCAATACAATCATCGTCCTGGCAAATTCCGAAATCAGATTCGTCAAAATGGGCTACCATATACTCCAAACATATAACGGATGATTCCGTTTCGGTCCATAGCCAGAAGAACAACTAAATGATGACGAATTCGACATTTTTTTTGTCAAATTATATGCGCTCTCGTTGTTTCTTCCTTGGTCACGCGAGTTTGGATTAAGACTATGACGTCACAACACTTCTCAGGTATCAATATTCACAGTGAAGAAAATTTTAATGGCGGACACAATTTTCAGCATTTCAAACGTTTATAACTTTAAGCCTATTTGTTTATATCGGTTTAAATTTTGTACACGGGGTATTTATATCTCAATAAAGTTCGTCGAAGTTAAATTTTCGCAAAACTTTGTGGTTGATTTTTCGTCTCAGTGACACTTTAACGAGACAGCAAACAACGCTAAATAAGCCAAGAAAATAAATCCACACAGTACTATCGATGTTTGTTTGAATTCGCCAGACAAAACGACGCTATCCCAGCATGCAACTTCCTTCATGACAACTATCCCACAATGCCAAGGTATCCTCAGTCTATTATATCCAGACTATCCTCGACTATCCCAATAATCCCAAACTATCCATCGTTTGTTTCCACACGCGTTTCACGTTTCAATTCTATAAAACCTCAACGTCTTTTGAATTTTCAATTTTATCGAAGAAATGGAAGAAATTGGAATGACAATGAATAACTAAACTAAAAGAAAATTCACATAAAGTTACAGCTAGCTTTCGAAGTAGCGAAGTCTATGAAAAAAAAACACAAAGGCAAACACTTTCCTATACAAACCAATCAAACAAGGTTAATAATGTGATGTATACATGTACAATTTAATACCAATGGTTTTTCATTATTAATTTTGTTTTCTATGCTATCATTTAAAGCACAAAATACAGTATATATTAAATCAGCATTTATTATTTTTTATTCGCAGGTCCATTTTTACTGTCCATTATGCACTGTCTATATGGGGAATGACCAGACTAGAAGAATCTGCGAAAATTGTGGTAATCAATTTGTTGGTGAAAACTGTTTAAAGAATGGCAATTTCTTCTTGTATGTTCCACTTCAGCAACAGCTAACAAACTTGTTAATGGACTCAGACATTCATTCTGAACTCACCAATCGCAATCTTCAAGACATCACCCAGTCCAGTGTAATAACTGATATTACATCATCAAATGTGTACAAACATCTGATCCAACGCCACCACTTATCAAGCAATGATATCAGCATAACATGGAATGCTGATGGCATACCAGTATTCAAATCATCAAAGTACTCAATCTGGCCAATACAGTGTATGGTCAATGAGTTGCCACCACATCGTCGTCAAATAAAATGTGCTGCTAACAGGTTTGTGGTTTGGTAACAGCAAACCAGAAATGAACACATTTTTGAAGCCTTTTGTGAAAGAATGTCAGCAGCTGGAAAATACTGGTTTCCTGTTCAAGGATGAACAAGTGCCTAGGAAAGTTTTTTGCATGATATGCTCAGCCGATAGCCCTGCCGGTGCCATTTTAAAGAACTGCAAGCAGTACAACGGGAAATGTGGGTGTGACTGGTGCGAGCATGAAGGAGTAACAGTTGTTGAACATGGGGGACCCCCTACTCGGTATTACCCACATAGAGGCAATCCTCGTTTGCGCACTGCACATCACCAAGCAGAATATGCCATCCAAGCAGAAACCCAGCAAGAGCCTGTGATGGGAGTAAAAGGGGTCAGTCAACTTGATGTTTTGCCAACATTTGATACTGTCAATGGTTTTACACCTGAGTACATGCACTCACTCTGTCAAGGAGTGGTGCGTCAATTATCCAACTGGACTCGAGCAATTGTCAGCAAGACTATTATTTAGGTAGAAGAGTTGCTCAGTTGGATGAGCGACTATTGGCCATCTCCCCTCCATCTGAAGTGACAAGAGCACCTCGGTCCATTAAGGAACGCAAATTTTGGAAAGCTTCACAGTGGCGGGCCTTCATGTTTTATGGATTGGTGATTTTGAATGGGCTCCTTCCATTAGTCTACCTTCGACATTTTTTCC
Source organism: Paragorgia papillata (assembly GCA_035771165.1). Taxonomy (NCBI): domain Eukaryota; kingdom Metazoa; phylum Cnidaria; class Anthozoa; order Scleralcyonacea; family Coralliidae; genus Paragorgia; species Paragorgia papillata. Next base: position 6,454,662 of record JAWNZC010000011.1, on the reverse strand, counting down.
TACTTGTGAAGGGAGTTTTTAACCTTCTTGGTATGTAAATTGATGAAGCATGTGTTGGCAGTGCCAAAGCATGTCTTCTGAAGTTTGTCAAAGATATGGAGACTTTATATGGACTAAAGTCTTGCACATTCAATGTGCACCAAATGGTCCATTTGGCAGATGGTGTCAGAAATTGTGGGCCACTATGGGCAACATCTGCTTTTGCATTTGAAGCCAACAACCGCAAGTTGTTAAACTTGTTTAGTGGTACCCAATATGTACCACAACAAATTTGCAATGCTTATGTTTTGTCACAGCGTATTCCAGCCATTGCCAAGGAATATTTCCACGAGGATACCAGTCCAAGAGTAATCCACCTGTTCTAAAAGCTTTCAGGAGTGAACTTGCCACTAAATGTGGGAAGGTACTGCAAGAAAATGTTATTGGAATGGGTACTGGAAAACAGGTGTGGTTGACTGCTGCACAAGCCATAGCCATAGCCACACTGCTTCGCAGGGAAGTGCTAAACCGATCCGCTACAGTCTTCAACAGATTTATTGTGAACAACACGGTTTACACTTCTGTCACCTATACAAGGTCCAACCGGCACAACAATTCTCATTTTGTTGTTGAGCACCAAGAAACTAGGTATGGCAGTGTTCAAGGACTGTTCCAAGTGAATCCAGACTGTAGTTGTGACACAAACTGCATACAATACTGTGAATGTTGTAAGTATTGCATTGTATTGGTAAAAGCATTTCGATGTATAGCCCAACCAGTTTACTTTGACCAAGAATGCAGAGTTCAGTCAGATGTTTTAAAGGAGGTCATTGCAACTGACAGAATAATTGCGACTTGGCCAGACAAGTTTCAGAACAAATGCATAAGAATAAACCTGTCCCACAGAAACTTCATCTGCCAAATGCCTTGTAGGTTTTATGGTGACTAAATTACTGAATTGTATAAATTTGGATTTCTATTATTAGACAATACAAACTGTCATTTTAAAGTTTTGTATAAATTAATGAAAATAATTGAAAACTAATTGTTATTATCAATACATATTACTTCTAACATAATTTTAGTTAACTGATTTACGCATAACAATTTTAAAACTTAGTTTATAAATTAAAGAAAAATTGATTTGAAACCAAGTCGTTTGTCTTGTCTTTATCGATCAAGCCAGCATTTTAGCTGGAACAAAACGGAGATGAGTAAGCTTCCAACAGTTCCAGAACCTGCTCAAAAAAAGATATAGTACTGTCTTTTTTGGTTTTGGTAAGTCGAACAGCGCAGGATGCCCTTGTAATTTGTTTTTACAACCTCCACATTTTGGCACACTGCCTTGTTTTTGGTATAAAGATAAACAAGTTTACGGTAATTACCACAAACAAACGTCGTTTAAAATTAAGCCGTTGTGCCATCTTTCCCCCCCCCCCAATATGGCCGAAGAGGAATATTCAAGTTCCTATCGGAAGGTTTGTTCCTATAGGAATTTAGTTTCCTAAAGGAGTTCCTATTCAAGTCCATATATAGTATAGGAAAGTAGGAAAGTTTATTCCTATAGGAATTTCTATTCAAGTTAATTTTGGAAAGTTTGTTCCTATAAGATCCTATAGGAATTCCTATTCAAGTTCCTATAGGAAAGTTGGTTCCTATAGGATCCTATAGGAATTCCTATAGGAATTCCTATCCAAGTTCCTAAAGGAAATTTTGTTCCTATAGGATCCTAAAGAAATTCCTATAGGAATTGCAATTCCCTACAGGAATTCCTATTCAAGTTCCTATAGGAAAGTTGGTTCCTATAGGATCCTATAGAAATTCCTATAGGAATTCCTATAGGATTTTTTCGTAAGGGTAAGCAAACCATTTTTGGCATTTCAAATTCCCAAATATTAACTAAGCTAAAAATCCTAGATTAACCATGTTACATGTATGTGGTTCTGCATCTATATATCCAAAATACATCATTCAGCATTTAGGATACTACATGACATATTTAGAAAGTTGGTCTTTTCAAAGCGTATTTAACAACAATCCAATCAGCAATGACACAAGGGACCATCAGTGGAATCATCTTGGAGATCAACAATCCTTTTCTTTCGTTGAGAAGTTGGCTTTCGCATCATCACTCAATGTGTACCAGTCCGGTCCTGTAAAATGAGAAAATTAGTTGAACAATTTGATAACTAATATTTAATGAAATCAAATATTTAAAGGTATACATTGACCACTTTGCAACAAATCTCAAAATTTCAATCTATAAGCTAAAATTTTGTGATTTTTGTTTATTTAAATAGTCAATCCATTTAACCCATTGATGCCTACAATAGGGTGTCTGAGGAATCATCTGCTGATAAACATAGTAAAACAATAAAGGGGACATTTTTGGCTGGCTCAGGCAGGAATGGGTAATAATCATTTGACTCAATACCATTGCTACCTCCCATTTAGAGAGTAAAATCAAGTGGAGTGTAAATTGATACAATACATGTATTAAACATTATATACAAAGTATATTTATGACTTAATCTTCCATCATATACTGTATCACAAATGGGCTCTCAGTAATGACCTACTAGCTGACTAGCTTCCCAGGGTCAAGGGCAAGATTCCCTCCAAAGGTCACATACATACTCACGTATTCCTCTTAAGTAGAAGATTGCAGTTACCGAACAAACCATTTGGACAGAAAATTATACTTTCCTAGCAGAATTCTTGTAATTTTGAAGATAATTAGAATATAAGGATGTTCAGTAAGGTATAAGGAATATGCAGTATCTGTATATCACTAAAATTAGAAAAATGATTTTCTTGTTTTAAGAAAATTATTTTCTTATTTTAAGAAAAATAAACTTATTTTAAGAATATTTTTTTCTTAAAATAAGAAGTTTTGGATGAGAATTATTACTTTGTTGTAAGAAAAAGTTTTTAAAACAAGAAAATGAGAACAAATTTTCTTGTTTTAGGAAATATTTTCTTATTTTTAAGAAATATTTTCTTGTTTTAAGAAAATTATTTCTTATTTTAAGAAAAATTTACTTATTTCAAGATTTGTTTTCTTGAAAGAAGAAATTTTGGATTGGGAGTATAGTAAGAATTTATTTCTTATAAAGAAAATATTTCTTGAAACAAGAAAACGAGAACTTGTTTTAAGAAATATTTTCTCATTTTTAGGATTTTATATACTCTATAAATAGAAGTATAATAATATTCCTAAAAAGAATAAACATTAAAAGAAATATTTAACTAGTACTAACATTGTATGTAATAGAAATAAAAAATCCAATATGAATTCAATTTAAAAAGCATGTATTTATTTTTTATATGTATTGTAATCTTTTATTACTAGAAATGAATATAATTATATAGTCATGCAGACTATGGCGCTGCCAGAGCAATATCATTCGGTAATTTATTGTCTCCACAAATGATGGACTGTGTTAAGTTAACCCAACCTCATGCTTCAGGTAATCAAAGTCCAATAAATAAAATGAGGCCATGTAACCAACTGCCACCTCCTTAATGTTGCTGACCTCTGTCTTGAACAAAATCCTTTTGCTCACAATGACCTAAACCATGTCTTTGTCAACAACCATGATTGGGACATTTCCAGACTGTTTTAACACCAACCATCTGGATCTTCATAATCCTTAAATTTATTGTAATAATTGCAGTATACTGTACTCTAAAGCATAGTTTCTCCTCTGTTGCTTAACAACAGTTACTATTTTTAACAGAATTAATTATAGAATACATGCATATATGGATCAGCAGAAACCATATGGATGCCTCAAGTTCAGACCTCTCTACAAACTGGGGCTTTGGAGACTTAGTCATCTAAGCGACAGCCTCCCACCACTGATAATCTGAGATCATGGGTTCGAACCCAGAGAAGCCCAGAGGGGAGTGTTTTGAATAATATATATATCCGTTGTAGAGATATTTGACTGTACATATTAAAAATATTCCTCACCTTTAATTCATGAACTAACTCTTGTGCCTTTCTGTTTTCCAGGTAAAATTATTGACAAATTTTGCAATATATATATATATGATCTTGGCACCTGTTAAGATAAAACAAATTTTCCAGTTAAAAACTAGAAATATGTTTGAGAAATACACATGTTTATTATATGGCAGCAGCGCTGAGAGGTCCGAATACGGAAATCCTGTAATTTGATTGGTTCATAAGCGGTCGGATATTTCCCGTATCCGCCCGCTCAGAGCGGAATCTGCCGTTCGGGACCGTAAGTTAATTTTATAAACAAAATGGCAGTCATGTCAGTATATCGGCAACAAGATGGATTATAATTTCAGAACTACTCATCGTTGAAATATACCGTGCAGGTATGTTGTTAGAAATTTTATAAGCTTTCATTTGATGTATCGTTCGAGTTTCCACGTTTTGTGAAAGTTTTTAAAATGTCCAAAACGTTCGTAACGTTGTTCGTAATAACATTTACTTCTCACAAGTATTAGAATTTCTGATGATTTTTTATTCAACTACTTAACGTACGATCTTGAGCAATATGTCAAACAAAAGCACTTGAAAATTACTATTTCGGGTAGAAAGTTCAGGATTCTAGCTCAACGGAAAGTACTTTAAAAATGGGAAAATGTCTGCCATTTTCGTTTAGTTCGCAAGAAAGATGGATCGAGTTTTCACAGAACGTTCACAACATTTATGGCCATATAATAAACTACTTATTGACCTCGCTTGTTCGGTCTGTACTGGTGAAATATCGGACCTCTGTTTTTTTGCACAGACCTCAACTCGCTGCGCTCGTCTCGGTCCGTACTAAAAAAACATCGGTCCGATATTTCACTAGTACAGACCTCACGCTCGGTCAATAAGTAGTTATTATTTATAAAGTACTGTAATGGTTTGAACCTAGAAGTATCAGTAGATGGTGCTTGTGAAATGTGATCATGAATCTAGGTTAGTCTTGAGAAAGACTGTCGAAGGTGGTAGTGATTGATATTGTTTTGAAGGCCTCAGTGGTGGGCATCCTCAGAGTCAAGTAAAGAGTATCTGTCAGGTTCACCTATTTATGTGTCTAGTTTGTTCGGTTACATCATAAAGTACATGTAGGTGAATGTTTTTGTTGTCAATGACATGTTCTGCATGGTCAGTTTGTACACATAGTTGTCAATAATACGTTTGGTTGTGTGGGGTTATGGAAAGTTATTGTTTCTTTGTTTGGTCCATGTTGTGAATGTCTTTTGTAAGGTACCTGTTGTTGATTTATCACTTTTTGTCTGAAGAATATTACAATGTTTACATGAATATAAGAAAACAGAAGATAAAATTGGAAGAAAAAAAAACTCTATTATAATTAACCCTTTCATTCCCATTGGTCCCATTTTGCACTTTATTACTTTTTACTCTGTCTAACACCAGATGATTTTACTCATCAAGGGAAGACCTCCTGACATGGTGGGAGTTAAAGGGTTAATCACTCTCATTCAGTTAAAACCAACGATTGATTACATGGTGCACGATTAACTACATACATGTATATGTAGTTGCAATTTGTAAACACCAGACATCTTTGAAGAAACAGACTGCAGGGTAGCTTATATAATTGCAATAATTGTATTATAATAATTTTTACAATTACTTACTGATTTTTGGACTTTTTGGAGGACGTAAACCATTGTTGTTTATCCCAAATAAATCAGTTGCTCAAGTTCTTCAAGAAGACAGTTAACACACTCTGCCATAAATGCTGCACGTTCTTCTGCCTCGATTCACATTACTCGCTGCACCTCTTCAATAACCTATAAATTATGGATCAAAAATTAAACTCATTCATTAAAATTGTTCCCTAAATACTATCTAAATGCTAGAGGGAGAATCCTTAGCCAGCCTAAGCAGCAATAGTGTTATCAAACAGTGTTAAATCATGCACCAACCTCAACATGGTCAGCAAAGCAAGGATACACATCCAGGAGCTCTTTGTATCTATCGGTGGCTGGAATCATTTTCAACCAATCTCTTCTAGCAGTAAATTCTTTGTTGAGATAGCCATTTATAACTGCTGGGTTTGGATGACTCTTCCCCATTTCTTCTTTTTGTATGGCTTTAAAATGACGTCAGTCCATTATACCTGCATCTTCAGGCTGATCTTTATGAAATACCCTCTACAGTATGAAAAAATAACAAAGATGTAAAAACATAATAAAATGAATTAACAATAAATTAAAACAGATTAAAACAAAAATATGAATTGACAATAATTATAATAATTAACCCTTTAACACCCAAGAGTGCCTTTAGTATTTTACTCTGGCTAAGGCCAGACAATTTTACTTCTCAATATTAAACCTTCTGGGTTATAAAGGGTTAAGAAACCATCTTGATTAACCTTTCATACCCAAGAGTGCCTTTAGTATTTTACACTGGCTGACACCGGATGATTTACACCAGATGACTTTACTCGTCAATAGGAAACCATTAAAGTATACAGTTGTTTCAGTTTTTAAAGAAGGGGTTAAATTAAATATAACAAAAATAACTACAATGGTTTTCATATTAATACATGGTTTTCATATTAATACATGGGACTCAAGGGGAATCAATAGTGTTAAATTCAAATATGGCGCACTTTTGCTCTTCTTTTAATCAGTAAAGTTCGTAAACAATTAACTCCTCATAAACAATTAACATAATTTTTAGATATTATTATTACACGTTAGCACAATGAAAAAGCATATAAAAAGGATAAGAAAAGGGATAAGAAAATTAGCATCACGTCTCAAATCGTAGAATAGATATAAATTTGCCACGCGGGAACTGGGAAGCATATTACTTAACAATAGCTTGGAAAAAATTTTAATAGGTTGTGTGAAACATCTTACCTTCTAATATTTCTCCAAAATCTTCATCTATAACGGCAATCTTTGAAAATAAAGAACCTCTTCATGAATCCATCATAAAATAGGCTTTTCTTCAACTCGAACAACATCAGGACGCCTCGTGATAAACTAGTACTGAATTCCGGAAAGCGAGGCTGCAATGTCGTAAAAAACGGCATCACGGGATATTCTCGCGCAATTCTCGCGCTTTTCTCGCGCTTTTCTCGCGCTTTTCTTGGTACGCTTTCTCTTGTCACTTTCGACATTGGAGCCATCACTTTTTCATATTTTAATAATAGTATTATGGTCTTAAACATTTAGCAATAAATTGTTAAGCCGGTTTTCCACTGGAGAAATTTAGTAAAGCTTGTTTTTGTCAAATATACAAATAACAATTTTTCTTATTGTAAGCCATTCTGCAATTATGCAGGAAGTCTAAGAAAAAAGTTTCTTATTCTCCAAATTTTTGTGCTCTATTATATTCTATAATGGGAAGACATTTCATATTTTAAAAAGTATTACATTGTCATAAGAAAAATTTTCTTGTCAGAAGAACATTCTTGTCATAAGAAAAAAATTCTTGTCATAAGAAAAAATTTCTTATCATAAGTAAAAATTTCTTGTTATAAGAAAAAGATTCTTATAAAAAATCTTATCATTAGAAAAATTTCCTTGTCATAAGAAATCAGTTTAAATGTCTATTTTTTACCCAATATATATAGTAAGAACAAAATTCTCATTGTTTTATTATACTCCAATAGCAAAACATTTCATGGTTATTAAAAAAATGTTCTTATGATGAGACAATTTTTCTTACCATAAGAAATATTTTCTTACTATAAGACATGTCTCCTGATAATAAGAAAAATTTTCTTATGTTAAGAAAATTTCTCTTGAATCAAGAAAAATTTTCTTGACTCAAGAAAATTTTTCTTGAATCAAGAAAATTTTTCTTATTAAGAAAATGATTTTTTGCTGTGCTACAGTCAATTCAAAAAAGGTTGTCCTTTAGATACTTAAATTTTGAACATTGAGCGCGCAACGTACTTTGGGAGTGCCTATAATTTTGGATGATTTCGTTAGGATGCCGGCCCCATACAGGCAAGATTTACGGTGGAGAGCAATTTGGTTAAGCGAGATAGTGGGTATTGACGTTCGGGAAGTAAGTTTTTGTCTTCAGATATCGACGAAAACGATAAATCGTTACGTACGAAAATTTAGAAATTTGGGAAATGTGAGAACGGCTGTAATCGGCAGACCGTATAATTGCATATCAATGCATGTGCACGAGGAGCTCGTGATAATCGAATTGCTACAGTAGTATCCGGAGAAAACCATCGCAGAAGTTCTGGACAGGGTATACGAGGAAACAGGATCGCAATATGCGTGCTCCACACTTCATTATTACTTGAGAAGAAATAACATAACTCGGAAGAAGGTCAGTTAATTATTAGCATAACTGATTTTTCAATATTATGTAAACATAAAGCTAAGTATTAACAAACAGCATAAAAAATCTTTTCAGCTGAGCAAAATTGCACAACAAAGATCTGAAGATGCGAGGGCAGAATTTCGGGCTTCAACGTGTTTGTTTTCTCCAGAAATGTTCGTTTTCCTTGACGAATGTGGATATGTAAGTTGTCTAATAATTTGCATGTTGTTGTGTGCTAACAATTAATAGAAGAAACAAAAACATCAAAATCCCATGAGGGTCAAAACGCACACGTAGTTTCTTTTGTACTAAAAGAAATAAAAATTTTGTGTAAATTTATTAATTTATATTAAGCTTGCCGCGCAATTGTGCGATTGCGAGACATTAGTTGCCAGTATTATAAAAACCGTTTATGATTGCTTTTTGTGCAACTTGTTATAAAACGTCTATTGCATACAACAAAAATCGCTATGATCAAACCACTTTAACTTTATCGGAAACACTTGCATTTAGGTTGCACCCTGCCGCAAAGGTCATGCGGCTTTTGTACTCGAACAATAATTTAAACTATTCACGAAAGACTTGGTTTTTGGCGGTAAACACATAAAAGTAAAATTGGCAACCTTTGGACTTATTTCGACTTTCCTGTCCGTAAAGTCGTTGGGCGTCGATTAAGTGTTCAGCGAACGAGCAATAACAAAATCGCACGCGATTGCGACGGCAAAAAAGATCGCACGGGTGTGCAGCGAGATTTAACTCTAGTTTTGACCTCTTGTTTCTTTTTTTACTTTCTTTATGATCAAAGTGAACATACACTTACATTACTTTACAGGACAAAAAAATCATGCGAACACATGGGTACAATCTGAAAGGACAGCAAGCAAAAATCCACCGGCGTTATTTACCCTGGAGTCCACGCATCACAGCGATTAGCAATATGCATGGAAGGCTTACTTGATGTTGGAATTTATAGAGGACGCGTAGATGGGGAAACATTCCTTGCCTTTGTTAACGATATTTTTGTGCCACGCTTACTTCCATTTGATGGTTTTAATCCACGATCAAGTGTAATACTTGGTAACTACACAGCAAAATCGTGATTCTTATTTTAAGAAAAAAAATACTTGTTTTAAGCAAAAAATTGCTCAAAACAAGTAAAATTGTTCTTGTCCATATAGTAAGAATAGTATTCTTGTCAAGAATATTATTCTTGTCAAGAACATTATTCTTGATCAGAATATTGTTGCTTAAAATAAGTAATAATATTCTTATCCGATTCTTGTTTCAAGAAAAAAAATTCTCATTTTAAGAAAATATTTGCTTAAATTAAGCAATTTTGTTCTTGTCCATATACTAAGAATATAATTCTTGGTAAGAATTTTTCCAAGAATATTTGTGCTAAAAACACGTAATGATATTCTAAGCTGAGTGATTCTAGGTTAGAAGTGGATTCTTAGAATTGAATCGAATTATAGTACAGAAATGTATATATATATATATATATAAAATACTCACTCTTACCATGACATAGGGAAAGCACAAATAAGTAAACTTTATCCTGTTCATACATTAAAATATCTCTAAAACATAGGACTTGAAAATATATTTTTAAATAACTATATAAATAAATAAATACAAATATACTATATTGTTCTTGGCCCAGTGTCACTAATTCAAGATTAGTGGAAATTTGGATAGAAAAAGAAAGTTTATTTATACAGATTAAGATAAAGGTGTTTAAAGTTCTGTTCAGAAATAACAAAAACTTAAGATTTTGTTCTAATATCATACAACAGAACTAATTACGTTTTAATCCAGGATCAGTCGTATAGTTGCCCTTTCAACTACAGGTCTCTCAAAAATAATTACAAGTGAAATATAAACTTCAAATATACAGGTTTGAATGTACCTAATGTCCACTGTTTTTAAATTTGTTGTATTCAGCAAAGGTTGCATTTAGTGTATTCAAAAGATCACCTGGTGAACTTTTATCCTTAAACGCTAAATGCTGTAACATGGTAAGGCCAAGTTCATGGCTTTTGGGATAATCAATATCCAGCAGGTAGAAAGTTCCAATTAATGCAAGAACAGCTTCTTTGCATTTTGCCAACTCAATTACTGACAAAATGTTACCTTTACAGATGAGGTAGGCACTTGTCGAGTCTAGCACTAGCATTGGGCCTTTGTTTTGTTGCTTCCAAGAGCACACCACTTGTGGATCTTCGTGCTCCTGAAAGAGAAATATACAAAGTAAAATTAATTAAGATGTATATACTAATGCAGAGTTCTACATTTAACAGAGGCCAGACGTAAGGAGCACAATTGAAGTGTGATCTGGTGTGACATGCAAGCTCTCAGGGTATAAAGTGTTAAGTCAAAGTTTATAATAGCAAAGTCTAGAAACTCTTACCTTCAGGACATAAACCAAGTCAAGCATCTTTTTTGCACTCTTGTTGGATTCCCATTGCTCCATTGAATATCAAATTCAAATGTTTCAGCATATGAATAAGTTTTGGCGCTATATATTAAATTTTATTAAAAAAAGTTATTTTTAGAATTTTATATAATATGCAATGTATATTTTTCTAATTTTTGGTGTCACCATTTACAAAGGTGATAACTGCTTCCCTCATGGTATAATTTAGACACACACACACATAATATATATATATTTATTATATAGCATGCTATCGGATATGACCTTTTGCGTAATCTGATTGGTTCCCTACTACCAGGCTATCACCTCATATCCTACTAGTAGAGGAAAAACAAGATGGCGGCATGTTTTTTTAAACTGCCAAAAAGAGTTGAAATTGACGGATTTTTATATAGAAAAACATCAACACCCTCAAACTAATGTATAAACAAAAACATTGTGTAAAAATACATTAACAGATACACAATTTAGCATGTTAAATAGTAAAATTCACCTAAAAATTACGTCTTTTTACTTCAAAAACCCGACTAAATTAACGGGTTGATATTAATTTGTTGCCAAACAAAGAAACTCACTGTTAAAATCAAGCTTACAACACACATTTCGTAGGAGATTACCAGTAAAGAAAAGAGACATTTTTTTATTTAGATGAGCATTTGGAGTAGTAAAAACATGTTCGTTTTCAAAACAACCAACTAATTTTGTCTCTTGTACAGTGCTTGGTTATATAATAAAACAGTTATACCATTCGCTCTCGTCGTATACGAACTAATAGCCAGCTCGGCGAAGCCCCTCGTTGGCTATGAGCTCATATACGACTCGAGCTCATGGTATAACTGTTAAATATATAATTATTATAAATATAATCAAATAGGAAATTTCAAAGAAATTGAGGTTTAATCAATGTCTGTTTACCCCAATACAGAACTGATAGCAGTGCCTGTAAATGTGATACAGAACTGTTTAATAAAACATCAGTTCTGTATCACATTTACAGACACTGATATCGGTTCTGTAGCCATTAGTGTACAGACACTTCACATTCAACTATCGTAAGGTGTCCTCATACAAGATGAAGATGCAAACATTTGCTGAATAACAAATTGCTGAATATCAGAATGTCTATTTAAGGTCACTTAGAATCAAAGAACATGCTCACATCACTAATTTAATAATCGTAGCCTATTAAACCTTACTTCAAAGGTTTATCAGCAACATGATGTATTTTTAGCTAACTTAATAGGCGTTTTAGAAGTAATTTACAGAATTTGTGTCCGTTCTGAATCAGGATACAGGCACTCGGCTTTGCCTCATGTCTGTATATATATATATATATATATATATATATATATATATATATATATATATATATATAGTTCAATCTACAGACACGGTGTTTCGCTGTACAACAGCTCATCAGTGTAGCTTGGAACAATCTGAATGAATTTCATCAATTACTTATACACATGCGATCGTCGGTGACAACCGCATGTGGGACAGCATCGGTGAAGTACATTCAGATAGCGTGAAGTGCGCATGGGCCCAGAGTGCTCAAACTTCCACAAGGGTAGTGAGCGTTGCATTATCGCTAATAGGTACCCACGGCAACTTCACAGAGTGCTCAACAACATATATATATATATATATTAGTTCAACTTCAAAAACTCATTAATAATTCATGAGGAAAATCAAAAAGAAATTAATGTTTATTCAGTGTCTTTATATGTGATAAAGATACGCGTAAATCACTGGCATAATTATTTGATTACACCATCATTCATCATGCGAGTCTTGGTCAATTTGGTGGCTTCTCCTTGTTATTTTACATTGTAAAACGGTTAGTTATCTTATAAAACAAATAGAAATCGGCTTTTGTAAATGGCATCATTCGTGTTTGTATCACAGCACAGAGACACACAAGCAATTTTCTATTTGTTAAATATATATATGTACAGTATATAATGGGAATACCGCACAACTCCAATGGCCACAACTTATTGATTGTCAGTACTGCTCAGTCAAACTCACATGAAGAATCACTCAGATGATTAAAATCTTTTTGAGTAATTCAAATCTCCTATAAGAGCAGTTTGATATACTGTATCCCACACCTCCTGTTTTTGACATTAGTTTATGAAAGTATAATGAAAAGTAAGTAAACGTAAATGACTTACTTGTATTTGGCTTGCAGGGATGACCAATGTCAGTTTGTTTAACTACACCAAAATATATTATATATTCCATTTCACTGTCTAAACGTTCCACACATTCTCTTGGTGTACAATTCTCCTCACTTCCTCAATGATCTATAAATATTTAGAGAAATAAACAATTTAAATTTGATGTAAGAATTAAAAAGACACTGAAGTACATGCATGTACCTGCATGACCCAACAAACAGTTAGTATCAAAATTGTTTGCAACAAACAGTTAGAAAATTGTTTAGTTACAAAATTGTCCAACAAACGAGTATCAAAATTGTTTACCTCAACATGGTTTTTGAAGCATGGGTATTGTTCAAACAGCTCGGTGTGTCGAGTTTCAGCAGGCATGTTTGTAATCTTCACTCGTCTCTTGCTTCAATTGATGATTACAGCTGGAGAGGGTTTGCTTTTGTTCATCTCTTTTACCAAAGCACTAAAATGCCTTTCCATAATTTTATTGTCATAATTGCAGGCTTGGATTTGGCTGGAGAAAAATTATATAATTACAGTATATTAGTAATTAACTTATAATGTTGTATAAAAAAGTGATTAACTTTAATCATGATTAGTGCTTAATTCTAGCCAACCAGGACCAGTGTTTGAGACTTTAACTATGATTTAATCACCCAAAAGGTGATTAAATCATGATTAAAAGTTTTATACAACCGGGCCCAGATGATTTTAACCCTTTCACCACGAGACCTTTTCCCTTGACGAGTAAAATCATCTGGCATTAGCCACATTTTTTTAACCCATCTATTTTATTTATACTATCTTCTGGACAAGTTTATCTATACTGTAATTTACACAGGCTTGCCCTGGATAAAAGGAGATGTTAACTTTAAATCCTTATTTCACAACATTTAACAAATATACGCCAAATCTGTCAAGTGCACTTATACAAATGCTATGTCAGAGACCCAAAGGAAGTTGGTGAAGCTGGACCCTCCCCCCTTAGATCAAGAAGGGGCCCCCTTAGATCAAGAAGGGCTTTCGCCCTCGCCACGTGTGTCCTGAATGACTGGCAAAACCTATATAAAACCCTATTTCAGACCTCGCAAAATGCTCTTTCGTTGCTATATACATCTCCTCACAATATATAACAAGGGCAACTGTAACATATTTTCTACACACGAATAATAAGCTTCTAGGTCTCTGACACAGACTGGGAAAATACGTATCGTGACTCGGGTGGAAAGTTTGTATATGGAAGCCACGAGTTCATAGTTCATTGCGTGCCTTCCTTGTCATCAGTTGATTTTTGCTTGGAACTAATATATTTATCTCTCTCGTTCGGGTCTTCGGGGATGGACAGATTGCGGGAAGGATGTAGTCGTTGTAATTCCTTCAAAGGTCTTACTTTAAGAATATTGCTTCGACATTACAGTACCGTTCACGCAAATGAACCTAACTTTCAAGTGGTTTGTGATGTCGATGGATGTCCTGGAACTCCTTAGTACTACAGGCATGTTTCGAGGCACCACAAACAGCTTTATGGTGAAAAGATACTAGAAGATTAGAACGAATCAGGTCATAGGGATATGGCGAGAATACTAATCAAGCCGAGGAAAGGAATGACGACGATGCTGGTACCATTACCATCACGTCTGAAGAGGATGATAGCTGTGGGAGTAGTGATGAATTTGAACCGACGGCGGACCAGGACCAAGAACAGGTATTTTATGATCGTTACCAAGAAATAAAGATCCTTATATATAACTCGAACACTCTTCTTGTTTCAACAGCGAGTGATGTTTGTCATATTTAATGAATTGTGCTTAGACCAACAGAAGTCTTTATTGTAATAACATTTCAATCAATTTTACTCATTGGCTAATGACATCGGTATTAAATTTAAATTTATTTACTAGAAGTATTTAAGAAAAATACCACATGTGGTATTTTTTTTAAATGCCATACATCTGGGTGTTTGCAGTAAATACTTGTTTCCATCTGCGAAAATGACTTGATACCACTTCGTTTGATATGAAGTAAAATGACATCATGTCAGTTTGGTAGATGGAAACAATTGCTGACAGTAAACAAGTCGATAGTTCAACACGAGTTGTGGTTTAATTGCTTTTGCTGAGCATTCAAGAAGTTAGTCACGAAGAAAGTTAAGTAAAGGTTACTTAAAACAGGTTAAAATGAGATGAAGACATTACTCAAAGAAGCTGTTTATATCAATGTACACTGTGAAAGAATTCGACGTCCTTTTGATATGCTGAGTTTGATGTTTATAGTTTCGCTGTTGATGCTTCTGGCGACCCTGTTATTCCTCAGTTTGGAGTTGTACATGATATATGGTTGATTGGTGATTATGTCTACTTTGGCGTGGACTTAGTATGAACAGTTTGTTTTGACTACCATCATCAAGCTTATCAAGTGACCGAAAGAACTGATAATGAGAATTTGCTCATTTGAAAGTCTGGTTGATTTTAATGTTTTCCACATGAAAAGAGAAAAACATGGAAATAAATACATTCCTGTGAAGTATGACATAGATGACTTGATTGAGGAACATGTAGAGGGAAGGAATCCTTTCCACCTGTGAGAGAATTTTGTCTCCTGCCTGTACAGTAATGTATATAATTACTGTATTATAAGTGCACTTATAACAGTAGATTGATTTTGAATATTGTTTTAAAATTTCTTGAAATTCTTTCATTAGTAATACATTAATACAAGTACTACTGCATTGATTTCATTTCAGAGATAAGACTAGAAAAGTTCTGGTCTGGTTTTTCATAAGTCTCAGCTGGAACCAGAATTTAGACAAATCTGAGTTTCAGTTTGGGATATAACCAGCCAGAACCAAATTTCAGTACATCTCTGTTGAATGATATGGTAGCCACAGTAGCTTTTGGTGTTTTATTATATAGGTGCGAGTGTTTTATTATATAGATGCAAGTGTTTTACTGGAAAATATCCGGTGACATATTTTCCATATCCTCACTAGTGTACTGTAGATATCGATGATGTCATTTATTGTTTTTTTCATCGAATCCATATAATAAAAAGAAAATTACACTGTTGCCTGAAGATATGGATTTTATCTTCTCGTGGTGAAAACAATATTTTACTCATTCGTAAAATATTGTTTTCACCACTAGAAGAAAAAATCCATATCTTCGCACCACCGTGTAATATCATCTCTCTATACAGTATACAGTTATGCAACTGGTGAATTATACAGTATATACTGTAATATACAATGTTATTGAACTGTGATACTAATGGATTGTTGGACTTGTTTTCTTTAATTACAGTAATGTAGAAATATATTTGATGTTATTGAAGTGAATATTAATTTTAGTAATGTTCTTTATCCTCTTTATATTGCAAATAAAGTCAAATGTACCCCTGAAAACATGGCATGCATGTGTGCTGTGCATGGGGCTGTTTTTAATTTTGGTGTTGCAGGAAATATTTACTTGATTTCTTGTATATTTAATCTTCTTGTAAGTCAAACATTTTTTTTGCTAAGAATAAGTTAGCCTGTGAACAGACTGTCTTTGAGGGGTGGGTGTGTGACTATCTGAACTCACAGAACGTCTGCGCGCAAGCATAAGTTAACTTGATTTTTTATTTTAAGTAATATAATTCCAAAGAACTTTTCTTGGTGAGAATTTTTTTCTTGTTTTAAGTAAAAATTTCCATTTGTTTGTTTTTGGTAAGATATATTTTCTTGTTTCAAGTAAAATTATTTCTTGGTTTGTCTTTGATAAGAATTTTTGTCTTATTTTAAGTAATATTAATTCTGATTTGTTCTTGCTTAGAAAATATTTTCTTGTTTAGAGTAAAATTAATTCTTGGTTTGTTCTTTCTTAGAAAATATTTGCTTGTTTTAAGTAAAATAAATTCTTGGTTTGTTCTTGCTTAGAAAATATTTGCTTGTTTTAAGTAAAATTAATTCTTGGTTTGTTCTTGCTTAGAAAATATTTGCTTGTTTTAAGTAAAATTAATTCTAGGCTTAAAAAATGTTCTTGATTTTTCTTATTTTAAGAAAATTATTGCTTATAATAAGAATTTTTCAAGAATTTTTTTCTAGGTTAGAATTTACAATTTTGCTGTATAGAATTTTTCTGTTTCACATTTTTTTCTATTTACTATATAGCACTAGCTTTGCACGTATAATTAAGGAATAAGATGATTAAATGTATCAATAATCGTGATTCTTGTAGATAATGCCGCTATTCATCATATACAAGAAGTAATTGACGCTATTAATGCAACTGGAGCCATGGTTATTTTTTTGCCAACGTATTCGCATGACTTTATGCCTTGTGAAGAACTATTTGCACAGACCAAAAGCTACATTCGTGAAAACGACGTCGCTCGGCAAAACTGCCAGGATCCAGAATTGATGGTGTGGGAATCTTTTCTTCAAGTTACAGACGAATAAATAAGAAACTACATTAACCATGCTGATTACACTTGAACAATTTAAATAAATAATAAACATTTTTTATTACAAATTTGACAGTTCACACAATAGTTTTCCTTTTTGTTCTTCAAATTGGTCGGTCGTTAACACTCCAGTTTCTTCTAAGCTTTTTAAATCTTTGAATTGCTGAATAATCATTGAACGGAGTCGAGGCTATAAAATTAAATCAAATATTATCTTAGGCCTGCGCTAAACGTCGTACAATAGACGAATTTAATTCGAATTAACTTCGTCGGTAATGCGACGTCGAGTTAAACGTCGGATTTCAGTCGAATTTAATGGTTTTTACTTGGACCCGTGAAGCCTGAAAACAATTTCTTGAAAACATGGTGGCGAATTGTCACAGGTAGAAGAGAAACATTTAATTCGACGCGACGATAATTCGAACACGCATTATCGTCGCATTATCCGTCTGACTCAGACGAATTTAATTCGTGAGTCGAATTTAATCGAGTTATACGTCGCAGTTTCATGGAATAAAATTCAAACAATTAAATTCGTCGATTGTACGACATTTAGCGGAGGCCTTAATAATGCATAAACGTCTTGACTAGTATTATATAATTTCACTTTAAATATTTCAGTTGTCGTTAAGTATAGAAATAACAAGCATGATGGAATAAAATAACATTGACAACATACCTTTTGTTCCAGGTTGTGAAGCTGCGGCTGAGTTTCTGACGTTTCTAAATTTATAGGATCAGGTTTAGTCGCTGAGGTTGTCGCCATCATAGTCAAAGAAGGGGTTCGCTTAGCTTGACCTGCCTTAATGCCAGTGAAGAAAGGAATTTTGGGGGGCATATCCTGGCTGTTGTGGGTATCGTTACTCTTAAAAAACAAAACAAAAATATATTATAATATACTTGTAAGTTATTTTTAGGGATGAAAAATAATATAGCAGTTGAAGTTTGTATCATTTCTTATAAACATATCAAAACATGAAAGTTATTACATATTACCAGCATTTTAGCTCAAACTCTGAGCTTAAATTCAGGATAATCTGAAGCATGGTTAGTTCTTAGGCGATGAAGTACACCACCGAAGTCTGCAGATAAACTTGAATCTACACGTAATGTAAATGAAATGATGATATTAATGAATACGTATCAGCTAGAATATTAAAAATGTTTAGTTCAAATCATGCACGTGTACCATTTTTGCTGCAATTGCTTGGTGAATCATCTACGGAGTATCTTCGCTTCAAGCCCTTGGATGTTGCCTTGGGTAGAACGTCTGCATCAGCCCACAGTGTTACCCACCCGTCTTTTACCAAAGAATATGCCTCTGCCAGGTTAATATCGTCGGCTATAACAACTCGTCGGTTTTTACCAGCAATGTAACCAAGTTTAAACGAATCAGCTTTATCGGCTGGTGAAAGCTCCGCAGCAAAATTTTCAAACAAAAATCCTCTTATTTCGTTCACACTTTGAAACATCGGCACGTTTTGACGACTGTACGTGTCATATTTAGTTTTATTACACTTGCGCACAACTTTGAGTACAACATGAATTGTCGTTTGTGTCTCCATCTTAGTCACCGTATTATACATGCAATTTGCATGTCTGCAGTTAAATAAAGGGAAACGATAAACGTGCATGTCAACTGCATGCGGTATGAGATTTCCCTAAGGATTTATAATTAGATAAATTCAGGTGAATTTAGATCATTTAGGGTGCACGGTATCGCGTATCGCTTGGAAATTTATCTCTTTATACGTTCAGTTTATACGGTGGTGTGGAGAAAGTTAAGGGAATTTTGAGCATTTATCTTGTTTCTATACGAGTAATAAACACAATTAAATACAAAGATTCCACGAGACACATAACTGCGATGTCCATATTCATAAATTCAACACGTCGGTTTAAAATAATACTAATAGTACTTACTCGAAGCCTTTGTCTGCTGGTTCTGTAAACAATGCGTGACAGCTGCGCACTGTAACATCTTTGATAACCATTTATATAACTGTATTTTGATCCTAGTACATTTTGTCCAGCACTTCTACCGTTTTCTTTATAATATTCTGCTAATTAGAAGAACATTTATATGCCATTATACGGTCTGCCAACGATAGCCGTGCTCAAATTTTCTAAATTTCTAATTTTTTTTACGTCACGTATTTTCGTTCTCGTCGATTTATATATGCAAAGAAAAACTCACTTCATCTACATGCATAAATACAACCTCCCCCCTCTCCATTTCTGTTAACCAAATTGCTCTCAGCCGTCAATCTTTCGACTGTATTTCTATAACAAAACCATACATAATTTAAATAGAAATTCCCAATATACATTGCGCGCTCAATGTTCAAGATACATCCAAAGGACAACCTTTTTTGAATTGACTGTATATATATATATATATATATATATATATATATATATATATATATATATATATATATATATATAGTACAAACGTACTAGTGTAGTATTGCAAATGCTGTCCACTCTCGTCAACTATTCACTCAGAAATTTCTAGCTCATAATTTAATTGTTAGATAAATAGAGAGAGAGAGAGAGAGAGAGAGAGAGAGAGAGAGAGAGAGAGAGAGAGAGAGAGAGAGAGAGAGAGAGAGAGAGAGAGAGAGAGAGAGAGAGAGGTATTACACGGTGGCGAGAAGATATGGGTTTTATGTTCGAGTGGCAAGAACAATATCTCATGCACGAGTGAGCGCAGCGAACGAGTGAGATATTGTTTTTGCCACGAGAACATAAAATCCATATCTTTGAGCTACCGTGTAATGTTCTATTTATTATATAAACATTAATTACAGTGACGACACACATACACGCGATGACGATAAATTTTGTCAGTTAATATATTAGTGAAAAACAGTTTCCTGACCAAAAGCTAAAAGTATATAGGTACAAAACATGCTACACAACAATGGCTTAACCAAGCTTAACCGAATATTAAACTGTATAAAGGTTTTAAAATGTTACTGGCTCTGACTTGATTCATCTGACTCTGATATAATGACTCTTCGTCTTTTTTGACTATGAATCTGCGAAGGTTGTCGCTCGGTTACGCCACTTGGAAAAACATTGACAGTTCCAATTTCGCAATTTTGAAAAAGGCTTCCCTTTGGCATTGCAGATAAACCTGGTAAATAACAAGTTGATGTGCTGGTTGTCTCGTCGATTGAGACCGTATGACCTTGAACTGAATTACTAGAAGCTGATACACTTTGAATGGCAGTAGCATCAGACAATACAGCAGAAATTTGTTGTTGTTTCTTATCTGACAAAGCTGAGTAGTTATTTAGCGAAGTGACGTTTTTATGTCCAGTTATTTGAATGATTTCGTTCGGCGGGATGTCGTTGTCAACAAGCTTCTGAACCAAATGCTTCCTTGTGCTGTGATTTACCAACTTTTTGTCAGTTTCCAACCCAGAATCGTTTACCATCTTCTTCAACATACTTCGCAGTGAATTTACTCCAAAGGGAAAACATTTGTACCACTGTTGTCCTTGTTTTGGGGCTTCGATGTTTACAGCTAAGTAAAACGGAGACCCGTCTGACAACATCTCAGCTGGTCTATGATCACTGTAGGCCAAGTAACTGTTGACAGGACAACGATCTGGGTTACTTTTGTTCTCGTACATTTGAGGCTTTTTTGCTCTAAGGTTTCGTAGGTTTTCGCCAGTGCGTGTTTTTATTTGCCTTTCTTTGCTGAGCTCGACAAAGCGAGTTCCCTGTGAATCTCGTCTTAACTGCAAATCGCCCCAACAAAGATCTCGCTGCTCTTTCCCTGGCCTCATACCAAAATAAGTACAGTTATTTAACAACAAAGTATTAAGTAGAGCTCTTGGCGAGTGTATTCCTAAGACTCCACGATCATAAAACTTAGTGATGTCTTCATCTGACAGCGGCTCAGCAGCGTTCGGCAGATTTCCTCTGCCGAGATATTTCAAATGTTTCTGTTTCTTTTTCAGGGTGTCTTGGATATCGTAAAATTCTTTGTCATTCAAAACAGAGAAACCATAGGGGTTTTTTCGTAGATAACGGTCAATGCTTTGGATAAACGCTCTGATAGACGAGGGCTCGTACTCTTCACCATTTTTCTTTCGTACTGCCAAAAAAAATTTCTTTAAAATCGGTTGAAGATCTCTCGTGGAATATCATTTATTTCTCTGTCCTCCGTACTGTAGTAACTTGAAACAAATTCCTTGAAGATCTTGATATCATATAAAGTTTTTTTTGTTGTATTTTCGTTTTCTTGTTGCTCGCAGAAATTATTAATATCGTCTTCGCTTAACTCTACAAACCTTGAACTGCCGGTAGCCATTTCATGAAAACAACAAGAATGAAAAAGGCGGGAATTTGTCGATATGCCACTCGCGAGCGTAACATACGGAAAATACGCCACTGGGCTCCCGGATGTAGTTACATATGGATTCTACGAGTGTTTTAGTTCAAGGTAAAATACCATATATATATATATATATATATATGTAATACACCGTTAAACTTTTCTGAAGAAGACTCGAAGAACCGAGTTGAAAGCTTAAAACTTTAATAATATAGTCCGGAGAACACTTACTTACTATATATATATATATATATATATATATATGAGCTCGAAATTTCTGAGTGAATAGTTGACGAGAGTGGACAGCATTTGCAATAGTACACTAGTAAGTTTCTACTAAATATATATATATATATATATATAAAAGACATACAGTTAGACCAATATATGACCTGTAATTAGTATTTTGAGATATCAACATAGGAATAGATCATGATGTCATTACTCAATAAATAAACTACTAGTATATGAATTAAGCTTATTTACAACCTCGTACCCAGGGTCTTATCTACGCTCCCCCGCCCTCGCCCACCGCTGCGAAAAGACCCTGGTTGTGGCTGGTCACGTGCATGCCCCCTAAAATTATGGGGGGTTTAATTAACGATTTCAAAAATACTCAGGGAGGAGTGACAAAGGCACAATAATATATTACGTCTGGCGTCGTCAGACTGGCATCTGATCGGGCTGTCTGATCGCAAAATATCTGTTAAAATGAAACCAACAAAAAACAAACTTACTCAGTGTTTATAACAAAACATATATCGTGCTTTCTTCTGTGGTATACGTTGTCAAAGATCATATCGAATCCGAAAGGTAAAGAAACCCCGACGGCCCGAAGAAGATATAGGAATCGTCTATTAAATGCATCGCCGATACTCGTGTCGACTAGACTTTGAAATTGTCGCAGTGTTGGCGATGTGAAATACCTTAAAAATTTGTACAGCAAGGCAAATTTTGAACTGCTTTATTCGGCCGAAATGTTTTACCGCCAAAGACTTCCTCGCGACGATGCTCTTCCTCGTTTAATCCTCGTTTAATCTGCAGGCCATGTGAAAGAGCCAAACCGCTTTCTCTCGCACTAAAATGCATTGACATTTCAGCATGCTCCGATAACCGCAGCGAAAAGTACTAAAAGAAGCGATTCGGCAAAGATCGCAACTATACAACATCAAGACGATTGCCGTCCTTTCACTCGCATTTGTCATCAACAGAAACTCAGGTAAATACAGTTCTTGAATCGTGCTTTTCATTCTTTTTATTAAACTTTATAGTTCGCCTAAATGGCTAAATCTAATATCAGATTTTAGAATACGAGTATTAAAACTGGGCTTGTGTTCTAGCGTTGATTGTGCAGCTTACCAAAGCTTACTACCCCTCCCCTGATATAAAATTCGTTTAGGCGGCACGTGACCAGCCGCAACCAGGGTCTTTTCGTAGCGTGGTGGGCGGGGAGCGGAGAAAAGACCCTGGGTACGAGGTTGGCTTATTTAAGGATTTTACTTACCAATATAAACAGCAAGTTGAATTGAATGTTTGAACACAACTGAACAAGGTAACTCTACCCTATGCACTAGAAAACAAGAGAAAATAATACATGAAATGAATAAGCAAACAAACAAACAAACAAACAAACAAACAAACAAACAAACAAACAAACAAACAAACAAACAAACAAACAAACAAACAAACAAACAAACAAACAAACAAACAAACAAACAAACAAACAAACAAACAAACAAACAAACAAACAAACAAACGAACGAACGAACGAACGAACGAACGAACGAACGAACGAACGAACGAACGAACGAACGAACGAACGAACGACAAACAAACAAACAAACAAACAAACAAACAAACAAACAAACAAACAAACAAACAAACAAACAAACAAACAAACAAACAAACAAACAAACAAACAAACAAACAAACAAACAAACAAACAAACAAACAAACAAACAAACAAACAAACAAACAAACAAACAAACAAACAAACAAACAAACAAACAAACAAACAAACAAACAAACAAACAAACAAACAAACAAACAAACAAACAAACAAACAAACAAACAAACAAACAAACAAACAAACAAACAAACAAACAAGCAAACAAACACACACACACACACACAAAACATACTGTTAGTCTGTTAACAGCAATTTAATATTTCATAATGATGATGAATTCTGCCAGTGATACAGTGAAAATACGCTAATCACAAATAACTTTTACCTCAAAATCTGAATGCTTTAGTTTTACATAAGATAATCCTTATCATGAAAGCAACGCTGGCTAAAGAATGGCAAAAAAGGTAGAATGATTTGAGAGTTTGTTATGAACCACAATTGACTAAATTGAGAAGAGATTCCAACCGCCGTGTTCACGAGTCAAAACTAGATGATGACTTAATACCAAACATTTACTTCAACTACAGTAACTTTAGTATAAAATGGTTTGTATTGGACGACAATCAAACAGGAAATTTGACAACGAGAGCCAGAGAAACTTTCACATTACAATAAGTAGGACAATAGAAAACAAACGATAAATACTCAATCTCTTACCTTGCTCGTAGCCTCGTGCGAGAGAAGCTTCTAGGACTTTCTTGGTTCAACTGGATTTTCATAGCTTTTAGTTAAATCTTTCCGTAAGAACATGTTACTTCGGTGAGGACTGTCTGCCTGATCTCTTCGCAACAAAAAGTCTTTTATTACCAAACGTTTCCATAGCTTGAATCTCAAAAGCCAAAACACCATCACAAATTAATTTAAATTCAAACGTGGCGCGCTGAGATGAGAATCGAAAATGAAATGACGCTATCCCAAGTATCAATGCGCGCTCGTTATCTGCGCGGTTTCGTGGCTGCATGCGCCTGGGTACGACACTGGCAAGACCGAGCCTCTGCACTGGTGATGGCGCTAGCTGTTTAGCCAGAAGTTTTATTACCTGTAGCCTTTCTTTCTGAATTCTGATATGCTATTCTGTTTCAAAATTACACTCACGTGTTAATTCGGAATTATGTCAATGGTCTGATACTGCGGAATGCGGTTGAGTGTTTAATGATGTCCTGAGACACAGATAGTTGCAACGGTTGATTGAACATGTTGTCAAGTGAAATTTTGAACGTTGCTATGTGATCCAAGTGTAGGTGCAGTTTTGGCTTGTTGTCGAAACTTTGGATATGAACTTTTTGCTTGTAATATTCTCCTTATCTTGCTCTTTCGGAGTTCATATAGGCAAACCCCTTAGACAGTAAAATTCTCTGGCATTAGCCAAAGCAAAAAAGGCAGGTGCAAGACAATTAGACCGAGTAAAATAATCTGGCCTTAATTAATTATAGACAGAGTAAAATAGTGTGACAAGTACAGTGTA
Source organism: Paragorgia papillata (assembly GCA_035771165.1). Classification (NCBI taxonomy): domain Eukaryota; kingdom Metazoa; phylum Cnidaria; class Anthozoa; order Scleralcyonacea; family Coralliidae; genus Paragorgia; species Paragorgia papillata. Next base: position 6,429,614 of record JAWNZC010000011.1, on the reverse strand, counting down.
AAATAGTCTGGCATTAGAAAGTGTAAAATAATAAAATCATTCGCATTAGGTAGAATCGAACTAATGGCAATTTTTATCTTGATATGGAATTTCAGGTGAACTGCTTTTTGTATGGAAATAAAATTATTTTAGACCAACGACCAAAATGTTTGCTAATAATATTTATTTTGTAATTTGGCCAACACAAATTTTAATTCCCATAGGGAGCGTATTTTCCTATAGGAATTCCTATTCAAATTGCTATAGGAAAATTTATTCCTGTAGCATCCTATAGGAATTCCTATAGGAAGCATATTTTCCTATAGGAATTCCTATTCAAATTCCTATAGGATCCTATAGGATTTTTTCGTAAGGGAATTGCAATGTCAAGTTGTGTTTAATAGTTGTGTTCGCCTCTCTTGATTAACTGCTTTCGATGGTTAATGTCCATGCACTTGCTACAGAAGAAAGGATAGAAGTTAGCCAGATGAATATATTATAAAAGAAAAGAAAGGAAAAGAGTAGATTTGATTTGATTTTCACGTCTATTTCATTGGTAGGAGGTTTTTATTCAATGAACAGCTTAGCTGACTGATAGGCGCTCAAATGACATAGAATATTTCAGTCTACTAGTTCTCTACAATTACGATAGAAAAATTAGTTCTCGTGACAAGGCAAATCTTCCCTAAGATCAGGAAGATCCCGCAATAATAACGGGAGCAAGGTAAATAATTAACGGCAACTCGACTCAGTCAACTCGCTATTTAAAAGCAAAACTTGCTATTAAGATAACGCGCTATTATTACAACAGTGTATATAGCTATCATTTAAATATCTATACTAGTATACTTACTGTATTATCCATGTACTTGAAGGCTTTGTAGAATACCGTACCACAAACCAGGAAACCAATCTTGACGTGAGACAAGCTGCGCGACAGTTAATGTCAAAGAATAGTTTTGAATTTCGCGGTCAAAGTCTATGTTTGAAATTTGATCATGAAACATCTCGCATTTCAACAAAAACAATGTTCCAGAAAGGTTTCCTGAACGTGTCAGAACAACGTTGTAGAAAAACATTCTACCAACATTAATACAACGTCGTTGCCAATGTCTCTATAAAACTTCTCGAATACTTCTTAAGTACATTTTTTAAGGTTGGCCATTAGAACATTAATTGATTGTAAGGTTAGTCCTTGGGTCAAAATTTCTCTAAAAGTATATTTCAAAAGCTTATTAGTTTTATTAGGAACGTCTGATAACGTTATGTCAACGTAGTAATACAACGTTAAACGAGAACGTTCTCACAACGTACGTGCAAAGTTGTGTAACTTGATCTATTGTGGACAAGAGAAAAACAATGTTGTGGCAAAGTTGTGGCAAAGTTCGGTCCGACCTAAACAAACCACAACCTATAGATACAACGTTACGATTACGTTGTGTGCTAGCTAGGCAGCAAAAGGAAAACCATGTAGGAAATGCAAAGGAATCGGACATTTCGAAAGGGTGTGCAAGACAAAGCAAAGTCGAGGTTCTGGTGGGAAAGATTCTAAGTCAGATGGAAGAAGAGATGACAAAAGCCAGAATGTAAGGCAAGTAGAAGACAATCATAACAGTAATGATGGATATGCATTTAGTATAAGCGACCCAAGTATAACAAGTGAGGGTAAAATATCTGTCCAGATTAGGGACATCCCAATATCGATGGTCATTGACTCTGGTGCTAGCTGTAATGTAATTGATCGCAAGCTGTGGGAACATTTGAAAGCAAGCAGAATTCAGTGTGTGTCAACAAAGAGCTGCCAAAATTTATATCCATATGGTAGTCGACAACCATTAAAAGTGGCTGGCAAATTCACTACAACACTGGTGATCTTGTTATAAAAATTATTGCCCAGCAAAAAAAGCCCTTTTGGGATGTGTTAATAAATCTCTTACTACTACTACTAGTACTACTACTATGATAAAATCAAAAGTCATAAGTAAACATGATAAAAAAGATTTAATAAAGAACTAACGTTTCGTCACTAACCAGCGACATCGTCAGAGTGATAAATATTTACAAAATTGTCTCAGCTTTATACCTAGGCGATTACAAAAATATATGTAATAGGAGAATGATAAATGAGGGAGACGTCAGAAGTGAAGAGTCACCCGCTAAGGTGAGAACTCAGAATAACATTAAAGGAAAGGATCTAATATTAACATTAAGTGATGGATTTATTTTGGATATGAGTAAACTTTCTCGGAGAAGGACATTAAATTCTGAATTACCAGATGATAAAATAGAGAAGTCATCAAACGAGATAGGATGACAAGTTTGACTCACGTGTGTGGAGATACTAGATAAGACTGATTGAGAAACTTTCTTTCCAGTGTAAGGTGAAATGCCCATATGCTCAGAAGCCCTAATGTGTAAATTTCGGCATGTTTCCCCAATATACAAGGAGTTACATCCTTGGCACGTAAATTTGTAAACCACATGAGATCTTAATTGCATAGGAATCCGGTCCTTAAATCGAAAAAAGTTTGAGAGACGGCATACAGGTCGAAATATAATTCGAAGGTTAATGTGCGGATAGGCTGATGAAATTAATCTTCGAAGTTGTGTGCGGATTTGTAAGACGTGATCACCAGTAAAAGGAAAAACAAACGAAATCTGTAACTTAGGCGCCGTGAGAGGTTTGATCGGTGAAAAATTTTTATTCAAAAAAGTGCGAATACATTGATCTAAAAACCGTTCAGGGTATCAATTTTTAAGTAATGAAGTTTTAAATTTTGCAAGTTCTTCATGAAATATCGTATATGACGAACATGAGTTGAAGTATCGAAATAAAAGAGTGTAAATGAGTCCCTTTTTGTAAATCGTAGGCAAAAAGCTTTCAAAATTAGTAAACAATCCGGGAAAAGTCGGCTTGCGGTAAACAGAAGTGATAAAATAGTTGTTGGAACGACTTATATTTATGTCAAGGAATGACAAGGTTTTGTTGTCTTCAACTTCACATGTGAATTTGATGTTACGGTGTTGTGAATTCAAATAGTCAAGGAAGGGTTTGAGATGATCACTAGATCGAAATAGAATAAAAGAATCGTCAACATAAGGCCTGTAAAAAGCCGGTTTAAATTCTGCGGGGAAATTATCCAACCATGTCTTTTCATGGTGCGAAAGAAAAATATTTGCAAGCAGCGGACTAAGTGGAGAGCCCATAGCAACTCCATCTATCTGATCGTAAAACTTTCCATTGAACAAATAATGACAATCTTTAACGGCTAAATTCAAAAGCTCCTTAAATTCGGAAAGAGAAAATCCTTCAAAGAAACGGCTAGTAGAAAACAATTGATTTATAATTATTTCTATGGTTTCGTCAAGTGGGATATTAGTAAATAAAGATGTAACGTCAAAACTAGCCATTACTAACTTGTCAGTGTTAAGGTTAAGCGAAAATAATTCTTGGATAAAAGAAAACGAGTTACTAATTGAATAAGAACCTGAAGAAAGAGGACGGAGTAAACGAACAAGAAACTTAGCTAAATTGTAACAATGAGTCCCGATCGCTGAAAGAATTGGTCGAAGAGGTATGTTAATTTTATGAACCTTAGGCAGTCCGTATAAAATACCTGGTCGGGAGCCCGTTGGTGCTAGATTCTTGTACTGCTCGTCAGAAATTTTGTTAGACTTCTTTAGGTCACGGAGAAACGTTCGCACTTTGGTTTCACGCTTCAAGGTAGTTTTAACAGGATCACCATGCAGGGGGGCGAATTTTGTGGTGTCTTCGAGTAGTTGTTCCATCTTCGTGTTGTCAAGAATAACAACTCCATTCCTTTTGTCAGGTTTGACAATAACGATGTTGTCGTCATCTTTAAGGTTTCTCCGTTTTTACATGTAAACTTACATGTGAAGTTGAAGACAACAAAACCTTGTCATTCCTTGACATAAATATAAGTCGTTCCAACAACTCTTTTATCACTTCTGTTTACCGCAAGCCGACTTTTACCGGATTGTTTACTAATTTTGAAAGCTTTTTGCCTACGATTTACAAAAAGGGACTCATTTACACTCTTTTATTTCGATACTTCAACTTATGTTCGTCATATACGATATTTCATGAAGAACTTGCAAAATTTAAAACTTCCTTACTTAAAAATGGATACCCTTTAGATCAATGTATTCGCACTTTTTTGAATAAAATTTTTTCACCTCCGATCAAACCTCTCACGGCGCCTATAAAGTTACGGATTTCGTTTGTTTTTCGTTTCACTGGTGATCACGGCTTACAAATCCGCACACAACTTCGAAGATTAATTTCATCAGCCTATCCGCACATTAACCTTCGAATTATATTTCGACCTGTATGCCGTCTCTCAAACGTTTTTCGATTTAAGGACCGGATTCCTATGCAATTAAGATCTCATGTGGTTTACAAATTTACGTGCCAAGGATGTAACTCCTTGTATATTGGCGAAACATGCCGAAATTTACACATTAGGGCTTCTGAGCATATGGGCATTTCACCGTACACCGGAAACAAAGTTTCTCAATCAGCCTTATCTAGTATCTCCACACACGTGAGTCAAACTGGTCATCCTATCTCGTTTGATGACTCTCTATTTTATCATCTGGTAATTCAGAATTTAATGTCCTTCTCCGAGAAAGTTTATTCATCTGATCCAAAATACATCCATCACTTAATGTTAATATTAGATCCTTTCCTTTAATGTTATTCTGACTTCTCATCTTCGCGGGTGCTCTTCACTTCTGACGTCTCCCTCATTTATCATTCTCCTATCACATCTATTTTTGTAATCGGCTAGGTATAAAGCTGAGACAATTTTGTAAATATTTATCACTCTGATGATGTCGCTGGGTTAGTGACGAAACGTTAGTTCTTCATTAATTTTTTTTTTTATCATGTTTACTTATGACTTTTGATTTTATCATGGCTTTGTTACGAATTATTTCCTGGGCAATAATTTTTATAACAAGATTACGATTCCCGCCTGGTACCTCGATTTCTACAACACTGGTAGTTGGGGAGAAAAAGTTAGATGAAGTAGAGTTTGTTGTTATCGAAGGAGAAGGGCAAGCATTACTCGGATGGGGAACTGCACTTGCTTTAGGGATCTTGAGACTTGGCCCAGAAGTCAACTCACTTGGTACACCATCCAATGGAAACAAAAGCCAGAAAAACATATTTGAGAAGAACCCAGATTGCTTCATAAGGGGATTGGTAAACTGAAAGATTTTCAACTGAAAATTCCAATTGACGCAGATGTAACACATGTAACCCAGAAAATGCGTCGAGTGCCATTCCATTTGCGTGACAAGCTTAGCGAAAAACTTGATGAACTTATTTAACTTGACATCATCGAGAAAGTAAGTGGACCAAGCTCGTGGGTATCGCCTGTTGTTGTGGTACCTAAACCATCAGGTGATATAAGATTATGTGTTGACATGCGCCAGGCCAACACTGCGGTGAAACGAGAACGATACCCTATACCAAAAATCGACGAGATTCTACAATATTTGAATCAAAGTAAATATTTCAGCAAGCTTGACCTTAACTCAGCCTATCACCAAATTGAACTAGCTCCAGATTCAAGAGATATCACAACATTTGCCACCCACAAGGGACTTTATCGATACAAGCGACTCATGTTTGGTGTAAGCTGTGCTCCTGAAATGTACCAGAAACTGCAGAAAGTTGTCCAGTAGGTGATACAAGAATGTGAAGGTGCTCATAACATTCTGGATGATATGATTGTCCATGCTGAAACAGAAGAGGAAAATGACAGGAGGTTCGAGAACGTGGTAAGGGTGCTAAGCAACAAAGGTTTCACACTAAATCGTGACAAGTGCCAGTTCAAGATGTCAAAGTTAGAATTCATGGGACATGTGTTGTCAGCACGGGGAACTGGCCCAGCAGAGGTGAAAGTGAAAGCAGTCGTGAATGCCCGTGAGCCAAAGAATGCTGCAGAAGTAAGAAGTTTTTTGGGCTTAATTAATTTTACTGTGCGATTTATTCCAGACCTAGCAACAATATTTGCACCATTGAGGGAACTGACAAAAGCAAAAGAGTCTTTTGTTTGTGGACCTGAGTAGTATAAGGAAGAGGGGTTCTGAGTCGGGTGGTGCGGGTGGTGCAAAGAGCACTACCCATGACGTCGCTATTTATGGTCTTATATTAATTTATGCATCTTAGCGGTGTTGTTACCCAATCATGACGTACCCTATCAATCAGTCAAACTGATGTTTACTGAAACAAGTGTTTCACAGTTTACTTAATTAGAGAAATTAAAACGTTTAGGGTTTTAATGTCAACTAAAATTTCGCTAGATTCTCAAAGGATGGACAAAGGGGGTTAGGCGAACGCAAAAATGTATACATTTTTAGAGAAAAACATGGAAACGATGCAAAGGGCATTGGAGCAAGAAATATAATTAGGATTCAAAAGGGAGAAAAAGCGGGTTAGGCGACTTGTTTATAAGTGAAGAAATCGTGAGAAGATAGAATGAGGAATCACTTTGAGAAGCCGTATATATGAAGAACTTCAGATAGTATGAGGAATCAATTCGAAAAGCCGTGAGCTAAGGGGTTTAAAACGTATTTAACACTGGCACATAGTAACGTAAAGCTTGTATGTGAATATTATATTAGATATTTGGTTCGCCTTTCTGGTGTTTATACGTTTAAGAACTTTGCAAAGTTCATCAATGTTCGCTTTGGACGATAACTCTTAGCGAATTGTTAGTCTAAATATATTTTACTGTAGGTGTCTACTTCGGAATATTACAGAGCTTGGTTAAATAATTCGATGCTATGGTTTGGTAGCTTATAAAGAAAAATCAGACTCGTACGTGTAGAACACAAAGGAGAAAATCCATTAGAAAATCATTAAATCAAACTAATGAGCAAAACGCAACGGATTTCCATATATTGTAGAATATTTAATTGTTTTGGTGGGTTAAAGGAGAATAATAAGGGGCATTAGGAAGTATTCGTGCGTGGGCATGTTCGGGCGAGAAAGTCATTAACAGTGTTACCATAGCGAAACCGCGTTGCCGGCTCTGAGCGTCTCCGAGCCCTCGGCTCTTGGCTCCATGCAGCTCCGAGTCCTATAGGAGGAGGAGAAAGAGGAGGAGGAGAAAGAGGAGGAGGAGAAAGAGGAGGAGGAGAAAGAGGAGGAGGAGAAGGAGGAGGAAGAAAAAGAGAAGAAAGAGGAGGAGGAGGAGGAGGAAAAAGAGGAGGAGAAGGAGAAAGAGGAGGAGCAGGAAAAAGAGGAGGAGCAGAAGGAGGAGGAGGAGAAGGAGGAGGAGGAGAAAGTGGAGGAGAAAGAGGAGGAGGAGAAAGAGGAGGAGGAGAAAGAGGAGGAGGAGAAAGAGGAGGAGGAGGAGGAGAAAGAGGAGGAGGAGAAGAAGGAGGAGGAGGAGAAAGAGGAGGAGGACCCCAATCACCCCTGAAGTAACCCCCAAACACCCGGGGTTAACCCCCAAACACCCCTGGGATACCCAATCATCCCTGGGGTAACCGCCAAGCACCCCTGGGTACCCCATACACCCCTGGGGTACCACCAATCACCCCTGGAGTAACCCCCAAACATCCCTGGGGTACCCCAATCACCCTTGGGATACCCCAATTACCCCTGGGGTAGCCCCCAAACACCCCCGTTCTCCGCCTCCTCTTTCTCCTCCTTCTCCTCCTCTTTCTCCTCCTCTTTCTCCTCCTCTTTCTCCTCCTCTTTCTCCTCCTCCTCCTCCTCTTTCTCCTCCTCCTCCTCCTCCTCTTTCTCCTCCTCCTCCTCTTCCTCCTCCTTCTCCTCCTCCTCTTTCTCCTCCTCCACTTTCTCCTCCTCCTCTCCTCTTTCTCCTCCTCCTCCTCTTCCTCCTCCTCCTCTTTCTCCTCCTCCTCCTCCTCCTCCTTCTCCACCTCCTCCTCCTTCTCCTCCTCCTCTTTCTCCTCCTCCTTCTCTTTCTCCTCCTCCTCCTCTTTCTCCTCCTCCTCCTCTTTCTCCTCCTCCTCTTCCTCTTTCTCCTTCTCCTCCTCTTTCTCCTCCTCTTTCTCCTCCTCTTTCTCCTCTTTCTCCTCTTTCTCCTCCTTCTCCTCCTCCTCTTTCTCCTCCTCCCCCTCTTCTTTCTCCTCCTCCTATAGGACTCGGAGCTGCTCGGAGCCAAGAGCCGAGGGCTCGGAGTCGCTTGGAGCCAAGAGCCGAGGGCTCGGAGTCGCTCAGAGCCGGCAACGCGGTTTCGCTATGGTAACACTGCTAATGACCTTCTCGCCCGAACATGCCCACGCATTAATACCTCCTCATGCCCCTTATTATCCTCCTTTAACCCACCAAAACAATTAAATATTCTACCATATATGCAAATCCGTGGTGTTTTGCTCATTAGCAACATTTAATGAGATTCTAATGACTTTTCTCCTTTGTGTTCTATACGTACGAGTCTGATTTTTTTATAAACTACCAAACCATAGCATCGAATTATTTAACCAAGCTCTGTAATATTCCGAAGTAGACTCCGACAATAAAATATATTTAGATTAACAACTCGCTAAGAGTTATCATCCAAAGCGAACCTTGATGAACTTTGCACAGTTCTTAAACGTATAAACACCACAAAAGCGAACCAAATATCTAATATAATATTCACATACAAGCTTTACGTTGCTATGTGCCAGTGTTAATACGTTTCAAACCCCTTAGCTCACGGCTTTTCGAATTGATTCTTCACACTATCTTAAGTTCTTCTTATATACGGCTTAAAGTGATTCCTCGTTCTGTCTTCTCACGAATTCTTCACTTATAAACAAGGGTTAGCACGCAATGATTCTAGGATGACTTATTCTGTTTGAATAATTCCCCACAACTGCTGACTGTCGACCAGTAAGGTAAAGTGCATAAATGAAATTTGGTTCCTATTACTTATAATAAGTCGAGCATCTTTTGAGGACGATCTTCGGGAATTAGTTGGAGAGATATCGGTTATGACGTATTACACGGGGGGTTGAGTAACAGCTAGAGGGTCGTAAAGGAGCCTGAGACGAATGAAGGACGCGACGCGGTTTCGCTATGGTAACACTCCTAATGACCTTCTCGCCTAGACTTGCCCAAGCGCTTAATCCTCCTAATGACCTAATGAGTTTCTCTTTTGTCTCCCGCACGTGCACTGAGGATAAATATACAAATATCACACTTAGTAACAGAAAGCGTAGCAACGCTTTCAAAGTAATAAATCGCTTTGCCTTTAGGTCATATTTCGACACTTAAAATCGTTCTTTTCTCGACTTCTCGAAGTGATTCCTCATCTAAAATATATCTTAAATTCTTCTTACGATATCTTGACTTGCTTTATAAACGAGGGCTTAGTTAGCAATTATTCTAGGATGACTTACTCTGTTTGAATATTTAGGTTCTAACCCTAATATAATATTCATTGCTTATTCAGATAATATTCGAGTTAAGTTATCTCAGCAGATTCAGTCATTTAGAATGTTCAAAACCCACTATATTCCTCCAGACAAGATTTAGGATAAAAATATAAAGCGTGTCTACTAATTTCTTTAGTTCCTTGTAAAGAACGTCTATTTTGTTAGAGTTTATTGTACACATGCTCTGTATGCTTACATGTCCCACAAGTGTTAACTGGTAGTAGGATAAAGTGTATAAATGAAAAGGTAATTACTATTACTTAGAAGGAATATAAGTCGAATGCATTTTGATAATGACGTAACCCAGAACTTCGGAAATCAGTCGGAGAGCTATCGGTTATGACGTAGTTAATATCAGGGGGTTGGATAAAAGCTGGCGTTAGGGGGGAAAGTTAGGGTTAGGAAGTCCCAAAGGAGCCTGAGAAATAATGATGTAAGCATAAATAATGAGGTTAGGGTTTGGAGGTCACAAAGGAGCCTGAGAAATAATGACGTATGCATAAATAACAAGTCGGTATGACGTAATGAATACCGGGGGTTAAATAAAATTTAGGGTTAGGGGATTGGATATTAGCGTCACACCGGGCGTCACACTGAATATTTGATGAGGCGGCATCCCTTTGAATGCTATATGGGGGGGGGGGTATTATCTACTACACCTGTCTAGTGCGGAAACACTTGGATACTTTGAGAAAAATGCTCCAACCACAGTGATCGTAGATGCAAGCCCAGTTGGACTTGGAGCAGTGTTAGTTCAACAGCAGGGGAAGAAAACCGAGTGATCATCTATGCCAGTCGCAGCTTGAGTGATAGAGAACAAAGGTACTCTCAGACGGAGAAAGAGGCCTTGCCAATTGTATGGGCATGCGAGAGGTTTCATGCCTACCTCTATGGAACTGAGTTTGAACTACTAACTGATCATAAGCCTTTAAAATGCATTTTCTCACCAAAGTCAAGAACCTGTGCAAGAATAGAGCGGTGACTGCTTAGGATGCAACCCTACACATTCCTGGTGAAATATATTCCTGGCCCAAAGAATATTGCAGATTCTTTGTCACGTCTTTTGACTCCTGTACCATCCCGAACAACAAACCAAACAGAAGAATATGTGAAGTATGTGGCTCAAGAATCAACCCCAGTTGCCATGACAACTCATGAAATCGAAAGGGCATCTGAAAATGATCCATAGCTACAAGAAGTCAGGAAATGCTTGTTAAATGGAAATTGGTGGAATACTGAATTCAAGGGATACCTTCCTGTTCGACAAGAACTGTGTCCAATTGAGAAACTAATCCTTCGTGGAAACAGGATTGTTGTGCCCAGTCTACTTCAAAAGCAAGTTCTGAATCTAGCCCATGAAGGACATCCTGGAATAGTAGCTATGAAAGATAGGTTGAGAACGAAAGTATGGTGGCCGGGTGTGGATAAGGAAGCTGAAATGTACTGTAAGAGTTGTTTTGGTTGCCAGCTCGTTGCCCAGCCAACTAAACCAGAGCAAATGATTCGCACACAACTGCCTTCTGCTCCATGGCAAGACCTAGCTGCTGACCTCCTAGGACCGCTTCCTTCAGGAGATTATGCCTTTGTGGTAGTAGACTACTACAGCAGATACTTTGAAGTAGAGTTCACCAAGTCAACAACAGCAGAGCCGATTGTGTCTATACTGTCGAAGATGTGTCTATACTGTCGAAGATATTTGTCACTCATGGATTACCTATGTCCTTAAAAACTGACAATGGTCCACAGTTCTTCAGTGAATGTTTTCAGAAGTACATGGAGGGAAATGGAATTGATCGCAGAAGAACGACGCTATTGTGGCCCCAAGCCAAATCTAGCGACAGAATCGCAGTATGTTGAAGCGCTTACGTATTGCTCAAGCCGAGGGTCGGAATTGGAAAACAGAAATGGAAAAGTTTCTTGTAATGTATCGAAGTACACCACACTCCACGACTGGTGTTAGTCCCGCTGAGCTTATTTTTAAAAGAGCTATCAGAAAAAATTACCACAGTTGTCAGAGTGCAGTGTAGAAAATGAAGTGAGAGATCAGGACAGTGAAAGAAAAGCAAAAGGAAAGGAGTATGGAGACAGGAGAAGAAATGCGTTAGATAGTAACATCAAGCAAGGGGATAAAGTATTACTGAGACAAGAGAAAACAAATAAACTGTTTACACCATTTATAAAACAAAAATCTACACCATTTAGTGTTGTTCAAAAGAATGGAAAAAGTGTTCTTGTTGAAGCTGATGGTGTACAGTACCGGAGGAATGTAACCAAAGTAAAGAAACTGATAGAAATAACTGATGAAATACCTGTTGGTGCGGAAGAAACATCCAACTCTTCCAAGCGAGATTTACCTCAACCTGCCAGTGAACCCCCTGAATCATCTGTCCATGATACCGAGGAATCTGACAACCAAGAGAAGATTCTACCACAAGAATGGATGAGCCGTCTTATTCCCGTCCTACTAGAGTAAAGAAACTACCATTAAGATTTCATGACTATGTCGTTGGACATATTAAGTTAGGGTGACCCTTAAATATTTGGCTTAAAGTTAAACTTGAACTGATTTAAAGTTGATTTCAATTTGGTAGTTGATGTTCCAAAAACATTTACTATTCAAGACTCTCAGCACAGTTTTGTTTGTTTGTGATTATTCCAACCTAGATTTTAAAGAAGGGAGGAATGTAGTGCTTGACAGTTATACCTACCCCTACCCCCTGTGTATGTATTTTAATGTAAGGGGCGGCCATGTTCTGTGACAGGGGTTGTTGTCATGTGGCGGTTCAATTCGACTGTTGTATGTTGTTTCTGTTGTTTAAATAAAGACTAATATATTACAGTATTGTCCATTGATACTATACACTATATAATGTATTAAGTTTCCCACTAACAGTGTAATAAAAATAGCATAGATGGAAAAATTGAAGTATGTTCTATGGATGGTTTTACCCCCAAGGGAACTCGTATATATGGTTTCTAAATGGTTCGATATTTGTTACTTTAGTTCATATGTTTATGGTGTTGGTTCGTACTCTTTATCAATTATCAGGACTGGGGAATACAGTATTTGTTGACGTACTGTAGACAGAAAACATTTCAATTTTAATGAGAAAGGATGAATTTTCAGATGTCGTTTGTTTATAGTGTTAACAAAAGGCAAAGAGTTACTACCAACTCACTTGTCCCTTTTTTAAATAATTAACTCAGCCATTCGGCTCGACAACAGTAGATGACCCCCCCATAGGGATGCCGCCTCATTAATATTCAGCATGACTCACGCATGACTCACACATGACTCACGCATGACTCACGAATGACTCACGCATGACGAACGGAGTAACAGAATAATAGAATAATAGGACATGTTTGGACAAGACTGGGATAATTAGTGCGCATGAAGCTATATAAGCTCGGGGTTGAGATATAATCACTACGATATTAGGATTACAACTGGTCTGGTCGGCTAAGTTCGTTGGACGATTCTACACTTGTTCGAGACTTTAGAGAAGGATTGGAACGTTTGTTGAAAGCATTAGAAAATCTACCGTTGGATTAGAATACAACTACAATGGAATGTTTACACGGTGAACCTGCATCTTCGACAATTACACAGAAGGGTACGTTTTGGTTCTGTGGACAGAAACCTAGTTGCGAGTTCTTTTGCCCAGAAGAAGATTGCTACATGTTTGGAAAAGCCATAGCCTCCTTCCATGAAAGTGGATGTATACATCCAAGGTGCTATGGCCATGGACGACTAGCACAGATGCGAATGGTTAAAGATAAGATGAAAGAAAGTTACGGGAGACCATACTTTGTTTGCTCCGAACGAGGAAATCCCTGATCGTTTTGGCAATGGGCTGATGTCTTCGAGGGTATCAAACCATTATGTCGACATGGTCTGGTTTGTCGTACTAGCAAAGTCAAGAAAGAAAGTCCTAATCAAGGTCGTCTATTTTACTCGTGTCCCCACGAGAGAGAAAACTGCTGTGACTTTTTCGAATGGAAACCTGAAGAAGATCCCCTTGAACCATTTTCCACTGTTCTGTTTAGTATGCCACCATCTTATAGATATACAGTCAAAAAGACTGAAGAGACATTCACGAGCCATGAAACTGATCATAAGAAAGCCTACGAAGAGTACCTTTTTCAAAAGTCGGTAAATGACTTGACTATAGACTTGGAAAAACTGCACGTTTGCTGAACATGTATAATTTTGTATTCTAATTATCTATCTAATAAATATATGTTTATACCTGACTTTTTTTGTGATTCATTTATCTCCAACTTTGGTCGTGTGAACACGAATTGTTATAGACCAATACAGCGCGCATACGCTATGGATACAATTTTTGATGAATTAAAACAACATAACATTGATATCGATAAAGATACGTTTTCATTTTATATTCAGACATGTCTTGACGATCGTCGACACCTGTTTGATAGTTTTAGCGATCAATTAGATCGTGTGAACCTTCATCATATCTATGAAGAAATGGATCTAAATAATTTTGGAAGAATAGTCGCTTATCTCGCTTTCGTGTACAGAGTTAGCGATTCGTACGATAACCAAACGGTTCGAGAGGCCGTTCGACGAACGGTGAATGATTTCCACAACGTAGATTTATCACAATACAAGAGGCGTAAGAATTCTTCGTTACGAATGCTTGGTCAACTGTTCCAGAGATTAATATATGCATATATCGCCTGAGTGTATATATATTGCGTCGTTGCCTGTTTTCATTCATTTACCTCTAACCTTAATTGTGTGAACATGACTTGCTGTTGCGGTTTACTACAAATAGCCCTTCGTAATATTTTTCGAAAGATTCGCTGCATCTCGGCGTGCTGTGGGGGGAAGATTGTGATACAGGCATCCGAATTAGATGGCGGAGCTATACCTTCACGACCTGTTTTACAACCCAAAAAGTCCAGCAAGTTTTGGAGGCGTAGATGCCTTATACCGTGTCGTAAAAAGTGACGGAAAATTCCAAATATCCCGAAACAAGATAAAAACATGGCTTAGACAGCAAGATACCTATACTTTGCATAAACCCGTACGATATAATTTCAAGCGAAATCGTGTTATTGTTGGAGCGATGGATGAACAATGGGAGGCGGATCTAGTAATTATGGACTCGCTTAGTAAAACAAATAATGGTTATAAATACGTTTTAACTATTATTGATGTACTGTCCAAATTTGCGTGGGTGGAACCATTAAAAACAAAGACTGCAGAGAGTCTGGTTAAAGCCTTTGAAAAGATACTAAAGAAAGTGCCAATACATTTTTTCTGAGCTCACGGCTTTTCGGATCTGGGGTCATCTTTGCCAAGTCGCTTTCTTTCCAATCCGAAGAGCTTCCCAGTTATGAAAGAAATTATGTTTAAGCGTTGGTTGTTTAACGGTAGGAGGCGGTGTTACAAAATAGGTTTTAGGTGTAGCAGGAGCTGTAGGGAAAATCCACGGAAGATCGTCAGTTTCTTGCTTTATCTTTGGTGTCAAATTTTCTGAAGTTTTTGGTGGCTGAGTTTGAAGATTAGTCTGAGGTTGAGACTGATTCTGCAGTTGGTTTTGAAACGTCAGAAAACGTAACTGATTGGAGTAGAGTATGCTCTTTTCTTCAGGTGTTAACTGTGGCGCTTGTACAATATCTTGCATTTTTTGTTCTGTATTGTACATGGCATTAACGATCGGAGGTAATTGATAGGATTGCTTTTGTATGAAACTACCAAGCTATTGCTGCAGGCTGGAGCTATTTTCTCCGGGTAGAACATTGGTCTTGAGGCGGTGATCGTCGTCCGTAGTTGGCTTTAGATCAAGCATTAAATAACCATGAGGGCGACTTGTGGCTTCCTCGGAGGAGAAAGAGGAGGAGGAGAAAGAGGAGGAGGAGGAGGAGGAGGAGAAAGAGGAGGGGAAAGAGGAGGAGGAGGAGGAGAAAGAGGAGGAGGAGGAGAAAGAGGAGGAGGAGGAGGAGGAGAAAGAGCAGGAGAATGAGCAGGAGGAGGAGGAGGAGAAATAGGAGCAGGAGGAGGAGCAAGAGGAGGAGGAGCAGGAGAAAGAGGAGGAGGAGAAAGATAAATATATAATACGAAATTCTCTAGAAGTATTTATTCTGCTCATGCTCTTCAATGAGTGAACATGTCTTATGTTTGCAGCACTTGTGGAAAAACGTTTTCAACACTATTCAACATGCAACGTCATATAAAAATTCCCATAAAAACAGTACTTATTCAAGACCAGCATATCTTCTCACTGACGCAACAGTCATGCAGCATCCGTTCACATGCATTGTTGCAGGGTGTACTCAGAGCGCGGCAAAACAGTATGGGTGAAGACACTTCTGGAAAACGCCAAAACTACGATTAATCCTCCTCCCGAACGTATCATTTGGTGTTATGGACAGTTGCAGCCCATGTATTCAGAAATGATCAAGACAATACCAGGCATTGAGCTTAGCGAAGGCATAGCCTCTGATATAGACTCTGATAATTTTCGTGATGTTTCTAAGCGAAACCTTATTGTTCTTGACGATCTTATAGATCAGTCAGGAAGAGATAAACGTATTGCTAGTTTATTTACTAAGGGAAGTCATCACCGGAATCTCTCCGTGATTTATATTGTTCAGAACATATTTCACCAAGGAAAGGAAACCAGAAACATCAGCCTCAACGCACACTATATCGTACTATTCAAGTCTCCGAGGGATAAGCAACAAATTTCTGTCTTGGCACGGCAGGTGAACCCAGGTCATGTCCATGAATTTATGAAGAGTTACGAGGAAGCCACAAGTCGCCCTCATGGTTATTTAATGCTTGATCTAAAGCCGACTACGGACGACGATCACCGCCTCAAGACCAATATTCTACCCGGAGAAAATAGCTCCAGCCTGCAGCAACAGCTGGGTAGTTTCATACAAAAGCAATCCTATCAATTACTTCCGATCGTTAATGCCATGTACAATACAGAACAAAAAATGCAAGATATTGTACATGCGCCACAGTTAACACCTGAAGAAAAGAGCATACTCTACTCCAATCAGTTAGGACGTTTTCTGACGTTTCAAAACCAACTGCAGAATCAGTCTCAACCTCTGACTAATCTTCAAACTCAGCCACCAAAAACTTCAGAAAATTTGACACCAAAGATAAAGCAAGAAACTGACGATCTTCCGTGGAGTTTCCCTACAGCTCCTGCTACACCTAAAACCTATTTTGTAACACCGCCTCCTACCGTTAAACAACCAACGCTTCAACATAATTTCTTTCATAACTGGGAAAGCTCTTCGGATTGGAAAGAAAGCGACTTGGCAAAGATGACCCCAGATCCGAAAAGCCGTGAGCTCAGAAAAAACGTATTGGCACTTTCTTTGTATCTTTTCAAAGGCTTTAACCAGACTCTCTGCAGTCTTTGTTTTTAATGGTTCCACCCACGCAAATTTGGACAGTACATCAATAACAGTTAAAACGTATTTATAACCATTATTTGTTTTACTAAGCGAGTCCATAATTACTACAATCCTGGCCAAAATTATGTGGACAGTCCACTCTAAACAAACAAATTAATGTTCATACATATTCTTTCCCACCATTGCGCCCCCCGGCCCCCTTTTCAATGTTGCATCCCACAATACATTTTTATCAAGTCCAGTTCGTTCATTTATCAACATTGAAAGGGGGGACGGGGGCCAAGGGGCCTATTTTTTCAAGATAACAAGGGAAATACCAGACACAGAGATTTATGCACGCGCTGTCCACACTAATTTTTGCCAGGATTATCTGAAAATATGACTGAGTAGAAATGCCAAATTTAAGCGTTTATAATTGACCTAAGACGGCGCATAATAGGGTTGTTTGTTTAACAGAGATCATAAGGCGTATGTTCATGTTTTTTCAACCTTATTTATTTGTGATAAAAGAGGCCTATTGTTTTCAATGTTAAGTGGTATTTATGCTGTCAGCAGTGACATCTATTAGAACGAACGTGTTTGATTAAACGAACCGGCGTGTAATAATGAGACTATATATTGAAATAGAAATGAAGCTATGCAAAAAGCTTATATCTTATCAACATTACATGCGAGACATTTAGGTTACGTAGCTAATGACGTTTTTAATAGTTTAATGGATCACTGAGGTCGGCCGGAAGTTCGACGGTACACAGTTGTGCACCGTTGGTTTAAAGAATACACAAGCAATTCATTTTACTATCACAGTACACAGCTGTGTACCGTTGAATTTATTTATCCCACAACTCAAGTAAATAAAATAATTAACGTTCAGAAAATATTTATAAGAGTACATGGCGTTGTTACGTACGCGTAACTTACTTAAACAGACGGGATCGGAGTAACAATTTACATTAATTTAGTATTTCAGCTTTATTCCTTTCCGACTTAATATAGTTGCAATGCGCTTAGGCATACGTTGGATTGTGCGATCATTGAGGTCAACACTCAAGTTATCCAAACACCGAAAGACTCTGTCCTGAAAAGCCTGAAATGGCTCATTTGTTACACGCAAATGTATCGCCTCTTCTTCTAGCTGTTTTTTTACGATATGAAAATATTTTCGATTCGATTTAAGACAGGGGATCGCGCCGATATTCGATGTTGAGTGCATTCAATATCTTGTAATATGATAGCGCAATTCCACTGTTTTGAAAAGGGCAATTGGTGACGGAATTATTTAGCAACTTAAACCAAAGTCATCAGTAGAAAAGTAAACGAGCACAAAATAGTCATTAAGTTGTTCTAGACCAAAAAATGCGACCTGAAAAGACCGTCACTACAAAAACTTCTTATACTACAGATTTGCTGTTAAAGCTCACTAAACAGTGAATTTGTTCACGAAAGCCATTGTCACGTTTGAAATATTACATCGGAAGCCTTGTGATAAGAGAAATTTCCAAAAGTTTTATCTTGTTTTTTCTCAATCCTGGCCAAAATTATGTGGACAGTCCACTCTAAACAAACAAATTAATGTTCATACATATTCTTTCCCCCCATTGCGCCCCCCGGCCCCCTTTTCAATGTTGCATCCCACAATACATTTTTATCAAGTCCAGTTCGTTCATTTATCAACATTGAAAGGGGGGACGGGGGCCAAGGGGCCTATTTTTTCAAGATAACAAGGGAAATACCAGACACAGAGATTTATGCACGCGCTGTCCACACTAATTTTTGCCAGGATTATCTGAAAATATCACTGAGTAGAAATGCCAAATTTAAGCGTTTATAATTGACCTAAGACGGCGCATAATAGGGTTGTTTGTTTAACAGAGATCATAAGGCGTATGTTCATGTTTTTTCAACCTTATTTATTTGTGATAAAACAGGCCTATTGTTTTCAATGTTAAGTGGTATTTATGCTGTCAGCAGTGACATCTATTAGAACGAACGTGTTTGATTAAACGAACCTGCGTGTAATAATGAGACTATATATTGAAATAGAAATGAAGCTATGCAAAAAGCTTATATCTTATCAACATTACATGCGAGACATTTAGGTTACGTAGCTAATGACGTTTTAATAGTTTAATGGATCACTGAGGTCGGCCGGAAGTTCGACGGTACACAGTTGTGCACCGTTGGTTTAAAGAATACACAAGCAATTCATTTTACTATCACAGTACACAGCTGTGTACCGTTGAATTTATTTATCCCACAACTCAAGTAAATAAAATAATTAACGTTCAGAAAATATTTATAAGAGTACATGGCGTTGTTACGTACGCGTAACTTACTTAAACAGACGGGATCGGAGTAACAATTTACATTAATTTAGTATTTCAGCTTTATTCCTTTCCGACTTAATATAGTTGCAATGCGCTTAGGCATACGTTGGATTGTGCGGTCATTGAGGTCAACACTCAAGTTATCCAAACACCGAAAGACTCTGTCCTGAAAAGCCTGAAATGGCTCATTTGTTACACGCAAATGTATCGCTACTTCTTCTAGCTGTTTTTTTTACGATATGAAAATATTTTCGATTTGATTTAAGACAGGGGATCGCGCCGATATTCGATGTTGAGTGCATTCAATATCTTGTAATATGATAGCGCAATTCCACTGTTTTGAAGAGGGCAATTGGTGACGGAATTATTTAGCAACTTAAACCAAAGTCATCAGTAGAAAAGTAAACGAGCACAAAATAGTCATTAAGTTGTTCTAGACCAAAAAATGCGACCTGAAAAGACCGTCACTACAAAAACTTCTTATACTACAGATTTGCTGTTAAAGCTCACTAAACAGTGAATTTGTTCACGAAAGCCATTGTCACGTTTGAAATATTACATCGGAAGCCTTGTGATAAGAGAAATTTCCAAAAGTTTTATCTTGTTTTTTCTCAATCCTGGCCAAAATTATGTGGACAGTCCACTCTAAACAAACAAATTAATGTTCATACATATTCTTTTCCCCCAATTGCGCCCCCTGGCCCCCTTTTCAATGTTGCATCCCACAATACATTTTTATCAAGTCCAGTTCGTTCATTTATCAACATTGAAAGGGGGGACGGGGGCCAAGGGGCCTATTTTTTCAAGATAACAAGGGAAATACCAGACACAGAGATTTATGCACGCGCTGTCCACACTAATTTTTGCCAGGATTGTCTGAAAATATGACTGAGTAGAAATGCCAAATTTAAGCGTTTATAATTGACCTAAGACGGCGCATAATAGGGTTGTTTGTTTAACAGAGATCATAAGGCGTATGTTCATGTTTTTTCAACCTTATTTATTTGTGATAAAAGAGGCCTATTGTTTTCAATGTTAAGTGGTATTTATGCTGTCAGCAGTGACATCTATTAGAACGAACGTGTTTGATTAAACGAACCGGCGTGTAATAATGAGACTATATATTGAAATAGAAATGAAGCTATGCAAAAAGCTTATATCTTATCAACATTACATGCGAGACATTTAGGTTACGTAGCTAATGACGTTTTTAATAGTTTAATGGATCACTGAGGTCGGCCGGAAGTTCGACGGTACACAGTTGTGCACCGTTGGTTTAAAGAATACACAAGCAATTCATTTTACTATCACAGTACACAGCTGTGTACCGTTGAATTTATTTATCCCACAACTCAAGTAAATAAAATAATTAACGTTCAGAAAATATTTATAAGAGTACATGGCGTTGTTACGTACGCGTAACTTACTTAAACAGACGGGATCGGAGTAACAATTTACATTAATTTAGTATTTCAGCTTTATTCCTTTCCGACTTAATATAGTTGCAATGCGCTTAGGCATACGTTGGATTGTGCGATCATTGAGGTCAACACTCAAGTTATCCAAACACCGAAAGACTCTGTCCTGAAAAGCCTGAAATGGCTCATTTGTTACACGCAAATGTATCGCCTCTTCTTCTAGCTGTTTTTTTTACGATATGAAAATATTTTCGATTCGATTTAAGACAGGGGATCGCGCCGATATTCGATGTTGAGTGCATTCAATATCTTGTAATATGATAGCGCAATTCCACTGTTTTGAAGAGGGCAATTGGTGACGGAATTATTTAGCAACTTAAACCAAAGTCATCAGTAGAAAAGTAAACGAGCACAAAATAGTCATTAAGTTGTTAAGACCAAAAAATGCGACCTGAAAAGACCGTCACTACAAAAACTTCTTATACTACAGATTTGCTGTTAAAGCTCACTAAACAGTGAATTTGTTCACGAAAGCTATTGTCACGTTTGAAATATTACATCGGAAGCCTTGTGATAAGAGAAATTTCCAAAAGTTTTATCTTGTTTTTTCTCGTTCCTGGCCAAAATTATGTGGACAGTCCACTCTAAACAAACAAATTAATGTTCATACATATTCTTTCCCCCAATTGCGCCCCCTGGCCCCCTTTTCAATGTTGCATCCCACAATACATTTTTATCAAGTCCAGTTCGTTCATTTATCAACATTGAAAGGGGGGACGGGGGCCAAGGGGCCTATTTTTTCAAGATAACAAGGGAAATACCAGACACAGAGATTTATGCACGCGCTGTCCACACTAATTTTTGCCAGGATTGTCTGAAAATATGACTGAGTAGAAATGCCAAATTTAAGCGTTTATAATTGACCTAAGACGGCGCATAATAGGGTTGTTTGTTTAACAGAGATCATAAGGCGTATGTTCATGTTTTTTTCAACCTTATTTATTTGTGATAAAAGAGGCCTATTGTTTTCAATGTTAAGTGGTATTTATGCTGTCAGCAGTGACATCTATTAGAACGAACGTGTTTGATTAAACGAACCGGCGTGTAATAATGAGACTATATATTGAAATAGAAATGAAGCTATGCAAAAAGCTTATATCTTATCAACATTACATGCGAGACATTTAGGTTACGTAGCTAATGACGTTTTTAATAGTTTAATGGATCACTGAGGTCGGCCGGAAGTTCGACGGTACACAGTTGTGCACCGTTGGTTTAAAGAATACACAAGCAATTCATTTTACTATCACAGTACACAGCTGTGTACCGTTGAATTTATTTATCCCACAACTCAAGTAAATAAAATAATTAACGTTCAGAAAATATTTATAAGAGTACATGGCGTTGTTACGTACGCGTAACTTACTTAAACAGACGGGATCGGAGTAACAATTTACATTAATTTAGTATTTCAGCTTTATTCCTTTCCGACTTAATATAGTTGCAATGCGCTTAGGCATACGTTGGATTGTGCGATCATTGAGGTCAACACTCAAGTTATCCAAACACCGAAAGACTCTGTCCTGAAAAGCCTGAAATGGCTCATTTGTTACACGCAAATGTATCGCCTCTTCTTCTAGCTGTTTTTTTACGATATGAAAATATTTTCGATTCGATTTAAGACAGGGGATCGCGCCGATATTCGATGTTGAGTGCATTCAATATCTTGTAATATGATAGCGCAATTCCACTGTTTTGAAAAGGGCAATTGGTGACGGAATTATTTAGCAACTTAAACCAAAGTCATCAGTAGAAAAGTAAACGAGCACAAAATAGTCATTAAGTTGTTAAGACCAAAAAATGCGACCTGAAAAGACCGTCACTACAAAAACTTCTTATACTACAGATTTGCTGTTAAAGCTCACTAAACAGTGAATTTGTTCACGAAAGCCATTGTCACGTTTGAAATATTACATCGGAAGCCTTGTGATAAGAGAAATTTCCAAAAGTTTTATCTTGTTTTTTCTCGTTCCTGGCCAAAATTATGTGGACAGTCCACTCTAAACAAACAAATTAATGTTCATACATATTCTTTCCCCCAATTCCGCCCCCTGGCCCCCTTTTCAATGTTGCATCCCACAATACATTTTTATCAAGTCCAGTTCGTTCATTTATCAACATTGAAAGGGGGGACGGGGGCCAAGGGGCCTATTTTTTCAAGATAACAAGGGAAATACCAGACACAGAGATTTATGCACGCGCTGTCCACACTAATTTTTGCCAGGATTGTCTGAAAATATGACTGAGTAGAAATGCCAAATTTAAGCGTTTATAATTGACCTAAGACGGCGCATAATAGGGTTGTTTGTTTAACAGAGATCATAAGGCGTATGTTCATGTTTTTTCAACCTTATTTATTTGTGATAAAAGAGGCCTATTGTTTTCAATGTTAAGTGGTATTTATGCTGTCAGCAGTGACATCTATTAGAACGAACGTGTTTGATTAAACGAACCGGCGTGTAATAATGAGACTATATATTGAAATAGAAATGAAGCTATGCAAAAAGCTTATATCTTATCAACATTACATGCGAGACATTTAGGTTACGTAGCTAATGACGTTTTTAATAGTTTAATGGATCACTGAGGTCGGCCGGAAGTTCGACGGTACACAGTTGTGCACCGTTGGTTTAAAGAATACACAAGCAATTCATTTTACTATCACAGTACACAGCTGTGTACCGTTGAATTTATTTATCCCACAACTCAAGTAAATAAAATAATTAACGTTCAGAAAATATTTATAAGAGTACATGGCGTTGTTACGTACGCGTAACTTACCTAAACAGACGGGATCGGAGTAACAATTTACATTAATTTAGTATTTCAGCTTTATTCCTTTCCGACTTAATATAGTTGCAATGCGCTTAGGCATACGTTGGATTGTGCGGTCATTGAGGTCAACACTCAAGTTATACAAACACCGAAAGACTCTGTCCTGAAAAGCCTGAAATGGCTCATTTGTTACACGCAAATGTATCGCCTCTTCTTCTAGCTGTTTTTTTTACGATATGAAAATATTTTCGATTCGATTTAAGACAGGGGATCGCGCCGATATTCGATGTTGAGTGCATTCAATATCTTGTAATATGATAGCGCAATTCCACTGTTTTGAAAAGGGCAATTGGTGACGGAATTATTTAGCAACTTAAACCAAAGTCATGAGTAGAAAAGTAAACGAGCACAAAATAGTCATTAAGTTGTTAAGACCAAAAAATGCGACCTGAAAAGACAGTCACTACAAAAACTTCTTATACTACAGATTTGCTGTTAAAGCTCACTAAACAGTGAATTTGTTCACGAAAGCCATTGTCACGTTTGAAATATTACATCGGAAGCCTTGTGATAAGAGAAATTTCCAAAAGTTTTATCTTGTTTTTTCTCGTTCCTGGCCAAAATTATGTGGACAGTCCACTCTAAACAAACAAATTAATGTTCATACATATTCTTTCCCCCAATTCCGCCCCCTGGCCCCCTTTTCAATGTTGCATCCCACAATACATTTTTATCAAGTCCAGTTCGTTCATTTATCAACATTGAAAGGGGGGACGGGGGCCAAGGGGCCTATTTTTTCAAGATAACAAGGGAAATACCAGACACAGAGATTTATGCACGCGCTGTCCACACTAATTTTTGCCAGGATTGTCTGAAAATATGACTGAGTAGAAATGCCAAATTTAAGCGTTTATAATTGACCTAAGACGGCGCATAATAGGGTTGTTTGTTTAACAGAGATCATAAGGCGTATGTTCATGTTTTTTCAACCTTATTTATTTGTGATAAAAGAGGCCTATTGTTTTCAATGTTAAGTGGTATTTATGCTGTCAGCAGTGACATCTATTAGAACGAACGTGTTTGATTAAACGAACCGGCGTGTAATAATGAGACTATATATTGAAATAGAAATGAAGCTATGCAAAAAGCTTATATCTTATCAACATTACATGCGAGACATTTAGGTTACGTAGCTAATGACGTTTTTAATAGTTTAATGGATCACTGAGGTCGGCCGGAAGTTCGACGGTACACAGTTGTGCACCGTTGGTTTAAAGAATACACAAGCAATTCATTTTACTATCACAGTACACAGCTGTGTACCGTTGAATTTATTTATCCCACAACTCAAGTAAATAAAATAATTAACGTTCAGAAAATATTTATAAGAGTACATGGCGTTGTTACGTACGCGTAACTTACCTAAACAGACGGGATCGGAGTAACAATTTACATTAATTTAGTATTTCAGCTTTATTCCTTTCCGACTTAATATAGTTGCAATGCGCTTAGGCATACGTTGGATTGTGCGGTCATTGAGGTCAACACTCAAGTTATACAAACACCGAAAGACTCTGTCCTGAAAAGCCTGAAATGGCTCATTTGTTACACGCAAATGTATCGCCTCTTCTTCTAGCTGTTTTTTTTACGATATGAAAATATTTTCGATTCGATTTAAGACAGGGGATCGCGCCGATATTCGATGTTGAGTGCATTCAATATCTTGTAATATGATAGCGCAATTCCACTGTTTTGAAAAGGGCAATTGGTGACGGAATTATTTAGCAACTTAAACCAAAGTCATGAGTAGAAAAGTAAACGAGCACAAAATAGTCATTAAGTTGTTAAGACCAAAAAATGCGACCTGAAAAGACAGTCACTACAAAAACTTCTTATACTACAGATTTGCTGTTAAAGCTCACTAAACAGTGAATTTGTTCACGAAAGCCATTGTCACGTTTGAAATATTACATCGGAAGCCTTGTGATAAGAGAAATTTCCAAAAGTTTTATATTGTTTTTTCTCGTTCCTGGCCAAAATTATGTGGACAGTCCACTCTAAACAAACAAATTAATGTTCATACATATTCTTTCCCCCAATTCCGCCCCCTGGCCCCCTTTTCAATGTTGCATCCCACAATACATTTTTATCAAGTCCAGTTCGTTCATTTATCAACATTGAAAGGGGGGACGGGGGCCAAGGGGCCTATTTTTTCAAGATAACAAGGGAAATACCAGACACAGAGATTTATGCACGCGCTGTCCACACTAATTTTTGCCAGGATTGTCTGAAAATATGACTGAGTAGAAATGCCAAATTTAAGCGTTTATAATTGACCTAAGACGGCGCATAATTGGGTTGTTTGTTTAACAGAGATCATAAGGCGTATGTTCATGTTTTTTCAACCTTATTTATTTGTGATAAAAGAGGCCTATTGTTTTCAATGTTAAGTGGTATTTATGCTGTCAGCAGTGACATCTATTAGAACGAACGTGTTTGATTAAACGAACCGGCGTGTAATAATGAGACTATATATTGAAATAGAAATGAAGCTATGCAAAAAGCTTATATCTTATCAACATTACATGCGAGACATTTAGGTTACGTAGCTAATGACGTTTTTAATAGTTTAATGGATCACTGAGGTCGGCCGGAAGTTCGACGGTACACAGTTGTGCACCGTTGGTTTAAAGAATACACAAGCAATTCATTTTACTATCACAGTACACAGCTGTGTACCGTTGAATTTATTTATCCCACAACTCAAGTAAATAAAATAATTAACGTTCAGAAAATATTTATAAGAGTACATGGCGTTGTTACGTACGCGTAACTTACCTAAACAGACGGGATCGGAGTAACAATTTACATTAATTTAGTATTTCAGCTTTATTCCTTTCCGACTTAATATAGTTGCAATGCGCTTAGGCATACGTTGGATTGTGCGGTCATTGAGGTCAACACTCAAGTTATACAAACACCGAAAGACTCTGTCCTGAAAAGCCTGAAATGGCTCATTTGTTACACGCAAATGTATCGCCTCTTCTTCTAGCTGTTTTTTTTACGATATGAAAATATTTTCGATTCGATTTAAGACAGGGGATCGCGCCGATATTCGATGTTGAGTGCATTCAATATCTTGTAATATGATAGCGCAATTCCACTGTTTTGAAAAGGGCAATTGGTGACGGAATTATTTAGCAACTTAAACCAAAGTCATGAGTAGAAAAGTAAACGAGCACAAAATAGTCATTAAGTTGTTAAGACCAAAAAATGCGACCTGAAAAGACAGTCACTACAAAAACTTCTTATACTACAGATTTGCTGTTAAAGCTCACTAAACAGTGAATTTGTTCACGAAAGCCATTGTCACGTTTGAAATATTACATCGGAAGCCTTGTGATAAGAGAAATTTCCAAAAGTTTTATCTTGTTTTTTCTCGTTCCTGGCCAAAATTATGTGGACAGTCCACTCTAAACAAACAAATTAATGTTCATACATATTCTTTACCCCAATTCCGCCCCCTGGCCCCCTTTTCAATGTTGCATCCCACAATACATTTTTATCAAGTCCAGTTCGTTCATTTATCAACATTGAAAGGGGGGACGGGGGCCAAGGGGCCTATTTTTTCAAGATAACAAGGGAAATACCAGACACAGAGATTTATGCACGCGCTGTCCACACTAATTTTTGCCAGGATTGTCTGAAAATATGACTGAGTAGAAATGCCAAATTTAAGCGTTTATAATTGACCTAAGACGGCGCATAATTGGGTTGTTTGTTTAACAGAGATCATAAGGCGTATGTTCATGTTTTTTCAACCTTATTTATTTGTGATAAAAGAGGCCTATTGTTTTCAATGTTAAGTGGTATTTATGCTGTCAGCAGTGACATCTATTAGAACGAACGTGTTTGATTAAACGAACCGGCGTGTAATAATGAGACTATATATTGAAATAGAAATGAAGCTATGCAAAAAGCTTATATCTTATCAACATTACATGCGAGACATTTAGGTTACGTAGCTAATGACGTTTTTAATAGTTTAATGGATCTCTGAGGTCGGCCGGAAGTTCGACGGTACACAGTTGTGCACCGTTGGTTTAAAGAATACACAAGCAATTCATTTTACTATCACAGTACACAGCTGTGTACCGTTGAATTTATTTATCCCACAACTCAAGTAAATAAAATAATTAACGTTCAGAAAATATTTATAAGAGTACATGGCGTTGTTACGTACGCGTAACTTACCTAAACAGACGGGATCGGAGTAACAATTTACATTAATTTAGTATTTCAGCTTTATTCCTTTCCGACTTAATATAGTTGCAATGCGCTTAGGCATACGTTGGATTGTGCGGTCATTGAGGTCAACACTCAAGTTATACAAACACCGAAAGACTCTGTCCTGAAAAGCCTGAAATGGCTCATTTGTTACACGCAAATGTATCGCCTCTTCTTCTAGCTGTTTTTTTTACGATACGAAAATATTTTCGATTCGATTTAAGACAGGGGATCGCGCCGATATTCGATGTTGAGTGCATTCAATATCTTGTAATATGATAGCGCAATTCCACTGTTTTGAAAAGGGCAATTGGTGACGGAATTATTTAGCAACTTAAAGCAAAGTCATGAGTAGAAAAGTAAACGAGCACAAAATAGTGATTAAGTTGTTAAGACCAAAAAATGCGACCTGAAAAGACAGTCACTACAAAAACTTCTTATACTACAGATTTGCTGTTAAAGCTCACTAAACAGTGAATTTGTTCACGAAAGCCATTGTCACGTTTGAAATATTACATCGGAAGCCTTGTGATAAGAGAAATTTCCAAAAGTTTTATCTTGTTTTTTCTCGTTCCTGGCCAAAATTATGTGGACAGTCCACTCTAAACAAACAAATTAATGTTCATACATATTCTTTACCCCAATTCCGCCCCCTGGCCCCCTTTTCAATGTTGCATCCCACAATACATTTTTATCAAGTCCAGTTCGTTCATTTATCAACATTGAAAGGGGGGACGGGGGCCAAGGGGCCTATTTTTTCAAGATAACAAGGGAAATACCAGACACAGAGATTTATGCACGCGCTGTCCACACTAATTTTTGCCAGGATTGTCTGAAAATATGACTGAGTAGAAATGCCAAATTTAAGCGTTTATAATTGACCTAAGACGGCGCATAATTGGGTTGTTTGTTTAACAGAGATCATAAGGCGTATGTTCATGTTTTTTCAACCTTATTTATTTGTGATAAAAGAGGCCTATTGTTTTCAATGTTAAGTGGTATTTATGCTGTCAGCAGTGACATCTATTAGAACGAACGTGTTTGATTAAACGAACCGGCGTGTAATAATGAGACTATATATTGAAATAGAAATGAAGCTATGCAAAAAGCTTATATCTTATCAACATTACATGCGAGACATTTAGGTTACGTAGCTAATGACGTTTTTAATAGTTTAATGGATCTCTGAGGTCGGCCGGAAGTTCGACGGTACACAGTTGTGCACCGTTGGTTTAAAGAATACACAAGCAATTCATTTTACTATCACAGTACACAGCTGTGTACCGTTGAATTTATTTATCCCACAACTCAAGTAAATAAAATAATTAACGTTCAGAAAATATTTATAAGAGTACATGGCGTTGTTACGTACGCGTAACTTACCTAAACAGACGGGATCGGAGTAACAATTTACATTAATTTAGTATTTCAGCTTTATTCCTTTCCGACTTAATATAGTTGCAATGCGCTTAGGCATACGTTGGATTGTGCGGTCATTGAGGTCAACACTCAAGTTATACAAACACCGAAAGACTCTGTCCTGAAAAGCCTGAAATGGCTCATTTGTTACACGCAAATGTATCGCCTCTTCTTCTAGCTGTTTTTTTTACGATACGAAAATATTTTCGATTCGATTTAAGACAGGGGATCGCGCCGATATTCGATGTTGAGTGCATTCAATATCTTGTAATATGATAGCGCAATTCCACTGTTTTGAAAAGGGCAATTGGTGACGGAATTATTTAGCAACTTAAAGCAAAGTCATGAGTAGAAAAGTAAACGAGCACAAAATAGTGATTAAGTTGTTAAGACCAAAAAATGCGACCTGAAAAGACAGTCACTACAAAAACTTCTTATACTACAGATTTGCTGTTAAAGCTCACTAAACAGTGAATTTGTTCACGAAAGCCATTGTCACGTTTGAAATATTACATCGGAAGCCTTGTGATAAGAGAAATTTCCAAAAGTTTTATCTTGTTTTTTCTCGTTCCTGGCCAAAATTATGTGGACAGTCCACTCTAAACAAACAAATTAATGTTCATACATATTCTTTACCCCAATTCCGCCCCCTGGCCCCCTTTTCAATGTTGCATCCCACAATACATTTTTATCAAGTCCAGTTCGTTCATTTATCAACATTGAAAGGGGGGACGGGGGCCAAGGGGCCTATTTTTTCAAGATAACAAGGGAAATACCAGACACAGAGATTTATGCACGCGCTGTCCACACTAATTTTTGCCAGGATTGTCTGAAAATATGACTGAGTAGAAATGCCAAATTTAAGCGTTTATAATTGACCTAAGACGGCGCATAATTGGGTTGTTTGTTTAACAGAGATCATAAGGCGTATGTTCATGTTTTTTCAACCTTATTTATTTGTGATAAAAGAGGCCTATTGTTTTCAATGTTAAGTGGTATTTATGCTGTCAGCAGTGACATCTATTAGAACGAACGTGTTTGATTAAACGAACCGGCGTGTAATAATGAGACTATATATTGAAATAGAAATGAAGCTATGCAAAAAGCTTATATCTTATCAACATTACATGCGAGACATTTAGGTTACGTAGCTAATGACGTTTTTAATAGTTTAATGGATCTCTGAGGTCGGCCGGAAGTTCGACGGTACACAGTTGTGCACCGTTGGTTTAAAGAATACACAAGCAATTCATTTTACTATCACAGTACACAGCTGTGTACCGTTGAATTTATTTATCCCACAACTCAAGTAAATAAAATAATTAACGTTCAGAAAATATTTATAAGAGTACATGGCGTTGTTACGTACGCGTAACTTACCTAAACAGACGGGATCGGAGTAACAATTTACATTAATTTAGTATTTCAGCTTTATTCCTTTCCGACTTAATATAGTTGCAATGCGCTTAGGCATACGTTGGATTGTGCGGTCATTGAGGTCAACACTCAAGTTATACAAACACCGAAAGACTCTGTCCTGAAAAGCCTGAAATGGCTCATTTGTTACACGCAAATGTATCGCCTCTTCTTCTAGCTGTTTTTTTTACGATACGAAAATATTTTCGATTCGATTTAAGACAGGGGATCGCGCCGATATTCGATGTTGAGTGCATTCAATATCTTGTAATATGATAGCGCAATTCCACTGTTTTGAAAAGGGCAATTGGTGACGGAATTATTTAGCAACTTAAACCAAAGTCATGAGTAGAAAAGTAAACGAGCACAAAATAGTGATTAAGTTGTTAAGACCAAAAAATGCGACCTGAAAAGACAGTCACTACAAAAACTTCTTATACTACAGATTTGCTGTTAAAGCTCACTAAACAGTGAATTTGTTCACGAAAGCCATTGTCACGTTTGAAATATTACATCGGAAGCCTTGTGATAAGAGAAATTTCCAAAAGTTTTATCTTGTTTTTTCTCGTTCCTGGCCAAAATTATGTGGACAGTCCACTCTAAACAAACAAATTAATGTTCATACATATTCTTTACCCCAATTCCGCCCCCTGGCCCCCTTTTCAATGTTGCATCCCACAATACATTTTTATCAAGTCCAGTTCGTTCATTTATCAACATTGAAAGGGGGGACGGGGGCCAAGGGGCCTATTTTTTCAAGATAACAAGGGAAATACCAGACACAGAGATTTATGCACGCGCTGTCCACACTAATTTTTGCCAGGATTGTCTGAAAATATGACTGAGTAGAAATGCCAAATTTAAGCGTTTATAATTGACCTAAGACGGCGCATAATTGGGTTGTTTGTTTAACAGAGATCATAAGGCGTATGTTCATGTTTTTTCAACCTTATTTATTTGTGATAAAAGAGGCCTATTGTTTTCAATGTTAAGTGGTATTTATGCTGTCAGCAGTGACATCTATTAGAACGAACGTGTTTGATTAAACGAACCGGCGTGTAATAATGAGACTATATATTGAAATAGAAATGAAGCTATGCAAAAAGCTTATATCTTATCAACATTACATGCGAGACATTTAGGTTACGTAGCTAATGACGTTTTTAATAGTTTAATGGATCTCTGAGGTCGGCCGGAAGTTCGACGGTACACAGTTGTGCACCGTTGGTTTAAAGAATACACAAGCAATTCATTTTACTATCACAGTACACAGCTGTGTACCGTTGAATTTATTTATCCCACAACTCAAGTAAATAAAATAATTAACGTTCAGAAAATATTTATAAGAGTACATGGCGTTGTTACGTACGCGTAACTTACCTAAACAGACGGGATCGGAGTAACAATTTACATTAATTTAGTATTTCAGCTTTATTCCTTTCCGACTTAATATAGTTGCAATGCGCTTAGGCATACGTTGGATTGTGCGGTCATTGAGGTCAACACTCAAGTTATACAAACACCGAAAGACTCTGTCCTGAAAAGCCTGAAATGGCTCATTTGTTACACGCAAATGTATCGCCTCTTCTTCTAGCTGTTTTTTTTACGATACGAAAATATTTTCGATTCGATTTAAGACAGGGGATCGCGCCGATATTCGATGTTGAGTGCATTCAATATCTTGTAATATGATAGCGCAATTCCACTGTTTTGAAAAGGGCAATTGGTGACGGAATTATTTAGCAACTTAAACCAAAGTCATGAGTAGAAAAGTAAACGAGCACAAAATAGTGATTAAGTTGTTAAGACCAAAAAATGCGACCTGAAAAGACAGTCACTACAAAAACTTCTTATACTACAGATTTGCTGTTAAAGCTCACTAAACAGTGAATTTGTTCACGAAAGCCATTGTCACGTTTGAAATATTACATCGGAAGCCTTGTGATAAGAGAAATTTCCAAAAGTTTTATCTTGTTTTTTCTCGTTCCTGGCCAAAATTATGTGGACAGTCCACTCTAAACAAACAAATTAATGTTCATACATATTCTTTACCCCCAATTCCGCCCCCTGGCCCCCTTTTCAATGTTGCATCCCACAATACATTTTTATCAAGTCCAGTTCGTTCATTTATCAACATTGAAAGGGGGGACGGGGGCCAAGGGGCCTATTTTTTCAAGATAACAAGGGAAATACCAGACACAGAGATTTATGCACGCGCTGTCCACACTAATTTTTGCCAGGATTGTCTGAAAATATGACTGAGTAGAAATGCCAAATTTAAGCGTTTATAATTGACCTAAGACGGCGCATAATTGGGTTGTTTGTTTAACAGAGATCATAAGGCGTATGTTCATGTTTTTTCAACCTTATTTATTTGTGATAAAAGAGGCCTATTGTTTTCAATGTTAAGTGGTATTTATGCTGTCAGCAGTGACATCTATTAGAACGAACGTGTTTGATTAAACGAACCGGCGTGTAATAATGAGACTATATATTGAAATAGAAATGAAGCTATGCAAAAAGCTTATATCTTATCAACATTACATGCGAGACATTTAGGTTACGTAGCTAATGACGTTTTTAATAGTTTAATGGATCTCTGAGGTCGGCCGGAAGTTCGACGGTACACAGTTGTGCACCGTTGGTTTAAAGAATACACAAGCAATTCATTTTACTATCACAGTACACAGCTGTGTACCGTTGAATTTATTTATCCCACAACTCAAGTAAATAAAATAATTAACGTTCAGAAAATATTTATAAGAGTACATGGCGTTGTTACGTACGCGTAACTTACCTAAACAGACGGGATCGGAGTAACAATTTACATTAATTTAGTATTTCAGCTTTATTCCTTTCCGACTTAATATAGTTGCAATGCGCTTAGGCATACGTTGGATTGTGCGGTCATTGAGGTCAACACTCAAGTTATACAAACACCGAAAGACTCTGTCCTGAAAAGCCTGAAATGGCTCATTTGTTACACGCAAATGTATCGCCTCTTCTTCTAGCTGTTCTTTTTACGATACGAAAATATTTTCGATTCGATTTAAGACAGGGGATCGCGCCGATATTCGATGTTGAGTGCATTCAATATCTTGTAATATGATAGCGCAATTCCACTGTTTTGAAAAGGGCAATTGGTGACGGAATTATTTAGCAACTTAAACCAAAGTCAGGAGTAGAAAAGTAAACGAGCACAAAATAGTGATTAAGTTGTTAAGACCAAAAAATGCGACCTGAAAAGACAGTCACTACAAAAACTTCTTATACTACAGATTTGCTGTTAAAGCTCACTAAACAGTGAATTTGTTCACGAAAGCCATTGTCACGTTTGAAATATTACATCGGAAGCCTTGTGATAAGAGAAATTTCCAAAAGTTTTATCTTGTTTTTTCTCGTTCCTGGCCAAAATTATGTGGACAGTCCACTCTAAACAAACAAATTAATGTTCATACATATTCTTTACCCCAATTCCGCCCCCTGGCCCCCTTTTCAATGTTGCATCCCACAATACATTTTTATCAAGTCCAGTTCGTTCATTTATCAACATTGAAAGGGGGGACGGGGGCCAAGGGGCCTATTTTTTCAAGATAACAAGGGAAATACCAGACACAGAGATTTATGCACGCGCTGTCCACACTAATTTTTGCCAGGATTGTCTGAAAATATGACTGAGTAGAAATGCCAAATTTAAGCGTTTATAATTGACCTAAGACGGCGCATAATTGGGTTGTTTGTTTAACAGAGATCATAAGGCGTATGTTCATGTTTTTTCAACCTTATTTATTTGTGATAAAAGAGGCCTATTGTTTTCAATGTTAAGTGGTATTTATGCTGTCAGCAGTGACATCTATTAGAACGAACGTGTTTGATTAAACGAACCGGCGTGTAATAATGAGACTATATATTGAAATAGAAATGAAGCTATGCAAAAAGCTTATATCTTATCAACATTACATGCGAGACATTTAGGTTACGTAGCTAATGACGTTTTTAATAGTTTAATGGATCTCTGAGGTCGGCCGGAAGTTCGACGGTACACAGTTGTGCACCGTTGGTTTAAAGAATACACAAGCAATTCATTTTACTATCACAGTACACAGCTGTGTACCGTTGAATTTATTTATCCCACAACTCAAGTAAATAAAATAATTAACGTTCAGAAAATATTTATAAGAGTACATGGCGTTGTTACGTACGCGTAACTTACCTAAACAGACGGGATCGGAGTAACAATTTACATTAATTTAGTATTTCAGCTTTATTCCTTTCCGACTTAATATAGTTGCAATGCGCTTAGGCATACGTTGGATTGTGCGGTCATTGAGGTCAACACTCAAGTTATACAAACACCGAAAGACTCTGTCCTGAAAAGCCTGAAATGGCTCATTTGTTACACGCAAATGTATCGCCTCTTCTTCTAGCTGTTTTTTTTACGATACGAAAATATTTTCGATTCGATTTAAGACAGGGGATCGCGCCGATATTCGATGTTGAGTGCATTCAATATCTTGTAATATGATAGCGCAATTCCACTGTTTTGAAAAGGGCAATTGGTGACGGAATTATTTAGCAACTTAAACCAAAGTCATGAGTAGAAAAGTAAACGAGCACAAAATAGTGATTAAGTTGTTAAGACCAAAAAATGCGACCTGAAAAGACAGTCACTACAAAAACTTCTTATACTACAGATTTGCTGTTAAAGCTCACTAAACAGTGAATTTGTTCACGAAAGCCATTGTCACGTTTGAAATATTACATCGGAAGCCTTGTGATAAGAGAAATTTCCAAAAGTTTTATCTTGTTTTTTCTCGTTCCTGGCCAAAATTATGTGGACAGTCCACTCTAAACAAACAAATTAATGTTCATACATATTCTTTACCCCAATTCCGCCCCCTGGCCCCCTTTTCAATGTTGCATCCCACAATACATTTTTATCAAGTCCAGTTCGTTCATTTATCAACATTGAAAGGGGGGACGGGGGCCAAGGGGCCTATTTTTTCAAGATAACAAGGGAAATACCAGACACAGAGATTTATGCACGCGCTGTCCACACTAATTTTTTGCCAGGATTGTCTGAAAATATGACTGAGTAGAAATGCCAAATTTAAGCGTTTATAATTGACCTAAGACGGCGCATAATTGGGTTGTTTGTTTAACAGAGATCATAAGGCGTATGTTCATGTTTTTTTCAACCTTATTTATTTGTGATAAAAGAGGCCTATTGTTTTCAATGTTAAGTGGTATTTATGCTGTCAGCAGTGACATCTATTAGAACGAACGTGTTTGATTAAACGAACCGGCGTGTAATAATGAGACTATATATTGAAATAGAAATGAAGCTATGCAAAAAGCTTATATCTTATCAACATTACATGCGAGACATTTAGGTTACGTAGCTAATGACGTTTTTAATAGTTTAATGGATCTCTGAGGTCGGCCGGAAGTTCGACGGTACACAGTTGTGCACCGTTGGTTTAAAGAATACACAAGCAATTCATTTTACTATCACAGTACACAGCTGTGTACCGTTGAATTTATTTATCCCACAACTCAAGTAAATAAAATAATTAACGTTCAGAAAATATTTATAAGAGTACATGGCGTTGTTACGTACGCGTAACTTACCTAAACAGACGGGATCGGAGTAACAATTTACATTAATTTAGTATTTCAGCTTTATTCCTTTCCGACTTAATATAGTTGCAATGCGCTTAGGCATACGTTGGATTGTGCGGTCATTGAGGTCAACACTCAAGTTATACAAACACCGAAAGACTCTGTCCTGAAAAGCCTGAAATGGCTCATTTGTTACACGCAAATGTATCGCCTCTTCTTCTAGCTGTTTTTTTTACGATACGAAAATATTTTCGATTCGATTTAAGACAGGGGATCGCGCCGATATTCGATGTTGAGTGCATTCAATATCTTGTAATATGATAGCGCAATTCCACTGTTTTGAAAAGGGCAATTGGTGACGGAATTATTTAGCAACTTAAACCAAAGTCATGAGTAGAAAAGTAAACGAGCACAAAATAGTGATTAAGTTGTTAAGACCAAAAAATGCGACCTGAAAAGACAGTCACTACAAAAACTTCTTATACTACAGATTTGCTGTTAAAGCTCACTAAACAGTGAATTTGTTCACGAAAGCCATTGTCACGTTTGAAATATTACATCGGAAGCCTTGTGATAAGAGAAATTTCCAAAAGTTTTATCTTGTTTTTTCTCGTTCCTGGCCAAAATTATGTGGACAGTCCACTCTAAACAAACAAATTAATGTTCATACATATTCTTTACCCCAATTCCGCCCCCTGGCCCCCTTTTCAATGTTGCATCCCACAATACATTTTTATCAAGTCCAGTTCGTTCATTTATCAACATTGAAAGGGGGGACGGGGGCCAAGGGGCCTATTTTTTCAAGATAACAAGGGAAATACCAGACACAGAGATTTATGCACGCGCTGTCCACACTAATTTTTGCCAGGATTGTCTGAAAATATGACTGAGTAGAAATGCCAAATTTAAGCGTTTATAATTGACCTAAGACGGCGCATAATTGGGTTGTTTGTTTAACAGAGATCATAAGGCGTATGTTCATGTTTTTTCAACCTTATTTATTTGTGATAAAAGAGGCCTATTGTTTTCAATGTTAAGTGGTATTTATGCTGTCAGCAGTGACATCTATTAGAACGAACGTGTTTGATTAAACGAACCGGCGTGTAATAATGAGACTATATATTGAAATAGAAATGAAGCTATGCAAAAAGCTTATATCTTATCAACATTACATGCGAGACATTTAGGTTACGTAGCTAATGACGTTTTTAATAGTTTAATGGATCTCTGAGGTCGGCCGGAAGTTCGACGGTACACAGTTGTGCACCGTTGGTTTAAAGAATACACAAGCAATTCATTTTACTATCACAGTACACAGCTGTGTACCGTTGAATTTATTTATCCCACAACTCAAGTAAATAAAATAATTAACGTTCAGAAAATATTTATAAGAGTACATGGCGTTGTTACGTACGCGTAACTTACCTAAACAGACGGGATCGGAGTAACAATTTACATTAATTTAGTATTTCAGCTTTATTCCTTTCCGACTTAATATAGTTGCAATGCGCTTAGGCATACGTTGGATTGTGCGGTCATTGAGGTCAACACTCAAGTTATACAAACTCCCGAAAGACTCTGTCCTGAAAAGCCTGAAATGGCTCATTTGTTACACGCAAATGTATCGCCTCTTCTTCTAGCTGTTTTTTTTACGATACGAAAATATTTTCGATTCGATTTAAGACAGGGGATCGCGCCGATATTCGATGTTGAGTGCATTCAATATCTTGTAATATGATAGCGCAATTCCACTGTTTTGAAAAGGGCAATTGGTGACGGAATTATTTAGCAACTTAAACCAAAGTCATGAGTAGAAAAGTAAACGAGCACAAAATAGTGATTAAGTTGTTAAGACCAAAAAATGCGACCTGAAAAGACAGTCACTACAAAAACTTCTTATACTACAGATTTGCTGTTAAAGCTCACTAAACAGTGAATTTGTTCACGAAAGCCATTGTCACGTTTGAAATATTACATCGGAAGCCTTGTGATAAGAGAAATTTCCAAAAGTTTTATCTTGTTTTTTCTCGTTCCTGGCCAAAATTATGTGGACAGTCCACTCTAAACAAACAAATTAATGTTCATACATATTCTTTACCCCAATTCCGCCCCCTGGCCCCCTTTTCAATGTTGCATCCCACAATACATTTTTATCAAGTCCAGTTCGTTCATTTATCAACATTGAAAGGGGGGACGGGGGCCAAGGGGCCTATTTTTTCAAGATAACAAGGGAAATACCAGACACAGAGATTTATGCACGCGCTGTCCACACTAATTTTTGCCAGGATTGTCTGAAAATATGACTGAGTAGAAATGCCAAATTTAAGCGTTTATAATTGACCTAAGACGGCGCATAATTGGGTTGTTTGTTTAACAGAGATCATAAGGCGTATGTTCATGTTTTTTCAACCTTATTTATTTGTGATAAAAGAGGCCTATTGTTTTCAATGTTAAGTGGTATTTATGCTGTCAGCAGTGACATCTATTAGAACGAACGTGTTTGATTAAACGAACCGGCGTGTAATAATGAGACTATATATTGAAATAGAAATGAAGCTATGCAAAAAGCTTATATCTTATCAACATTACATGCGAGACATTTAGGTTACGTAGCTAATGACGTTTTTAATAGTTTAATGGATCTCTGAGGTCGGCCGGAAGTTCGACGGTACACAGTTGTGCACCGTTGGTTTAAAGAATACACAAGCAATTCATTTTACTATCACAGTACACAGCTGTGTACCGTTGAATTTATTTATCCCACAACTCAAGTAAATAAAATAATTAACGTTCAGAAAATATTTATAAGAGTACATGGCGTTGTTACGTACGCGTAACTTACCTAAACAGACGGGATCGGAGTTAACAATTTACATTAATTTAGTATTTCAGCTTTATTCCTTTCCGACTTAATATAGTTGCAATGCGCTTAGGCATACGTTGGATTGTGCGGTCATTGAGGTCAACACTCAAGTTATACAAACTCCGAAAGACTCTGTCCTGAAAAGCCTGAAATGGCTCATTTGTTACACGCAAATGTATCGCCTCTTCTTCTAGCTGTTTTTTTTACGATACGAAAATATTTTCGATTCGATTTAAGACAGGGGATCGCGCCGATATTCGATGTTGAGTGCATTCAATATCTTGTAATATGATAGCGCAATTCCACTGTTTTGAAAAGGGCAATTGGTGACGGAATTATTTAGCAACTTAAACCAAAGTCATGAGTAGAAAAGTAAACGAGCACAAAATAGTGATTAAGTTGTTAAGACCAAAAAATGCGACCTGAAAAGACAGTCACTACAAAAACTTCTTATACTACAGATTTGCTGTTAAAGCTCACTAAACAGTGAATTTGTTCACGAAAGCCATTGTCACGTTTGAAATATTACATCGGAAGCCTTGTGATAAGAGAAATTTCCAAAAGTTTTATCTTGTTTTTTCTCGTTCCTGGCCAAAATTATGTGGACAGTCCACTCTAAACAAACAAATTAATGTTCATACATATTCTTTACCCCAATTCCGCCCCCTGGCCCCCTTTTCAATGTTGCATCCCACAATACATTTTTATCAAGTCCAGTTCGTTCATTTATCAACATTGAAAGGGGGGACGGGGGCCAAGGGGCCTATTTTTTCAAGATAACAAGGGAAATACCAGACACAGAGATTTATGCACGCGCTGTCCACACTAATTTTTGCCAGGATTGTCTGAAAATATGACTGAGTAGAAATGCCAAATTTAAGCGTTTATAATTGACCTAAGACGGCGCATAATTGGGTTGTTTGTTTAACAGAGATCATAAGGCGTATGTTCATGTTTTTTCAACCTTATTTATTTGTGATAAAAGAGGCCTATTGTTTTCAATGTTAAGTGGTATTTATGCTGTCAGCAGTGACATCTATTAGAACGAACGTGTTTGATTAAACGAACCGGCGTGTAATAATGAGACTATATATTGAAATAGAAATGAAGCTATGCAAAAAGCTTATATCTTATCAACATTACATGCGAGACATTTAGGTTACGTAGCTAATGACGTTTTTAATAGTTTAATGGATCTCTGAGGTCGGCCGGAAGTTCGACGGTACACAGTTGTGCACCGTTGGTTTAAAGGATACACAAGCAATTCATTTTACTATCACAGTACACAGCTGTGTACCGTTGAATTTATTTATCCCACAACTCAAGTAAATAAAATAATTAACGTTCAGAAAATATTTATAAGAGTACATGGCGTTGTTACGTACGCGTAACTTACCTAAACAGACGGGATCGGAGTAACAATTTACATTAATTTAGTATTTCAGCTTTATTCCTTTCCGACTTAATATAGTTGCAATGCGCTTAGGCATACGTTGGATTGTGCGGTCATTGAGGTCAACACTCAAGTTATACAAACTCCGAAAGACTCTGTCCTGAAAAGCCTGAAATGGCTCATTTGTTACACGCAAATGTATCGCCTCTTCTTCTAGCTGTTTTTTTTACGATACGAAAATATTTTCGATTCGATTTAAGACAGGGGATCGCGCCGATATTCGATGTTGGGTGCATTCAATATCTTGTAATATGATAGCGCAATTCCACTGTTTTGAAAAGGGCAATTGGTGACGGAATTATTTAGCAACTTAAACCAAAGTCATGAGTAGAAAAGTAAACGAGCACAAAATAGTGATTAAGTTGTTAAGACCAAAAAATGCGACCTGAAAAGACAGTCACTACAAAAACTTCTTATACTACAGATTTGCTGTTAAAGCTCACTAAACAGTGAATTTGTTCACGAAAGCCATTGTCACGTTTGAAATATTACATCGGAAACCTTGTGATAAGAGAAATTTCCAAAAGTTTTATCTTGTTTTTTCTCGTTCCTGGCCAAAATTATGTGGACAGTCCACTCTAAACAAACAAATTAATGTTCATACATATTCTTTACCCCAATTCCGCCCCCTGGCCCCCTTTTCAATGTTGCATCCCACAATACATTTTTATCAAGTCCAGTTCGTTCATTTATCAACATTGAAAGGGGGGACGGGGGCCAAGGGGCCTATTTTTTCAAGATAACAAGGGAAATACCAGACACAGAGATTTATGCACGCGCTGTCCACACTAATTTTTGCCAGGATTGTCTGAAAATATGACTGAGTAGAAATGCCAAATTTAAGCGTTTATAATTGACCTAAGACGGCGCATAATTGGGTTGTTTGTTTAACAGAGATCATAAGGCGTATGTTCATGTTTTTTCAACCTTATTTATTTGTGATAAAAGAGGCCTATTGTTTTCAATGTTAAGTGGTATTTATGCTGTCAGCAGTGACATCTATTAGAACGAACGTGTTTGATTAAACGAACCGGCGTGTAATAATGAGACTATATATTGAAATAGAAATGAAGCTATGCAAAAAGCTTATATCTTATCAACATTACATGCGAGACATTTAGGTTACGTAGCTAATGACGTTTTTAATAGTTTAATGGATCTCTGAGGTCGGCCGGAAGTTCGACGGTACACAGTTGTGCACCGTTGGTTTAAAGAATACACAAGCAATTCATTTTACTATCACAGTACACAGCTGTGTACCGTTGAATTTATTTATCCCACAACTCAAGTAAATAAAATAATTAACGTTCAGAAAATATTTATAAGAGTACATGGCGTTGTTACGTACGCGTAACTTACCTAAACAGACGGGATCGGAGTAACAATTTACATTAATTTAGTATTTCAGCTTTATTCCTTTCCGACTTAATATAGTTGCAATGCGCTTAGGCATACGTTGGATTGTGCGGTCATTGAGGTCAACACTCAAGTTATACAAACTCCGAAAGACTCTGTCCTGAAAAGCCTGAAATGGCTCATTTGTTACACGCAAATGTATCGCCTCTTCTTCTAGCTGTTTTTTTTACGATACGAAAATATTTTCGATTCGATTTAAGACAGGGGATCGCGCCGATATTCGATGTTGGGTGCATTCAATATCTTGTAATATGATAGCGCAATTCCACTGTTTTGAAAAGGGCAATTGGTGACGGAATTATTTAGCAACTTAAACCAAAGTCATGAGTAGAAAAGTAAACGAGCACAAAATAGTGATTAAGTTGTTAAGACCAAAAAATGCGACCTGAAAAGACAGTCACTACAAAAACTTCTTATACTACAGATTTGCTGTTAAAGCTCACTAAACAGTGAATTTGTTCACGAAAGCCATTGTCACGTTTGAAATATTACATCGGAAGCCTTGTGATAAGAGAAATTTCCAAAAGTTTTATCTTGTTTTTTCTCGTTCCTGGCCAAAATTATGTGGACAGTCCACTCTAAACAAACAAATTAATGTTCATACATATTCTTTACCCCAATTCCGCCCCCTGGCCCCCTTTTCAATGTTGCATCCCACAATACATTTTTATCAAGTCCAGTTCGTTCATTTATCAACATTGAAAGGGGGGACGGGGGCCAAGGGGCCTATTTTTTCAAGATAACAAGGGAAATACCAGACACAGAGATTTATGCACGCGCTGTCCACACTAATTTTTGCCAGGATTGTCTGAAAATATGACTGAGTAGAAATGCCAAATTTAAGCGTTTATAATTGACCTAAGACGGCGCATAATTGGGTTGTTTGTTTAACAGAGATCATAAGGCGTATGTTCATGTTTTTTCAACCTTATTTATTTGTGATAAAAGAGGCCTATTGTTTTCAATGTTAAGTGGTATTTATGCTGTCAGCAGTGACATCTATTAGAACGAACGTGTTTGATTAAACGAACCGGCGTGTAATAATGAGACTATATATTGAAATAGAAATGAAGCTATGCAAAAAGCTTATATCTTATCAACATTACATGCGAGACATTTAGGTTACGTAGCTAATGACGTTTTTAATAGTTTAATGGATCTCTGAGGTCGGCCGGAAGTTCGACGGTACACAGTTGTGCACCGTTGGTTTAAAGAATACACAAGCAATTCATTTTACTATCACAGTACACAGCTGTGTACCGTTGAATTTATTTATCCCACAACTCAAGTAAATAAAATAATTAACGTTCAGAAAATATTTATAAGAGTACATGGCGTTGTTACGTACGCGTAACTTACCTAAACAGACGGGATCGGAGTAACAATTTACATTAATTTAGTATTTCAGCTTTATTCCTTTCCGACTTAATATAGTTGCAATGCGCTTAGGCATACGTTGGATTGTGCGGTCATTGAGGTCAACACTCAAGTTATACAAACACCGAAAGACTCTGTCCTGAAAAGCCTGAAATGGCTCATTTGTTACACGCAAATGTATCGCCTCTTCTTCTAGCTGTTTTTTTTACGATACGAAAATATTTTCGATTCGATTTAAGACAGGGGATCGCGCCGATATTCGATGTTGAGTGCATTCAATATCTTGTAATATGATAGCGCAATTCCACTGTTTTGAAAAGGGCAATTGGTGACGGAATTATTTAGCAACTTAAACCAAAGTCATGAGTAGTAAAGTAAACGAGCACAAAATAGTGATTAAGTTGTTAAGACCAAAAAATGCGACCTGAAAAGACAGTCACTACAAAAACTTCTTATACTACAGATTTGCTGTTAAAGCTCACTAAACAGTGAATTTGTTCACGAAAGCCATTGTCACGTTTGAAATATTACATCGGAAGCCTTGTGATAAGAGAAATTTCCAAAAGTTTTATCTTGTTTTTTCTCGTTCCTGGCCAAAATTATGTGGACAGTCCACTCTAAACAAACAAATTAATGTTCATACATATTCTTTACCCCAATTCCGCCCCCTGGCCCCCTTTTCAATGTTGCATCCCACAATACATTTTTATCAAGTCCAGTTCGTTCATTTATCAACATTGAAAGGGGGGACGGGGGCCAAGGGGCCTATTTTTTCAAGATAACAAGGGAAATACCAGACACAGAGATTTATGCACGCGCTGTCCACACTAATTTTTGCCAGGATTGTCTGAAAATATGACTGAGTAGAAATGCCAAATTTAAGCGTTTATAATTGACCTAAGACGGCGCATAATAGGGTTGTTTGTTTAACAGAGATCATAAGGCGTATGTTCATGTTTTTTCAACCTTATTTATTTGTGATAAAAGAGGCCTATTGTTTTCAATGTTAAGTGGTATTTATGCTGTCAGCAGTGACATCTATTAGAACGAACGTGTTTGATTAAACGAACCGGCGTGTAATAATGAGACTATATATTGAAATAGAAATGAAGCTATGCAAAAAGCTTATATCTTATCAACATTACATGCGAGACATTTAGGTTACGTAGCTAATGACGTTTTTAATAGTTTAATGGATCTCTGAGGTCGGCCGGAAGTTCGACGGTACACAGTTGTGCACCGTTGGTTTAAAGAATACACAAGCAATTCATTTTACTATCACAGTACACAGCTGTGTACCGTTGAATTTATTTATCCCACAACTCAAGTAAATAAAATAATTAACGTTCAGAAAATATTTATAAGAGTACATGGCGTTGTTACGTACGCGTAACTTACCTAAACAGACGGGATCGGAGTAACAATTTACATTGATTTAGTATTTCAGCTTTATTCCTTTCCGACTTAATATAGTTGCAATG
The DNA here is from genome assembly GCA_035771165.1 of Paragorgia papillata. Taxonomy (NCBI): domain Eukaryota; kingdom Metazoa; phylum Cnidaria; class Anthozoa; order Scleralcyonacea; family Coralliidae; genus Paragorgia; species Paragorgia papillata. The sequence goes on along the minus strand of JAWNZC010000011.1, from coordinate 6,384,885 downwards.
CGCTTAGGCATACGTTGGATTGTGCGGTCATTGAGGTCAACACTCAAGTTATACAAACACCGAAAGACTCTGTCCTGAAAAGCCTGAAATGGCTCATTTGTTACACGCAAATGTATCGCCTCTTCTTCTAGCTGTTTTTTTTACGATACGAAAATATTTTCGATTCGATTTAAGACAGGGGATCGCGCCGATATTCGATGTTGAGTGCATTCAATATCTTGTAATATGATAGCGCAATTCCACTGTTTTGAAAAGGGCAATTGGTGACGGAATTATTTAGCAACTTAAACCAAAGTCATGAGTAGAAAAGTAAACGAGCACAAAATAGTGATTAAGTTGTTAAGACCAAAAAATGCGACCTGAAAAGACAGTCACTACAAAAACTTCTTATACTACAGATTTGCTGTTAAAGCTCACTAAACAGTGAATTTGTTCACGAAAGCCATTGTCACGTTTGAAATATTACATCGGAAGCCTTGTGATAAGAGAAATTTCCAAAAGTTTTATCTTGTTTTTTCTCGTTCCTGGCCAAAATTATGTGGACAGTCCACTCTAAACAAACAAATTAATGTTCATACATATTCTTTACCCCAATTCCGCCCCCTGGCCCCCTTTTCAATGTTGCATCCCACAATACATTTTTATCAAGTCCAGTTCGTTCATTTATCAACATTGAAAGGGGGGACGGGGGCCAAGGGGCCTATTTTTTCAAGATAACAAGGGAAATACCAGACACAGAGATTTATGCACGCGCTGTCCACACTAATTTTTGCCAGGATTGTCTGAAAATATGACTGAGTAGAAATGCCAAATTTAAGCGTTTATAATTGACCTAAGACGGCGCATAATAGGGTTGTTTGTTTAACAGAGATCATAAGGCGTATGTTCATGTTTTTTCAACCTTATTTATTTGTGATAAAAGAGGCCTATTGTTTTCAATGTTAAGTGGTATTTATGCTGTCAGCAGTGACATCTATTAGAACGAACGTGTTTGATTAAACGAACCGGCGTGTAATAATGAGACTATATATTGAAATAGAAATGAAGCTATGCAAAAAGCTTATATCTTATCAACATTACATGCGAGACATTTAGGTTACGTAGCTAATGACGTTTTTAATAGTTTAATGGATCTCTGAGGTCGGCCGGAAGTTCGACGGTACACAGTTGTGCACCGTTGGTTTAAAGAATACACAAGCAATTCATTTTACTATCACAGTACACAGCTGTGTACCGTTGAATTTATTTATCCCACAACTCAAGTAAATAAAATAATTAACGTTCAGAAAATATTTATAAGAGTACATGGCGTTGTTACGTACGCGTAACTTACCTAAACAGACGGGATCGGAGTAACAATTTACATTGATTTAGTATTTCAGCTTTATTCCTTTCCGACTTAATATAGTTGCAATGCGCTTAGGCATACGTTGGATTGTGCGGTCATTGAGGTCTAAACTCAAGTTATACAAACACCGAAAGACTCTGTCCTGAAAAGCCTGAAATGGCTCATTTGTTACACGCAAATGTATCGCCTCTTCTTCTAGCTGTTTTTTTTACGATACGAAAATATTTTCGATTCGATTTAAGACAGGGGATCGCGCCGATATTCGATGTTGAGTGCATTCAATATCTTGTAATATGATAGCGCAATTCCACTGTTTTGAAAAGGGCAATTGGTGACGGAATTATTTAGCAACTTAAACCAAAGTCATGAGTAGAAAAGTAAACGAGCACAAAATAGTCATTAAGTTGTTAAGACCAAAAAATGCGACCTGAAAAGACAGTCACTACAAAAACTTCTTATACTACAGATTTGCTGTTAAAGCTCACTAAACAGTGAATTTGTTCACGAAAGCCATTGTCACGTTTGAAATATTACATCGGAAGCCTTGTGATAAGAGAAATTTCCAAAAGTTTTATCTTGTTTTTTCTCGTTCCTGGCCAAAATTATGTGGACAGTCCACTCTAAACAAACAAATTAATGTTCATACATATTCTTTACCCCAATTCCGCCCCCTGGCCCCCTTTTCAATGTTGCATCCCACAATACATTTTTATCAAGTCCAGTTCGTTCATTTATCAACATTGAAAGGGGGGACGGGGGCCAAGGGGCCTATTTTTTCAAGATAACAAGGGAAATACCAGACACAGAGATTTATGCACGCGCTGTCCACACTAATTTTTGCCAGGATTGTCTGAAAATATGACTGAGTAGAAATGCCAAATTTAAGCGTTTATAATTGACCTAAGACGGCGCATAATAGGGTTGTTTGTTTAACAGAGATCATAAGGCGTATGTTCATGTTTTTTCAACCTTATTTATTTGTGATAAAAGAGGCCTATTGTTTTCAATGTTAAGTGGTATTTATGCTGTCAGCAGTGACATCTATTAGAACGAACGTGTTTGATTAAACGAACCGGCGTGTAATAATGAGACTATATATTGAAATAGAAATGAAGCTATGCAAAAAGCTTATATCTTATCAACATTACATGCGAGACATTTAGGTTACGTAGCTAATGACGTTTTTAATAGTTTAATGGATCTCTGAGGTCGGCCGGAAGTTCGACGGTACACAGTTGTGCACCGTTGGTTTAAAGAATACACAAGCAATTCATTTTACTATCACAGTACACAGCTGTGTACCGTTGAATTTATTTATCCCACAACTCAAGTAAATAAAATAATTAACGTTCAGAAAATATTTATAAGAGTACATGGCGTTGTTACGTACGCGTAACTTACTTAAACAGACGGGATCGGAATAACAATTAACATTAATTTAGTATTTCAGCTTTATTCCTTTCCGACTTAATATAGTTGCAATGCGCTTAGGTATACGTTGGATTGTGCGGTCATTGAGGTCAACACTCAAGTTATCCTAACACCGAAAGACTCTGTCCTGAAAAGCCTGAAATGGCTCATTTGTTACACGCAAATGTATCGCCTCTTCTTCTAGCTGTTTTTTTTACGATACGAAAATATTTTCGATTCGATTTAAGACAGGGGATCGCGCCGATATTCGATGTTGAGTGCATTCAATATCTTGTAATATGATAGCGCAATTCCACTGTTTTGAAAAGGGAAAATGGTGACGGAATTATTTAGCAACTTAAACCAAAGTCATCAGTAGAAAAGTAAACGAGCACAAAATAGTCATTAAGTTGTTAAGACCAAAAAATGCGACCTGAAAAGACAGTCACTACAAAAACTTCTTATACTACAGATTTGCTGTTAAAGCTCACTAAACAGTGAATTTGTTCACGAAAGCCATTGTCACGTTTGAAATACTACATCGGAAGCCTTGTGATAAGAGAAATTTCCAAAAGTTTTATCTTGTTTTTTTCTCAATCCTGGCCAAAATTATGTGGACAGTCCACTCTAAACAAACAAATTAATGTTCATACATATTCTTTACCCCCATTCCGCCCCCCGGCCCCCTTTTCAATGTTGCATCCCACAATACATTTTTATCAAGTCCAGTTCGTTCATTTATCAACATTGAAAGGGGGGACGGGGGCCAAGGGGCCTATTTTTTCAAGATAACAAGGGAAATACCAGACACAGAGATTTATGCACGCGCTGTCCACACTAATTTTTGCCAGGATTGTCTGAAAATATGACTGAGTAGAAATGCCAAATTTAAGCGTTTATAATTGACCTAAGACGGCGCATAATAGGGTTGTTTGTTTAACAGAGATCATAAGGCGTATGTTCATGTTTTTTCAACCTTATTTATTTGTGATAAAAGAGGCCTATTGTTTTCAATGTTAAGTGGTATTTATGCTGTCAGCAGTGACATCTATTAGAACGAACGTGTTTGATTAAACGAACCGGCGTGTAATAATGAGACTATATATTGAAATAGAAATGAAGCTATGCAAAAAGCTTATATCTTATCAACATTATATGCGAGACATTTAGGTTACGTAGCTAATGACGTTTTTAATAGTTTAATGGATCTCTGAGGTCGGCCGGAAGTTCGACGGTACACAGTTGTGCACCGTTGGTTTAAAGAATACACAAGCAATTCATTTTACTATCACAGTACACATGCAGCTGTGTACCGTTGAATTTATTTATCCCACAACTCAAGTAAATAAAATAATTAACGTTCAGAAAATATTTATAAGAGTACATGGCGTTGTTACGTACGCGTAACTTACTTAAACAGACGGGATCGGAATAACAATTAACATTAATTTAGTATTTCAGCTTTATTCCTTTCCGACTTAATATAGTTGCAATGCGCTTAGGTATACGTTGGATTGTGCGGTCATTGAGGTCAACACTCAAGTTATCCTAACACCGAAAGACTCTGTCCTGAAAAGCCTGAAATGGCTCATTTGTTACACGCAAATGTATCGCCTCTTCTTCTAGCTGTTTTTTTTACGATACGAAAATATTTTCGATTCGATTTAAGACAGGGGATCGCGCCGATATTCGATGTTGAGTGCATTCAATATCTTGTAATATGATAGCGCAATTCCACTGTTTTGAAAAGGGCAAATGGTGACGGAATTATTTAGCAACTTAAACCAAAGTCATCAGTAGAAAAGTAAACGAGCACAAAATAGTCATTAAGTTGTTAAGACCAAAAAATGCGACCTGAAAAGACAGTCACTACAAAAACTTCTTATACTACAGATTTGCTGTTAAAGCTCACTAAACAGTGAATTTGTTCACGAAAGCCATTGTCACGTTTGAAATACTACATCGGAAGCCTTGTGATAAGAGAAATTTCCAAACGTTTTATCTTGTTTTTTTCTCAATCCTGGCCAAAATTATGTGGACAGTCCACTCTAAACAAACAAATTAATGTTCATACATATTCTTTACCCCCATTCCGCCCCCCGGCCCCCTTTTCAATGTTGCATCCCACAATACATTTTTATCAAGTCCAGTTCGTTCATTTATCAACATTGAAAGGGGGGACGGGGGCCAAGGGGCCTATTTTTTCAAGATAACAAGGAAAATACCAGACACAGAGATTTATGCATGCGCTGTCCTCACTAATTTTTGCCAGGATTGTCTGAAAATATGACTCAGTAGAAATGCCAAATTTAAGCGTTTATAATTGACCTAAGACGGCGCATAATAGGGTTGTTTGTTTAACAGAGATCATAAGGCGTATGTTCATGTTTTTTCAACCTTATTTATTTGTGATAAAAGAGGCCTATTGTTTTCAATGTTAAGTGGTATTTATGCTGTCAGCAGTGACATCTATTAGAACGAACGTGTTTGATTAAACGAACCGGCGTGTAATAATGAGACTATATATTGAAATAGAAATGAAGCTATGCAAAAAGCTTATATCTTATCAACATTACATGCGAGACATTTAGGTTAGGTAGCTAATGACGTTTTTAATAGTTTAATGGATCACTGAGGTCGGCCGGAAGTTCGACGGTACACAGTTGTGCACCGTTGGTTTAAAGAATACACAAGCAATTCATTTTACTATCACAGTACACAGCTGTGTACCGTTGAATTTATATATCCCACAACTCATTACCAGAAATTTGGGACAAGATGGCGTCGCGCGGGCGCATATAGGCTATTAAACATGACGGCCAAATCGTATAAGGAATAATACAGTAAAATCGTAAATTTTAAAATTTATCCTACTAGGGACATAGACTTCTCGGTTGCGGAGCTCGATTCCTGTTAAGAGTTAAGTAAGGAAACGTTATAACAAAAAATGTTCGCTTACCGAAATACACAGCCGGTTCCCAACATCGATTTATTTACGCTGCTTATTTGACTCATTCTGTTATGTAAGCCATAGTAATCCTGCTAAACATGCGATACAAATCTGCCAAATACACCACTTTCCTTGCGAATGATGCAAAGTGCGGAGCTTGGTATGTATTTAGCAATGTTCGAACTGCTAATATAACTCGTAAATATCTCCGTATCTAACAACATTGCGGTTCCCAAAGCGTTTAAACTTTCTTGATTTTACAGTGTGTTTGAGCAATACACCAAATCGTAGTTTTATTTAGGCCCACATGCAAATTAGTTTCCTTTTCAATTTGGGCCCCTATGCAAATTACATCGTGTCTATTAAAGCGTAACGGGAAGATAACATAGGCTGGGACTATTATTTCATGTTTTGAGTTCATTATTTTTAGACACTACGTTTAGGATTATTGTCAAGGATAATTGAGAAGCAAATTTTATCCTTGTAGAATACCTAAGCATTAAAAGGTTTCTGAAATCAGAAATGTTATGTTTACTGCGGCTGCTTCAGCCTCATGTTGTAAACGAACTATCCCGACTCAGATTGTATGCACAGTCGAAACTCCGATTTCGTCTATCAGCAGGAGGCCGTTATGTCTAAACGTGGAGTTGAGTTGCGAGAAGGACAAACGACGAAGCCACGGAGGTCTCTTCTCTTTCGAGCAGCCTGCAGCCATGTTCGTTTACTTTGAAGCAGAGGCGATCTTTGTTCTTAGCAGCCGTTTGCATTTTCGCATAATATTTACTGTATATTATTATCATGGGAGTAACCACTGGCTACGAACGTGGCGGCAAAATGTCCCAAATTTCTGGTAATGTCAAGTAAATAAAATAATTAACGTTCAGAAAATATTTATAAGAGTACATGGCGTTGTTACGTACGCGTAACTTACCTAAACAGACGGGATCGGAGTAACAATTTACATTAATTTAGTATTTCAGCTTTATTCCTTTCCGACTTAATATAGTTGCAATGCGCTTAGGCATACGTTGGATTGTGCGGTCATTGAGGTCAACACTCAAGTTATACAAACACCGAAAGACTCTGTCCTGAAAAGCCTGAAATGGCTCATTTGTTACACGCAAATGTATCGCTACTTCTTCTAGCTGGTTTTTTTACGATATGAAAATATTTTCGATTCGATTTAAGACAGGGGATCGCGCCGATATTCGATGTTGAGTGCATTCTATATCTTGTAATATGATAGCGCAATTCCACTGTTTTGAAGAGGGCAATTGGTGACGGAATTATTTAGCAACTTAAACCAAAGTCATGAGTAGAAAAGTAAACGAGCACAAAATAGTCATTAAGTTGTTAAGACCAAAAAATGCGACCTGAAAAGACAGTCACTACAAAAACTTCTTATACTACAGATTTGCTGTTAAAGCTCACTAAACAGTGAATTTGTTCACGAAAGCCATTGTCACGTTTGAAATATTACATCGGAAGCCTTGTGATAAGAGAAATTTCCAAAAGTTTTATATTGTTTTTTCTCGTTCCTGGCCAAAATTATGTGGACAGTCCACTCTAAACAAACAAATTAATGTTCATACATATTCTTTCCCCCAATTCCGCCCCCTGGCCCCCTTTTCAATGTTGCATCCCACAATACATTTTTATCAAGTCCAGTTCGTTCATTTATCAACATTGAAAGGGGGGACGGGGGCCAAGGGGCCTATTTTTTCAAGATAACAAGGAAAATACCAGACACAGAGATTTATGCATGCGCTGTCCTCACTAATTTTTGCCAGGATTGTCTGAAAATATGACTGAGTAGAAATGCCAAATTTAAGCGTTTATAATTGACCTAAGACGGCGCATAATAGGGTTGTTTGTTTAACAGAGATCATAAGGCGTATGTTCATGTTTTTTCAACCTTATTTATTTGTGATAAAAGAGGCCTATTGTTTTCAATGTTAAGTGGTATTTATGCTGTCAGCAGTGACATCTATTAGAACGAACGTGTTTGATTAAACGAACCGGCGTGTAATAATGAGACTATATATTGAAATAGAAATGAAGCTATGCAAAAAGCTTATATCTTATCAACATTACATGCGAGACATTTAGGTTACGTAGCTAATGACGTTTTTAATAGTTTAATGGATCACTGAGGTCGGCCGGAAGTTCGACGGTACACAGTTGTGCACCGTTGGTTTAAAGAATACACAAGCAATTCATTTTACTATCACAGTACACAGCTGTGTACCGTTGAATTTATATATCCCACAACTCAAGTAAATAAAATAATTAACGTTCAGAAAATATTTATAAGAGTACATGGCGTTGTTACGTACGCGTAACTTACCTAAACAGACGGGATCGGAGTAACAATTTACATTAATTTAGTATTTCAGCTTTATTCCTTTCCGACTTAATATAGTTGCAATGCGCTTAGGCATACGTTGGATTGTGCGGTCATTGAGGTCAACACTCAAGTTATACAAACACCGAAAGACTCTGTCCTGAAAAGCCTGAAATGGCTCATTTGTTACACGCAAATGTATCGCTACTTCTTCTAGCTGTTTTTTTTACGATATGAAAATATTTTCGATTCGATTTAAGACAGGGGATCGCGCCGATATTCGATGTTGAGTGCATTCAATATCTTGTAATATGATAGCGCAATTCCACTGTTTTGAAGAGGGCAATTGGTGACGGAATTATTTAGCAACTTAAACCAAAGTCATGAGTAGAAAAGTAAACGAGCACAAAATAGTCATTAAGTTGTTAAGACCAAAAAATGCGACCTGAAAAGACAGTCACTACAAAAACTTCTTATACTACAGATTTGCTGTTAAAGCTCACTAAACAGTGAATTTGTTCACGAAAGCCATTGTCACGTTTGAAATATTACATCGGAAGCCTTGTGATAAGAGAAATTTCCAAAAGTTTTATATTGTTTTTTCTCGTTCCTGGCCAAAATTATGTGGACAGTCCACTCTAAACAAACAAATTAATGTTCATACATATTCTTTCCCCCAATTCCGCCCCCTGGCCCCCTTTTCAATGTTGCATCCCACAATACATTTTTATCAAGTCCAGTTCGTTCATTTATCAACATTGAAAGGGGGGACGGGGGCCAAGGGGCCTATTTTTTCAAGATAACAAGGAAAATACCAGACACAGAGATTTATGCATGCGCTGTCCTCACTAATTTTTGCCAGGATTGTCTGAAAATATGACTGAGTAGAAATGCCAAATTTAAGCGTTTATAATTGACCTAAGACGGCGCATAATAGGGTTGTTTGTTTAACAGAGATCATAAGGCGTATGTTCATGTTTTTTCAACCTTATTTATTTGTGATAAAAGAGGCCTATTGTTTTCAATGTTAAGTGGTATTTATGCTGTCAGCAGTGACATCTATTAGAACGAACGTGTTTGATTAAACGAACCGGCGTGTAATAATGAGACTATATATTGAAACAGAAATGAAGCTATGCAAAAAGCTTATATCTTATCAACATTACATGCGAGACATTTAGGTTACGTAGCTAATGACGTTTTTAATAGTTTAATGGATCACTGAGGTCGGCCGGAAGTTCGACGGTACACAGTTGTGCACCGTTGGTTTAAAGAATACACAAGCAATTCATTTTACTATCACAGTACACAGCTGTGTACCGTTGAATTTATATATCCCACAACTCAAGTAAATAAAATAATTAACGTTCAGAAAATATTTATAAGAGTACATGGCGTTGTTACGTACGCGTAACTTACCTAAACAGACGGGATCGGAGTAACAATTTACATTAATTTAGTATTTCAGCTTTATTCCTTTCCGACTTAATATAGTTGCAATGCGCTTAGGCATACGTTGGATTGTGCGGTCATTGAGGTCAACACTCAAGTTATACAAACACCGAAAGACTCTGTCCTGAAAAGCCTGAAATGGCTCATTTGTTACACGCAAATGTATCGCTACTTCTTCTAGCTGTTTTTTTTACGATATGAAAATATTTTCGATTCGATTTAAGACAGGGGATCGCGCCGATATTCGATGTTGAGTGCATTCAATATCTTGTAATATGATAGCGCAATTCCACTGTTTTGAAGAGGGCAATTGGTGACGGAATTATTTAGCAACTTAAACCAAAGTCATGAGTAGAAAAGTAAACGAGCACAAAATAGTCATTAAGTTGTTAAGACCAAAAAATGCGACCTGAAAAGACAGTCACTACAAAAACTTCTTATACTACAGATTTGCTGTTAAAGCTCACTAAACAGTGAATTTGTTCACGAAAGCCATTGTCACGTTTGAAATATTACATCGGAAGCCTTGTGATAAGAGAAATTTCCAAAAGTTTTATATTGTTTTTTCTCGTTCCTGGCCAAAATTATGTGGACAGTCCACTCTAAACAAACAAATTAATGTTCATACATATTCTTTCCCCCAATTCCGCCCCCTGGCCCCCTTTTCAATGTTGCATCCCACAATACATTTTTATCAAGTCCAGTTCGTTCATTTATCAACATTGAAAGGGGGGACGGGGGCCAAGGGGCCTATTTTTTCAAGATAACAAGGAAAATACCAGACACAGAGATTTATGCATGCGCTGTCCTCACTAATTTTTGCCAGGATTGTCTGAAAATATGACTGAGTAGAAATGCCAAATTTAAGCGTTTATAATTGACCTAAGACGGCGCATAATAGGGTTGTTTGTTTAACAGAGATCATAAGGCGTATGTTCATGTTTTTTCAACCTTATTTATTTGTGATAAAAGAGGCCTATTGTTTTCAATGTTAAGTGGTATTTATGCTGTCAGCAGTGACATCTATTAGAACGAACGTGTTTGATTAAACGAACCGGCGTGTAATAATGAGACTATATATTGAAACAGAAATGAAGCTATGCAAAAAGCTTATATCTTATCAACATTACATGCGAGACATTTAGGTTACGTAGCTAATGACGTTTTTAATAGTTTAATGGATCACTGAGGTCGGCCGGAAGTTCGACGGTACACAGTTGTGCACCGTTGGTTTAAAGAATACACAAGCAATTCATTTTACTATCACAGTACACAGCTGTGTACCGTTGAATTTATATATCCCACAACTCAAGTAAATAAAATAATTAACGTTCAGAAAATATTTATAAGAGTACATGGCGTTGTTACGTACGCGTAACTTACCTAAACAGACGGGATCGGAGTAACAATTTACATTAATTTAGTATTTCAGCTTTATTCCTTTCCGACTTAATATAGTTGCAATGCGCTTAGGCATACGTTGGATTGTGCGGTCATTGAGGTCAACACTCAAGTTATACAAACACCGAAAGACTCTGTCCTGAAAAGCCTGAAATGGCTCATTTGTTACACGCAAATGTATCGCTACTTCTTCTAGCTGTTTTTTTTACGATATGAAAATATTTTCGATTCGATTTAAGACAGGGGATCGCGCCGATATTCGATGTTGAGTGCATTCAATATCTTGTAATATGATAGCGCAATTCCACTGTTTTGAAGAGGGCAATTGGTGACGGAATTATTTAGCAACTTAAACCAAAGTCATGAGTAGAAAAGTAAACGAGCACAAAATAGTCATTAAGTTGTTAAGACCAAAAAATGCGACCTGAAAAGACAGTCACTACAAAAACTTCTTATACTACAGATTTGCTGTTAAAGCTCACTAAACAGTGAATTTGTTCACGAAAGCCATTGTCACGTTTGAAATATTACATCGGAAGCCTTGTGATAAGAGAAATTTCCAAAAGTTTTATATTGTTTTTTCTCGTTCCTGGCCAAAATTATGTGGACAGTCCACTCTAAACAAACAAATTAATGTTCATACATATTCTTTCCCCCAATTCCGCCCCCTGGCCCCCTTTTCAATGTTGCATCCCACAATACATTTTTATCAAGTCCAGTTCGTTCATTTATCAACATTGAAAGGGGGGACGGGGGCCAAGGGGCCTATTTTTTCAAGATAACAAGGAAAATACCAGACACAGAGATTTATGCATGCGCTGTCCTCACTAATTTTTGCCAGGATTGTCTGAAAATATGACTGAGTAGAAATGCCAAATTTAAGCGTTTATAATTGACCTAAGACGGCGCATAATAGGGTTGTTTGTTTAACAGAGATCATAAGGCGTATGTTCATGTTTTTTTCAACCTTATTTATTTGTGATAAAAGAGGCCTATTGTTTTCAATGTTAAGTGGTATTTATGCTGTCAGCAGTGACATCTATTAGGACGAACGTGTTTGATTAAACGAACCGGCGTGTAATAATGAGACTATATATTGAAATAGAAATGAAGCTATGCAAAAAGCTTATATCTTATCAACATTACATGCGAGACATTTAGGTTACGTAGCTAATGACGTTTTTAATAGTTTAATGGATCACTGAGGTCGGCCGGAAGTTCGACGGTACACAGTTGTGCACCGTTGGTTTAAAGAATACACAAGCAATTCATTTTACTATCACAGTACACAGCTGTGTACCGTTGAATTTATATATCCCACAACTCAAGTAAATAAAATAATTAACGTTCAGAAAATATTTATAAGAGTACATGGCGTTGTTACGTACGCGTAACTTACCTAAACAGACGGGATCGGAGTAACAATTTACATTAATTTAGTATTTCAGCTTTATTCCTTTCCGACTTAATATAGTTGCAATGCGCTTAGGCATACGTTGGATTGTGCGGTCATTGAGGTCAACACTCAAGTTATACAAACACCGAAAGACTCTGTCCTGAAAAGCCTGAAATGGCTCATTTGTTACACGCAAATGTATCGCTACTTCTTCTAGCTGTTTTTTTTACGATATGAAAATATTTTCGATTCGATTTAAGACAGGGGATCGCGCCGATATTCGATGTTGAGTGCATTCAATATCTTGTAATATGATAGCGCAATTCCACTGTTTTGAAGAGGGCAATTGGTGACGGAATTATTTAGCAACTTAAACCAAAGTCATGAGTAGAAAAGTAAACGAGCACAAAATAGTCATTAAGTTGTTAAGACCAAAAAATGCGACCTGAAAAGACAGTCACTACAAAAACTTCTTATACTACAGATTTGCTGTTAAAGCTCACTAAACAGTGAATTTGTTCACGAAAGCCATTGTCACGTTTGAAATATTACATCGGAAGCCTTGTGATAAGAGAAATTTCCAAAAGTTTTATATTGTTTTTTCTCGTTCCTGGCCAAAATTATGTGGACAGTCCACTCTAAACAAACAAATTAATGTTCATACATATTCTTTCCCCCAATTCCGCCCCCTGGCCCCCTTTTCAATGTTGCATCCCACAATACATTTTTATCAAGTCCAGTTCGTTCATTTATCAACATTGAAAGGGGGGACGGGGGCCAAGGGGCCTATTTTTTCAAGATAACAAGGGAAAATACCAGACACAGAGATTTATGCATGCGCTGTCCTCACTAATTTTTGCCAGGATTGTCTGAAAATATGACTGAGTAGAAATGCCAAATTTAAGCGTTTATAATTGACCTAAGACGGCGCATAATAGGGTTGTTTCTTTAACAGAGATCATAAGGCGTATGTTCATGTTTTTTCAACCTTATTTATTTGTGATAAAAGAGGCCTATTGTTTTCAATGTTAAGTGGTATTTATGCTGTCAGCAGTGACATCTATTAGGACGAACGTGTTTGATTAAACGAACCGGCGTGTAATAATGAGACTATATATTGAAATAGAAATGAAGCTATGCAAAAAGCTTATATCTTATCAACATTACATGCGAGACATTTAGGTTACGTAGCTAATGACGTTTTTAATAGTTTAATGGATCACTGAGGTCGGCCGGAAGTTCGACGGTACACAGTTGTGCACCGTTGGTTTAAAGAATACACAAGCAATTCATTTTACTATCACAGTACACAGCTGTGTACCGTTGAATTTATATATCCCACAACTCAAGTAAATAAAATAATTAACGTTCAGAAAATATTTATAAGAGTACATGGCGTTGTTACGTACGCGTAACTTACCTAAACAGACGGGATCGGAGTAACAATTTACATTAATTTAGTATTTCAGCTTTATTCCTTTCCGACTTAATATAGTTGCAATGCGCTTAGGCATACGTTGGATTGTGCGGTCATTGAGGTCAACACTCAAGTTATACAAACACCGAAAGACTCTGTCCTGAAAAGCCTGAAATGGCTCATTTGTTACACGCAAATGTATCGCTACTTCTTCTAGCTGTTTTTTTTACGATATGAAAATATTTTCGATTCGATTTAAGACAGGGGATCGCGCCGATATTCGATGTTGAGTGCATTCAATATCTTGTAATATGATAGCGCAATTCCACTGTTTTGAAGAGGGCAATTGGTGACGGAATTATTTAGCAACTTAAACCAAAGTCATGAGTAGAAAAGTAAACGAGCACAAAATAGTCATTAAGTTGTTAAGACCAAAAAATGCGACCTGAAAAGACAGTCACTACAAAAACTTCTTATACTACAGATTTGCTGTTAAAGCTCACTAAACAGTGAATTTGTTCACGAAAGCCATTGTCACGTTTGAAATATTACATCGGAAGCCTTGTGATAAGAGAAATTTCCAAAAGTTTTATATTGTTTTTTCTCGTTCCTGGCCAAAATTATGTGGACAGTCCACTCTAAACAAACAAATTAATGTTCATACATATTCTTTCCCCCAATTCCGCCCCCTGGCCCCCTTTTCAATGTTGCATCCCACAATACATTTTTATCAAGTCCAGTTCGTTCATTTATCAACATTGAAAGGGGGGACGGGGGCCAAGGGGCCTATTTTTTCAAGATAACAAGGAAAATACCAGACACAGAGATTTATGCATGCGCTGTCCTCACTAATTTTTGCCAGGATTGTCTGAAAATATGACTGAGTAGAAATGCCAAATTTAAGCGTTTATAATTGACCTAAGACGGCGCATAATAGGGTTGTTTGTTTAACAGAGATCATAAGGCGTATGTTCATGTTTTTTCAACCTTATTTATTTGTGATAAAAGAGGCCTATTGTTTTCAATGTTAAGTGGTATTTATGCTGTCAGCAGTGACATCTATTAGGACGAACGTGTTTGATTAAACGAACCGGCGTGTAATAATGAGACTATATATTGAAATAGAAATGAAGCTATGCAAAAAGCTTATATCTTATCAACATTACATGCGAGACATTTAGGTTACGTAGCTAATGACGTTTTTAATAGTTTAATGGATCACTGAGGTCGGCCGGAAGTTCGACGGTACACAGTTGTGCACCGTTGGTTTAAAGAATACACAAGCAATTCATTTTACTATCACAGTACACAGCTGTGTACCGTTGAATTTATATATCCCACAACTCAAGTAAATAAAATAATTAACGTTCAGAAAATATTTATAAGAGTACATGGCGTTGTTACGTACGCGTAACTTACCTAAACAGACGGGATCGGAGTAACAATTTACATTAATTTAGTATTTCAGCTTTATTCCTTTCCGACTTAATATAGTTGCAATGCGCTTAGGCATACGTTGGATTGTGCGGTCATTGAGGTCAACACTCAAGTTATACAAACACCGAAAGACTCTGTCCTGAAAAGCCTGAAATGGCTCATTTGTTACACGCAAATGTATCGCTACTTCTTCTAGCTGTTTTTTTTACGATATGAAAATATTTTCGATTCGATTTAAGACAGGGGATCGCGCCGATATTCGATGTTGAGTGCATTCAATATCTTGTAATATGATAGCGCAATTCCACTGTTTTGAAGAGGGCAATTGGTGACGGAATTATTTAGCAACTTAAACCAAAGTCATGAGTAGAAAAGTAAACGAGCACAAAATAGTCATTAAGTTGTTAAGACCAAAAAATGCGACCTGAAAAGACAGTCACTACAAAAACTTCTTATACTACAGATTTGCTGTTAAAGCTCACTAAACAGTGAATTTGTTCACGAAAGCCATTGTCACGTTTGAAATATTACATCGGAAGCCTTGTGATAAGAGAAATTTCCAAAAGTTTTATATTGTTTTTTCTCGTTCCTGGCCAAAATTATGTGGACAGTCCACTCTAAACAAACAAATTAATGTTCATACATATTCTTTCCCCCAATTCCGCCCCCTGGCCCCCTTTTCAATGTTGCATCCCACAATACATTTTTATCAAGTCCAGTTCGTTCATTTATCAACATTGAAAGGGGGGACGGGGGCCAAGGGGCCTATTTTTTCAAGATAACAAGGAAAATACCAGACACAGAGATTTATGCATGCGCTGTCCTCACTAATTTTTGCCAGGATTGTCTGAAAATATGACTGAGTAGAAATGCCAAATTTAAGCGTTTATAATTGACCTAAGACGGCGCATAATAGGGTTGTTTGTTTAACAGAGATCATAAGGCGTATGTTCATGTTTTTTCAACCTTATTTATTTGTGATAAAAGAGGCCTATTGTTTTCAATGTTAAGTGGTATTTATGCTGTCAGCAGTGACATCTATTAGAACGAACGTGTTTGATTAAACGAACCGGCGTGTAATAATGAGACTATATATTGAAATAGAAATGAAGCTATGCAAAAAGCTTATATCTTATCAACATTACATGCGAGACATTTAGGTTACGTAGCTAATGACGTTTTTAATAGTTTAATGGATCACTGAGGTCGGCCGGAAGTTCGACGGTACACAGTTGTGCACCGTTGGTTTAAAGAATACACAAGCAATTCATTTTACTATCACAGTACACAGCTGTGTACCGTTGAATTTATATATCCCACAACTCAAGTAAATAAAATAATTAACGTTCAGAAAATATTTATAAGAGTACATGGCGTTGTTACGTACGCGTAACTTACCTAAACAGACGGGATCGGAGTAACAATTTACATTAATTTAGTATTTCAGCTTTATTCCTTTCCGACTTAATATAGTTGCAATGCGCTTAGGCATACGTTGGATTGTGCGGTCATTGAGGTCAACACTCAAGTTATACAAACACCGAAAGACTCTGTCCTGAAAAGCCTGAAATGGCTCATTTGTTACACGCAAATGTATCGCTACTTCTTCTAGCTGTTTTTTTTACGATATGAAAATATTTTCGATTCGATTTAAGACAGGGGATCGCGCCGATATTCGATGTTGAGTGCATTCAATATCTTGTAATATGATAGCGCAATTCCACTGTTTTGAAGAGGGCAATTGGTGACGGAATTATTTAGCAACTTAAACCAAAGTCATGAGTAGAAAAGTAAACGAGCACAAAATAGTCATTAAGTTGTTAAGACCAAAAAATGCGACCTGAAAAGACAGTCACTACAAAAACTTCTTATACTACAGATTTGCTGTTAAAGCTCACTAAACAGTGAATTTGTTCACGAAAGCCATTGTCACGTTTGAAATATTACATCGGAAGCCTTGTGATAAGAGAAATTTCCAAAAGTTTTATATTGTTTTTTCTCGTTCCTGGCCAAAATTATGTGGACAGTCCACTCTAAACAAACAAATTAATGTTCATACATATTCTTTCCCCCAATTCCGCCCCCTGGCCCCCTTTTCAATGTTGCATCCCACAATACATTTTTATCAAGTCCAGTTCGTTCATTTATCAACATTGAAAGGGGGGACGGGGGCCAAGGGGCCTATTTTTTCAAGATAACAAGGAAAATACCAGACACAGAGATTTATGCATGCGCTGTCCTCACTAATTTTTGCCAGGATTGTCTGAAAATATGACTGAGTAGAAATGCCAAATTTAAGCGTTTATAATTGACCTAAGACGGCGCATAATAGGGTTGTTTGTTTAACAGAGATCATAAGGCGTATGTTCATGTTTTTTCAACCTTATTTATTTGTGATAAAAGAGGCCTATTGTTTTCAATGTTAAGTGGTATTTATGCTGTCAGCAGTGACATCTATTAGAACGAACGTGTTTGATTAAACGAACCGGCGTGTAATAATGAGACTATATATTGAAATAGAAATGAAGCTATGCAAAAAGCTTATATCTTATCAACATTACATGCGAGACATTTAGGTTACGTAGCTAATGACGTTTTTAATAGTTTAATGGATCACTGAGGTCGGCCGGAAGTTCGACGGTACACAGTTGTGCACGGTTGTTTTAAAGAATACACAAGCAATCATTTTACTATCACAGTACACAGCTGTGTACCGTTGAATTTATATATCCCACAACTCAAGTAAATAAAATAATTAACGTTCAGAAAATATTTATAAGAGTACATGGCGTTGTTACGTACGCGTAACTTACCTAAACAGACGGGATCGGAGTAACAATTTACATTAATTTAGTATTTCAGCTTTATTCCTTTCCGACTTAATATAGTTGCAATGCGCTTAGGCATACGTTGGATTGTGCGGTCATTGAGGTCAACACTCAAGTTATACAAACACCGAAAGACTCTGTCCTGAAAAGCCTGAAATGGCTCATTTGTTACACGCAAATGTATCGCTACTTCTTCTAGCTGTTTTTTTTACGATATGAAAATATTTTCGATTCGATTTAAGACAGGGGATCGCGCCGATATTCGATGTTGAGTGCATTCAATATCTTGTAATATGATAGCGCAATTCCACTGTTTTGAAGAGGGCAATTGGTGACGGAATTATTTAGCAACTTAAACCAAAGTCATGAGTAGAAAAGTAAACGAGCACAAAATAGTCATTAAGTTGTTAAGACCAAAAAATGCGACCTGAAAAGACAGTCACTACAAAAACTTCTTATACTACAGATTTGCTGTTAAAGCTCACTAAACAGTGAATTTGTTCACGAAAGCCATTGTCACGTTTGAAATATTACATCGGAAGCCTTGTGATAAGAGAAATTTCCAAAAGTTTTATATTGTTTTTTCTCGTTCCTGGCCAAAATTATGTGGACAGTCCACTCTAAACAAACAAATTAATGTTCATACATATTCTTTCCCCCAATTCCGCCCCCTGGCCCCCTTTTCAATGTTGCATCCCACAATACATTTTTATCAAGTCCAGTTCGTTCATTTATCAACATTGAAAGGGGGGACGGGGGCCAAGGGGCCTATTTTTTCAAGATAACAAGGAAAATACCAGACACAGAGATTTATGCATGCGCTGTCCTCACTAATTTTTGCCAGGATTGTCTGAAAATATGACTGAGTAGAAATGCCAAATTTAAGCGTTTATAATTGACCTAAGACGGCGCATAATAGGGTTGTTTGTTTAACAGAGATCATAAGGCGTATGTTCATGTTTTTTCAACCTTATTTATTTGTGATAAAAGAGGCCTATTGTTTTCAATGTTAAGTGGTATTTATGCTGTCAGCAGTGACATCTATTAGAACGAACGTGTTTGATTAAACGAACCGGCGTGTAATAATGAGACTATATATTGAAATAGAAATGAAGCTATGCAAAAAGCTTATATCTTATCAACATTACATGCGAGACATTTAGGTTACGTAGCTAATGACGTTTTTAATAGTTTAATGGATCACTGAGGTCGGCCGGAAGTTCGACGGTACACAGTTGTGCACCGTTGGTTTAAAGAATACACAAGCAATTCATTTTACTATCACAGTACACAGCTGTGTACCGTTGAATTTATATATCCCACAACTCAAGTAAATAAAATAATTAACGTTCAGAAAATATTTATAAGAGTACATGGCGTTGTTACGTACGCGTAACTTACCTAAACAGACGGGATCGGAGTAACAATTTACATTAATTTAGTATTTCAGCTTTATTCCTTTCCGACTTAATATAGTTGCAATGCGCTTAGGCATACGTTGGATTGTGCGGTCATTGAGGTCAACACTCAAGTTATACAAACACCGAAAGACTCTGTCCTGAAAAGCCTGAAATGGCTCATTTGTTACACGCAAATGTATCGCTACTTCTTCTAGCTGTTTTTTTTACGATATGAAAATATTTTCGATTCGATTTAAGACAGGGGATCGCGCCGATATTCGATGTTGAGTGCATTCAATATCTTGTAATATGATAGCGCAATTCCACTGTTTTGAAGAGGGCAATTGGTGACGGAATTATTTAGCAACTTAAACCAAAGTCATGAGTAGAAAAGTAAACGAGCACAAAATAGTCATTAAGTTGTTAAGACCAAAAAATGCGACCTGAAAAGACAGTCACTACAAAAACTTCTTATACTACAGATTTGCTGTTAAAGCTCACTAAACAGTGAATTTGTTCACGAAAGCCATTGTCACGTTTGAAATATTACATCGGAAGCCTTGTGATAAGAGAAATTTCCAAAAGTTTTATATTGTTTTTTCTCGTTCCTGGCCAAAATTATGTGGACAGTCCACTCTAAACAAACAAATTAATGTTCATACATATTCTTTCCCCCAATTCCGCCCCCTGGCCCCCTTTTCAATGTTGCATCCCACAATACATTTTTATCAAGTCCAGTTCGTTCATTTATCAACATTGAAAGGGGGGACGGGGGCCAAGGGGCCTATTTTTTCAAGATAACAAGGAAAATACCAGACACAGAGATTTATGCATGCGCTGTCCTCACTAATTTTTGCCAGGATTGTCTGAAAATATGACTGAGTAGAAATGCCAAATTTAAGCGTTTATAATTGACCTAAGACGGCGCATAATAGGGTTGTTTGTTTAACAGAGATCATAAGGCGTATGTTCATGTTTTTTCAACCTTATTTATTTGTGATAAAAGAGGCCTATTGTTTTCAATGTTAAGTGGTATTTATGCTGTCAGCAGTGACATCTATTAGAACGAACGTGTTTGATTAAACGAACCGGCGTGTAATAATGAGACTATATATTGAAATAGAAATGAAGCTATGCAAAAAGCTTATATCTTATCAACATTACATGCGAGACATTTAGGTTACGTAGCTAATGACGTTTTTAATAGTTTAATGGATCACTGAGGTCGGCCGGAAGTTCGACGGTACACAGTTGTGCACCGTTGGTTTAAAGAATACACAAGCAATTCATTTTACTATCACAGTACACAGCTGTGTACCGTTGAATTTATATATCCCACAACTCAAGTAAATAAAATAATTAACGTTCAGAAAATATTTATAAGAGTACATGGCGTTGTTACGTACGCGTAACTTACCTAAACAGACGGGATCGGAGTAACAATTTACATTAATTTAGTATTTCAGCTTTATTCCTTTCCGACTTAATATAGTTGCAATGCGCTTAGGCATACGTTGGATTGTGCAGTCATTGAGGTCAACACTCAAGTTATACAAACACCGAAAGACTCTGTCCTGAAAAGCCTGAAATGGCTCATTTGTTACACGCAAATGTATCGCTACTTCTTCTAGCTGTTTTTTTACGATATGAAAATATTTTCGATTCGATTTAAGACAGGGGATCGCGCCGATATTCGATGTTGAGTGCATTCAATATCTTGTAATATGATAGCGCAATTCCACTGTTTTGAAGAGGGCAATTGGTGACGGAATTATTTAGCAACTTAAACCAAAGTCATGAGTAGAAAAGTAAACGAGCACAAAATAGTCATTAAGTTGTTAAGACCAAAAAATGCGACCTGAAAAGACAGTCACTACAAAAACTTCTTATACTACAGATTTGCTGTTAAAGCTCACTAAACAGTGAATTTGTTCACGAAAGCCATTGTCACGTTTGAAATATTACATCGGAAGCCTTGTGATAAGAGAAATTTCCAAAAGTTTTATATTGTTTTTTCTCGTTCCTGGCCAAAATTATGTGGACAGTCCACTCTAAACAAACAAATTAATGTTCATACATATTCTTTCCCCCAATTCCGCCCCCTGGCCCCCTTTTCAATGTTGCATCCCACAATACATTTTTATCAAGTCCAGTTCGTTCATTTATCAACATTGAAAGGGGGGACGGGGGCCAAGGGGCCTATTTTTTCAAGATAACAAGGAAAATACCAGACACAGAGATTTATGCATGCGCTGTCCTCACTAATTTTTGCCAGGATTGTCTGAAAATATGACTGAGTAGAAATGCCAAATTTAAGCGTTTATAATTGACCTAAGACGGCGCATAATAGGGTTGTTTGTTTAACAGAGATCATAAGGCGTATGTTCATGTTTTTTCAACCTTATTTATTTGTGATAAAAGAGGCCTATTGTTTTCAATGTTAAGTGGTATTTATGCTGTCAGCAGTGACATCTATTAGAACGAACGTGTTTGATTAAACGAACCGGCGTGTAATAATGAGACTATATATTGAAATAGAAATGAAGCTATGCAAAAAGCTTATATCTTATCAACATTACATGCGAGACATTTAGGTTACGTAGCTAATGACGTTTTTAATAGTTTAATGGATCACTGAGGTCGGCCGGAAGTTCGACGGTACACAGTTGTGCACCGTTGGTTTAAAGAATACACAAGCAATTCATTTTACTATCACAGTACACAGCTGTGTACCGTTGAATTTATATATCCCACAACTCAAGTAAATAAAATAATTAACGTTCAGAAAATATTTATAAGAGTACATGGCGTTGTTACGTACGCGTAACTTACCTAAACAGACGGGATCGGAGTAACAATTTACATTAATTTAGTATTTCAGCTTTATTCCTTTCCGACTTAATATAGTTGCAATGCGCTTAGGCATACGTTGGATTGTGCGGTCATTGAGGTCAACACTCAAGTTATACAAACACCGAAAGACTCTGTCCTGAAAAGCCTGAAATGGCTCATTTGTTACACGCAAATGTATCGCTACTTCTTCTAGCTGTTTTTTTTACGATATGAAAATATTTTCGATTCGATTTAAGACAGGGGATCGCGCCGATATTCGATGTTGAGTGCATTCAATATCTTGTAATATGATAGCGCAATTCCACTGTTTTGAAGAGGGCAATTGGTGACGGAATTATTTAGCAACTTAAACCAAAGTCATGAGTAGAAAAGTAAACGAGCACAAAATAGTCATTAAGTTGTTAAGACCAAAAAATGCGACCTGAAAAGACAGTCACTACAAAAACTTCTTATACTACAGATTTGCTGTTAAAGCTCACTAAACAGTGAATTTGTTCACGAAAGCCATTGTCACGTTTGAAATATTACATCGGAAGCCTTGTGATAAGAGAAATTTCCAAAAGTTTTATATTGTTTTTTCTCGTTCCTGGCCAAAATTATGTGGACAGTCCACTCTAAACAAACAAATTAATGTTCATACATATTCTTTCCCCCAATTCCGCCCCCTGGCCCCCTTTTCAATGTTGCATCCCACAATACATTTTTATCAAGTCCAGTTCGTTCATTTATCAACATTGAAAGGGGGGACGGGGGCCAAGGGGCCTATTTTTTCAAGATAACAAGGAAAATACCAGACACAGAGATTTATGCATGCGCTGTCCTCACTAATTTTTGCCAGGATTGTCTGAAAATATGACTGAGTAGAAATGCCAAATTTAAGCGTTTATAATTGACCTAAGACGGCGCATAATAGGGTTGTTTGTTTAACAGAGATCATAAGGCGTATGTTCATGTTTTTTCAACCTTATTTATTTGTGATAAAAGAGGCCTATTGTTTTCAATGTTAAGTGGTATTTATGCTGTCAGCAGTGACATCTATTAGAACGAACGTGTTTGATTAAACGAACCGGCGTGTAATAATGAGACTATATATTGAAATAGAAATGAAGCTATGCAAAAAGCTTATATCTTATCAACATTACATGCGAGACATTTAGGTTACGTAGCTAATGACGTTTTTAATAGTTTAATGGATCACTGAGGTCGGCCGGAAGTTCGACGGTACACAGTTGTGCACCGTTGGTTTAAAGAATACACAAGCAATTCATTTTACTATCACAGTACACAGCTGTGTACCGTTGAATTTATATATCCCACAACTCAAGTAAATAAAATAATTAACGTTCAGAAAATATTTATAAGAGTACATGGCGTTGTTACGTACGCGTAACTTACCTAAACAGACGGGATCGGAGTAACAATTTACATTAATTTAGTATTTCAGCTTTATTCCTTTCCGACTTAATATAGTTGCAATGCGCTTAGGCATACGTTGGATTGTGCGGTCATTGAGGTCAACACTCAAGTTATACAAACACCGAAAGACTCTGTCCTGAAAAGCCTGAAATGGCTCATTTGTTACACGCAAATGTATCGCTACTTCTTCTAGCTGTTTTTTTTACGATATGAAAATATTTTCGATTCGATTTAAGACAGGGGATCGCGCCGATATTCGATGTTGAGTGCATTCAATATCTTGTAATATGATAGCGCAATTCCACTGTTTTGAAGAGGGCAATTGGTGACGGAATTATTTAGCAACTTAAACCAAAGTCATGAGTAGAAAAGTAAACGAGCACAAAATAGTCATTAAGTTGTTAAGACCAAAAAATGCGACCTGAAAAGACAGTCACTACAAAAACTTCTTATACTACAGATTTGCTGTTAAAGCTCACTAAACAGTGAATTTGTTCACGAAAGCCATTGTCACGTTTGAAATATTACATCGGAAGCCTTGTGATAAGAGAAATTTCCAAAAGTTTTATATTGTTTTTTCTCGTTCCTGGCCAAAATTATGTGGACAGTCCACTCTAAACAAACAAATTAATGTTCATACATATTCTTTCCCCCAATTCCGCCCCCTGGCCCCCTTTTCAATGTTGCATCCCACAATACATTTTTATCAAGTCCAGTTCGTTCATTTATCAACATTGAAAGGGGGGACGGGGGCCAAGGGGCCTATTTTTTCAAGATAACAAGGAAAATACCAGACACAGAGATTTATGCATGCGCTGTCCTCACTAATTTTTGCCAGGATTGTCTGAAAATATGACTGAGTAGAAATGCCAAATTTAAGCGTTTATAATTGACCTAAGACGGCGCATAATAGGGTTGTTTGTTTAACAGAGATCATAAGGCGTATGTTCATGTTTTTTCAACCTTATTTATTTGTGATAAAAGAGGCCTATTGTTTTCAATGTTAAGTGGTATTTATGCTGTCAGCAGTGACATCTATTAGAACGAACGTGTTTGATTAAACGAACCGGCGTGTAATAATGAGACTATATATTGAAATAGAAATGAAGCTATGCAAAAAGCTTATATCTTATCAACATTACATGCGAGACATTTAGGTTACGTAGCTAATGACGTTTTTAATAGTTTAATGGATCACTGAGGTCGGCCGGAAGTTCGACGGTACACAGTTGTGCACCGTTGGTTTAAAGAATACACAAGCAATTCATTTTACTATCACAGTACACAGCTGTGTACCGTTGAATTTATATATCCCACAACTCAAGTAAATAAAATAATTAACGTTCAGAAAATATTTATAAGAGTACATGGCGTTGTTACGTACGCGTAACTTACCTAAACAGACGGGATCGGAGTAACAATTTACATTAATTTAGTATTTCAGCTTTATTCCTTTCCGACTTAATATAGTTGCAATGCGCTTAGGCATACGTTGGATTGTGCGGTCATTGAGGTCAACACTCAAGTTATACAAACACCGAAAGACTCTGTCCTGAAAAGCCTGAAATGGCTCATTTGTTACACGCAAATGTATCGCTACTTCTTCTAGCTGTTTTTTTTACGATATGAAAATATTTTCGATTCGATTTAAGACAGGGGATCGCGCCGATATTCGATGTTGAGTGCATTCAATATCTTGTAATATGATAGCGCAATTCCACTGTTTTGAAGAGGGCAATTGGTGACGGAATTATTTAGCAACTTAAACCAAAGTCATGAGTAGAAAAGTAAACGAGCACAAAATAGTCATTAAGTTGTTAAGACCAAAAAAATGCGACCTGAAAAGACAGTCACTACAAAAACTTCTTATACTACAGATTTGCTGTTAAAGCTCACTAAACAGTGAATTTGTTCACGAAAGCCATTGTCACGTTTGAAATATTACATCGGAAGCCTTGTGTTAAGAGAAATTTCCAAAAGTTTTATATTGTTTTTTCTCGTTCCTGGCCAAAATTATGTGGACAGTCCACTCTAAACAAACAAATTAATGTTCATACATATTCTTTCCCCCAATTCCGCCCCCTGGCCCCATTTTCAATGTTGCATCCCACAATACATTTTTATCAAGTCCAGTTCGTTCATTTATCAACATTGAAAGGGGGGACGGGGGCCAAGGGGCCTATTTTTTCAAGATAACAAGGAAAATACCAGACACAGAGATTTATGCATGCGCTGTCCTCACTAATTTTTGCCAGGATTGTCTGAAAATATGACTGAGTAGAAATGCCAAATTTAAGCGTTTATAATTGACCTAAGACGGCGCATAATAGGGTTGTTTGTTTAACAGAGATCATAAGGCGTATGTTCATGTTTTTTCAACCTTATTTATTTGTGATAAAAGAGGCCTATTGTTTTCAATGTTAAGTGGTATTTATGCTGTCAGCAGTGACATCTATTAGAACGAACGTGTTTGATTAAACGAACCGGCGTGTAATAATGAGACTATATATTGAAATAGAAATGAAGCTATGCAAAAAGCTTATATCTTATCAACATTACATGCGAGACATTTAGGTTACGTAGCTAATGACGTTTTTAATAGTTTAATGGATCACTGAGGTCGGCCGGAAGTTCGACGGTACACAGTTGTGCACCGTTGGTTTAAAGAATACACAAGCAATTCATTTTACTATCACAGTACACAGCTGTGTACCGTTGAATTTATATATCCCACAACTCAAGTAAATAAAATAATTAACGTTCAGAAAATATTTATAAGAGTACATGGCGTTGTTACGTACGCGTAACTTACCTAAACAGACGGGATCGGAGTAACAATTTACATTAATTTAGTATTTCAGCTTTATTCCTTTCCGACTTAATATAGTTGCAATGCGCTTAGGCATACGTTGGATTGTGCGGTCATTGAGGTCAACACTCAAGTTATACAAACACCGAAAGACTCTGTCCTGAAAAGCCTGAAATGGCTCATTTGTTACACGCAAATGTATCGCTACTTCTTCTAGCTGTTTTTTTTACGATATGAAAATATTTTCGATTCGATTTAAGACAGGGGATCGCGCCGATATTCGATGTTGAGTGCATTCAATATCTTGTAATATGATAGCGCAATTCCACTGTTTTGAAGAGGGCAATTGGTGACGGAATTATTTAGCAACTTAAACCAAAGTCATGAGTAGAAAAGTAAACGAGCACAAAATAGTCATTAAGTTGTTAAGACCAAAAAATGCGACCTGAAAAGACAGTCACTACAAAAACTTCTTATACTACAGATTTGCTGTTAAAGCTCACTAAACAGTGAATTTGTTCACGAAAGCCATTGTCACGTTTGAAATATTACATCGGAAGCCTTGTGATAAGAGAAATTTCCAAAAGTTTTATATTGTTTTTTCTCGTTCCTGGCCAAAATTATGTGGACAGTCCACTCTAAACAAACAAATTAATGTTCATACATATTCTTTCCCCCAATTCCGCCCCCTGGCCCCCTTTTCAATGTTGCATCCCACAATACATTTTTATCAAGTCCAGTTCGTTCATTTATCAACATTGAAAGGGGGGACGGGGGCCAAGGGGCCTATTTTTTCAAGATAACAAGGAAAATACCAGACACAGAGATTTATGCATGCGCTGTCCTCACTAATTTTTGCCAGGATTGTCTGAAAATATGACTGAGTAGAAATGCCAAATTTAAGCGTTTATAATTGACCTAAGACGGCGCATAATAGGGTTGTTTGTTTAACAGAGATCATAAGGCGTATGTTCATGTTTTTTCAACCTTATTTCTTTGTGATAAAAGAGGCCTATTGTTTTCAATGTTAAGTGGTATTTATGCTGTCAGCAGTGACATCTATTAGAACGAACGTGTTTGATTAAACGAACCGGCGTGTAATAATGAGACTATATATTGAAATAGAAATGAAGCTATGCAAAAAGCTTATATCTTATCAACATTACATGCGAGACATTTAGGTTACGTAGCTAATGACGTTTTTAATAGTTTAATGGATCACTGAGGTCGGCCGGAAGTTCGACGGTACACAGTTGTGCACCGTTGGTTTAAAGAATACACAAGCAATTCATTTTACTATCACAGTACACAGCTGTGTACCGTTGAATTTATATATCCCACAACTCAAGTAAATAAAATAATTAACGTTCAGAAAATATTTATAAGAGTACATGGCGTTGTTACGTACGCGTAACTTACCTAAACAGACGGGATCGGAGTAACAATTTACATTAATTTAGTATTTCAGCTTTATTCCTTTCCGACTTAATATAGTTGCAATGCGCTTAGGCATACGTTGGATTGTGCGGTCATTGAGGTCAACACTCAAGTTATACAAACACCGAAAGACTCTGTCCTGAAAAGCCTGAAATGGCTCATTTGTTACACGCAAATGTATCGCTACTTCTTCTAGCTGTTTTTTTTACGATATGAAAATATTTTCGATTCGATTTAAGACAGGGGATCGCGCCGATATTCGATGTTGAGTGCATTCAATATCTTGTAATATGATAGCGCAATTCCACTGTTTTGAAGAGGGCAATTGGTGACGGAATTATTTAGCAACTTAAACCAAAGTCATGAGTAGAAAAGTAAACGAGCACAAAATAGTCATTAAGTTGTTAAGACCAAAAAATGCGACCTGAAAAGACAGTCACTACAAAAACTTCTTATACTACAGATTTGCTGTTAAAGCTCACTAAACAGTGAATTTGTTCACGAAAGCCATTGTCACGTTTGAAATATTACATCGGAAGCCTTGTGATAAGAGAAATTTCCAAAAGTTTTATATTGTTTTTTCTCGTTCCTGGCCAAAATTATGTGGACAGTCCACTCTAAACAAACAAATTAATGTTCATACATATTCTTTCCCCCAATTCCGCCCCCTGGCCCCCTTTTCAATGTTGCATCCCACAATACATTTTTATCAAGTCCAGTTCGTTCATTTATCAACATTGAAAGGGGGGACGGGGGCCAAGGGGCCTATTTTTTCAAGATAACAAGGAAAATACCAGACACAGAGATTTATGCATGCGCTGTCCTCACTAATTTTTGCCAGGATTGTCTGAAAATATGACTGAGTAGAAATGCCAAATTTAAGCGTTTATAATTGACCTAAGACGGCGCATAATAGGGTTGTTTGTTTAACAGAGATCATAAGGCGTATGTTCATGTTTTTTCAACCTTATTTATTTGTGATAAAAGAGGCCTATTGTTTTCAATGTTAAGTGGTATTTATGCTGTCAGCAGTGACATCTATTAGAACGAACGTGTTTGATTAAACGAACCGGCGTGTAATAATGAGACTATATATTGAAATAGAAATGAAGCTATGCAAAAAGCTTATATCTTATCAACATTACATGCGAGACATTTAGGTTACGTAGCTAATGACGTTTTTAATAGTTTAATGGATCACTGAGGTCGGCCGGAAGTTCGACGGTACACAGTTGTGCACCGTTGGTTTAAAGAATACACAAGCAATTCATTTTACTATCACAGTACACAGCTGTGTACCGTTGAATTTATATATCCCACAACTCAAGTAAATAAAATAATTAACGTTCAGAAAATATTTATAAGAGTACATGGCGTTGTTACGTACGCGTAACTTACCTAAACAGACGGGATCGGAGTAACAATTTACATTAATTTAGTATTTCAGCTTTATTCCTTTCCGACTTAATATAGTTGCAATGCGCTTAGGCATACGTTGGATTGTGCGGTCATTGAGGTCAACACTCAAGTTATACAAACACCGAAAGACTCTGTCCTGAAAAGCCTGAAATGGCTCATTTGTTACACGCAAATGTATCGCTACTTCTTCTAGCTGTTTTTTTTACGATATGAAAATATTTTCGATTCGATTTAAGACAGGGGATCGCGCCGATATTCGATGTTGAGTGCATTCAATATCTTGTAATATGATAGCGCAATTCCACTGTTTTGAAGAGGGCAATTGGTGACGGAATTATTTAGCAACTTAAACCAAAGTCATGAGTAGAAAAGTAAACGAGCACAAAATAGTCATTAAGTTGTTAAGACCAAAAAATGCGACCTGAAAAGACAGTCACTACAAAAACTTCTTATACTACAGATTTGCTGTTAAAGCTCACTAAACAGTGAATTTGTTCACGAAAGCCATTGTCACGTTTGAAATATTACATCGGAAGCCTTGTGATAAGAGAAATTTCCAAAAGTTTTATATTGTTTTTTCTCGTTCCTGGCCAAAATTATGTGGACAGTCCACTCTAAACAAACAAATTAATGTTCATACATATTCTTTCCCCCAATTCCGCCCCCTGGCCCCCTTTTCAATGTTGCATCCCACAATACATTTTTATCAAGTCCAGTTCGTTCATTTATCAACATTGAAAGGGGGGACGGGGGCCAAGGGGCCTATTTTTTCAAGATAACAAGGAAAATACCAGACACAGAGATTTATGCATGCGCTGTCCTCACTAATTTTTGCCAGGATTGTCTGAAAATATGACTGAGTAGAAATGCCAAATTTAAGCGTTTATAATTGACCTAAGACGGCGCATAATAGGGTTGTTTGTTTAACAGAGATCATAAGGCGTATGTTCATGTTTTTTCAACCTTATTTATTTGTGATAAAAGAGGCCTATTGTTTTCAATGTTAAGTGGTATTTATGCTGTCAGCAGTGACATCTATTAGAACGAACGTGTTTGATTAAACGAACCGGCGTGTAATAATGAGACTATATATTGAAATAGAAATGAAGCTATGCAAAAAGCTTATATCTTATCAACATTACATGCGAGACATTTAGGTTACGTAGCTAATGACGTTTTTAATAGTTTAATGGATCACTGAGGTCGGCCGGAAGTTCGACGGTACACAGTTGTGCACCGTTGGTTTAAAGAATACACAAGCAATTCATTTTACTATCACAGTACACAGCTGTGTACCGTTGAATTTATATATCCCACAACTCAAGTAAATAAAATAATTAACGTTCAGAAAATATTTATAAGAGTACATGGCGTTGTTACGTACGCGTAACTTACCTAAACAGACGGGATCGGAGTAACAATTTACATTAATTTAGTATTTCAGCTTTATTCCTTTCCGACTTAATATAGTTGCAATGCGCTTAGGCATACGTTGGATTGTGCGGTCATTGAGGTCAACACTCAAGTTATACAAACACCGAAAGACTCTGTCCTGAAAAGCCTGAAATGGCTCATTTGTTACACGCAAATGTATCGCTACTTCTTCTAGCTGTTTTTTTTACGATATGAAAATATTTTCGATTCGATTTAAGACAGGGGATCGCGCCGATATTCGATGTTGAGTGCATTCAATATCTTGTAATATGATAGCGCAATTCCACTGTTTTGAAGAGGGCAATTGGTGACGGAATTATTTAGCAACTTAAACCAAAGTCATGAGTAGAAAAGTAAACGAGCACAAAATAGTCATTAAGTTGTTAAGACCAAAAAATGCGACCTGAAAAGACAGTCACTACAAAAACTTCTTATACTACAGATTTGCTGTTAAAGCTCACTAAACAGTGAATTTGTTCACGAAAGCCATTGTCACGTTTGAAATATTACATCGGAAGCCTTGTGATAAGAGAAATTTCCAAAAGTTTTATATTGTTTTTTCTCGTTCCTGGCCAAAATTATGTGGACAGTCCACTCTAAACAAACAAATTAATGTTCATACATATTCTTTCCCCCAATTCCGCCCCCTGGCCCCCTTTTCAATGTTGCATCCCACAATACATTTTTATCAAGTCCAGTTCGTTCATTTATCAACATTGAAAGGGGGGACGGGGGCCAAGGGGCCTATTTTTTCAAGATAACAAGGAAAATACCAGACACAGAGATTTATGCATGCGCTGTCCTCACTAATTTTTGCCAGGATTGTCTGAAAATATGACTGAGTAGAAATGCCAAATTTAAGCGTTTATAATTGACCTAAGACGGCGCATAATAGGGTTGTTTGTTTAACAGAGATCATAAGGCGTATGTTCATGTTTTTTCAACCTTATTTATTTGTGATAAAAGAGGCCTATTGTTTTCAATGTTAAGTGGTATTTATGCTGTCAGCAGTGACATCTATTAGAACGAACGTGTTTGATTAAACGAACCGGCGTGTAATAATGAGACTATATATTGAAATAGAAATGAAGCTATGCAAAAAGCTTATATCTTATCAACATTACATGCGAGACATTTAGGTTACGTAGCTAATGACGTTTTTAATAGTTTAATGGATCACTGAGGTCGGCCGGAAGTTCGACGGTACACAGTTGTGCACCGTTGGTTTAAAGAATACACAAGCAATTCATTTTACTATCACAGTACACAGCTGTGTACCGTTGAATTTATATATCCCACAACTCAAGTAAATAAAATAATTAACGTTCAGAAAATATTTATAAGAGTACATGGCGTTGTTACGTACGCGTAACTTACCTAAACAGACGGGATCGGAGTAACAATTTACATTAATTTAGTATTTCAGCTTTATTCCTTTCCGACTTAATATAGTTGCAATGCGCTTAGGCATACGTTGGATTGTGCGGTCATTGAGGTCAACACTCAAGTTATACAAACACCGAAAGACTCTGTCCTGAAAAGCCTGAAATGGCTCATTTGTTACACGCAAATGTATCGCTACTTCTTCTAGCTGTTTTTTTTACGATATGAAAATATTTTCGATTCGATATAAGACAGGGGATCGCGCCGATATTCGATGTTGAGTGCATTCAATATCTTGTAATATGATAGCGCAATTCCACTGTTTTGAAGAGGGCAATTGGTGACGGAATTATTTAGCAACTTAAACCAAAGTCATGAGTAGAAAAGTAAACGAGCACAAAATAGTCATTAAGTTGTTAAGACCAAAAAATGCGACCTGAAAAGACAGTCACTACAAAAACTTCTTATACTACAGATTTCCTGTTAAAGCTCACTAAACAGTGAATTTGTTCACGAAAGCCATTGTCACGTTTGAAATATTACATCGGAAGCCTTGTGATAAGAGAAATTTCCAAAAGTTTTATATTGTTTTTTCTCGTTCCTGGCCAAAATTATGTGGACAGTCCACTCTAAACAAACAAATTAATGTTCATACATATTCTTTCCCCCAATTCCGCCCCCTGGCCCCCTTTTCAATGTTGCATCCCACAATACATTTTTATCAAGTCCAGTTCGTTCATTTATCAACATTGAAAGGGGGGACGGGGGCCAAGGGGCCTATTTTTTCAAGATAACAAGGAAAATACCAGACACAGAGATTTATGCATGCGCTGTCCTCACTAATTTTTGCCAGGATTGTCTGAAAATATGACTGAGTAGAAATGCCAAATTTAAGCGTTTATAATTGACCTAAGACGGCGCATAATAGGGTTGTTTGTTTAACAGAGATCATAAGGCGTATGTTCATGTTTTTTCAACCTTATTTATTTGTGATAAAAGAGGCCTATTGTTTTCAATGTTAAGTGGTATTTATGCTGTCAGCAGTGACATCTATTAGAACGAACGTGTTTGATTAAACGAACCGGCGTGTAATAATGAGACTATATATTGAAATAGAAATGAAGCTATGCAAAAAGCTTATATCTTATCAACATTACATGCGAGACATTTAGGTTACGTAGCTAATGACGTTTTTAATAGTTTAATGGATCACTGAGGTCGGCCGGAAGTTCGACGGTACACAGTTGTGCACCGTTGGTTTAAAGAATACACAAGCAATTCATTTTACTATCACAGTACACAGCTGTGTACCGTTGAATTTATATATCCCACAACTCAAGTAAATAAAATAATTAACGTTCAGAAAATATTTATAAGAGTACATGGCGTTGTTACGTACGCGTAACTTACCTAAACAGACGGGATCGGAGTAACAATTTACATTAATTTAGTATTTCAGCTTTATTCCTTTCCGACTTAATATAGTTGCAATGCGCTTAGGCATACGTTGGATTGTGCGGTCATTGAGGTCAACACTCAAGTTATACAAACACCGAAAGACTCTGTCCTGAAAAGCCTGAAATGGCTCATTTGTTACACGCAAATGTATCGCTACTTCTTCTAGCTGTTTTTTTTACGATATGAAAATATTTTCGATTCGATTTAAGACAGGGGATCGCGCCGATATTCGATGTTGAGTGCATTCAATATCTTGTAATATGATAGCGCAATTCCACTGTTTTGAAGAGGGCAATTGGTGACGGAATTATTTAGCAACTTAAACCAAAGTCATGAGTAGAAAAGTAAACGAGCACAAAATAGTCATTAAGTTGTTAAGACCAAAAAATGCAACCTGAAAAGACAGTCACTACAAAAACTTCTTATACTACAGATTTGCTGTTAAAGCTCACTAAACAGTGAATTTGTTCACGAAAGCCATTGTCACGTTTGAAATATTACATCGGAAGCCTTGTGATAAGAGAAATTTCCAAAAGTTTTATATTGTTTTTTCTCGTTCCTGGCCAAAATTATGTGGACAGTCCACTCTAAACAAACAAATTAATGTTCATACATATTCTTTCCCCCAATTCCGCCCCCTGGCCCCCTTTTCAATGTTGCATCCCACAATACATTTTTATCAAGTCCAGTTCGTTCATTTATCAACATTGAAAGGGGGGACGGGGGCCAAGGGGCCTATTTTTTCAAGATAACAAGGAAAATACCAGACACAGAGATTTATGCATGCGCTGTCCTCACTAATTTTTGCCAGGATTGTCTGAAAATATGACTGAGTAGAAATGCCAAATTTAAGCGTTTATAATTGACCTAAGACGGCGCATAATAGGGTTGTTTGTTTAACAGAGATCATAAGGCGTATGTTCATGTTTTTTCAACCTTATTTATTTGTGATAAAAGAGGCCTATTGTTTTCAATGTTAAGTGGTATTTATGCTGTCAGCAGTGACATCTATTAGAACGAACGTGTTTGATTAAACGAACCGGCGTGTAATAATGAGACTATATATTGAAATAGAAATGAAGCTATGCAAAAAGCTTATATCTTATCAACATTACATGCGAGACATTTAGGTTACGTAGCTAATGACGTTTTTAATAGTTTAATGGATCACTGAGGTCGGCCGGAAGTTCGACGGTACACAGTTGTGCACCGTTGGTTTAAAGAATACACAAGCAATTCATTTTACTATCACAGTACACAGCTGTGTACCGTTGAATTTATATATCCCACAACTCAAGTAAATAAAATAATTAACGTTCAGAAAATATTTATAAGAGTACATGGCGTTGTTACGTACGCGTAACTTACCTAAACAGACGGGATCGGAGTAACAATTTACATTAATTTAGTATTTCAGCTTTATTCCTTTCCGACTTAATATAGTTGCAATGCGCTTAGGCATACGTTGGATTGTGCGGTCATTGAGGTCAACACTCAAGTTATACAAACACCGAAAGACTCTGTCCTGAAAAGCCTGAAATGGCTCATTTGTTACACGCAAATGTATCGCTACTTCTTCTAGCTGTTTTTTTTAAGATATGAAAATATTTTCGATTCGATTTAAGACAGGGGATCGCGCCGATATTCGATGTTGAGTGCATTCAATATCTTGTAATATGATAGCGCAATTCCACTGTTTTGAAGAGGGCAATTGGTGACGGAATTATTTAGCAACTTAAACCAAAGTCATGAGTAGAAAAGTAAACGAGCACAAAATAGTCATTAAGTTGTTAAGACCAAAAAATGCGACCTGAAAAGACAGTCACTACAAAAACTTCTTATACTACAGATTTGCTGTTAAAGCTCACTAAACAGTGAATTTGTTCACGAAAGCCATTGTCACGTTTGAAATATTACATCGGAAGCCTTGTGATAAGAGAAATTTCCAAAAGTTTTATATTGTTTTTTCTCGTTCCTGGCCAAAATTATGTGGACAGTCCACTCTAAACAAACAAATTAATGTTCATACATATTCTTTCCCCCAATTCCGCCCCCTGGCCCCCTTTTCAATGTTGCATCCCACAATACATTTTTATCAAGTCCAGTTCGTTCATTTATCAACATTGAAAGGGGGGACGGGGGCCAAGGGGCCTATTTTTTCAGGATAACAAGGGAAATACCAGACACAGAGATTTATGCACGCGCTGTCCACACTAATTTTTGCCAGGATTGTCTGAAAATATGACTGAGTAGAAATGCCAAATTTAAGCGTTTATAATTGACCTAAGACGGCGCATAATAGGGTTGTTTGTTTAACAGAGATCATAAGGCGTATGTTCATGTTTTTTCAACCTTATTTATTTGTGATAAAAGAGGCCTATTGTTTTCAATGTTAAGTGGTATTTATGCTGTCAGCAGTGACATCTATTAGAACGAACGTGTTTGATTAAACGAACCGGCGTGTACGTAATAATGAGACTATATATTGAAATAGAAATGAAGCTATGCAAAAAACTTATATCTTATCAACATTACATGCGAGACATTTAGGTTACGTAGCTAATGACGTTTTTAATAGTTTAATGGATCACTGAGGTCGGCCGGAAGTTCGACGGTACACAGTTGTGCACCGTTGGTTTAAAGAATACACAAGCAATTCATTTTACTATCACAGTACACAGCTGTGTACCGTTGAACTTATTTATCCCACAACTCAAGTAAATAAAATAATTAACGTTCAGAAAATATTTATAAGAGTACATGGCGTTGTTACGTACGCGTAACTTACTTAAACAGACGGGGTCGGAGTAACAATTTACATTAATTTAGTATTTCAGCTTTATTCCTTTCCGACTTAATATAGTTGCAATGCGCTTAGGCATACGTTGGATTGTGCGGTCATTGAGGTCAACACTCAAGTTATCCAAACACCGAAAGACTCTGTCCTGAAAAGCCTGAAATGGCTCATTTGTTACACGCAAATGTATCGCTTCTTCTTCTAGCTGTTTTTTTACGATATGAAAATATTTTCGATTCGATTTAAGACAGGGGGTCGCGCCGATATTCGATGTTGAGTGCATTCAATATCTTGTAATATGAGAGCGCAATTCCACTGTTTTGAAAAGGGCAATTGGTGACAGAATTATTTAGCAACTTAAACCAAAGTCATCAGTAGAAAAGTAAACGAGCACAAAATAGTCATTAAGTTGTTAAGACCAAAAAATGCGACCTGAAAAGACCGTCACTACAAAAACTTCTTATACTACAGATTTGCTGTTAAAGCTCACTAAACAGTGAATTTGTTCACGAAAGCCATTGTCACGTTTGAAATATTACATCGGAAGCCTTGTGATAAGAGAAATTTCCAAAAGTTTTATCTTGTTTTTTCTCAATCCTGGCCAAAATTATGTGGACAGTCCACTCTAAACAAACAAATTAATGTTCATACATATTCTTTCCCGCCATTCCGCCCCCCCCCCCGGCCCCCTTTTCAATGTTGCATCCCACAATACATTTTTATCAAGTCCAGTTCGTTCATTTATCAACATTGAAAGGGGGACGGGGGCCAAGGGGCCTATTTTTTCAAGATAACAAGGGAAATACCAGACACAGAGATTTATGCACGCGCTGTCCACACTAATTTTTGCCAGGATTGTAGATCCGCCTCCCATTGTTCATCCATCGCTCCAACAATAACACGATTTCGCTTGAAATTATGTCGTACGGGTTTATGCAAAGTATAGGTATCTTGCTGTCTAAGCCATGTTTTTATCTTGTTTCGGGATATCTGGAATTTTCCGTCACTTTTTACGACACGGTATAAGGCATCTACGCCTCCAAAACTTGCTGGACTTT
Organism: Paragorgia papillata; assembly: GCA_035771165.1. NCBI lineage: Eukaryota > Metazoa > Cnidaria > Anthozoa > Scleralcyonacea > Coralliidae > Paragorgia > Paragorgia papillata. The sequence goes on along the minus strand of JAWNZC010000011.1, from coordinate 6,347,438 downwards.
TTGGGTTGTAATACAGGTCGTGAAGGTATAGCTCCGCCATCTAATTCGGATGCCTGTATCACAATCTTCCCCCCACAGCACGCCGAGATGCAGCGAATCTTTCGAAAAATATTACGAAGGGCTATTTGTGGTAAACCGCAACAGCAAGTCATGTTCACACAATTAAGGTTAGAGGTAAATGAATGAAAACAGGCAACGACGCAATATATATACACTCAGGCGATATATGCATATATTAATCTCTGGAACAGTTGACCAAGCATTCGTAACGAAGAATTCTTACGCCTGTTGTATTGTGATAAATCTACGTTATGGAAATCATTCACCGTTCGTCGAACGGCCTCTCGAACCGTTTGGTTATCGTACGAATCGCTAACTCTGTACACGAAAGCGAGATAAGCGACTATTCTTCCAAAATTATTGAGATCCATTTCTTCATAGATATGATGAAGGTTCACACGATCTAATTGATCGCTAAAACTATCAAACAGGTGTCGATGATCATCAAGACATGTCTGAATATAAAATGATAACGTATCTTTATCGATATCAATGTTATGTTGTTTTAATTCATCAAAAATTGTATCCATAGCGTATGCGCGCTGTATTGGTCTATAACAATTCGTGTTCACACGACCAAAGTTGGAGATAAATGAATCACAAAAAAAGTCAGGTATAAACATATATTTATTAGATAGATAATTAGAATACAAAATTATACATGTTCAGCAAATGTGCAGTTTTTCCAAGTCTATAGTCAAGTCATTTACCGACTTTTGAAAAAGGTACTCTTCGTAGGCTTTCTTATGATCAGTTTCATGGCTCGTGAATGTCTCTCCAGTCTTTTTGACTGTATATCTGTAAGATGGTGGCATACTAAACAGAACAGTGGAAAATGGTTCAAGGGGATCTTCTTCAGGTTTCGATTCGAAAAAGTCACAGCAGTTTTCTCTCTCGTGGGGACACGAGTAAAATAGACGACCTTGATTAGGACTTTCTTTCTTGACTTTGCTGGTACGACAAATCAGACCATGTCGACATAATGGTTTGATACCCTCGAAGACATCAGCCCATTGCCAAAACGAACAGGGATTTCCTCGTTCGGAGCAAACAAAGTATGGTCTCCCGTAACTTTCTTTCATCTTATCTTTAACCATTCGCATCTGTGCTAGTCGTCCATGGCCATAGCACCTTGGATGTATACATCCACTTTCATGGAAGGAGGCTATGGCTTTTCCAAACATGTAGCAATCTTCTTCTGGGCAAAAGAACTCGCAACTAGGTTTCTGTCCACAGAACCAAAACGTACCCTTCTGTGTAATTGTCGATGATGCAAGTTCACCGTGTAAACATTCCATTGTAGTTGTATTCTAATCCAACGGTAGATTTTCTAATGCTTTCAACAAACGTTCCAATCCTTCTCTAAAGTCTCGAACAAGTGTAGAATCGTCCAACGAACTTAGCCGACCAGACCAGGTGTAATCCTAACATCGTAGTGATTATCTCAACCCCGAGCTTATATAGCTTCATGCGCACTAATTATCCCAGTCTTGTCCAAATATGTCCTATAATTCTGTTACTCCGTTCGTCGTGCGTGAGTCATTCGTGAGTCATGCGTGAGTCATTCGTGAGTCATGCGTGAGTCATGCTGAATATTAATGAGGCGGCATCCCTTTGGACACTATATGGGGGGGGGGGGGGGGAGGGGGAGGGGGGGGGAGTCATCTACTCACAACGCCTATTTCTCTCCCGGAACAATTTGGCAAATGTATGTGCATAATACCGTATATAAATATTAAAAGTGCGTATTAAGCAGCATAATATTCAGTTGAGCGAGCAAGTGAAGAACAATAATTTAGTAGGAAGCAATAATTTAAGCTCAAAGAGACATTTCATTCTCCGAAAATTAGTACATGTACATCATTTGCTCTGTATGTTTATTACTAAATAAAGTAGATTTAGTGGGCTACTGGTAATGTAATATACATTGTAATGTTGATTTGGAGGTAGAACCAATATACACTACAGTCAGTGCTGCTGTTTAATTGTCATTTATCTGTTTCAACATTTATTAAAAGTTCTTTCAATAAAGATGTGTGGTCTCTCCTATTCTAAACGACGATGAACACTATAATCGCGTTTGTGCTGTTAACCTGCATCCTTGAATTGTCGAAGTTATGTGGGCACACCGACGAACTGGGTTCAATCGCGAGTTTCAAATCTGATTGCCCATTGAATGTTTTCTCGCACGTGAAGAAGAATCTCTACGTCAGAAAATGTTTTCTGAAGCGAAGGATTAACTACACGGTAAAGTCGTCGGCCTCGTTCATCTCGGCGATAGTTATGCTGATGACAAGTGGCGTAAATCTGATTAATCCCGGACCAGATCGGAGAACAATTGAGCAAGATAACTCTAGTATATCAACACCTAATTCTACACATTCAACTCAACCAGTAAACTCGGCCTCTTGTCCAACTCTTTAGGAACCCTGGATAACTCATATGAACTGTAGAAGTATTATACCTCACATTGATGAACAAAGGATAACTTTTAAACACATTTCTCCGTTGTTTACGTAGAAATAAACGTAGGGGAGGAGGAGTCGCATTTTACTTATTGGATGGTCTTAAGTATCCCGTAGAAGAGACTTGGAAGATAGCTTTGAAGCGATTTGGATAGAAACTCGAATTCGCAATACTAAATATTTATTTGGATGTGTTTACAGGGCTCCTGACGAATTTCTAGAAATCTTCGACTATATATGGATGACGTGCTCAGATATGCAACACAAAACAATCACGAAGTCATTATCATAGGGGATTTAAACTGTGATTGTCTTAACACGTCCCTTAGGCAAAAAGAAAGATTAGTCGAATTTCTCATGGTTAATGGTTAGAACAACTCATTAAAAAACCAACTCGTGTAACAAACAATAGTAAGTCGTTAATAGACGTTTTAATCACCTCGACGCCATGTCTTTTTAAGGGAGAAGGAGTACTTAATACAGCTCTAAGCGATCATTATCCATCTTCGGCATTATGCACGGAAAAGCCACTCGACCTAAAAAACATCGAATAAAAATCTTGGAATGAAAATAGTATAAAGGACTTTGTGGCTAGCTTGCAACAAGCTCCATGGAGTGTGATCGAGTCTTTTGACGATGTCGACGATATGTGTTCTGCATGGGAATTGTTGATGAAATCACTGATTGAGCAGCACTTCCCTTTAAAACGGAAACGCATACGAAAACATACGCACCCTTGGCTTAATAGCGAAGTACTCCGATTAATGAGAACACGCGACCAAGTTCATAAAAAAGCAGTAAAGTCAGGATTAATTAGTGATTGGGACGAATATAGACGCCTTAGGAACAAAGTGACGGGTGTTAATAGAAAGGCTAGGAGGGACTATTTCCAAGACAAATGCTGGTCAGTTGTTATTCCAAGCGTTTTGCATTCATAAACTTGTTTAATTGGTTTATTTTCAATGACAATATTTGGGGGAGCATTTAAAGTGCGTTTTATCTTTGGTTTTGAGCCAATCAATATAAATTCGGTTTTAGCTACATTTAAGCTAAGTTTATTGGCCATCAACCATTTCCTAAGGTTTTCTAAATCAGAATTTACTGCAATTTCAATATCAGTTATCGAGTCTCCAGAAGCTGTGAGATTTGTGTCATCAGCAAATAGCTTAGGTTTTGTATTATTAAGATACTGAGGTAGGTCATTGATATATAATAAAAATAAAAGTGGTCCTAAGATAGAACCTTGTGGTACACCACATCTAATCAAACGTTCTGATGAGACAAATCCATTAATTTGGCACTTCTGGCTTCGATTTGTGAGATATGATTTTAGCAAGGAAAGAGCCTAGGTCCTTTTATTCCATAGAACTCCAACTTTTTCAATAGAATTTGATGATCAACTGTATCAAATGCTTTTTTTAAGTCAATGAAAACTACTAGGTTAAACATTTTTCTGTCTAAATTCACATACCAGTCATTAGTACAGTCCAGTAATGATGTAGCTGTGGAGTGAGATTTCCAAAAACCAAATTGGGAATTACTTAGCAGTCCAAATTTAGTTAAATAATTGTACAGTTGATCATACAGAATTCGTTCCATGATCTTGCTTATGGCAGGCAATATTGAAATTGGCCGGTAGTTTCCTGGTAAATTTTGATGGCCATTTTTATAGAGGTGTTACTCTAGCCATTTTCCATTCATTAGGGAAAGAGGATAGAGTAATAGCCTGATTGAAAATATATGTTAGTGAATCTGCAATGGCGGGTGCAGCTATCTTAATAATTTTACATGAAATCTTATCAATGCCAGTGGCTTTCTTGCTAGATAGTCCATGCAAGAGGTGGTAAACATCATTTACGCTAATAAGTTGGAATGCAGCAAATTCCGATTTAGCTTTTTCGACATATGTCTCAAAATTGTAATTGGACATGTTGATTTTGCTGGCTAAATCAGGGTCAATATTTGAAAAGTATTCATTGAAGCCCTCCGCAATATCTTTTGGATTGTTTATAATATTTTCACCCAAATTGAGTTCATTCACTACTGGTTGTTTGTTTTGTTTGCCCAGTAAATTGTTTATTGATTTCCAAGCATTTTTTGGATCACATTTTTGACCAGCAATCCTCGTGGAATAGTAATTTTTTTAGCATTTCTTAATTCAATATTTACCTGATTTCTAGTCTTTTTGTAATTTAACCAATCAATTTCTAATTTGCTAATAGTGGCTTTTCGTTTTAGTTTGTCTCTTGTATTTATGAAGCATAAAACCAGTTATTGTACATCTATATGGGTGAGTTCCTACACGCCGTTTTTCGTCTGCACGCCAGTACATTAACTTTGCCTTCTCAAAAGATCTGGTGTGCCCAAGAAGATCCTGTTCACTTAAGCTGTATGGAGTGTTATGGAATTCTTGTTTAAATTTTTCCTAATAATGTTAACAAACACAGAGGGTTACAAGTATGTTTACCAGTAATGGACAAACTGCAAGACTACCTAATTTACTGTAATCGCAAAATAACAATATTTTATGAATATTACTGTTTGGTATAGAATACTTACTGTCTTGCTGATGTTTTCAACAGGATTTCTTCCCAACTGAATATATGCCTTGGCAAATATTTTAATCAAATTGGCCTAAAAGAATAAGGAAGTGTGAACAATATTTTATAGTAAATGTAAACTAATGAGTATATAAGGAAAAAAATTTAAAATATATGTATGGTACTATATCTTAATTTGGAAGAAATGAAAATGTTACCGCATGAGTTGACTTAGTCAAGTCAAAAAATTTTAGTAACATTTCCTTTTTTAAAAGGTTTAATGTAGTCTCCATTTCCGTCTGCTGTTTCATCACTAATTGCACCATTTCCTTAATTTCCCTCAGTTCTGCTCTTATTCCATCATCTCGACCAATGTTCTCATCAATGTTCACATCTTGGGTTTCTAAATCTAAACCAACATTACTTATATTAAACCTGGTGATGTATATGATTTAGTGTGACCAGCATAAGATAGTGTGGCAGGAAACCCATGAATTCGTCAATTATAAATTCACAGAAATGGGATATAACTTTTGACCCTGTAAACCAGATACAAGTAATGCAAAATAGTACTAAGCTCGTCTCACCTATAAAGGGTAAAAATTGTGCTTTTCAGCAGTTTACTTCAGCAGATAATTTTGCTTCTCAAGAATAGCAGGGGTGAAAGTTTAAAGATTTCTTTTTACTTGGCATTGGTGATGCGTTACCAACAGACGACGGTAGCTTATTTTGGCGAGTAAACCATGAAAATCGAGGAGAAATATTAGTATTTTAACGCGGTCGAGAACGACACTGAAACAAACTCAAGCTATTTTATTACGTGAATAAAAGAAAAACATGGAGAGATTAAAATACATCGAGTTTAATTACCTTCACTTGCAATTGAAAAACTTTCTAGCCTTCTCCATTGACTCAGCGGTTGTTGAAAAATATCTTCGGCACTGTAAGCGCAATTTAGTTTTTGAAATAAGAGAACTGCGATGAAAACTCAACCTTTCAAAGGTTATTTATTACCGAAGAAAACGTAAATTATCAATAACTGTACTTACTTATCCAGACCAACTACAGGCTCTAACACACGTCTGGTTGTACGTGAACATGAAGGGTTGTTCATATTGCCAACTTATTATTTTATTTTTCTCACAAGACTCTGTGGATGGATATTTTGTAAACATTATATAGATATCTCTATGCAATGTAAATTTCTAATTAAAGAAAATGGCTTTATAGGATTGATGCCATTGCAGCCATTAGGTTGCTTTACTTAAATAATTTGTCTAATAGAGCTACAAATAGTGGAAAAATGCAGTGAATGGAACAAAAATTCAAATTCAACTGAATGACAGGCTACTGTATATCAGCCAATCAAATGACAATGATTTAGTTAGGTATAATTAAATTATTTATGATGTTTCGTTCCGACACTGGATCCTTTTATAGGTATTTAGTGCAATAAAATTTATTTCGAACTCTGATTGTTTATATAAAGAACCAGCAGTACTGCACTTGTGCAGCGAGCACAAGGTCCGACTTTTATAGAAAGATTAAATTATCGGTTACATCATTTAATATTCATTTATTGTCCCGACATTTTGGGAAGAAAGATGCATATTAAATCGTTGACACTCTCCAATTTCTCCACTTTCAAATGAGCAACAATACTCGATGACGAAAGACTTAATTATTAAATACAGTCTGAGTGATTTAAAGTCATGTACTGCCGCACTGTTGAGAAGATTCGACAAGCAAAGTTCAAAATCAACTATTGCACACGTTTGCAATATGTCTATCTGTTTTTGTATGTTTTGTTGTTCAAGACATTACTTTGCAAATAAATTAAGGGTAATATATTTCAAGTAAAGTACATACATTTGATATGATTTGCTGATCTTTCCTTTGACTTCTTTGAATTTCCATGTGCTTAGCTTCTTTCTTTAATAATAATTCTTTTCATGCAGTGCGCATGCCCAAAACCGCGCGATAATACACGATACACGGGGAAAAACGCGTAAAAAACGCGAAAAATTCTCCATTTAAACAGACAAAAACAGCATTGATATCATGCCCGAACAACCATGTCAGAACAAGCAAGTTCTTGCATGTTATTTCATCACGCTAAAACAACGCTGTTATCATGCATGATACTTGCTGTTTCAACAACCTTGTTCAGGTCTATTCCTTCGACAAGCCATGAACAGATTGCTCCGACATGCATGAACAAGCCTGTCAACAACTATGTTCAAGCTGGCCAGCTCAACCATGTTCAAGCCTGTCGACATCAATCATGTTCAAGCCTGTCAACAGGCAAAAACAAGCTGTGCGTTTTTAGGTGTGTAGTCGAGACTTTGACAGTGGATGTCTCTTCAGGGGTGGGGATTTTTTGTTGTAGCAGAGGATATGAGGGATGGGGAATTTGATGTAATTTGACCACTCCCAAGGGAGTGGAATATGACAATTTTTAATGATAAATTGTCAAACCCCCACCTTCTGCCCAACCCCCATCCCTTGGGGCTAACATTGATAGGTGCATAATAACACTATAAAAATATTTATTCAGGTATCAAGACTAACATTTCATTATATTTTTACAATTATGGTAGTAAACAATATTCTTAAAACTCTAATATTAAAATAATTTATTTTAAGTTGTTTTTCTTACATTATATATGATTATTTATATTATTTATACAGGTATCTAACTGTATACTAGCCATAACTACATGCAATACCTAGCCAGAACATTGCACAGGTATAACTGTTTTCCATACCAATAAACTACAATTATACAAAATCTGGTATAGAGGTGAGCCAAATTTAAAATATATTTATATTTGTTATTTTATATCATTTAATAACAGGACAATGTACACAGCCAGAAATCTCACAGACTTGTTACAACCTGCAGGATTTTCGGGCTTGTTACAAGCTGTTGACAAGTTGTAACAAGCCTGTTGATTTCATCATGCTCTAACAGATTTGTTACAACAGATCTGTTACAATATGTTGGCCACAGAGCCGCAACAAGTTGTTAGGACAAGTTGTAACAGACCTGTGAGAACATGGAATATCAGATCTGATAGAACAACTTGTAGCAAGTCTGATGAAGCCAACAAGGTTGTTCCAACTTGTTCCAACAGGCTTGTCGCAAGATGTTATTGCCAAGCTTGCACCAAGTTGACAACAACTTGCGACGGACTTGTTATTAACAACCCGTGTTTCGTTTGTCACAACAAATTGGAGCAAGTCTGCAGAGAATCTCAAATAAAATCCGTACAATTTATGGACGTTTTGCTGTGTGGTTTTTAGCTTTTCTGGCGCCGACAAATTAATTTATGGTTGCTTTATCACGTTTGGTCGAACACAAATTCGTTGTGGTATTATTTTATTACATGTAAACCGCAATTTATAACAGGCTAAAGTCGCTAAATAGCTATATAATTTGATTGCTCAGTTCCCCGAAGCTGCTATAAGTATATTAAACACGCCAGTTTTCCTAATAAATCAATACTGCATGGGACTACCGTTACATAAATGAACAACATATTAAATAGCGGTTCACTTGAAGCACAGAGAGAGAGAACGTTTATTTAGTATTTTATAACTTACGTCTTTGTGTGGGTAAAACTTCAAAACGTTTTTTGTGAACGAAAAAGTGTTAGAAAAAAATAAAAAAATAAACAATAATGAAGAACAATTGCAGCTAATTATAAGCTAGTTTTTGCTATTTATTCAAACTATATATAAATGTTCAGGAGAAAGACGGCACAACATCGGTTTCTGATATCACAACTCTCTACGAAGACAACCATATCGCGGCCAGGCATGTCGAGACATCACTAATTCATTTTGCAAAATTTTGAAAGATATCGACTTATCAAAGCTATAGGAACGTTAATACGATCATAATACACATATTTATCACTTTAATCTTATGTTCAAGTTCACAACAGGCATATTTTGGGGTTTATAACAAAAAAATAGAACTTAGCTCAAAATATCTTTAAACTTAAGCCTAAAACTGCATGTTTCCTCCACGGCACTTCACGGCAAAAGCGACCTTCGAATTCGAATACAAAACTGCTTGTGTGACTGATTTGTTACAGACCCTGTTTGTATTTCCAATTTAATGTTTGTGGGCCAAGTTTTGTTTGTCCGAAAAATCTTTGAGTTTCAAAGTGTTTCTTTCGAACAGTTTGTAAATAAAGTTCGAAGCTTCAAGGCTAAAAACAGGAAGTAATGAGCTTGCATCATCTTATGCTCAGAGAGCCAATCAAATGCGAGAAAATATAATCACCAGCCAATGAGAATGAGATTACGAAAACAAACTTGCGTCACCATGGAAGACCGTTGGCTAAATTTTATTTTTCACAGTTTGAAAGTTGAAACAGACCGGGATCCACGATTCCACGGATAAAAGTCTATCGGTTTTGATCTGGACATGATATGTTATTGAAATATTACTCTGGTTCGTGTTAAATCATCATACGTTCACCGTTTGGAAGAAGTTCTCAGTGGATTTGCATTTCAGTTTTGAGGAATGATAACAGTCGTTGGCAACATTCAAGATCAAATGTGTCGGGAGTGGCAGTTCATTTCTATTTTTAATTTACTTTCAAGTATTCATGCAAGTGCGTACTGTTTATAAGGGACTGAACTGGTCCGCTGGTCCAGCACTCAACGTAAAGAGCTGTCAACTAAAAAGGGTGCTCAGACTGGAACTTTGTGGCAACCACGAATGAAACTGATGCTGAGGAGTAAAAACGTTCAAAAAGAAGTGGTATCTATGACAAACATTAATTTATCTTATCATCTGTTACTTATACCTTTAGTGCTGAGTTTATTCAGTTAAATGAACGTACTAAAACATTCAAATGAGTGAGTGAACTATGCTTATTGAATTGTCTTGCTTTGATAGATATTTGCAGTTGTGTAAATTATATTTGACTTGTCTATATTCTATCTGAATTAGATTCCTTAAGTATAGAAATCACGAAAGTATCACAGGGCGTGATAATTTCGTTATTTCGTTACTTAAGAAATCTAATAATTCAGATAGATTCAGTGCATGAACAACGCGAGAATAACGTGTGTTTCATCAAGCTTGTTACAACTTGTCAACTGCAGACTTGTTACGGCTTGTGTTCACAAGTTGTTACAGGCCTGATGACGACAATATTGTTACGATCTGTTCACAACAAAAGCTTGCAGCAAGTTGTTGGAACAAGTTGTTACAGGTCTGATGACGACAATATTGTTCCGGCTTGTCAGAACAACTTGCAACAAGCCTGCAAACAACCTGTTGCAGATTTGTCACGACAAACCGGAACAAGGCATGCGAACGCATTCGGATATCGCCTTGTTCATGACAAGTTGTAACATACATGCTGCAGACCTGTTGCAACATGTGCGTTTCCGGCACAGATTTCATTTTTTTTCATAGTATACAAATGCAGTGGTGATATGGCAACATGAACAATAAACAAGAGTAAAGACCTACTATGTGAGTTGTGGGCAAGAAACCAGGGCCTGGATTGAATAAATAAGACAGCTGAAAAGTCATTTTTATTATATTATTTTACTTTTATTATATTGTTCGGGGTTTTTTTCATTATGTAGCATCACTGCATCAGGCCTCGCAATGGCAAATAATTATGATGACATCTAACAGGTGTGTATTTATAGCTCAGCATTTTTAAGGTTTAGAAATAAGGTCTTTCTTTTCCTTTGTTTGTGTAGCTTGGCCTGGTATTAAGGAGAGATTATAACCACAATAAAACCTACCAGGAGTGTATTAGGTTAGCATTTTTAAGATTTAGAAATTCATGTCTTTTTTCTTCTTCTCTTTCTCCAGGCAAGGAGAAAATACAGGTGTACATTTGCTAGCATTTTTGAGATTTAGAAACTAATAGTAATATGCCTTTCTTTCTTTTTTTCTTTATTTTATGGTGTATCCAGATAGACAAAAAATTATACATTATTATAAATGCCAAATGGCTTAATGTATCTAGTTTAATTCTCAAAATATATATTTGTCTTCTCTAATTTATAGTGTGGCCATGCAGAAGGAATTTAAGAAATATGGGCTGCCGGATGTAGATTGCAAGATTAACTCAGCAATGTTGTATTTATACATTATATAGTTTGGTAAATATTGACAAAAAGTATTCGAAAACTAACAAGATGTTTTTCTTCTTTCCTAGTTTTGGCTACATAATTTATACTTTGCATTTTCTCAAGCCTGGATTTGTAAGTAAAGATTATATGCATGACCATTTTTCTTTTCTTTTTGCAATATTATATGTGACTAAATTAGAAAAACGAAGTGTACAAAAATTGTTGGATTGTACGCTGTATACGCATTCGTCGAAAAATATGAAGACTTATAGTAGTGAAATGATCTTTATTTTTGTAAATCTTAGTTGATAGGTGTGAAAAATAATAAAAACAGGTACATGATGTTTCTGTCGCGTAGTTTTTTTAGTCGTAGTTTACTTCTGTGCAAGTTTTTTCGCAGTTTTTTCGCAGCAAACGGGGTACACCCGGGGAATTTTTGTACCGACATTTTGTTTATCACGCGTGGAATACACGGGAAAAACGCGTAAAAACGTGAAAAATTCTCGATTTAAACAAACAAAAACAGCATTGATATCATGCCTGAACAACCATGTCAGAACAAGCATGTTCTTGCATGTTACTTCATCATGCTAAAACAACGCTGTTATCATGCATGAAACTTGCTGTTTCAACAACCTTGTTCAAGTCTGTTCCTTCGACAAGCCATGAACAGATTGCTCCGACATGCATGAACAAGCCTGTCAACAACTATGTTCAAGCTGGCCAGCTCAACCATGTTCAAGCCTGTCGACATCAATCATGTTCAAGCCTGTCAACAAGCAAAAACAAGCTGTGCGTTTTTACGCGTGTACACACCTAAAAACGCACGATCTGTTACAGCATCCAACAGCACTGATATCAGGTCTGTTACATTATGATTCCATCAGGTCTGAATAGGAAAATGTAGCGACCCCTGTTACAGCTATGGTGACCACAGTCTGTATCAGCACTGATGTCAGGCGTGATACAGCGCTGATGCCATCAGACTGTAACAGCCATGATTTATCGCGTGGAAACGCGACGTGACCCGCGCATGATCCACGACCCGTTCTCGATAAATTACTCGCGCGTTTACTCGCAACTCGCGTGGATTAATTATTCCACGCGTGGATAAACAAAATGCCGGTACAAAAATTCCCCGGGTATACTCCGAAACTGGTTTACTGCCGAAAAAACTGAGAAAAAACTGGGGGGAAAAACGTGCACAGAACTACGACAAAAACAAACTACGCGACAGAAACATCAGGTAGCTATTTTTATTATTTTTTATGCTTATCAACTAAGATTTACAAAAATAAAGAGCATTTCACCACTATAAATCTTCATTTCGACGAATTTGTACACTTCGTTTTTCTAATTTATAGTACTGCAAAAAGAAAAGACAAATGATCAGGCATATAATCTTTACTTACAAATCCATGCTTGAGAAGATGCAAAGTATACGTTATGTAGCCAAAACTAGGAAAGAAGAAAACCATTACATTAGTTTTCAAATACTTTTTGTCAATATTAAAACTATAAACTAAGGTAATACCTCAAGTATAAACATTGCTGAGTTAATCTTGCAATCTACATTCTGCAGCCCATATTTATTAAATTCCTTCTTGTCACACTATATAAATTAGAGGAGACAAATATATATTTTGAGAAATTAGATACAATGTAACCTATCAATACAGTATATAAAGTTATTAAAGTACCTTACAACCTATTAATGTATAATTTTTTTGTCTAGCTGGATACATGTACACTCTAAAATAAAGAAAAAAAAAGAAAGGCATATTACTATTAGTTTCTAAATCTCAAAAATACTAAGCAAATGTACACCTGTTAGATCTCAATATATTTTCTCCTTGCCTGGCCATACTGTATATAAAGAGAAGGAAAAAAAGACATTATACTTCCTAAACTTTAAAAATGCTAACCTAATACACACCTGTTAGGTTTTATTGTGGTTGTATTCTCTCCTTACCAGGGCAAGCTATACAAAGAGAAGAAAAGAAAGACATTACTTTCTAAACTTTAAAAATGCTAACCTAATACACACCTGTTAGGTTTTATTGTGGTTGTATTCTCTCCTTGCCAGTTGCTAGGGCAAGCTATACAAAGAGAAGAAAAGAACGACATATTACTTTCTAAACCTTAAAAATGTTGAGCTAATACACACCTGTTAGATCTCATTATAATCATATTCCCCTTGCCAGGTCTGATGCTACATAATGAGAAAAAACAAACAATGTTTAAAATAACAGTTATGCATAAGTCAATTCCAGCAATGACCACCTGCCCCCCCTTTTTAATGCCAATGCCCTGGGTGTGGGCAAAAAAGACCCTACAATGCCTCACCCGGGGCAAAAAAATGGATGCCAGGGTAGATCAACACACTTTCCAAGGTGATATTTCTTTGCAAAACATCTTCAGTTTGACTCAAGCTTTGAGTGGGTGATGTATTTCGTGAGGATATTACATAAGGAAAATCCATATCATTCAGACGCAAGGTACATGTTTTATAGAGCTCCCATCTTGTCTTCAATTTTCTCCATATTGTAGTGCAATTATTAGAATAATTTGAATGCATCTGATTTGCATACACTACTGATTTGCATACACTACTGATTTGCATACACTACTGATTTGCATACACTACTGATTTGCATACACTACTGATTCCCAAAGCATGTGTAGCAGCAACCACAATAGACCATTTCACGGATTTTTCTCTGGTTAGCCCAGAGAAAAGGAAGAATAACATCATCCAACTTTAAAGATGTAAGTACCAAAATTGATTCCATCTCAAGAAATAGGGGGCCTGTTAGGCCCAAAACAACACAGATGGTGGCTAATCTTGTATTTGGCAGTCCATCCATTGATCACCTTCCAGCAATCAAATGGGGTAGAGATAAGGAGGATCAAGCTTTTCGGGAATTTCATGCTTTTGCCCTTTCCCTGCACCAAAACTGTATAATGAAAAAGTCTGGGCTTTGGGTGTTGAAAGATAAGCCTTACATCGGTGCAAGCCCTGGTGGTCTTATGACATGTGGGTGTTGTCAACCAGCATGTGTAGAAATTAAATGTCCTTTTGGTATCCGGGAGCATGCTGTGGAAGAGAAGTGGAATGAAACAAACTTTCTTGAATGTGTCAATGGAAAAATTCAACTAAAAAGAAGCCACAAGTACTACTTTCAAGTCACTGGGCAAATGAGCACCACTGGAATGTCCAGAACCTTTTTTTGTGGTTTGGACTACAAAGGGTATTCATGTTGACTTAATCCAGTATGATTTGGCATTCTGGACACATTTATTACAGAATTTAGAGTTATTTTTTAAGTCTTACATGGTAAAGGTACTGCTTAATATGCAGTCAATTTTCTTTTGTTCATTATGTGACAAAGTTATTTTTGAATGTGAAGAGCTCCGGCCTGAATCAAATGAAAATAGTGTTTGTTGTGATATTTGTGGAGCAATGTTCCATTTTAATTGTGCAAATGTGACAAATGTTGGAGAAACTGAAGAGTGGTTTTGTCAAGGATGTACGACATCTATTGATTATTAATATTGATTCATAAGCAAAGTAACTGTTCAAATACTGTTAATACTGTAAATGTTGACATTAGATATTGATAATGTAAATAAAATAACAAATTTTATAATACAGTAGGTACTGGGAATTGTAATAGATAAAAGTTAACCTGTTCCTGCCTAGACCGCCTTCCCTTGGCAAGTAATTTTATCAAGCGTTAGCCAGAGAAAAATGATAAGAGCTGTCTAGGCAGGAATGGGTTAATAATGTGTCTTTAGTACATATAAAAATATATAGATATTGAATAAAATTTTGAAGGAATGAATTAAATAATTTGCATACAAAAGATATAATAGCTACAGTATCCACTTTTTCAGTTCAGCTACAAAGTGGATTTTGGAGGCAGGTAAGTGCAGCAACAACACAAACAATATCATCACATAGTGGAAGGCAGTTTAATGGGAGTTCATGCTTGATGATGTTATAGTACTTTAGCCGACCAATAGCTTGTTCAACATATATCCTGATATTGCCAATTCTTGATGTTTCTTTCACCTGTTCAGAAACCATTTGCATGCCAACTCTTGAACTGGGTGGAATACATAAATGTGCTTGATATAACATAAGTTCCTCTCTAATTTTAAATCCTCGGTCTGCCATGATTTGGTCAAAGGGTCCAAGCATTTTAAAAAACCCACAATCTTGAACAATAAATTTGTCAGTTGCTCGCCCTCCATAGCATGGAGACACAAATGATGGGGCACCATTTGGTGTGATTGCAACCAAAAATTTCATTGTGGTATGGTGTTTGTAGTCTGACCATAGAGCAGCCTGGATATCCAATGCACTAGGGGTTTCCGTAAATACCTCAGTACAGTCAATGATGCATCTGACATTAGGATATGCTCGTCTAAAGGACTCTGGCAGTTGTCGACGTACTTGCCCCTTGCTTGGCCACATTATTAGCCAGTTTAACTCCTTTGCCATTAAGCGAACCCACGTTGCGAATATTTGTGACACAAGGGCACGTGAGATTTTAAATCTAAAGGCCAAGTCATCTACAAGAAGACCCAGCCTAAGTCTCATCACAGTCAGCAGCAACTCATCTTCAAGCACTAACTTTCTTTTGGGACCTGGTTTAATTGGGTGTGGCTCCATACCAGCACTCTCAAATACCTCAAATAAATCAGATAGCCTGCGTCTTGTATTCATGGATGGCTTTTCCTTTTGCACTTGGATATCTCCCTTCCAGTAATTCATATTTACTGCTTTGGGTCGTAGTTGATCATGAAGGAATTTAAATGTTTCTGGGTTTGGCAATCCAGTGTAAAAGTGTACCATTCCTTTTCGGATTACCTCTTCAAATAGATAGTCAGGGCTCTCAACTTCTGGTGGATCCTCCACTTCTTCACAATGCTCTATTTCTTCCATCTCTTTCACAGTACCCTCTCCACTTGTCCCAGGGGTATTCCCTTCAGATATCCTTCCACCAGGTCGCTTTCTTTTTGTTGGGGGTACTGTCATACTTGTTGCCTCTAGGGGTAAGGAAGAGGGTAGGGTTTGGGTTTTCCCTGGTTGGTTTACCATCAACAAAGTGATTTGCACAAACAAATGTTCCACTCCCTGGACTGAGATTCTCACGCCCTTTAATTATGTTTTCAATCCATATTGGCCTTTTACTGGGGTGCTTGGTAAATTTGTAGAAGTTCATTGACCCAGCATTGGATCTGACTTTCCACTTTTCAGGGTATCTTTCATCATTGTCACATCCCCCAACGCAACAATGCGCGTTTTTGGGCATTGGTGGTGCACTACAACAACAAAATCAAATTTTAACTATTTAAACTTTATGCAGTTGCCAATGTTTAAAGTTTCTTCATTATAAGCTTTGCTCCAATTGTTATGCTAATATTTATAGCATAATTAACGATGTGATGTTAAGCGAAATGTGCTTTAATAATAAGCTGTAAATACAACTAACAACAAACTTGAAAAGCTGAATGGCTTAAAGGATTTATTGTTAAAATTGCTGTGCACTATTGTTCACTAATTACACACAAGTAGCTTAAAGTTTAAATACAGTCTTATCCCTCAACAAAGTAAGCTTATTAAAATCGAGGCTTTGTCGCGACGCACAATGCCAAAATGTGTCCTAAATCAAATAATATACTTAAAACGTAGGTAAAAATCACCCTAATGATAGAAAATGTACTTACCCTTTATCTTTTGGTACTTTTCCTCTCCAAAAGTAGACAAAATTTGAAAATTTCGGCAAAATCGCAGGCCAACACACACTCGAGGACGCCAAACAACAATGATTTGTATGGGGCTTGGTAACCACGCCTCAAAATTCTTGCCTACCCGACAAAATGGCGGCGGAAACCGTGAAATGGTCTATTGTATGTCTTTGGTCGCGACAATTTATGCCCAGCCCAATGCCCAGGGGTTGGCCCCAGGTAAATACTGAAAGACAAATGCCCGGCATTGTCCCTGGGGGGTGGGCATTGCTGGAATTGACTGATGCATTAATTTTAAAATTAAATTTTCAACTGTTTCATTTATTTAATCCAGGCCTTGTTTTTTTTGCCCACAACTCACTTGCAGTAAATGTAATATATTATTTGTTGCCATATCAAAAAAAAGCAAAAACAGGTAAAACATCTTGTAAACTTTTCCTCTTCTGATTAACTGTGAATAATACCACTCTAATAATACCACTGTACTAAGTTTTCAGATTATGTCTAATTAAGTTTGATCTTGAATATTTTTACAAAAAATTTAGAAGACACAGTGATTTTAAACATGTGGCATACATTGTCGTGTTATTAAATGATAAATATGAAACAGGAAATGTTAAATAAAATATCTTATGCTATTTTGAATATATTTTAAATTTGGCTCACCTATACCAGTCTTTGTTTGTATAAGGGTAATTTATCGGTATGGAAAACAGCACTGACATTGCCAAGGGGGGCTGAGGGGGGAGGGCCATCACCATTCTCGTGAAAGGTTAAAATCCTTGGAGAAACTTGGGGAGGGGGGGGGGGGGGTTGGGGGTTACAGTTGTTTTAAGGTCAAGTGAGTGGATCAGTAAATGTGTTATATATATAGCAGGCATGTATATGCTATAAATTACTAAGGGTCTATATAAAATGCCTCCAACTTGTTTTTACATAGGTTTATAAATAAATCTAAAGATATTCTGAGTATTTCTGACGTGTACCATTCTATGTTCTGGTTTAATAATAGTAACAAAATTATGTTATTTATGGCTTTCAGATTGCAATACTCTTAAATACTTGTCTCAAAATGCAGGAAATAGTGTTTCAGAGACCCCAGCAATCCAATTTTTTTGGAAGGGCAGACCCCCTAGGAGATCGAGGTTCTTGCCCCTCCCCCCCTTCCCCCCACCCAAGACCCTGGCTATGTTACTGGAAAACAGTTTTAATAAGAAAAACAACTTTTACTACCATGCATAATTGTAAAAAAATAATGAAATGTTGGTCTTGATACCTGTGAATAAATATTTTTATAGTGTTATTATATTTTCTGGATTAGGGCTTTGCTGTGTGCATTTAAAAAATATGAAAATATAATAAAATATTGGCATATATTTCTTTGACATTTAATAATACCCCACCCTCACCCCATGCACCCCTAAAGTGTATCGATTTGTGGTTATATAATTATAAATAAGATCTGACTGTGCAGCATAAAACAAATAAATCTTATTTTCTATAGTTTTGTGCAATATATTTAAAATATGTCCAACAATATTAGAAAACAACAGAATTATTTACGTCCAGAAATTTCATTTCTAACTTAATCTTTTTGTACTATCATTCATTTGACTAGTTTACTAGATTTTAAAACTTACCTTTAGCTTTGTGGAGCTAGAATTGCAACGTAAAGCCAGTTATGACAAAGGAAAGGGAAAATACTTTGTTGTTGCTGACGCCATAACTTTTGTAGAGTTGTCCAATTTTGCCTTGTTTCAATACCAGTGTTTCGTCGCATTTTGGAAGAAACGAGCTTCACAAGCTTTCAAATTAGTACTGTACATACTGCTGAAACAAACTTTCTGTTATATCTCCAGAGTCATGTCCAACGAGAATAGTGAGTGATGATTTTTCGCTTTTCATTTTCACCAAGACATTGTAGGCTGAGTCTGTCTTTAATACAAAACTCACACTTGTTGCACGTAATTTCCGTACAGTGCTGGTATCGTCAGTCCTGATTTATCTGATACCAACAGCTTCCATCAGTGATGTTGCCCCATCATAGCTGTTACAGCCTGTTCTTACAGACGGCTACAGATCTGTTGTCAACATACCTGTATCATTCTTTTATATCAGACTGATACAGCACTGACAGACCAACAGTCTGTTGCAGTCTGATGCTGTCAGTTCTGAACAGTCTGTGGACGTCTACAGCCTGTAACACCTATGATATCATACCTGTAGCTGCAACAGGCTGTGGCAGACCTGTGGCAACCTGTGGCGTTTTTAGGTGTGTAGTTTGAGTGTCCCTTTCACTGATTCCGGTGTGCATGCCTAGTGACTCACCAAGTACTTTCTTAGATGCTCACACCAACAGCACCTGCTGTGATGAGCGCAGCGTCGTATATTTCGTTCATCGCTTCTTTTCTGTCGATTGTACTCATTCTTATACTATACTATACTGTAGGTTTTATAGTTCGTCTAAACTATTTAGGACTCGCACCGGTGGTGCCTTAGGTTCAACACTTTTCTGTTCCTGTTTTACTTGTATTTCTTCCCTTTGGTCCTGCCTTCTTGCGTAATATAAGCCCCTATAGTGCTGCGATCACGCCTATATCACCCCAAACACGTACCCATAATTAAACGTACCTTCATTATCCTCAGCCTTGATCCTCTCCCTCATCTTTTTATACTTAGCGGCTTTTGAGATCTCGGCGAGACGCTACCCTCCTTGGGTCCTTATGCTCTCCCACAGTTCGTATTATTTTGGGAGTTCCCTCGCTCATTCTTATACTATACAGTAGGTTTTATCTCACAGTCATCTGGAGCTTTGTATATTGGGCTATAAGGATATACACCGTGATCATATTCAGTTGTATTTTTTATGCACCCAATTAAGTTTCTCAGTCTTGTGATAAAGTCTCTTACTTACGTACGCTTTTTGTATACATATAACAATGACCCACCTATTACCAAGTACATATGCATGATCGCCAATAAATATTATGCCATGACCGGTGGTACTCTGTATCTCTGTCCATGATATTAATTATTTTGCTGGACCTATTTTCTCGGCTTTTTTGGTTTGCCTCACACTTGAGCTGACCATGTCATGACCACTCTGTTTAAGCCCAAGCGATAAACCTGTTATGATGAGTGATATAACGATCAATCCGACCGCTGTTGCTATCCCTGCTCTTTTCATGATGTTATTGAACTTTACTTTTCTCCACTCATCGTAATTATACCTAATATCCTTGATTAGGTTCATTAGGGTCCTGGATGACTCTATTGGTGGTTTTAACCGTCGTCTATATGGTCTGACATTCAATCCATCCTCATTGATGTAAGGTTCACCATAATAGGACAATTCATAGTTTGTTACTGATACAGATAGAGTCTTCTTTGCAGATAGAATTATCTTTATCGTGAAATATTTAGTCTCCATTAAGTACTTGATAAAGCGTGGGTTCGCATACTACCTCTCCAATAAAAGAACGTCCTCAAATAATAATCCAATATTCCAAGCTTCATTATAGCGTTCATCTAATAGCTTCTTCGTAGGCTCAGGGAGGTCTAGGTCGCAGGAATCCCACCACAACTCTGGGTCGTCGAGTTGATTCGCCCCAAAATCTGTTTCTTCTTCATCTAAATGATCCAGTTCATCCTGATGTTCCTGATGTTCGGGACTTAAATCATTTAACTCTATGTCTTCCATTTATTATAGTATACCATATATCTTATCATACTTTCCCCCCACCCCATTAATAGGTGGGCATAAGTCAGTCACGATATCATCTAACACTTTTAAGTCGGATTATAAGGTTTGATCGTCATATGGCAAACCCCTTAGATATGACCTCAATTGCGTTAAGACCTTTTCATATGATGTATAAGCAAACCTACAATCCTCAACTTTACTACGAAGGTTACTCTTTGTTATGTAACCTTGAATAATAACGCCAACACCAGACGCTACATTAATAGGACTTAACCCCGCTCCAACTGCTGTTAGGGTGACCGATGTCATATTTAAGAGTAACCTTATCTTATTTAGTCCTATACTTCCATTTATAACAGGTCGTTAATTTGTGGTAATATCTATACCACTTTTCCAGTTAGTGACCTCGTCATCTGATAGAGTATCACTGATATGATTAAAGTTAACACAGTCTTTCATCATATGTATATTCTAATTAATATTTAGTACTCCCTTACAAAAATTCCACATGCTTTCACACGTGTGATCACATGTGGAATTTTAACATGTGAAATAGATTCACATGTGATCACATGTGATCACATGTGGAAGTTTAACATGTGAAATAGATTCACATGTGATCACATGTGGAAGTTTCACATGTGAAATAGATTCACATGTGATCACATGTGGAAGTTTAACATGTGAAATAGATTCACATGTGATCACATGTGATCACATGTGGAAGTTTAACATGTGAAATAGATTCACATGTGATCACATGTGAAATTTATCTTTAAACACAAAAAAATAGCTAAAATGATGAAATTACATGGAATTATACACTGGACACATCACATATAAGTATTTGTTCAGTTATCTGGTTTTCCTCCCTATGCTCAAGCGTGGTAAGGAAGATCTCACATGATAGTTATTTCCTCTAACAGCCATAACATAATTTTATTCTGGCTAACGGTCAGACAATTTTTTTCAGCAGAAAAAAAAGGGACAAAATTGCAAGAATGGGTGACATAAGTACAGTAACTAAACATCAAATAATTGCATTGTCTGAATGAAGCTGGGTCGTACAAGAATTTCAATACTGATATCCAGTACACCAACAATATCGTATACCAGTACAGCATACAGTATAAACCACTACCAATCACATTTTTCCAGCAGATTAAAGAGACCGTTTAAGGAGTCCCTGCAGGAATGGGTATACTTAACTAACTAAACATCAAATAATTGCATTGTCTAAATGAAGATGGGTCGTACAAAAATTTCAATACTGATATCCAGTACACCAACAATATTGTATACCAGTACAGCACCAGTACCAACCATATTTTTTCAGCAAAGGACCGGTTAAGGCCAACCTCTGCAGGAATGGGTAACATAACTAACTAAATTAAAATATCAAATAATTGCATTGCCTGAATAAAGCTTGGTTGCACAGGAATTTCAATACTGATCAATATTGTATATCACCAGTACAGCATCTAAACAACTACGAACAATATTTTTTCAGCAGATTAAAGAAACCGGTTAACTAAACATCAAATAATTGCATTGTCTAAATGAAGCTGGGTCGTACAGGAATTTCAATACTGATATTTCAATACTGATATTCAGTACACCAACAATATCGTATACCAGTACAGCACTAGTACCAACCATATTTTTTCAGCAAAGGACCGGTTAAGGCCAGCCTCTGCAGGAATGGGTAACATAACTAGCTAAATTAAAATATCAAATAATTGCATTGCCTGAATAAAGCTGGGTTGTACAGGAATTTCAATACTGATCAATATTGTATATCAACAGTACAGCATCTAAACAACTACGAACAATATTTTTTCAGCAGATTAAAGAAACCGGTTAACTAAACATCAAATAATTGCATTTTCTGAATAAAGCTGGTTGTACTACCACAATCTACCATAATACTGTGCCAATAATTAAAGCTCATGGATTTAAAACAATTTTGATTCCAAGCCATCCAAGGTCTAAACACAATCTATTGCAAAACAGGCTCCATTTACAACACCAAAAATAGAAATCAATAAAATGACTGCATTACCTTGATAGAAAGATCTTGATATGAAATATCAAAGTCATTGAAATATTTTTGTTGAATATTTTATCTTTATTTTCACTTCTCTTTAATTATGTTGCACCAACATTCAATTTAATATGATGTACCAACAAAGGTTACGTTTGTCTTGTATAGGATCCATACTTTCAGAGCAGTCAAACATCTGTCCTCCTGGACAAGATCTTTGAAAAAGGCTAGGGATTTCATGTGTTTGTTTCCAGCTCGTCTGATCAATCGCTTGATGGAATGTTGATGGTTTATTTGTGAGCCCGCGGTTCATAACATGAGCATAACTTCCGTTTTGCACGACACCGAGTAGTGAGAATTCACGAGTAATCGAACAAGCATTTATATTATTTGCTTAATCTACTCAAATGTGCTCAAGATTTTCTTGTTTTAAATATCTCAAGATTAAAAATTAAGTTTGTTTTGCTTATTTTCGCCACGCAGCATTCCCAATAAAATAATTTTGACGTTGTTTTTTTACAAAGCATGACAATAGTTTCTCCCACGTGACTGGGTCCGCGGCAGCTTTGAGTCTAAGCAATTAGCGTCATTTAGCGAAGGCATTATCCTCATGTCTGATGTGTCATTCAGTTCATTGCTTTATACGTTTACTAGGAGTTTATATCTTTCTAAAAAGTTATTCGAAGTAGGTTTGCTTCAAGCTTTTTTATACGATGAATTACGTACTCATTTATTGGATGGCGACTATTAAACCAGACAAGCGTCTTGACGCCCAGAGGAGTTTGTTCCTGACAATTCGCTATCAATGACCCAGACAAGGAACTAAGGAAAGTATGGTTTTGTTCTGAAATCCAGAAGTTAAACGACCCAAAGTAAGAATGGAAGGCTTATTTAAATCGTGTCAAGTATGCAAACGGTAAGCACAGTGAATATTGTTAGTGTATAATAGTGCAAATTATTATTGCTTTTTAGTTAAAAGTAAATTGAAAGCTCTTAACATATTGCGTTGCTTTATAAATACAGTAAGATGTATGTATGTATATATGTCTCAGAGAGTGGTTTAATACTGTTAATCCTGATCCTACTCATAAATTTGATCTGTAAGCAACACAGTTTTCTCGGCAGCCTAAACTATTGTATTAAGTAAAACTAAATTATTAAAATTGTTCAGGATGTTGCCATGTGCTCCGCTTGATTAGGGGGGCTCACAGTAATCCCCAAATAGCAGGGGCACTTTATCAGAGCAATATATTTTGGTTTAGGCATTAATAAAAGTGTATTGCTGTCATGAATTCCAATTTATGTTCAAAAATCTACATGTATGAGAACCTTTTCACCCTTAAATAGCAATTGAAAAATAAAACCAAGAATACAATAATAAAAGTTGCCCTACAGGGCCTGGTTATACAAAGCCTGGATAGCTTATCCGGCGGATAGGTATAGTGTGCCATACATGCTTTGACCAAGTGAACTTAAATTTTATTCGCTATACAGGCTTCGTACAACTGGACCCTGCAGATCCTTATTGCTGCTGACTACTTTTTGCATAATTTTAATCTAGATTCTAAAAAGAAAATGACACGGTGATGAAAACAAATT
This sequence comes from Paragorgia papillata, assembly GCA_035771165.1. NCBI lineage: Eukaryota > Metazoa > Cnidaria > Anthozoa > Scleralcyonacea > Coralliidae > Paragorgia > Paragorgia papillata. The sequence goes on along the minus strand of JAWNZC010000011.1, from coordinate 6,323,156 downwards.
TCACTAAATAAATTTGCTATCCTTTTCACAACTCAAATAGAATCCATATCTTTATGTCACTGTGTTATATTATTCTTTATATATTTTGGTAAAATTCCTTGCAATATTAACTTCTAGTAACTGTACTATTACTAGCAGTCATAAAAGTAATGAGTAGAGATGAGTGATTACAAAAATTGTCGATTACTGAAGCAGATTAATAGGCTGATTAATTGGCATATACAGTAGTGTTTATTGATATGTTGTTGGTTACCAATCCCTAGTGCACAGTTATTTTCAATGTGTCATGGGATTGCAAGGAGCATAAATAATCATAATCAATATTTTTGAAATAAAACAGAAATCAAGGTTTTTGCTAGCAGAGTGAAAAGAGAATGGCTCATGGTGAATACTATACACATTCATTGCATATTTTGGATTCACATTAGCTCCATGTGTGAAAGAGTTAATGTACTAATTATTATACAATAATCAGCTGATTACCAATTATTGCAAATTGGCTGATTACATGTATATGGCTTTGCAGATTAGTTTTTTTAATGAGCTGACAATAATAAGTACAGTATAATTTATAATAATATAATTTTTTGAGCAATATTAAAATATCAGTACGTATTTAAGCCAAGAGGATGTTGATTTTGATATCATATTTGTTTGTATCTCTTTTCTATTTAGCTGAAGTCCATAAAAGGTTCCCAAGTGGCACTGCAACCTTGTGCAAGGTGTCAATGGTGCAAAAGTGTAAAGATGAGAGAAATGCCATGGAGGCAAGAAAAATATAATTGGAACAGATGTAGATATTATAGGACATTTATGAGGTTAGACCCAACCTAGCATTTCAATTTTTATCGGGTGTTTTAAAAATGACTCTGCATTTAATTCCATCATGGAGGCAAGAAAGTATAATTTCCTTATTCACTAGGAGATCAATACTCTAAAATTATTTCATTTTGTTACCTATTATGCCTGAATTAAATGCAAGGGGTTCTACACACTTTTGTGTGATTATAATAAGCACTTAAGGCTTGTAGATTAATGTTGGTTGGTTAATGCAAGTTCATGGTTTTTTAATCTTTTGAACTATATTATTGTACCTTATTTTTTAATGAACACTCTAAATGAAATCCAGGTACATGTATTTATGCACCTATTTACATAGACTACAATATTTTAATCTTTGTACTTAAGATAAGCTTTTTTGGAATTCACCATGTCTATATTTGCATTATTTCTGGGTTTTCACACTGTTTAGTTCAGGTCCACCTTTGGACAGTTTTTTAAAAAGAAATGCTGAATTAATACGACTCGAGCTAAATGGGCCAAAAGCTCAGATCAACTAAAATACATACTGTACATGGTGAATCCCACAAATGTTTTAATTAGTTCAAATAGATTACTTCGCATCATGCAAAGCTTAAAAGATCATAGAAGTTATATGATTTTAGTGAAAAGAAAATTATAGCAGCTTTATTTTATTGATTTGTAAAATTTTTGTATAATAAAATTTATTTAACTATATGCAGTTTGTTTCGTTTTTATGTGGAGTGCTACCTACATGCATGTCGACATTCCGCATGTGATCACATGTGGATATTCCATTTGGAACGTGTTTTTGGAACGATTGTTTTTGGAACGTGTGATCACATGTGAAATCTTCACATGTGATCACATGTGGATATTCCACATGTGTTTTTGGAACGTGTGATCACATGTGAATATTCCACATGTCATCACATGTGAATATTCCACATGTGTTTTTGGAACGTGTGATCACATGTGAATATTCCACATGTGATCACATGTGAATATTCCACATGTGTTTTTGGAACGTGTGATCACATGTGAATATTCCACATGTGATCACATGTGGAATATTCACATGTGATCACACGTTCCAAAAACACATGTGGAATATCCACATGTGAAATCATGTGGAATTTTTGTAAGGGCTCTCTGGTCTCGCGGCATGTATCACGAACCCATTTCCACCTAATGCCCCTCTAGTCTGGGTTACTAACACCAACAAGAGTCGGGCATCACCATAATTACTGTCCACGTCACTCAACTTTAACGACAACCCCAAATCTATGAATCTCGCAGTCAATTGTGAAAAAACACATCATATTTAGGTCTTGTGGTCAAATCGACTATATCGATATCATATTTCGCTGTTTTATCAGAGTAGGTAACCTCGACGACGAATTTACATGATATGTCGTAATTAGTACTATCTTCGTCGAGTATGATGTCTTTGATATATAGTATCGTATCGCTAGTGTAATTGTCAGAGTGCAGTAAATCACTTCCACGGTAATTACCATGACTGAAATCTGGGCGTCTCTCCGTGTTTTGGAGTGACGGGTATTTATACACTACTCTATCACTTTTACTGTAGTAGTCAAAAAACGCTTTGTTAATAGCAGTGTTTGTGAGTTGGTGCAGATATGTTCCTTAACTCGTTATAATCCATACTAACATCACCTTTCATTGTCCCACCTGTTAAAGAGAGTTCAGTACTGTCCAACGTATTGGGTTCTTCATAACCGTAGAATAAACTCATTGTGTATATTATAATTTATTATATAGCATGCTATCGGATATGAGCTTTTGCGTAATCTGATTGGTTCCCTACTACTAGACTATCAGCTCATATCCTGCTAGTAGAGGAAAAACAAGATGGCGGCATGTTTTTTTAAACTGCCGAAAAGAGTTGAAATTGACGGATTTTTATACAGAAAAACATCAACACCCTCAAACCAATGTATAAAAAAACAACATTGTGTAAAAATACATTAACAAATACACAATTTAGCGTGTTAAATGGTAAAGTTCACCTAAAAATTTCGTCTTTTTACTTCAAAAAACCGACTAAATTAACGGGTTGATATTAATTTGTTGCCAAACAAAGAAACTCACGGTTAAAATCAAGCTTACAACACACATTTCGTAGGAGATACCAGTAAAGAGACTTGATTTAGATAAGCATTTGGAGTAGTAAAAAGCATGTTTTTTTTCCAAAACAACCAACTAAGTAATTTAGTTTCACTGCCGAAAGTGTTTCAGTTTCATTTTTACATGAAATCAAAACCTTTTTCACGACAGCAACGCTAATATAAACAACTGACCCACCTTTTGACTTCATAAAGGTACCTTTTAATCTTTTTTGTTGATCTGCTTAACACATTTTTGCCTCTCAAGCAACATTTATACAACATTTCGAAGCTGTTTACCGAACAGCTCAGCGAGAAACTCGTCAAACTCCATGTGAATGCATCATTACGCATGGCGGATTAAGTTGCCTATGCCGGAAGTTTGTTGTTTCAAACATTTCGCTGTAATTTTGTCTCTTGTACATGCAGTGCTTGGCTATATAATAAAACAGTTATACCATTCGCTCTCGTTGTATACGAACTAATAGCCAACTCGGCGAAGCGCCTCGTTGGCTATGAGCTCATATACAACTCGAGCTCATGGTATAACTGTTAAATATATTTAGATGCGAGGTACGCTGCCGTGGCAGACAACGCGAACACTATGACTAGTTCTGTGTCATTATTGTCTCCAACTTCAGCTTGCTTGTTGTTTACACTCTTATGAGGATCCCCAGTCTGTTTTTTGTCTACACTTTGCTTGTTGTCTACACTCTTATGAGGATCCGCAGTCTGTTTTTTGTCTACACTCTTATCTTTATCATCTAAGGTGTCCAAATGATGCCCACCATCCTGATGTGTCTTCTTAGGCTTCGCAACTGGCCCACTATAGTTCAACTTCGTGTTTTTGCCAAACACCATGTTCTCACTGGCCACTTTCAACCTATTATTATAACCCTCTATTGGTTCCTTCAGTATCACCATATCACTTGGCAAGAGCCAGAGACTAGGCGAGACAGCTAAGTTTAGTATAGAGTTGCAGTCCATTATCGCTTTGTTCATGTTAAGAATCCATTTACTGGTATCGTAGTTGATAATACTATCACCCACAATCTGGCGAAAAAGATTTTGTGTCTCTAACGAAAAAGCCCGACCATACACCTACTATGCTTTGTCGGGTTCGTGCTTGTGCTCCTAATATTCTATATTTATAGTTATTTATATATACTAAAATACCTATCTCTGTGCACCCTGTTGTTCTCTCCGGTACAAACTTTTTATAGTCTCCTTTTACGCCCCTCACCCTGTAAGCCCCATCCCAATTCTTACCCTTCTCCTGCCATGTCCAACGTGCCATATGTCCTTTCAGTTGGTACGCTCCGTACTTACTTAAAAGTCCTCTCTTGTCCACGTCACGCATAGTGCTCAGTTCTCTCATGATTCACCTAACTGTGAAATATATGTGAAATCTCACTAAACTTGTCACCTGTTTTGGAACATCCTCTGAGTATTCTAGGTGCTTTATGGACACACCTGAGGCATACGATGTGATCCAAATAGCTATCGCTGCCTGGTAATATATGACTGATTGTAGTCAATCCTCTCATCATAGGTGCCTCTCTCTGTTTTATCTACACCAATAACCAAAGGCTTTAGATTACTCATGAAGAAATTTGTGTCGTCCACATACACCCGAAATTTCTCGATTGGATAATTGAGTACGTACTTGACAGGGAACCCGTCATAATATACAGTATTAAGATACCCACTGTGTTTATCCTCCTTGGTAAAGGTTGAAGAGCCCCCCCCCCCCCCCCCCCCCCCAGCTGACCATATCATAGGGAAACCACCTTTCTGTATCTCAGTATGTGCCTTACCATCACTATTATGTAAGTATGTCCATTCATCCTTTGTGTATGAACTCTGTCGAACTAATATTCAAATGGGACCCATCGTCTCTCACAAAGAACACTTCCGCTTCACCATCCACTACTATGAACACAAATCGACTCACATCCATCTGAGGTCTTAGGTATTTTGTTAACAATTGTGCCTTCCTCTTGGATATCATAGTACTTATAGTCAAGTACTTGGAGTAATGCTCTTTGAAAAACGCACTATCTATGGTCGGGGGGGGGGGGGGGTATGGACCCCTAACGATAACCCCTGTATGCTAAAGTAGATATGGTGTTTATTGTCATCATCTGAATCTAAGAAGAATCTATGCTTGTCCGCATATGCGTACCTCTTCTTAAACTCCTCTAGTAATGTCATTATAACATAGGCTAGCTATATGTTATAATGAAGAAGATAACAGTTTTCATCAAGGGTCCAACCGAAACCCGAAACCTCCAAGAGTCCATACTAACCACAAAATACAATCACATTATCGTTAAGAAAGCAAGTATTTCTTGGAGTCTTTATATTGTTGACTCGAAAAATGGGTCCTACACTTATAACACAGCGTTAAAAACAATACCAACTGGTTACTACACTTTTAATGACTTGAAAAAGGAATTAGAAAAAAACGCTGGTGTCACTTTAACAGCCATAAAACCAACAGGGCATACTAGTCTTTTATCCACTGATAATAGCGCTGCGATCAACCGCAACTTAAATTTGACATCTTTTCTTGGGTTCAGCTCAAATACATTCCCTGCCAATTCAAGTGTCACATCAGAAAATGAGGTCAACATCAATAATAGCCTTGAATATATAAAAGTGCATTGTAATATTGTTAGGTCAAGTGATAATATTGATGAAGTAGGGAAAAAGGATGACACCATAGTATCACTACCAATCACCACTACCCAACCCCTTTTTGGGTCAGTCCAGGAATATGTTGACATTGAAAGTAAAGTAGCAATAGACAAAGGTGATCAATGAACTCCACTTCAACGTCACAGACCAAAATGGTAAACCCGTAAACGTTGGGGGAATACTGCTTGAATTGTATATAATGTAATATATATGGAAAAGGACAGAGTGTTAAGAACAAGATTTAAGATACATTTATTACAATCCAAAAACTGGCCATGGTTACCAGTCTGCAGAGAGACTATCAGAAAGTGTTGGTGGAGTGGCTAAAATCACACGACACATACACCAGATATAAACCAATCTTAAGAAAACATAAATTTAGGCAGACACTTGTTAACTACCGTGGTGAACAGATACAGATGGATCTAGTGGATATGGGTAAATACAAGAATAAAAACGGGGGGTATTACTGAATATTAACAGCTAGCTATTGAGATCCTGAGCAGATATGCCTTTGCTATACCAGTCTACAGGAGAGACACAAACAATATGACTAAGGCTGTAACAGAATTGTTAAAACAGGGACGATTCGGTGATTACCCAAAACAAGCTCAGTTTGATGATGGCCTTGAATTTTACAATGTTGTGTGAAAAGCCTATTGGCAAAACATGATATCAAATACCTTTCCACATTATCAGATAAGAAAGCAGCTGTTGTTGAACGGTTTAACCGGACACTCAAAACGTCCATGTGGAAATACTTTCATACTAAAGGTATACTTACAAGTGGATAGATATATTAGATGATCTGGTGTATAACTATAACAACACCAAACATAGCACAATATTGAAGAAACCCATGCAAGGAGCAGGGGCGGATCTAGGAAAATTTATACCTTAGTCAAACACGCAATCTAGGGGGTCGGGGGATCTCTAAAATGGCATTTCCCGCTTTCTGATAGCACTTTAAAGAAAAATCGTAACTAATTTTCAACATGTTTTTAATGGCACATTTTATTATTTTCAAGAAAGTCTTCGTTCAAAACGAGGACATTGGTATTTTATTTTTATCTGAGACCTTGTGACAGTTTGTAAATGTTAAATTTCTTCCAGTAATAAAAAAGGGGAATCCCATAATTAGTAAAGATACATGACATGACATTTTTTATAAAGGTTTATGTGTAGTTATGGGAACCACATTGGAGTTTTGGTCGCGTAGTACTGTGAAACGAGGGAGAATTTGAATTAATGAAGAGCGCAATTAGCCTCCGGCTATGTTGCGTATGAAAGGCGACACGGAACACGCTGTTGGACATGTAGTGTAAAATTACTGTTTAGGAACCATGAAAAAACATCAGAAAAAGAATAAAGGATTTGTAACGTATAGTATAGTGCAATCATTCAGGATCTTAGGACACAACCCTGGACGCGTTTCGACCTTCTATGGTGGTCTCATCAGCAGGGATTTGCGGTTGGGAGTCGATGTGATTTAAGTAAATAACAAAATAATAAACACTATCAACACGGTAATAATTATAATAAAGGAGAGATAAAGTGAGTGCTTACCAAACTTGTTGTTTGTGTTTTTGAGTCCAACGCGTCGCAGCATCTTGGAATTGGTACATAAAAGGGACTCGTTGTCGATGTATGTTTCGGTTGTAGCCGTATAAGCCAAAATCGCGCTCCTCTATTGTGAGTCTTCGGGTGCGTAATGAGGGGCATTGCTTCATTCGTTTTGAGCAATACAAATAGAATGACAGATTATCTATAGACTCGCCTAAGAGCAATACAGGTCTTCTTTCCATCCTTAGCATACTTCGGCAAATATGCCTCCGCATCGAAATCCCTGTGTAAGGATTTTACGCTAAACTTCGCATGAAGCTCCCAATCCGAAAGGATACCACAATTTTGGATTTTTGAAGACAAATCGCAATAGATTTGTCGCAATAGCTCATCGTTATTACTCTTCAGAGCGCTCTGCACACGTTCTAAGACGTTTGTCGAAGCCATGACACAACAATCAATCCTCAGTCAAAGCGCGCGTGTAATCGATCTCTGTTCATGCTGCAAGATGCTGCAAGATGCAGCTTCATGCGGCGGATTGCGGCCAAGATTTAGTTTCTAGCCAATCAAAATCTAGCCTGCGTTAAAAAAATTTACTTCCGACGTAATTGCATTTACTTCCGACGTAATTCCATTGGCTTTGACCAATCAGCGCTCATGATTTCCACGTATTTCGGCCATTTCGACGTGGATAAACGTGCCGGTCGGTGACCACTTCCCGCCATAGTTACCTCTTATACGGTTCTAGTACCAAGCTAAGCCTCCTTGGCAGGCTACGGGGCCGATAGCGGCCACAGGTCGCCACAGAATAACTTGCCTCTCGTCTGACGAAGGCTCCAGAAATTATGAAATTATTCTTCGGCAAAGAATAAACCGTATCTTGCCAAATATGTTAAAAATTGCGAAATATGTTAAAAATTGCAAAATCAGAAGAAACCCTTTAATTTTCGCATCTCAGATTTTTTACCTTAGTCGCTTGACGTGTTTGGCGTATATTAAATCCGCCCCTGAGGACGTTAACAAGAAAAAATAGAGTGAAGTACGGAACATACTATTGGGGCACTGGCTTGCTGAATACCCTTCTTCCTAAACACGAAGTCGATGATACTGTCAGGATATCAAAATACAAGAGCATTTTTACAAAGGGTTATGAAGCCAATTTCACAGAGGAGTTCTTTAAAATAAGTAAGATTATACGAGGTGTATGAAATTGAGGACTTAGAAGGTGAGCGGAGCCAATTATTGGTAAGTTTTATGAGGAGGAGTTATCGGGTGTTGATAAAAAGGATGTATACTGAAGAGAAAGAAGGTAAAAGGTATGAAAATGGCTTTAGTTAAATGGCTAGGTTATGATAGTAAACACAATAGTGGGGTCCCTGAGAGTGACATACAGCTGATGAAGAGGCCGGGTCTCGAAACGTTGTTAAAATAAAGTTTTTTCAAAAAAGTTCCTCTTGTCTATTATTAATGTTTTGGAACATTTGACGAAGGCTGGCTCCTGTTTTATCCTATATATATATATAGGATAAAACAGGAGCCAGCCTTCGTCATATATACGACAGAAGGAGGGTTTGATACGGATAACGTAAGTCAAATGTACCACGAATATGATAACCTTGACTTTGAGGAAATTGATTACAAAATCAGTGATCTACAGGATGAGCAATATCGTCTTGAGGATGATAACAGTGGTATCGATCTCATGGACTATGACCACGGCGACGAAAAGTTAGAAAATGCGTCCGCAAAGTATAGAGACACTATAGATCGGATTAAATACCTAAAAGAAAAACGTACCCGCGACACTGGATGGATTGATGAAGACTTAAAATTCAAGGGAACCGATATATATGTCGTTAAAACAATTAGAGTCAAAGATAACATAAATAGATATATCAACAACTTCCTTACAAAGAAAGGGACCTTCAGAGTATCCCGACGGCAGGATAGGGTTAAACTCACTCGATCCTTCCTAGAAATCACGGATAATAATGGTGAATGACCACTAATGAACAACGACATAGGGCACGCCATACTAAAAAACATATCATACAGTAGGAGTGGTAGTGTCCAGCTAGGGGCCCTATCGACAATCCTCTCTTTTATAGGGGTTGACGTTAGGTCGGTAAACACAGTAAAAAAAAATATCGACCCTCTCTATCTCGGTGATGGCACAAAAGAACGCGCTCAGTTCGAAGAGCTCATAAGGGGACTGCAAAGACATACCAGTATCGTGGTGGATAAAATAGCTGAAGACACTGGCATAAACCAAAAAGATGTAAACGAGGCAATCAATAATATTGACACCGAAGAAGCGCAAGAGGTAATTAAAAGTATCGACGTCGAATCCCGTCGACACTAAAAGTCGACACTAAAAAAGAGAAAAAAGAATACATAAGACGTAACTATATGACCAAATCAAGGCGCAGGTCAAGGTGATGTCGGAGTACTACGAGAAACACCCTCTCCCAGCTGGCGATAAGATACCGAGACTGTGGAAACAGATGAAAGACCCTAAATTGTGGGTAGAGACCACTGAAAACCCCAGTATAGACGAGTCCTACTTCCCAGACCCGACCACGTAGTCCAAGATGTACACGGGACGAAAAAATAGATTTGCATATTTGCAAATCTGATTGCAAAGTTGATGCAAATTTCAAATTTGGTCACTGGCCAGGAAATCAGATTTTTCATGTATTTGTTACGTTTCTCTAGGCTTGTCAGATTCTCTGAAGATGACCTTATATATATATTGAAATAATAATATGGAATACTGCATGTAATATGGAATAAACGTAAATAACAGTTTTAACTTGCTATTTGAACAAATTTATAAAGTTAGAAAGTCAATTTTAGCTGCCATTTGCGGTCAAGGCTATTCAAATGATTGACAAATCTTTCACCTACGCCAGAAAAGTGGATGTGCCACAATGTTTTTCTGTCGAACGGCTTCTTCGCCGGCCTCGCTGCTTGAATCATTTGGATCGGCGTCAAAGGGCGTCCTCCTCCTCGCTTACTTCAGGTGACATCCCCTCCAGTACGAGCCCCTGTCGTATATCTTCTTTCTCTGCCTCTGGTCACATCGCTGATTTGTTCAACGTATCAATGCGACGTCGAAGCTTCTATATGATAATAACAGTAATAATAATAAATAAAAATCCATAATATTTAATAGAAAATTACTGAGGCGAACGGCATTGTTGAATATATTTCAGCTAGCTGAGGGCGTATAGCCCGAATTGTTGGCTGCAATATATTCAATAATGCCGTTTGGCCGAAGTAATTATCTATTATAATTGCTGACCCTATCATAGTTTCTGTTTGGTAATATCAATAGGCGAATTTCAGGCCAGTGCGCGCGCATCATTTTGCAACGGAATTGGTGGACTCTTTGCCGACTGCCAACAAAGTAAGCAATGGCAAACAGATTTTCTAGCGAGCCAACAACAGCAGAATAACAGTGTTAAACATCCAGAAACTGTATCTATATTATAAGTAATGTTGGGCATTTCACTCGCTTACATAGCATGTTCTAGGGATTTTTGGTGAAGGAAAATTCGAGTGTAGAATATATACATTCTAAGACCAAACCGGGACCAGTTGCGAAAAATGCAACTAGACAGGCCTTCCGGCAGGAATTGAACCCACGACCTTGCGATTCTAGTGCAATGCTCTGACCACTGAGCCACGGAGGGCGTTGCCGAGAGCTTGATCGCGAGTTTTGTATATACTGTATATTAAGGTGGTAATGCCAGGAGAGAATTAGATATATTACTAGAAATACGTGAACGCAACCCCCTCGCCCGCACGTGCCAGTCATAGCATGTTGTGGCACACATAATATTTATTAGGCATTTAAAGTGCCGTGTATAGATTTTTTACGTTAAATTTGTGAAAAAAGTTTATGTACTCACATATTTTCTAACACGGTCTTTGGGAAAAGAAAGGTGTATTTTAAAAATAGCGAAATTAAAGCGCGCGAATTTGCTCGTATTTTCCACGCGAGTTTCTCGCGAGATGGTCAACATTTTGTTTCGCCATTTATAAAGGCCTTGGAACATACTACCCATAACCCATCCTCTGACCCATCGTTGAACATCTCATAAAAATATTAACGTGTTTTTTGTTGAACGATAACCAAATAGATCTAATGCATTAGCATGGTCTGGCAATTGATAATCATTGACTGATCCAAAGTTCTGATACAACAGTTATTAAAGTATGTCTTGCGATTATCTTTTATTATTACAGTTTTTATCACATGCTATGGGAAAATACACAGCGGTAGCCGATAAAAAATAGTATTTAATAGAAAGTTGTATTGCATAGTTTGCAAGGCAGCATTTTCAAGTTGGAATCCTCACGTGATTTCTTTCAAATCAGTTGTAGTGTATTTAAATGTTTGACTTTTAATCAATTTTAATTTACATTTTTCATGAAATCAATTACATCAAATCATTAAGTGTAGCATTAACAATTCAGTATACATTTATTTAAATTACTGCAATGAATAAACATGCACTGTCAGGTCATAATTCCCCTTCTACAGTTCAATAAAGTTTGTATTTTTTCTAAATGAAATTCCTCAAATTGAATAGTGCGGTAACCAAAATTTCTACTACTGCCTCAGCTTGTACATGTATCAAACTGTTTTGGATGAACTATGTGGAATATACTTCTTGCTATTGACAAGTGTAAAAATCTCCTTTGTCTGCAATCAGATAAAGCATTTAAAACTTATCAAAGACAATTAATAATGTAAAATATATAGAGAATATTTCAGTTGATATATCAGAGAAGGTCAATGAAACAATAGCTCACTGTTTTGTGAAACTGCAAAAGAACATATTTTAATTAAAATATAAGTAAATATAAGACTAATAAAAAAGTAAAAATCTTACTTGTTTAAACAATAGTATTGTAGTGACATTGGAAAGACCAGTCACCACTGTTGAAAGATTCAGTCTTGATGATGTACTCAGGTCTGTCATAAAGTGCTACAGATGGGCCAAATAAGTCCATGCCATGGTCTCTGAAATTGTTGGAAAATACCATAAATTTTTTTGGCTAAAGTTAAGAACATAACCATCAAAATTGTTAGCCTGAGTAAAACTATTGAGCACATTATCAGTTGGCAGTTGCACTATAAAGCTGTGATTTATTTAAAATAAACATAGTGATGCAATGGACTATTTGCATGATTTCACTGATTTATCTACAATTAACTACCAGATTCTTTGTTAATCCTTTCACTACTGTTGGGGCCTTTACTATTTTAATCGATCTGGCTAATGCAAGATGATTTTACTTATCAAGAAAGTCTAGTAGTGAAGGGGTTAATGTGCAAACAGTATATATATATATATATATATATATATATATATATATATATATATATTTAAAAAACTCATTAATAATTCATGAGGAAAACACAAAGAAAAATCATAACCGTATCGTGGTTTTATATCTGATACAATTTTCTCCTGATTTACATAAACTTTAGCTTTGATTTTCTCGCCTTAGACAACGTTATTTTTCAAAATTACTACGCCAACGAACTTACCAAATGGTGATCGTTTTTTAAGCCATTCAAAACACTCGCAGAACGTGTTTTAAATAGTACATATAGTTCAATCTACAGACACGGTGTTTCGCTGTACAACAGCTCATCAGTGTAGCTTGGAACAATCTGAATGAATTTCACCAATTACTTATACACATGCGATCGTCGGTGACAACCGCATGTGGGAAAGCATCGGTGAAATACATTCAGATAGCGTGAAGTGCGCATGGGCCCAGAGTGCTCAAACTTCCACAAGGGTAGTGAGCGTTGCATTATCGCTAATAGGTACCCACGGCAACTTCGCAGAGTAATATATACATATACCTACTGACCTCTTTAATGGTAAGTGAATGGTATATTATAGTCATAGAATTCATTTATATATTGAGGTTAGTGATAGTATCTATATGTATTAGTCTGGTTGCTGGTCAAGTTTTGTAGACAATACAGGTACAGTAGTTGCACATGTCTGCATACATGTAGTCAAATAGGCAATCATTGTACATCATTGTGAAATAGCTATTCATCCAGCAAAATTCAGTTGCATGGGTGTGCGTGGCATTGTGTGCATATAAATTAATTACTTACTTGCACATAGAAAATCACGAACATGATGATTCCACATTTTTCAAGTAGTTACAGCTAGTTTTGTTTATTATCAGATTTCAATTCCTATAAATCAGAAGAGAACACAGAATATTACTATACAGCAGAATGGTAAAAATGGTTATGGAATGTTGGCCTCCTTCACAGGGAACTCTACAGAGGATTATATTACAGGACGGATTTTAGGACATGTAATTATATTTTTATTGAATGGGAGAAATATTTTAATATTTTCCAATTTATCAAATTGCAAAGACAATTCTGCCCGCAGTATTAAACAATGAAAGCTGCAAAAAATCTCTCACCATTCTCAATAGCACAGGATGGTTACTGCTCGTTTAATAGTCTCTTTTTAATGACCAGACCACTAACATTGGAACTTGTAGACGATGATCGACATGCAATGATGCAAATTTATACTACAAAAAATACAATCATGAATAAAAAATATATCAGTATAGCATTTTCGCATAATATTACAATATTTGTAGCTGCATAACATTCATACAAACATATTTGTGCTTGCAATAATGTAAAATTAATTTATTCCCATAGTACACAATTCCCAACTCATACCCAGTCGAAATCAGAGCAAAAGAAAACAATTACAAAAACAGGGAAAGGGGTTTCTTCGTCTCGATCGATTCGTCCATTGCTTCGACTCTTATCCTTTACGAATGAAGTCTAAAAATGAATATGGCAAAGAAACGATGGAAAGCAATGCTATGCGTGAGGATACTTTACCTTGTATTATGCATAAAAATGTTTAGTATTCGTGCCAGAATCGACCACAGAATTGATCAGCAGTTGATGATATTAAATAATGATGACATTGTACAGGTTAGTGTAGCAATTAAGGTTGGTTGGAACATGTTTGAGGCAATTTATGATCTAATACTAAGCACTGGTGAGCTTGGCTCCTGACCTTAGGATGTTTTTATTGATCTGTAATAGTAAAAAAAGTTCATTGTTACTACTATGTTAAGAATAATAAGAGAAATAAATATCACGAAGGAAAGAGGACACAGCATCAAAGTACGGCTTTCAATAATTCCACATTCTTTTGAAATGTCCTACTTTTTCCAATGGATGTATAAAACACCATGCATGGTAATGCACCAGCTGTTCATTTACCTTAATTAAATTATTTAGGCACTTCTTCTGAAGAGTTTTCCTTGATAACAGTGGACTGAAATTCTCAAATATTATTTGATTTAGTAATTTCTTGTTCAGTTCTGGAGATGTTGTATTAATTATATAAATACAGTACTGCTGAGAAGTAACTTACTTCATACATTCAATCCTATAACAGTCAAATTGACTTTGAACTTACTGCAGTTCAACAATGGTCGAGTTGCTGCTTTGTGCAAGAAACAGATCATTCGTATCTTAATTCAGTCATTAACATACATTAATATGCAGTATCAGTTTGATATAATGGTCCAGCTGAACCCCAGTTTCAAACTGAGTCCATCATTGGTTTGATCTAGCTTATTGTTACATTGTTGTTTTAAAAAGGAATAGAACGAAGGATAATTGTAATTTTATGTAACGATTAACATAATAATAATATTTGGCCTGTTCACATTATAGTCTACGCTCGAAAGCACATTAACCATTGCTGCCTATGCTGTGTAAGGTCACTCTTTGACGAGTAACATAATCTGGTGTTAGACAGGGTAAAATCATGGAGTATTGTTTTTGACAGACTCAGGCAGAAACAGGTTAAATGTACCCAGGTACAGACTTTTCATATGCCAAGATTACACATCACTGTGTCTGCAGGCATTTCTTGTTACCTCAAAAGCACAATCAAAAGTACTGTGCCCAGGTATGCCAACGTCAAAAACACATATAGTGTTAGTAGGCTCCAGGCAAATCTTTCACTCGAAAGCACAATCATACAAAAATTTTGATGACTGCACCCAGTGCACCAGCCTCAAAAACATATATCAGGTGCAGATCCAAGGTTGATGTGGGCCCAATATTATCCACTTTTCAATCTGCAATAATTATAATTATGACTTTGTATTTCTCTTAAATCTCACTGAAAAACCAAAATTATTGGAACAGTTTTTTTCGCAAACCAAAGAATTTCTAAAAGTTATTGTGCTTTTGTATTAATCTCATTCATGCTTTTCATAAATTTCTAAACCTGGATCTGCCTCTGCATAATATGTCTAGGTAACAGGCAAGATTTATGTACAGTATTACTCGAAAGCACACGTCTTGACATGTGCCCAGTAATTTCCAACATGTGAACCAAGTTCATCAGGCCATCTGTTAAATTGTATATATATATAATTTAGTCTGCAAGTCTTTCTAATGACTACTATATCTTCCTGCAGTTTCTTGTGCAAGCAACTGCAACCTTTGCCCTTCATCAAGTCGCTTTCTCAAATTTTTGTTTCTACCAATGGCTTTTAAACGGTCAAACGTCATTGGTTCAAACACAATATCATTAATGGATCTCACCCTAGATGTAGCAACAAATGTACATCGGTAAATACATTGGTAAATTCTGTCCCTGTGACTTGTGAATAGTCATCGCATACCTTAATCTCAATGGGACCTGTTGTCTTGACATGTACTACCCATCAGCCATGCACTTGGGACATGTATCAATAAACCCAGCCCAGTGTAGGCAGGGAAATGTACCAACACAGCGACAGGTAGATTTGGCGGTCCAAGATTTTCTGCAAACCAATCTCCTCGACCACTCCAAATGAACCATTACAAAGGCCAACTTCAGCCCACAGGTTGGATGTGAGCATGACCTCTGCTTTCTTGGACAGGAAGAGCCCTGCTTCTAAGCCACCAGCTTCATCAGATGTTGCTGCTGATGCTCCATGGCCAGAGTTCTTTGCCTGAATCTTTTCCACAGCCTGTCCATTGCCCCTCAACTTCTCATAGTTGTACTCTGCCACACTCTTCTTGTCAAAGTATAACCGAATAGCATCACTAAACTGATCCATGGCAATATTAGGTGTGGAATGTTGCAGTAGGAGATGCCAGTCCTCTTCTGTTACCTGTCCATCTCTCATTCTCATCAGCAAGGCTCTGAATGCTTGTGCCTCAGCATTCTCACCAGCCTGTCGCATAATCTCATTCAAAATAACTATAGAATCAAACAAAAGATATAATGAATGACCATGATCACTTATA
The DNA here is from genome assembly GCA_035771165.1 of Paragorgia papillata. NCBI lineage: Eukaryota > Metazoa > Cnidaria > Anthozoa > Scleralcyonacea > Coralliidae > Paragorgia > Paragorgia papillata. The sequence goes on along the minus strand of JAWNZC010000011.1, from coordinate 6,306,629 downwards.
GTGGATCCATTTCCTGCAATGTACAATGGACGGTCACCCACTGGTGGCAACTGACCAAAGTCACCAAGGAGGATCACTGAAATACCACCAAATGGCTTATCTTCATTCCCTGTGCCAGCACGCAATCTATTGTCTAACCACGACAACATTTTGTGACCAATCATTGACATTTCATCGACAATGAGGTAAGCCTTACCTTCCAGTTTTAACTGTAAGCATTGCAACGACTCACCATGTAGGTCTTTATACTCACGTATAGGAAGTTGTGCTGCAGAGTGTAATGTCTGACCATTAATACTAAAAGCTGCAATACCTGTTGTTGCAGTTATTATACAACTGTCAGCCAAAACCTGTTTTAAAGCAGTGATTAGGTACGTCTTACCTGTTCCTGCAGTACCACATACAATCATGTTTACTGGGTCAGGTTTCTCACCATTTTGCATATGAGACATCACAATATCATATGCAAGTCGTTGCTTCTCATTTAGGGTTGATGGATCACTGGGAACTTCATTGCTCACTTGTACATTGTGTCGTTGCCCTCGTTCTTCTGCATCTTTTCTCTGCTGGTAGATCCACCCAGGGCATTCTCTGAGCATCTCCACTGGACCTGTTCGTGCAGCTGCAAACCAGTCATTCCCAATCCCCGACAGCTGATCACCCAACTCCTCATACCATTGGTTCAATCTGCATAACAGCATCCAGTCATCAAGTTGATTTTCTGGATCATTATATTCGTCATCATGCATTTGATGGTTCACCCGCCCAGGGTTTGAACTTGATCAACTGAAATTTGCAATACCTGCCAAAATCAGGCCCATGGGGGTTTGCTGACACCTTTGGAAAGGTCCTTACAATATATGGTACTGGTCGCTTTCTTATTTCAGATCTGATTCTTGTGTACTGTGACACATACTGCATCAAATTCAACTGAGATAAGCCATGATACCTGCTATTCTCAGTTGAACGCTTACCATAATCTTCAATTGTAGATTTTTGCAAGACCTCTTCACTTTGGTCCTCAGTATCCATGACAACTCTCCTACTGTTATCTAAAGACACAGTAACAAAGTTATAAGTACATTCAACCAAAGGCAAGCTCAGCAGCATATGTGCAGTCTCCTGTGCTGCCATGTCACGATCTCCAACAACCTGGATCATTGCCTTTTTGATCGCTGAAGATACCTGATCATCATTGTGTAATCTAGACACACATGATTGCAAAATTTCTGATGCTTGCTTAGAACGCGGCTCTCCTTTTGCAGCATACTTGGCCATATATCTAGCACAAGCATTCTGATCAACAATTACCTGCAAATCAACATTAGCTCTCCAATTCTCAAGCATGACCCTATTATGTGAATTTAATCTAGGGTAATTTCTTTTTGTCAGCAACTCTGTACTCACCTTCTCATGTGGCAACTTCTCATAACACAGTTTTGTTTCCTCCTCCAATGCCTTTGGGAAACCAAATCTGCATTCTGCAGGAACATCATAACCTTTCTGCTTCAAGCAGTAGGCTGGGCTGCATCTCGTATGCCCCTCCACAGTATTCACCATTCCATGGTAATCATCAGCTCTGTTGTGAACTGCACTCGGGTTGACAGCTGATGGATGTGGCTCAGGAATTTGCCATTGTTCATCTGGTAATTCCTCATTGACGGTTGTCACTAGCCAGTCAACATATCTTTAAGATAATAATTGAGTTAAAAAAATTAAATACTATAATTTTTATAAAATAAGAAAATGTCTGTTGTCAATCTGTTAGCTCTAATCATAAATATATACTGTATCAATTTTACATTGTTTTATAAACATTTAAATAAGCCTTTCAACCCTTAATTGGTCTAAATTGTCTAAATTAAGCCAATTTAAACAATACCATAAAAAATATTAAATATATGTTACTCACTTCACTAACTGCCTCTCGGCTTCTTTTCCACGGTCAATATCTTCCTGGTAAAATAAATCAAAATCTTCCATTGACATTGTGGTATCAGCTTGGCTGAAGCCCCACCCCTGGGCAGCCTGAGCTCGTAACAATGGAATATCAAGGGCATTGTTTAACCTGGCACACCCATGGGCATGAATACTTCCCCCGGCCTGATATTCGTAGCGGAACCAATCCTGAATGCAAGTCTGCATCCAAAGCACCATTCAACCAATGTCTGATAAAGTCATCCAGGCGCTGCTTAAAATACAAGTCGGCTTGTCAATCACAGCTTGTGCTCGTTGTGACCTTGTAGCATCTTCCCCTGTCTGTAGTAGTCTTTGCAGATCTGGCCAGTAACTATCAGCAGCACTAAATGTAAAAAAGAAAGTTGGACAACCTTTCTGTTCTATTAGTGCTAGCAATTCTTGCAAGCGTTGACACCAGTACTGATTTGTACCTTGCACCTTTGACACATAACACTGCAATCAATTCACCATTATTGCTTACCACTCATTAAATTAACCATCGCTTTTAGCTCTTCCATTGTCAAGTTGGCATCAGCTGGATGTTGACGCAAGTAAACATTCGCTTGCGACAATAGTTGATGCCTTTGCCTCATATCTAGCTAGTGCCCAGTATGGAAAACGTGGGTGGGAGGCAAACCTCCATCTATACTCACCATTTGGCAACACTTCGGCAAACTTTTCCAGGTCAAAGTTACACCATGTTGCCTTGCCTTTGTGGTTGGATCACCTTTCCCAAATGGAAACAATGTGGGAAAAGCCATTGTAGCTAGACCATCTGTCTTAAACTCATTCACTACATTACCTTCAGTAGATGGCCAGTCTAATGGGTCCTTCTCATTCACTGTCTCTCTAATTGCATCAGCTTCCTTCCTCTGCCTTTGCCGGTGAGAAATGAATGAGCTGCTCCCACAACCTACAAGAGATTCTTCAACACTGTTATCAGTACCTAGTGGCTCCTGTGGTGGGCCTTCATTTTCAAGTTCAGGAGCTGTTACCTGTACATCTGGTTCAACAACACACCTGAGGTAATCTGGAACACCATTTTCAGGCAAGTTCTGTATTGCCTCTTGTTCAATCTCTACATCTTTGAAGTAAGGATTGTTGGTTTTTAACCATAACACAGCCTCAAGAACTCTCTGTCGACGAACAGTGAAATCTTGATGTGTGTATACACTCCATGTATTCTTATCACCAAAAATAGGTAAATCAGCTACATGACATGGCAACCTAGACAAAAAACTCTGGATATCTTGGGGTAAGTTGAGTACATGTCCCTTGTACCCTCTCTGCCCACCGGGTTTCCTATACACACTCATAATGGGACAGACCCTGGCAATTAACATTTCCTCTACTTGGGTTAACCCATCTAATTGCTGTGGTACAATACCTGGATTAATGTCATTCTCTTTACTGTATACTTTTGGAGATTTCTTATCTCTCTTGTACCGAATTAATGCACAGGTAGTTCCCCAATGCCAAATTCTGCTACGGCCTGTGCTCCAACACTTCCTGGCTTTTGTGAAACTTCTGCATTTCATTTCTGACCCAATTTTGCTCGTGTAATGGATTGTTTACATTTTGCCAACCCCCTTCGTGAAGGTACTCTTTGCGACTGACAACCTGTGGCTGTATCTCCTCTACATGTAAGTAGTAATACCCCCCATCTGGCTGATTCATAATTAATTAGGTAAATTGAATTTTTAATGAGCTCTGTCAATATTCATTCTCAGGCTCCTTTGGGACCTCCTAACCCTAATCTCATTATGCTCGAAATACGAACTAAAGGCAAAGCGATATTTATTTCTTTGAAAGCGTTGCTAAGTTAAGTGGAGTACAAACAGTAGAATCATTCCTAACTAAACCCTTGTTTATAAGTGAAGAAATCGTGAGAAGATAGAACGAAGAATCACTTTGAGAAGCTGAACTTGAGATATGTACGAATCAATCCGAAAAGCCGTGAGCTCAGAAAAAACGTATCGGCACATAGCAATGAAAAGCTTATATATGAATATTATATTAGATATTTGGTTCGCTTTTGTGATGTTTATACGTATAGGAACCGTATGAAGTTAAAAAGAGTCGCCTTGAATGGCAGCGAATCGTTATTGTAAACTTAGAAGAACATTATTCGATAGCATCGTTGACCAAGCACTTTGAAAAATTACAGAGCTTGGTTAAATAATTCGTCGCTATGATTTAGTATGTTATAAGATTCTCGCACGTGCAGAACACAAAAGGGAAAAGTCGTTAAAGTTACTAATGGCTAAAACATAGCCAGATCTGCATATAAGTAGAATATTTAATTCATTTTAGGGGATGTCATGAGTTGTGTGTGGATAATAAGGGGTATTAATGTGTGGGCATGTTCAGGCCAAAAGATGATTAGCGGGGGCGTTACTATGGAGAATGTACAGCCTCGCGTCGCCTCATAAGACAGAATTCAAAGTACTCAGTTTAAAATATTTATTTAGGCTTTGGTTTAAACATATCGAAACGAATTACCGTTACATATAAATAGTTCACACCGAGCATCTAGTAAGGTCTGCTTCTTAGATTATATTTAGGTGTTTTTATTTTAAAAGAAGAATGATAATCTTTCTTGTCTTCTGATGATAATTGGGACACATCTTCTTTTGTCATGGGTAAATATTTTGATCTAGTCATTAATAGATGATGTTCATACTCTTCTCTATCATCCGGAGTCATCTTTGCCAAGTCTTTCTCTGTCGGGTCGCCCAAACTTTCCCAGTTATGAAAGAAATTATGTTTAAGCATCGGTTGTTCAACAGTAGGAGGCGGTGTTAGGAAATAGGTTTTAGGTGTAGCAGGGAAACCCCACGGAAGATCGTCAGTTTCTTGCTTTATCTCCGGTGTCAAGTTTGGTGTATTTTTCCGAGGCTAAGTTTCAAGATTATCTATTTTTTTATTTCACTTCAAAATTATTTTCATTAACTCCATCGGTAATATAAGCCTTGGGACATGCAGTACAGAAACCAATTGAATGTGAAAAAGATAAGAGAGATCCTAAGTTACATAATTTACATTGATTGTTATCCTGATAGAAATCTTTCCATGAACATTTAGGACACTGAAGTAAATATACAACATGTACAATACTTTGACAGTGTTCACATTCTCCAGTAAGTTCTTCATCTCTCTCCGAGTCCTCTCCACTCCAATGCTCCGCGTCCGACTCTTCTTGTTTTTCGGAGTCAGTTTCTTCGTCTTCGTCTTCGCTTTCTTCGTCTTCGCTTTCGGATTCCGGCCCTTGATGTTCATGACGTGCCAGCATGGTCAAAACTTGAACATTTTTAATGAGACTTTTATCAATTTTCAAATTTGCTAGTCCTTTAATAAAAATATCTAAACCAAAGGGCTCGGGAATCTTGGCATCGTATTCTGTAGGACAATATTCTATCAAATCAGTGATATTTGTTCTTGGTATAGTTCTTCCGTTATATACTATTTCCCCTCTTGAATTCCACGTGAGAAAACTATAAGATATCAGCAAACTGTTTAGCAGAGAAGACACTTTCTCTTCATCGATTTCGTAGTGTAAATGTGATATTATTTGTTGGACGCGATAATTAGCGAGACTTGTTTCTTCCATGATGTTCACGCTTAAACTGACTATTGTAGAAACTTTTAGTTCTTTTATACCATTTCTGCGAGTCCTTCTAAAACAGGACCAAGCAACAGGCTTAGAAATCCTTTACCGTTTTGAACCAGTGTTTTATTTTTTCGTCTAAAACTTCGTCGGGGATCAACCAAAATGTGTAGATCGTCCTGGTAAGGGCTAAGTCTTTCAATCACCTGACGAGGTAGTTGGTAGTGCATTTGCCCAAAATTGTGCGCACACTCGCATATACATCGAACCTGCTCAGGGCTCGCAGACTCCAAAACAGCTCGCTGTTGTATAGGTTTTGAAAGACACAAAAACTGAAGAAATGCCCTCTGTTCGTTGGTAAACATCTCTATCTGACAGTCAGTGTCTAAATGAGGAAATCTCTACCAGAACATGTCTATATATTTTGGATTTGTGACAGATATCCTTGAGGGGTCTGGGACTGAAAATTGGGAAAATAAGGCAGATAAGCGAAATACAAGAAAGATAAAAAGAAGATAAGGAAGGTAAAGGGAAGATAAAGGGAAGGGAAGGAAGATATAAAGGGGAAGATAAGAGGCAGATAAAGAAGATAAGAGGAAATAAGGGAGATAAGGAAGATAAAGGGAAGATAAGAGGAAGATAAGAGGAAGATAAAGGGAAGATAAAGAAAAGATAAGGAAGATAAGGAAGATAAGAGCAAGATAAAGGGAAGATAAAGGGAAGATAAGGGAAAGATAAGAGGTAGATAAGGAAGAGAAGAGAAAGATAAGAGGAAGATAAAGGGAAGATAAAGGAAAGATAAGAGGAAGATAAGGAAGAGAAAAGAAAGATAAGGAAGATAAGAGGAAGATAAGGAAGATAAGGGAAAGATAAAGGGAAGACAAATCGAAGATAAGAGGAAGATAAGGAAGATAAGGGAAAGATAAGAGGAAGATAAGTGGAAGATAAAGGGAAGATAAAGAAAAGATAAGGAAGATAAGAGCAATATAAGAGGAAGATAAAGGGTAGATAAGAGGGGGAAAAATTGATATAAATTGTCCGAATATACTTTGAAACAATCATTTTACTCCTAATCGTCAAAGAGTCAACATGTCGTACATCTGTAGCACTTGCGGAAAAACGTTTTCGACAAGAGGCAATCTTCAACGTCATATCAAAAATTTCCATCAGGAAAGTAATACCGTGCATGTTTGCCCTGTTATCAATGGATCTACAGTCATGCAGCATCCTTTTACATGCATTGTTGCAGGGTGTACTCAGAGCGGCAAAACCGTATGGGTGAAGACACTTCTGGAAAACGCCAAAACTACGATTAATCCTCCTCCCGAACGTATCATTTGGTGCTATGGACAATGGCAGCCCATGTACCTTGAGATGATCAAAACAATACCAGGCATCGAATTCTACGACGGTATACCGTCCGACATTGACTCGGATGATTTTCTTGAAGTCTCTTAACGTAACCTGATCGTCCTCGATGATCTTATGGCTCAATCAGGGGGACATAAACGTATTGTTAGTCTATTTACTAAAGGTAGTCATCACCGGAATTTGTCTATCATCTATATTGTTCAAAATATTTTCCATCAAGGCAAAGAAACCAGAAACATAAGCCTCAACGCACACTATATCTTACTCTTCAAGTCTTCGAGGGATAAACAGCAAATTTCTGTCTTGGCTCGACAGGTGAACCCTGGTCATGTTCAGGAATTTATGAAGAGTTACGAGAAAGCAACAAGCCGCCCTCATGGTTATCTTATGCTAGATCTAAAGCCTACAACGGATGACGATCATCGTCTCAAGACCAATGTTCTACCTGGAGAAAGTAACTCCACCCTGCAGCAGCAACTTGGTAGTTTCATACAAAAGCAATCTTATCAGCAACCGCCGATCATTAACGCCATGTACAATACAGAACAAAAAATGCAAGATATTGTACAAGCGCCACAGTTAAGAACAGAAGAAAAGAGCATACTCTACTCCAATCAGCTCGGACGTTTTCTAACGTTTCAAAATCAACTGCAGAATCAGCTTCAACCTCTAACTAATCCTCAAACTCAGCCTCGGAAAAATACACCAAACTTGACACCGGAGATAAAGCAAGAAACTGACGATCTTCCGTGGGGTTTCCCTGCTACACCTAAAACCTATTTCCTAACACCGACTCCTACCGTTGAACAACCGACGCTTAAACATAATTTCTTTCATAACTGGGAAAGTTTGGGCGACCCGACAGAGAATGACTTGGCAAAGATGACTCCGGATGATAGAGAAGAGTATCAACATCATCTATTGATGACTAGATCAAAATATTCACCCATGACAAAAGAAGATGTGTCCCAATTATCATCAGAAGATAAGAAAGATTATCATTCTACTTTTAAAATAAAAACACCTAAATATAATCTAAGAAGCAGACCTTACTAGATGCTCGGTGTGAACTATTTATATGTAACGGTAATTCGTTTTGATATGTGTAAGTTTAAACCAAAGCCTAAATAAATATTTTAAACTGAGTACTTTGAATTCTGTCTTATGAGGCGACGCGAGGCTGTACATTCTCCATGGTAACGCCCCCGCTAATCATCTTTTGCCCTGAACATGCCCAAACATTAATACCCCTTATTATCCACACACAACTCATGACATCCCCTAAAATGAATTAAATATTCTACTTATATGCAAATCTGGCTATGTTTTAGCCATTAGTAACTTTAACGACTTTTCCCTTTTGTGTTCTGTACGTGCGAGAATCTTATAACATACTAAATCATAGCGACGAATTATTTAACCAAGCTCTGTAATTTTTCAAAGTGCTTGGGCAACGATGCTATCGAATAATGTTCTTCTAAGTTTACAATAACGATTCGCTACCATTCAAGGCGCCTCTTTTTAACTTCATACGGTTCCTATACGTATAAACAGCACAAAAGCGAACCAAATATCTAATATAATATTCATATATAAGCTTTTCATTGCTATGTGCCAATACGTTTTTTCTGAGCTCACGGCTCTTCGGATTGATTCGTACATATCTTAAGTTCAGCTTCTCAAAGTGATTCTTCGTTCTATCTTCTCACGATTTCTTCACTTATAAACAAGGGTTTAGTTAGGAATGATTCTACTGTTTGTACTCCACTTAACTTAGGCCCGTTCCAAACGCCGCTCTTCTCATGCGCCGAACCTAATGCAAATCAGCATAAACAAAGGATTTAGGTCATTATCATTAGGTTCGGCACATAAGAAGAGCGGCGTTTGGAACAGGCCTTAGCAACGCTTTCAAAGAAATAAATATCGCCTTGCCTTTAGTTCATATTTCGAGCATAATGAGATTAGGGTTAGGAGGTCCCAAAGGAGCCTGAGAATGAATATTGACAGAGCTCATTAAAAATTCAATTTACCTAATTAATTAGTAATACCCCCCCCCCCCCCCCCCCCATATGGAGACCAAAGGGATGCCGCCTCATTAAATATTCAATTTTTAATTATTCATTCTCAGGCTCCTTTAGGACCCTCTAACCCTAATCTCATTAGGTCATTATGTCTCAGGCTCCTTTGGGACCTCCAAACACTAATCTCATTATTTATGCGTACATCATTATTTCTCAGGTTCCTTTGGGACTTCCTAACTTCCCCCCTAAACCCTAGCTGTTACTCAAGCCCTATGGTTTTCACTACGTCATAATCGACTTATTACTTATGCATCGTCATCGTTAGCTTTTATTCCAACCCCCCGGTATTCAAAGGAAGGAAAAAGGGGGTTTAACGAATACGAAAATGTATACATTTTTAGACCAAAACATGGAAACGAGACAAATATTAATTAGAGGCCCGCGCCGCTTGACTGCATGCATAAATTAACCTTGACAAACACACAGAGTATAAAGTTTCTTTGTAATTTATTTCTAAAGGTATAACAATTTACAAGTGTGTAATGACAGCTAGAATATATCGACGCAAATAAATGTTTTTAAATAAATTGTCCAGCTTTTACAGTGTCCTCCAGCTTGGATCTTTTGACTTTGTACACGGTGCCATCCCCTGTTAACAAGAGTTTACGTTTCTGTCCTTTGTGCTCGACGGACTTTACATCGAGAACTTTGACACGGAGCGAAATTAACATCGCAACCACTTCTTAGAGATATCGATTGTTTTTCCTTGAATATTTAATGAGGCGGCATCCCGTTGGTCTCCATATGGGGGGGGGGGGGGGGGGTATTCCTACTCATGTAAAGACATATTTTGAGCTCTTCTCTCTGCGGTATTTTGCATGACAGGCTCTAGTCTTTTTTCTCGTTCGTCAGGTATTTCGCTTTCTATTCTTGTGACGGTATTTTCTCTTAGAGCACGTAGACGCTTCTGTCGTTCTTCTGGTAGTTCTCCCTGAATTGACAAATCCTCGAGTCTACTTGTTCTTTCTTCTGGCGTTTCTGTTTCAATTCTTTCCCTCAACCTTTGTCTTAAACCTTGGAGCCTTCTCAATCTCTGGTCATTACTTTCTCGCCTTCTTCTCTTCTCTTTCATACTGATTCTGCTTACCTCTGCCGTTTTCTGTCCTTTTTCTGTAAGCTGCTCTTTTCTTTTCAAGAGGAATTTCCCTCTCCTTCGTTGTTTCGTTCAGTAGCTTTCGTCGTGACCGCTCTCTAGCTTTTCTTAATTTTTCCGCCCTTACCTCGTCCGTTTCCCTCCTGGTTCGCTCTTGTCGCTTTTGCTTTCTGCTCTCCTTTCGTTGATTTGTTTGTTCCATAGTAATAAATAAAGTTATATTTCTCAATTTATCTTTAAAATTTCTCGAAAAACACTTTTCGTCGAGGAAAACCGTTGTGAAAATGATTTTGCAATAATACGGTTGATGTTTGTCATCGTCAATATCAAAATATCAAATAATTTGAATTTAAACATCCACCAATCAATTTCTGTTGCTCCATTGTGTTGTTACCAGTGCCAAACAATCCTAACCGCGCAAGTGGACCGAAGTCCACACACACACACACACACACACACACACACACACACACACACACACACACACACACACACACACACACATATATATATATATATATATATATATTTATATATAAACATTTTTGTTCAAATGATCTCGCATGGCTTTTCAAACTCGCGTGTAAGTGGGTTTCACGCGTGTCGAGATTAGCACCCTCACTGGGCTCCGGGCCTTCGGCCCTACGCCCGGGCTCGGGAATAAGTAATATTGGGCATTTCACTCGATTACATAGCATGTTCTAGGGATTTTTGGTGAAGGAAAATTCGAGTGTAGAATATGTACATGGTCAGAACATTGCACCAGAATCGCAAGGTCGTGGGTTCAGATCAATTCCTGCCAGAAGGCCTGTGTAGTTCATTTTTCGCAACTTGTCCCAGTTTGGTCTTAAAATGTATATATTCTACACTCGAATTTTCCTTCACCAAAAATCCCTAGAACATGCTATGTAATCGAGTGAAATGCCCAATATTACTTATAATATATCCTATTCTTTCCTGGCATTGCCAGCTTAATATATATATATATATATATACAGAACTCGCGATCAAGCTCTCGGCAACGCCCTCCGTGGCTCAGTGGTCAGAGTATTGCACTAGAATCGCAAGGTCGCAGGTTCAATTCCTGCAGGAAGGCCTGTGTAGTTGCATTTTTCGCAACTGGTCCCGGTTTGGTTTTAAAATGTATATATTCTACACTCCAATTCTTCTTCACCAAAAATCCCTAGAATAAACTGTATCTACACTTTGATGATTTTAAACAGTATGTTTGCTTTGAGTGGAGCTTGCCACGCGAAACACCCTGAAACTCGCCTATTAAATCTCAAATGTCATAAAATAAATAAACGTTGATCTTAAACCCTTGTAAACGAGGAACGAAAGGCTTGTAAACGAGCTGACTGCAATAGTTCTAATATACAAGTGTGCTGACTGTTGGGCCAACAAGAACTAACTGCACAAAAGAACAAAACAGGCATGTTATGAGAAGCAGAGAGGGTTGCTAAATGCTAAATGTTTGGAAAGATATTAGTAGTATTTCAAACCAATAAACAGAATTTAGCTGGGCAAGCATTAAAGGTCAACTAAAGGCAAATTAATTTTCAGTATCTCCTTTTATGGAAATAGGACATGATATTCCTCATCCATTGTTCAACCCATGCAAAAATATTCTATAGGATTCTTTAGAATACTCTATAGCACTGGAAAAATCAGAACCTCTCCGTACAATGTAAATAGTTTGGAAATAGTTGGGATATACACCATGGCCAGAAATCGAGGACAACATGGCGGCAAAGCATGCGCACTGAATCCCTTTTTAATTAATTCAATATGGCGTCCTTCAATAGATTTCTTAAGGAAATATAAAGAACAATCATTTTCGGTTATTTACTATTGTAAATTCCGACATGCGAACGTCCAAAACTTCACCAAATTGAACAATCGTTCAGCACTACAATTTCTATTAAGTTTGGAGCGTCCTAAATAGGTTCCCGAGCCCCTCACAAGCATACCTCTTATTTGCTGTTTAAAGTCTATTAATCTGCTATATCACTTATTTTGGAGCTCCAATTTTGGCTGCTTCTGTGTTGTTTGTCCACGATGCGAACGTCTGAATTTGCTCGGGATGAACGTTACTTTGTTTTGCGGAGTTGTTCGTTCCACTTTTTCGTTGTTTAATAGGTTCCCAAAGACCTTAAAATGTATGATTTATTGCAGCCGAGTCGTTGTAATTTAATCCATCAAGCGCCGAGATAAATACTGAACTCGGCGTGAAGAAGCAATGCATTCCTCGATAATTTCGGGTTCTTGTCCGCCATTTCTTATGGAGCTGTTGCTAGGTTGCCAGGGTCTTAACCGCTGTTATTATTATTAAATGTGACTGTGGATTCAGAAATAATAACCGAAATTTATGCGGCAATTTTTGTGAGTACGAGTGTACAGGCCTGTCTAGACGATTAAACCTTTTGTAATTTGATATTTGGGTAAGAAATGGGTCAATAAGACATTTTAGCGAATAACTCTACTTTAATTTATTGCTATAGACTTCTGTTTATAGCCGAAATGATCGATATTTAGCCATCAGAATTTTCAAATTAATATTTCCATCTAAATATGAGCCCACAGGCCACTGCCGCTGGGTGTCCTGGATTTCTAGCCATGTGTAAATGTCAATTTCCAATTACATGCAACATTGACACACTATGGAAATTTGCCTTTAGTTTGGAACTTATCTGGAACTTATCTGGAAATTTTATTCTATTTCAATCACTTTTTTGTAAATAGTATGTAAATGCTTTGGAAATCTATTGATACAGTTTGGAAATTACTTGGAAATTAGCCCTAAATCAGTATGGATCTTGTTTGGAAATATATCGTTATTGACTGGAAATTGTGTGGAAATTTATCGGTACTGTTTGGAAATTGTTTGGAAATTTATCAAAACTGTTTGGAAATTGTTTGGAAATTCAGCGTTACTGTTTGGAAATTGTTTGGAAATTTATCGCTACTGTTTGGAAATTGTTTGGAAATTTATCGCTTCTGTTTGGAAATTGTTTGGAAATTTATCGCTACTGTTTGGAAATTGTTTGGAAATTCAGCGTTACTGTTTGGAAATTTATCGCTACTGTTTGAAAATTTATCCCTACTGTTTGGAAATTGTTTGGAAATTTATCGCTACTGTTTGGAAATTGTTTGGAAATTTATCGCTACTGTTTGGAAATTGTTTGGAAATTTATCGCTACTGTTTGGAAATTGGTTGGAAATGTATCGCTTCTGTTTGGAAATTGTTTGGAAATTTATCGCTACTGTTTGGAAATTGTTTGGAAATTTATCAAAACTGTTTGGAAATTGTTTGGAAATTTATCGAAACTGTTTGGAAATTGTTTGGAAATTTATCGAAACTGTTTCGAAATTGTTTGGAAATTTAGCGTTACTGTTTGGAAATTGTTTGGAAATTTAGACCAGATGCAAGACCAGATGCAAGACCAGATGCAAGGCAAGATGCAAGGCAAGATGCAAGAGACAAGATGCAAGGCAAGATGCAAGACATGATGCAAGACAAGATGCAAGACAAGATGCAAGACAAGATGCAAGACAAGATGCAAGACAAGATGCAAGACAAGATGCAAGACGACAAGATGGAAGACAATTTAAGATGCAAAACAAGATGCAAGACAAGATGCATGATGCAAGACAAAACAAAACAAAACAAAACAAAACAAAACAAAACAAAACAAAACAAAACAAAAAACAAAACAAAACAAGATGCAAGACAAGACAATATATAGACATCATCTATGAAAAATAGGTATAGTATATAGTAGTGCATAAAATAGATATAAATTGTTCTTTTCTACTTACTTGTCTATACTTGTAAATATCTTTCTGTCTCTATGCTTGGTGGTCTATAGTTAAACTCTGGTCTAGAAATAACACATGGAAAGTTATGATACAAAACAAATATACTTGCAAAGTTACGATGCATTAATTCGAATCAATCCAAATTACAATGCAAATGCATAACAATACCTGAGAAGTAAATTAGGCAAAGTGAGGTAACCTGCAAGGCAAGTGCCAAGGCAAAATGAGGCAAGACAAAACAATTAAGGCAAGGAAGGAAGGCAGTCCTTTAAAACTATAAACTGTTTCACCAAATCCCAGACTCTCCCAGATAGCAGAATTTTACTGGATACTGCCCTCTGGGCACCAATTTATATGCCCGGATCTGGCACATCTCTAAAAACTTTACAATACTTATACTACAGAACAACATATAAAAATCATCTTCTATAATTTATAAATAAGTCACATTAAAAATAAACATATTTTTCTACTTACTTGTTAAATAGTTAGAATCAAATTATATCTTTCTGTCTTTTTGTTTGTTTGGTTTTCTAGATTATACTCTAACCTAAAAAAATACATGAAAATTTAAGATTTTGAAATAGAGAGACCTGCAAAGTTACAGTAATATTTTCAAAATAATGTATTTCAATGCAATGCACTCCAATACAATGCATGTAATACAATGCAATGCAATGTAATACAAAACAATGCAATACAATGCAATGTGACACAGTCCTCGTTACAATGCAATAAATGTCAATACATTGCAAAACTATACAATACAAAACTTTATAACACTCCATAACAATGCCATAACAATAAAAAACAATGCAGTACAGTACAGTACCAATAAAATACAGTGTAGTGAAGTACAGTGTAGTGCAGTGCAGTAGATTACAATACAATACAGTGCAGTGCAGTGCAGTGCAGTGCAGTGCAGTGCAGTGCAGTGACCAATGACCAATCGATAATGATCAGGCTCATCAATGGCACATTAATTCCCAATATCAATCGATTACTTGGTATTCATTGTACACATTATTGATTGATATCAATTATTTCCACTGATCGATTGTAAACGCCTAAAAATGAAAAAAAATATGGTATTTACCTACTGGTCCATACATCTGAGCAATCATTCCCGACGGTAGAGTGACTGACTGGAATTTAATCGCGTGGATTCTTTTGTGTCCGTTGTAAACCAGCCTCTGGTTTCGTCCAGGACGATATATAGGCCTAACAGTGCCGTCAATAAATCGGAAACAGTTTTGTAAAGCTGCTCCTTTTTTTGCGATAGCTTTGGCATATTGGATCAGCTTGTTAGGATTCAAGATTGTATGATTCCATTCAGTGATAAGATGCTGGTGTTGGTCATAAACATAATCGATAACAACGTTAGTTATCATACTTAAAACAGGAACAGGTTTACCAAAACGAGGAACCATGTCGCTATAACGACATGGGCAAGATAATCTTTTAAGCAATATACACAGGCCTTCCATTCCCCTACATGCTGTTCCTTGTTGACACCAAAAATGCTCTGGGATCCTAAGAGACTCGGCTAAAAGGGGTAGGTCGGTTTTTTTCACCCGAAACTCTGCTTTGACAGGATCGATGGCCTCTAAGTAGAAATCCTCGAACTCTTCGTAGGGGAAACGAGGATTCTTTGATGTGTTTTGATCATAGAGGAGCACAAATTCTTCGTCGTCAATAATTTCTTTATCATAAGCCTATAGTAAAGCACTTCTGGTATCTTTGAATGAACTCATTGAATATTTAACCTTTGCCTTCCCCACGTAGCGATGTTCGCGTTGTTGTGTTTCTTAACTGCTTTCCTTCCTAACACCCTACGGCGTTTTCGTTCCAGTCCACCCGCGGATTTGACGTACCCGTCGTCGTTTCCCGTCGTCAATATTAAGGTCCCTTATATATGAATATTCAGATCGCTCAAACTGATTCGCATTTTAACCGTGCGTGTAAAGTGGACTCCACGCATGTCGAGATTAGCACCCTCGCCGGGCTCCAGGCCTTCGGCCCTACGCCCGGGCTCGGGGATTAAATCCACGCCAATTTTAAATGTTAGTGATTGAAATTCTACTTGGTCTGGAACATTGCGTCGAGCGTTAGCCATGGCCATCGTCGAACGCACAAAACAAAATGACACCTTTCACACGGGATTTAAGCGTACTTCTATACAAGCACGGAGTCCAACACGTGATCAAAAATTAATATTCCTACGATGGTAGATGAATAAATAAGTTGGACGTGAGGTAATGCTATAATTTTTTCTACAATCAGCATATACTGTGTCACTCGAATGTTGATAGAGAAAAAATGCTTGTATGTAAACAATGAAATTGTATTCGCTTCGTTGAACGTCAGAACTTATCTTCTTTGACCGTCATGTGCAACAGGTTTATAACACTTTGCAGATCATTTGTGTAAACGAAACTGCAGCTTCATTTCTACTTCCATATTGCTTATGACCCGTTGTATGAGAGATGGCAAATAATATATGCAAATGTGGAAACTGAGAATCTGCAATACGTAAATATTGTTGAGTTTACAATAATACTTTTTGTAATCTCGTCAAGGTGGGTGACTAATTTTCGTGCTGCCAATTCGCAGATGGTTTATTTCACAACACATGTTTTTTTTAGAGCAACAATTTCGATTGATAGTTGATTTCATGATGCAAAAAAGGCAACGTGGGCTCGCAAAGGTTGCTGAGGATTCTGAGGCTGAAGAAGAAACCGCTGTTAGATATGTTTGTGGGCGGCAGCGGAAACGAGAGAAAAGTTGAAGGAAACCTCTGCCAAATTTCGGTCGATATTTGGCACAAATGGTAAATATTTGGTACATATGGTCTAAATCGTCTAATCTCTCATTCATCATCTACTCTTTAGCTTTTACGCTTAACAATATGTAAACCTGCATCGTTTCCATTGTTTGAATTATTTTTATGCATTTTCTACAATAATATTGCCAAAACTAAGAATCAGAGAGGACGGAGGGGGGGGACTATCGTGTTCGTAGATGTTTAGGCATTTTGAAAAATACATGCACGGATTTTACGGCTAGCGCTATGGAAGACGACCAGGAAGAACTCAATATATCCATTGAGGCAATGTCAATTGATGGTATACGTGCTTAATACTTGTATTGCGCATATTTTCCTTATCCCAAGACCAAGTGTTTTTGTTTCACAGTTTTCTTAAATCTTGAAATCATGCAAATTCCTTTTATCGAAGTGCCGTAAACTTCTATAATTTATAAACTTCTTTGTATATTCTGTATTTTATTCCAAGGACAACTTGGTGGGGTTATGATTATAAGCTTATAAGCAGAGAGCTGATAATCGAAATGGCTGAGCAACTTGTTCAATCATTTCCCGCAGTGATTGACAACGTTTTGTTTTTGTTCCGTGTTTCTGGCTACATTCCAAACCGCCCCATTAAAATCAACCTCCGTGGTTTGGCGCCATGCTTGGACCGAAAGTTGGCAGAGGTTTCCTTCAATTTTTCTCTCGTTTTCGCTTCCGCCCCCAAACCTATCTGACAGCGGTTTCTTCCTCAGATTCAGAATCCTCACGGAAACCTCTGCGGAGGAGACCTTGATCTTCAATTATACAAAAACAGTGAAAAGTTATTACGCACTTCATTTCATCAGCATAGACGGCAAAATTCTATTTTTGCGCAGATTTTTGCAACTATGTAAAAAAATTCATTAACGTCCTTTTTGATGTAAATTGTCTTTTATTTTAAATTTGTCAGTTGTTTTTTTTGTGTTTCAATTGTTGCACTATCCGGGTTTGCACCAGGTCATGTAATCAGGCCCTAAAGTTCAACTTCTGTTTATCAGTATTTTTTATGTACCGAACATGTATAGCAATGTTAGTTTTGCTAATGTAAAAAGAGTGGACAAAAGTGCTCTACATTTTCTTATAAAATTGAATTATTTGGCCTAGATAACTGGCCAGCAATAGAAGAAATAATTTCTATGCTTCACATTCCAAATGCGTACGACGATGTTTCTGATGGAGATATTTATAGAAGAAATGTGCCATTAGATCCAAATGAAAATGGGGAGTACATCATCTCCATAACCTGGCATATTGATGGGGCATCAGCTCTAAAGTCAAAGAAATTGAAAATTTGGCCAATATTTGCGATAATAGTTGACATACCAAAATGACTACGATACTCTTTCGTAACGTACTTTTTTGTGGACTTTGGTTTGGAAAAAAAAATCCAGAATTTGAAGTTTTCAAGAGCCATTTTATTGAAGAGGTTCAACAACTGATGCATGGCTTTAACGTTGCGCTGCCTGATCGCAATATATTCTGCAGACTGCGAGTCCATGGCCATGTTGCAGATCTTCCAGTCAAGGCTACATCACTCAATTTCAGACAATTTAATGGAAAGTTTGGATGTTCGGTCTGTCTAGAACCCAGGAGTTCAAGAACCCAACAAGTCACTGGTGAGGTACTATCCTTACAGATTACCAAATGCTCATGAAGAATCAATACAGCATGCAGTCCTAACACACAACAGAAACTCTGTTTTCGGGATCAAAGGGCCATCAATAGTAATACCCCCCCCCCCCCCCCCCCCATACGGAGTATTGAATTAAATATTCAACTTATTATTTATTCATTCTCAGGCTCCTTTGAGACCTCCTAACCCTAACCTCATTATTTATGCATATGTCATTCATTCTCAGGCTCCTTCAGGACACCGTAACCCTAATCTCATTACTTATACATACGTCCTTATTTCTCGGGCTCCTTTAGGACGTAGTAACCCTAACTTCCCCCCTAACCCCAGCTTTTATCCAACCCACCTGGTTTTCACTACGTCATAACCGATAGCTCTCCGACTGATTTGCGAAGTTCGTCGTAATCAAAAGGCACTGGACTTATATCTCTTATAAGTAATAGTAATTACCTTTTCATTTATACACTTTACCCTACTGATAGTCAAACAGTTGTGGGAGCTGTAGGTGTACAGAGCATGCCTACAGTAAACTTTAACAAAATAGACGTTCTTTACAAGGAACGAGAGAGAAATTGATGGAGACACTTTATATTTTTTATCTTAAACATTGTCTGGAGGAATAGAGAGAGTTTTGAACAGTCTAAAGTACCTGAATTGGCAGCGATAACGTATAGACTTGAATTAATAGTATATGATGAATGTTATATTAGTTTAGAACCTAAATATTCAATCAGAGTAAGTCATCCTAGAATCATTACTAACTAAACCCTCGTTTATAAGCGGGGAAATCGTAGAAAGATAGAATGAGGAATCACTTCGAGAACTCATGAAAAGAACGATTTTAAATGTCGAAATATTAACTAAAGGCAAAGCGATTTATTACTTTGAAAGCGTTGCTACGCTTTCTGTTACTAGTGTGATATTTGAATGGTGTTTGAGGGTTACCCCAGGGTGTTTGGGCGTTACTCCAGGGGTGATTCGGGCATCCCAGGGGTGTTTGGGGGTACGCCAGTGGCGTTTGGGGGTTACCCCAGGGGTGATTGGGGTATCCCAGGGGTGTTTGGGATATCCCACGGGTGTTTGGGGTACACCAGGTGTGTTAGGGGGTACCCCAGAGGTGTTTGGGGTTACCCCAGGGGTGATTGGGGTTACCCCAGGGGTGATTGGGGTTACCCCCGGGGTGTTTGTGGGTTACCCAAGGCCTAGGGGTGATTGGGGTCCTCCTCCTCTTTCTCCTCCTCCTCCTCTTTCTCCTCCTCCTCTTTCTCCTCCTCCTCTTTCTCCTCCTCCTCTTTCTCCTCCTCCTCCTCTTACTCCTCCTCCTCCTCCTCTTTCTCCTCCTTCTCTTTCTCCTCCTTCTCTTTCTCCTCCTCTTTCTCCTCCTCTTTCTCTTCCTCCTCCTCCTCCTCCTCTTTCTCCTCCTTCTCCTCCTCCTCTTCCTCCTCCTCTTTCTCTTCCTCCTATGGGACTCGGAGCTGCTCGGAGACCAGAGCCGATGGCTTGGAGCCAAGAGCCGACGGCTCGCAACCGCTCGGAGCCAAGAGCCGAGGGCTCGGAGTCGCTCGGAGCCAAGAGCCGAGAGCTCGGAGCCGCTCAAAGCCGGTAACGCGGTTTCGCTATGGTAACACTGCTAATGACCTTCTCGCCCGAACATGCCCCCACATTAATACCTCCTCATGCCCTAAACTACCAAAGCATAGCATCGAATTATTTAACCAAGCTCTGTAATATTCCGAAGTAGACTCCGACAAGAAAATATATTTAGACTAACAACTCGCTAAGAGTTATCATCCAAAGCGAACCTTGATGAACTTTGCACAGTTCTTAAACGTATAAACACCACAAAAGCGAACCAAATATCTAATATAATATTCACAAACAAGATTTACGTTGCTATGTGCCAGTGTTAATACGTTTTAAACCCCTCACTGCCATCGCCAGTACATGACATTGTGAGAATTCCGGAACAGCTTTTGTTGGATTTTTTGCATCAAGTGATTGAAGGAGGGTTTTCCAGAAAATTGAAATCGTGGTTTCTTAGTTCAAATGCTGATGATGTATAATCTTTAAAAGATAGCATTTCAGCAATTGACATTGCCATCTTTTTAGCTAGTAATGCTTCCACACAATTTTCGAAAGAAAATGAGGTCTATCCACGAACTTGGCACATGAAAAGCCCATGGAAAAGAAATCTTTCTTTTTCACATTGGGTTACCAGATCTTGAGACAGTTCTTGCCAGCGGAGCACTTCTTTCATTACAGTCTATTTATCCCGGGAGTGAGATTACTTACAAATGATAGACTTATTGACGAATATAGGGAACTGGCAGAAGTAATGCTGGATTCCTATACCAGGGTTGTGGAAAACTTGTATGGGTATACAGAGAGAAGATACAACTTACATGCAATTGGACACTTGGCACACCAGACCCTTAATCATGGAAATCCTATTTTACTGTCAGCATTTGTATTTGAGGGAACGATTTCATTGCTAAAGAAGAGGTTTCATGGTGCAAGAGGAATTATTCCACAAATGTTAAGAAACATGGCTTTGGCACAAAGTGTTAATAAATCGGAAGTAATCAGCAATGTATATGAACCTGAAAGAGCAAAGTTGTTCTGCCAAGATGTTTTCAATATTGTTCTCAAAAAGCAAAAGATCAAAGAGTTTGCAAGTCTCATCAAGAATGTCTGTCAAAAAGATGAAGTTCCTAAGAAGACGCTGTAATACTCTGATTTTGCCAAGATGGTGTTCTTGGAAGTCACTTCGTTGCAGTGCGAGAAACAGACAATCTTTCGAAGATTAAGTGCGAAAACATTTTTTCACGCTGGTGTTTGTCCCAATGCATGATGCTGATGTTAGAGTATCTGGATGTGTCTTAACAGTTCTTATCAACACAAGAGTTGTATCAACTATGGCAGAAAAGCAGGAGGCTACTGAGAAGAAACTTTCCGAACTTACAGCTAAACTCTCTGGAAAGTCAAAGGTAATGAATTAATATTCCATTATATAAGACTGAAAATAATTTGAGTAAACTTTATTATAACAATCAGAACCAAATCTATTTTTCCATCCAGCATACTGTAAATGTTAAATTGTTATGATTTAATTTGTTCTTTTAAAAAAAAAAAATAATCAGTTCTGCTGCTATTCTGCCCTAGAGATAATCATTTTTTTTTCAATTCACAGTAGTTTTAAACTACTAGTTTTAAACTACTAAGTAAACTGGTTCTTGCAACAACTACCTGAGTATTAAAGACCGGCAATGATCAATTTGTTTAACATAATTCAATTTTGTTCATAATTCAACTCGTTTGTTCTAGGTTTCCAGGCCCTTAAGCTTAGTAGTTAGTCATTCACCTTTAGCTGGTAACGCCACCACTACACGAGAAAGGTAGAAACCTATGGCTGCAGTAATAGAACATAAAGGCTCTTCTCCAGCTGCTATTTAATCAGCTAAGAAAGATGGTACAGGTGAGTTTACATATTTTTAAATTACATATTTAAAATTAATTGATCACTATTGCACATATATGTTTCTTTTCAGATTATGTTGGAAACGCAATATATGGGGTAACTGCTTCTTCAGTTTCTACAAGAGCTGAAGAGCAGCGCCAAGGCATACCAAAATCCCTAGGATTCAACCTGCTCAACCTTTTGGTAGACATCAAGACCCAGGGAGAGTCTAATAGTTCTGGCCAGAATGGCAAAAAAGCACTGGACAAGAACATCTTGAATGCTATCAAGTGTAAGTTACTGATTTGATATTTAATTTTTTCTAGTTCAAAGGATCTTTTGACTGCAAAAATTTTTAAACACCAATTTTAATACACTTGTAAGTTATGCAACATGTCATAATTAACCTATTCCTCGTCAACCAGCCCTAATCACTGTTGAATAATATTCAATATATATATATATATATATATATATATATATATATATATATATATATATATATATATATTGCCGTGGGTACCTATTAGCGATAATGCAACGCTCACTACACTTGTGGAAGTTTGAGCACTCTGGGCCCATATGCACTTCACGCTATCTGAATGTACTTCACCGATGCTGTCCCACATGCGGTTGTCACCGACGATCGCATGTGTATAAGTAATTGATGAAATTCATTCAGATTGTTCCAAGCTACACTGATGAGCTGTAGTACAGCGAAATACCGTGTCTGTAGATTGAACTATATATATATATATATATACATATATATGATATTAACTAGTAAGTTATAACTCTTTGATCTCTTATTCATGTACTGTATATGTTTTAATGTAACTATTTTCAATAGCAAGTTATTTAAATATTTATTTGAATGTATATATTTTAAATTAGTTTCCTTATTTATAATTATGAACTGAACTATAGTTGACTTAAAGCCATAGATATTATTTAAAAAAAAAATAATAATAATATAGTTTTATGAACTAATTACAATGTTTGTTTTGAAGAATTAGAGTTAAAAGTTGTATTTTATCAAATAATATAATAATCTGCAGTTTAAGAATTTAGGAAACCTTGATCCTGCCTTTCTGAGAGTCCCTAGGATTCCGGGTGGGTTTCTGCACCTGGGATCCCGGGTGGGATTCTACTCGGAATCCTAGGTGGGATTCTGCAGTACCTGGGATCACGGGTGGAGTTCTACTCGGGATCCCACCTGGGATTTTGGAAGCATGGGTAGCAAAGAAATATTTTACGTGGTGTTTCCACAAAACTTATTTATATAAACTTAGAGGTGTGTCGTATCCTGACGATACACTCCTTCTTGTGTATGACATACTATAGCACCT
This sequence comes from Paragorgia papillata, assembly GCA_035771165.1. NCBI lineage: Eukaryota > Metazoa > Cnidaria > Anthozoa > Scleralcyonacea > Coralliidae > Paragorgia > Paragorgia papillata. The sequence continues at coordinate 6,283,412 of JAWNZC010000011.1, read as the reverse complement.
TAAAGTATTTTCACGCTTTCACTGCTAGATTTCTTCCTCTAACAAATATAAAATACATCACAAAATTACTGCATCCTAATTGGTCGAGAGGAGTGAAATTTTAATGTTATATACAGTACAGAAAAGGTGTAATACAGTGCGAAAAATGAAATTTCTGAAGTCCAAATTTCAATGAGTACTAGCATTCTGACTGGCTAATAAACAACCGGAAACTATCGGAAAGCCAATGAAATGCCTATGCGGATTTTGAAGGATGGTTTTTCCTTCACGAGAAAATCCAATATGGCGATCAAAACAACAGATGTCAGAGGTTGGTGTTAGATCACATTGAACTAAGATAAAAACTGTGAGTCAGTGGTCTATAAAAAAACAAACCAAAAAACAAGTGCTCCGGAGACTTTTTGAGTACGAATGGCAGTAAGTTCTGGAGTAATTTATTACCATATTAATATAAACCTAAATGTAAAACCCAAACAAAAACACTAATCGGTTTAATCTGCTAGTGCTTTTCAGTTTTTGCACGATGTATGTTATCTAGTAACGACCGCTGGCATTAATGACTTCAGTTTCAGTTTGAACGTTACTTTAATGTATGACCAAATAGACGGCCGGCCAACCTCGATAAAAGTGTCTCAAAAACACCGTTGATGGCATTTTTTGTTACAAGCAGGCAACCATGCCAGATCGTATCGGAGATAGTATATACTTTCAACGTGAGGGGGGTTGCCAGCCGTAATTTTGAATTTATATACTAAAATTTATGGTTTTTTAAAAACACATTGGAATGGATGGGATTTCGGTGGATTCATGCAAACTACGTTGGTGTTCTATTTTGAATGGCTCACTTCAGAATGCATCCAATCAGCGTGCGTGAAGTTATGATTAACCTAATTCGCATAACTCACAATCATAAACAAACAAGAAATATGGCGTAAATACACCTAAATATAACACTTCGAAGAAAAGCTACAACATAAGCTTGCAAAGAATCAGAAATTTATTAGATCTGGCAGCTACAGGAAAGTCTCATATTCGTAAATTACTTCGTTTTATTTTGATAATTTGCCGATACCGCCATGTATCTACTGTTATAAAGCTGAACTTTTGCACTACAGTGTAGTGTTACTTATATTGTTCCTTAGACATTTAACTCACCGGTTCTGGCGGTTCAACAGTGATATCTTGTGATACACGAAAGGCAACCCATCTAGTCATCTTGATCAATGTCTAAGCTACATTTCTATGGTGGTTGCCTGCTTGTAACAAAAAGTTGGCTGCTTGTTATGGCTGTTCTTCGAAGTGTTATATTTAGGTGAATTTTCGCCATGTTTCTTGTTTGTTTATGATTGTGAGTTATGCGAATTAGAATAATCAGAACTTCGCGCACGCTGATTGGATGCATTCTGAATTTAGCAATTCAAATAAAACACAAACGCATATTAGACAGCTCTTTACAGATATCCCATCCATCACATTGTACTTTCAAAAAGCTCTATATTTTAGTATATAAATCAATAATTACAGATGGCAACCCCCCTCACCTTCAAAGTATGCACTATCCGATACGATTTGGCATGGTTGCCTGCTTGTAACAAAAAATGCCATCAAAAGTAATATTTTGAAGCCTTGGCCGGCCGTCTAAAACATTCTCCCGCCAGAGCCGACGGCTCCTTGTCGCAGGGCAAAAGGAGCGTAGGCTCTGAGTACGAGACTGACGGAAGGGTTTATCTCGTTTTAGTCAACCAGACTTACTTTTCCAATAACATATATAAGTCGAACAACTCCAAACTGACAATTTTAAAGAAAAAACTGTCCGAGGTTTAAATATCAAACACCAGTGTAAAATTATTCGTTAATTCAATGCAATATTCTTCGTAAATTCTCTCCGGAAGGCAACGTCTACAAAAAAATGCAACAGCAATTTCGCCAAAGGTTGGTCGGCGACAGTAACAGAATATTTGTGTACAGGTAACTTCTAAATTATTAACGATATTTAACTTATAATAGAAGGGGAAAATTGTGGAAACACCACCAGACCTTCATCAGAACAAATGCCAACATCGTGTTGGCTATATATACATACATATACACTACTATTTCCAGGGACTATATATAAATACAACATTACGACTAAAACGGTATAAATAATTAATTATGATTTACGTCGTCCATATACTAGCACTTTACTAATCTTCTAATTTCTTTTCTTTTAAATTATTTGTATGACTTTCCTTATTTTTTTCACACAGTGGAATAGATTCGGAGATAATGTTAGCTGGTTTAGTTGCCGCGACAGGTGAAAGTGGTTGCACAGTGAACAGCTTGGACGCTGAAACGGATAGAAAACCTAGACAAGAAAAATCATAAAATAGATTGATTGATTGACTGATAGATTTATTAGAATACCTTATTTACAGTATATAAAACTGAATTGTAAAGGTTTACATAAATTAAATATTACAATTAAGAGAAATTCTACAGATGATTTTATATGTCTACTAATGAAAACTATCATTGGAAGAGTTAAGAAATTTACAAGGAATGCATTTTATTGTAATTAATGATACTGGTATTTATAAAGGTGTTCTTGAACCGGTTAGTCTTACAATGCGGATACTCAAAGGGTCGCCTTTTCCGGAGTTGCACTTTTGGATCACTTTCGTTTTGTCACATGTGCTGATGTAAGGGTCCACCTGACTGAGCTAGAGTTTTGTTGAAGAAGGAGAGACAGAGTTCGGATCTACGTTGTTGAAGGCTAGGAATTCCAGAGTTGTTAAGGCTTGTTTGTAGGATGTATCATAACCATGGATGATGCGCATCGCTCTCTTTTGAATTTGTTCCATATTATTATTCAAGTATTCGGGTGAACTGAAGGGAAAAACTTGGCATGCATACAATAAAACTGACTGAATGCATGCAACGTAAAAGGCTGTTAGGTCCTTAACTGATACATTTGCGCGTTTCAATTGAACTAAAAAATATAGCCTTTTTGCAGCTTTTTTTATTGAATTGTCAACATGTAAGTTCCACTTAAGATCTTTTTGAAATGTTACACCTAGAAGCTTGATTGATTGTACTGGTTCAACTATATCATTCCCTACTGTGATTGGGCTATGCGCACGTTTTGAGCGGGAGAAGGAGATACACAGTTCTTTAATACACTTGGTTGGATGCAGTAGGAACTTGTTAGTGTTGGACCAATCTTGGGTCTCGTTCATTGGTATCTGTGCTTTACTTGTTTCACCCTTCGCCACTACTTCGTAGAATGTGGTGTCATCGACATACTTGAAAAGATCTTGTGCTGAGGGGGATTCAAGGTCATTTATCATAATGATAAAAAAGCCATGGCCCAAGCTTTGTTCCTTGTAGAACTCCTGCAGGCACAGTACCCCCACTCAGAGAAGCAGTCTCGACCCAGTTTTACTCTCTGCTTTCTGTTTTTCAGGAAATCCAAAATCCAATTTATAATATGGGGGTTGATATCGTAGTGTCGAAGCTTGGAGGTTAATAAGCTGTTATCGATGAAATCAAAGGCCTTTTTATAATCAAGGGCAAACACTCTGACGTCTGCGCCACTACCGTCAGTTGCTTTTGCCCAGCAATGTGCCATACTAATTAAGGCGTGAGTGGTGGACAAATTTGGGATACATCCAAATTGATCCTGTTTAATATGCTTTTGGATGGCTGGTTTAACAAATAATCGAACCACAAAATCTTCAGCGACTTTAGACAATGTCGGAGTTAAAGAAATTGGCCTTAGATGTTTTGATATGTCTTCAACTGTTGGTTGTTTAGGTAGAGGAGTTACACTAGCTTGTTTCCATACACAAGGTAGTGCTTCTTTTTCAAAGGATGAGTTAATAATACTGGCTACAGGGCCACCCGATTCACTGGCGAATTCGTTAAGTACCCAGTTAGGAATATCGTATGGGCCGTTGGCTTTAACTACACTAATCGTTATTTCAATAGGAGTGACTGATGGAGCATCACTGTTTTCAGTGTCCAGACGATAGTTCTCATCCAATTGCTGGAATACTTGAAGAGTATTCCAGAAACTAACTAGAAATACGTGAACGCAACAACCCCTCGTTCGCTTTTACATAATTTTTGTAACACCCCCTAGTTTCAAATAAGCATCCGATTAGTTTTTCTTAAAATATTATAACCCCGGTCTCATGCAGTTCTTACAAATTACAATAGGTCCTGTCATCGAACCGTAGTAAGTATAGTACAGTACAATCAGACTGTCAAGATGAAGCAAAAAAAACAAATCTTTATTCGAAAATATACAAACGATAAAAACAACTTGTGTCACGTTCTAGTCGTCCGACTGCATGGCATTCTCAGTGAGACAAGGCAAAAACAAACGATAATCACTGGAAACTAAAGTGACTAATTGTTTCAATACATGAATTTCAGTTGAACAAAAAGGAAAACCATAGTTAGTGGAGGGAGATGGTTTGGAAACTCAGCAAAAGTCATTGTTCTATGCTTTTGTTTAATTTGTCTAATTTCCCGGTCACTGAACGTATTGTATTTTCTGTATAATGAAGCAGTCATCCAATAGTAACGTTCGGGTTTAATTAGCGCAGTCCTTCGTCGTCACGTGTTGTAAGTCCTTTGTTCGTTATGTAGTCCTTCGTCGTCACGTGTCCATAGAATTTCCTTTCTTCAACCAATTGCCTTCCTCTAACATGAACACAATAACACGACCATTGCATAATCTTGAAAGACAAGGATCTTCCAAACCACCCCCCCCCCCCCCCCTCCACTAACTATGTATTAAAATTAATAGCTCGAACACTATAAGTATAATAGAACTAAGAACAACCAGTACGATCAGATTGCCATGAAAAAGTAACAGGCAAGGTTTCAGTCAAAAATAAGAAAAAACAGCTGAGAAAATTGACAAAGTTCATATCAGTAATTAAAAAAGTATGCAGTTAACGTCAAAGTCAAAAACACTGAAAAACACCACAGAAAACAAATTAGCGAAATAAGAGAAAACAAAAATAAGGCAGTATAAACAGACTGAATCAAACGGCAAATTATCGTTCAAAAATAGACAACAGTGGTCAAGAAAATACGGAAAACATATATACCATGTCTTCAGAAAAACACAGCAAAACCCCTGAACGTAATAAAATTGATATCTCTCAAGATGAAACAAAAGGGAAACTTTCATTCGAAAATATATTTTCAGTGGTCGAGAAAATATGAAAAACTTACCTAAGTGACTTTCGTGTCTTCCTTGTTTTACATTCAACAACAACAACCTCGATAGTCATGTGACTATCATATATATAATTTAACATGCATAATTAGGGTGAGTCATATTTAGATATGACAATCCTCCCTTGTTTAGACTGTTTCCTTTTTTCCTTTAACTTAAATGTAATATCAACAAACTGTTCGTTCATGTCCGTATAGATCAAGTTATCACTCTTTATCTACTTAACGTATTGAATTGTCTAATTGTTTATAGGCGTATTAACATACTAGTATCCAAAGCGTTCTGGTGGTTTAGTGTTTCTTGTTGGTCTTTTGTTTGCTTGTGGGCGCTCGCTGTCTGCTTGATCTCTAGGTTGGTTGCTGGGCTGTCTCTCTGTTTCTGTGGGTGGTACTGATTGTTGATTGATATGACCTGGGTGTTGTTGGGATGAATCAGCTTGTGTCATTTCTTCTGTTGGCGTTACAGTGTCATCTATTTCAGCTTCCTCCCTTTCTTCAAGCAGTTTTTGGTTGAACTTCTTCACATGTGCTGAATTTCGTCGATACGTTTTTCCATGGTTGTCTTGTATAAGAAGCTGAGAACCGTTGATTTGTATGATCTTCAATGGATCGGGTTGAAACGTAGTTGAATACTTGTTCTGGTGGTGCTGTTGTAGTAGGACTAGGTCTCCCACTTTGAAATCTTTGACCTTCGCTTTCCGTTTGGAGTCTGCGTATTCTTTGGCTTGTTTCTTTGCTTTAGCATCTGTTTCGCGTGCTTTGGTGTCATCTTGGGATTCGCTTTGTGTGCGGATGCTGGGTAGTTTGGTTCGTAGCTCGCGCTGCATCAACATCATAGCAGGAGTTTCACCAGTACTCTGATGTGGTGTTGTTCGGTAGTTTCGTAGCAGGGTAGGTAGAGTTTTTCGCCAATCTTTGCCAGTTGTGTTGGATGTCAAGACGTGTTTGAGTAAGACTTGGTTGAATCTTTCGACTTGGCCATTGGCTTGTGGCCAATATGGAGTGACGGTACGTAGCTCGATACTCCAGGATGTTAAAGTTTCTTTGAATTCGCGTGAGGTGAAGTAGGAGGCGTTGTCTGCTTTTATTTGCTTGGGATATCCGTGTGTTGCAAAGACTGTGTCTAGCCACTGCAGAATGGTTGTTGATGTGACGGTTCTGAGTATCTTTACTTCTGGCCATCTGGAATAGTAGTCAGTCAGGACTGCTACATACTCTCCCGTTGGGAAAGGACCACATATGTCAATAGCCAGTTGACTCCATCGTTCGTCAGGAAGCTTGGTGGGTTGTACGGGCTCAGGTGGGTCTCGTTTACCTACGACTTGGCATGGATGACAGGATCTGATGTGCCGTTCGATGTCCTTGTCCATGTTGGGCCACCATAACTTTGAGCGGATTCTTTGTTTGCATTTTGTCATTCCTGCATAGTCTTCATGGGCCAGTAGGATAGCTTTCTTTCTTAGCTTCAGTGGCATGACGATGCGATTGTCACGCAATACGATGTTGTCCACTATACACAGTTCTTGTGCTATTTGCTTGTACTGTCGTGGTAGCTTGTATCTTTGATTGTTCATGATGCATTTCCTGACTTGTATTAATTCAGGGTCATCTTTAGAGTGCTCTTGTACTTCTGTGGTGCTCATAGCTGAGGGGGTTAATTGCTCTGCGAGGTAGTGAACATAACGATCGGCGCATGTTTCCATGTTACTTCTTGGTGCTGCGGTAGGTAATCTTGAGAGCGCGTCTGCTAGGTTTTGCGGACCTGGTCTGTATACAACTGTGAAGTCGTACTCTTGTAATCTGAGCAACCATCTTTCAACTCTAGCCGGTGCTGGTTTCCCTGATGTCTTTGGCTTGAATATGTGTTCCAGTGGGCGATGGTCGGTTTCCATTTCAAATGGTCGGCCATACAGGTACAAATGGAAGTGTTCACAGCCGAATACGATTGCCAATGCTTCTTTCTCGATTTGAGAATATTTCATCTCCGTCTCTGTTAGGGAACGACTTCCATAGGCTATGGGACGGTATGTTGTATCTCGTTGTCGTTGTAGGAGTACTGCTCCAAGGGCCCATGGAGATGCATCTACCACTAAACGGGTTGGCGCTGACAACTTATAGTGAGCCAAGATTGGTGCACTGGTAATAGCTTGTTTTAACTTGCAGAAACTGCTTTCTTGCTCTTTACCCCAGTAGAACTTGGTTTTCTCTTTCAAAAGTTGGCGCATAGGGTATGTGACTGTGCTGTAGTCCTTGATGTATCGTGAACAATAATTTACGAGACCAAGGAACGATCTAACTTCGCCTGATGTCTTGGGGGCGGGTGCGTTAGCTACTGCTTCTATTTTCTTCTTGTCTGGTTGTATACCTCGGCTTGAAACAACGTGACCAAATACATTGATCTCTGGGACTGCGAATGAGCACTTGGGTAGCTTTAATGTGAGACCACTTTCCTCGAGGATCTGAAGGAGCTGATCAAGCTGTTTGGCATGTTCGTTTATGTCCTTTGACCATAGCCATATATTATCCGATATATTCTGGCAATTCGGGATATGCTTTATCAGATCATGAATAATTTCGTGAAAATACTCTCCTGAAGGGCAAGCTCCCATGATGAGGCGCTTAAACTGATAGGGGCCATCATCGGGTGTTTGGAATGCTGTTATGTGACGCGATTCTTCTGCCAATGAGATTTGCAAGTAACCTTGTGAAAGATCTACTTCCGTGAAGATTGTTGCACCCTCCATTTTGTGTAGGATTTCATCTACCGTTGGAAACTGGATTCTGCGTCGTTTGAGTGCTTGGTTGGGTACTCTCATGTCGAGAACAATACGAAGGTCACCTCCCTTTTTCGGTATTGGTATAAGGGGCGTTAACCATGGTGTTGTTCCCTTCACTTTTTCAATGATGCCTTGCTCTTTCATTTCTTGGAGTTTTGCATTTACTTTCTTTCGCATGCTGTGAGGCATTCGACGACAGGCTTGTGCGACAGGTTGGACATCTGGGTCGATTTCTAACTTTACTTCATGATTCTTGAGATTTTCCGTTCCTTGAAATACTTGTTGGTGCTTGAGCAGGATCTGAGCAATTCTCTGATTTGGATGGTGGATTGAAATCGAGTTGATCTTGATGTCAAGTAGTCCAAAAGCTGTGGAAGACTTATAGCTGAGTAAACAGATATTGTTTCCTTCGGTGACCAGAAATGTACTTATTGTTGTTTTAAAATTCGATCTGATTTCTGCTGTAAATTGGCCAAGAAGATGAAGTGGATGGTTAGCTCCGTATGCAAATACTTTCGTTGTTGTCGGGCGTAGTTATACAGCTGGATTTTTCTGTTGAATTTTCTTGAACGTCGCGTGATTAAGGATGTTTACTGATGATCCAGTATCTAAAATAACTCTGACAAGCACGTCTGCGATTTTGATTGTCACTTCTGGTTGTTTCTTCGAGGCGATGATTGTGTATGTATATTCGTCGTCCGTATCGCAAAGGTATTCGTTGTCCTGTTCGGTGATTTCTCGCACAAGTTTCCTTTCTTCTTTTTTTTCGTTTTGTACCCGAGTGTCTTTTGTAGGTTTTGTATTGTCCTTATAACGTGGTGGTTGGTTTTGTCGTCGAGGCGCTGATAAACAATGTTTCGAAAAATGTCCTATTTTCTCACAATTATAACACTTTTTCGCTGCAGCTGGGCAAGAGGATTTTCCACCAAGGTGAGGGTAGGAGCCACCGCAATTTCGACATCTTTGGGCTGTCGATTTCCCTCGTAGGCTATGCTATGTCTGTTGTTGTTTTCACCGTGTGAACCGTACGCTGTTTTTCTTTGTTGTGCCGCCTTGTCTCGAACGAAGTTTGTTTGGCGAGAATTCGAACTTCGTTGACCTTCTTCAAGTAACTTGTTTTGAAGGTTTGACTTTTCCAAAGCAAGACCGTATTTTAATAGGGCTTCAAGATTGATTTCTTCACGCAATGCTTTGCGACGAAGGCGACCGTCGCATGTTTTGTGAATTATTTGAGTTCGTATTTCCGCTTCTTCGTTGTTGAACTCGCACGTACTGGCTTTTTCTTTCAAACGTCGGTGGAATTCGTGAAGAGTCTCTCCTGATGTTTGGACGATTTGACGAAAATCGTAGATTTCCATGTCTTTGTTTCGAGCTGGGTCAAATCGTTCGGTTAAAGAAGCTACAGCTGTTGCATAATTATTTCCGTTGTTAGGCAAGATGTCAAAAATATCATTCGTTGCTTCGCCGACATAAGTCAATAAGAGACCTCTTTTCACCACGGGATCCAATTCAAGAAGATTGATCAAAAGGTTTTCAAACCTTCGAAGCCATTTTCTCCATCTGAGACCGGTACTTGTTGGATCAGTTGGCGGATCAAAAGGTGGAAACGGTGGTAAACCACTTCGAGGAACCTGGACATGTGCTGTCTGTGCTGTGGAACTGCTCGCTGCTGGGGAGCTTTCGCTTGATGGTTCTGTCATTGATATGAGACTATGACGTTACTTACTGTTTATTAACTTTCTGTCTAATATCCTTACGTGATCCTGTTGTTTATTGAGTTTTTATCTTCGTTTTTATCCTCGTCGCCACTTTCGTGTCTTCCTTGTTTTACATTCAACAACAACAACCTCGATAGTCATGTGACTATCATATATATAATTTAACATGCATAATTAGGGTGAGTCATATTTAGATATGACAGTGACTTAGTAGTAGATGACCCCCCCATGACCCCCCCCCCCCTCCCATTCAGGTAAAGAAAGGGATATGCCGCCTCATTAATATTCAGCGTGACTCACGCATGACTCACGCGTGACGAACGCATGACTCGCGCATGACGAACGGAGCCAGAGTAACTCACGCTCCTTCACGACGAATTAAAGAAAAATAACGTTGATATCGATAAAGACACTCTGTCGCATTACCTTAAACATTGTCTGGAAGAACATCGAGCACTATTCGACAGCGTCAGTGACCATCGAGCACTATTCGACAGCGTCAGTGACCGTCAGTGGAGATAACTTGCCGAGTAATCTTAGTGTTATTTACGAAGAGATGAATGTTGACAGTTTTGGTCAAATTATCGCTTATCTAACCCTAGTGTATAGAGTATACGAATCCTTGAATGAAGAATCAATTCGAGAAGTCGTCCGAAGAACGATCAATGATTTCATGAGAAAATATAAACGGAATAACTCTTCAAGCTTGTTGCTACGCTTTCTGTTACTAAGAGTGATATTTGCATATTTATCCTGAGTGCACGTGCAGGATACAAAAGAAAAACTCATTAGGGGTCATTAAGGGGATTAGGCAAGTCTAGGCAAGGAGGTCATTAGCAACACACGTACATGTAATATAGAATTTAAAATATTTTATTGAGAAATATATCTTTAAAATAAACTTCAAATAAACGACAAAAGTTTTAATGGTATACATGTTTCGGCATAGCTTATGCCATCTTCAGTACGAGTAATTATGGAATATTTACAAGTGATATTTATATGCTAAGGCTAATTAGAATTACAGAGGTATGACTCATCTAATGGATTTGTTAGGTGTTACGCCAAGGTATAGAGATGCTAATTACAGAGTGATAAATCGAGACAATATTCACAAACAAGGTATATAGAGATGCTAACTACATGCAGTGTGACAAATAAGCTTACAGACAAAAATAGCGAAACGATAATAGACTATGCGAATTATAAACTAAAAATCGTGTTCAAATTATGGACTTGAATATTAAGTTCAGGTTTGAGTTTATCTGTAGTGCTTCTTTAAGTTTAAGAGAAATAATAGAGTTTTTTTATCATTTCTAAATACATGGGCTGCCAATGTCCATAACACCAAATTATACGTTCGGGAGGAGGATTAATCGTAGTTTTGGCATTTTCCAGAAGTGTCTTCACCCATACTGTTTTGCCGCTCTGAGTACACCCAGCAACAATGCATGTGAACGGATGCTGCATGACTGTTGCGTCAGTGAGAAGATGTGCTGGTCTTGAATAAGTACTGTTTTTATGGAAATGTTTTATATGACCTTGCATGTTGAATAGTGTAGAAAACGGTTTTCCACAAGTGCTGCAGACATAAGACATGTTCAATCGTTGAAGAGCATGAGCAGATTAAAAATTTCTAGATAATTTCTTATTATATATTTACCTTTCTCCTCCTCCTCCTCCTCTTCCTCCTCCTCCTCTTTCCCTCCTCCTCTTTCCCCTCCTCATCCTCCTCTTTCTCCTCCTACTCATACTCCTCCTCTTTCTCCTTCTCCTCCTCCTCCTTTCTCCTCCTCCTCTTCTCCTGTTCATCTTTCTCCACTTCATCTTTCTCCTCTTCCTCTTTCTCCTCCGCCTCTTTCTCCTCCTCCTCTTCTTTCTCCTCCTTCTTCTCTTTCTGCTCCTCCTCCTCCTCTTTCTCCTCCTCCTCCTCCTCCTCTTTCTCCTCCTCCTCCTCCTCTTTCTCCTTCTCCTCTTCCTCCTCCACTTAAAATATGTGTTTTGGTAGCGTTTTCCTCATTTAGATACTGACTGTCAAATATAGATGTTGACCAAAAAGAACAAACCGTTTCTTGAACTTTTATGCACAAGTGAACCTATTCAACAGCGAGCTCTGTTGGAGACTGCAAACCCCGAGCAAATTAAATGCATTTGTGATTGTATGTTGAACTTTTGGTCAATGCAATATAAATTATTACCTGCTTTGCTTGAAGACGTTAAGCCTTATAGCGACATATTAACTTTGGCTAGTCCCCGAAGTAGTTTTATGAGAAAAAAGCAGATACTGGTTCAAAAAGGTGCAGGATTTCTTGATGTCTTACTTGGTCCTGTTTTAGAAGGACTTGCAGAAGTAATATAAAAGAACGACATTTTGTAAAGACCATCATTCGAACCCTGAACACGATGGGAGAAAGATTACATGATGATTTTCGTGTTAAAGAAATACTGTCGCACTTTGACTACGGAATCGATGAAGCGAAAGCGACTTCTTTGCTGAATAGTTTACTCGCGTCCTATGTCAACTTAACATGGAATCCCAAAGGAGAAATTGTGTATCAAGGAAGAACTATACCAAACAGAAAAATAGCCGAATAGGTAGAATACTGCGTATCACCTCAGGAATTCCCGAACTAGCTGGTCTAAATGTATTTGTAAAAGGACTCGCCGACATTAACATCGACAAAAACCTTATCGAAAATGTTCGAGTGCTAACAATGTTGGCGCAGGCGGTAGAAGAAACAGAATCAGAGAGCGAAAACGAAGAAACTTCCTCCGAAGAAGATTCAGAAAACGATAAGGATTACACCGAAATAGAATCAGAAAATTCTATAATTTTACACATGTAATTGAGTGTCCTAAGTGTTTGTGGAAATATTTTAACAATTGCGTTAATCGAAATCTGATATGTAATGTTTGTGGTACAGAATTCAAGGCTCATGATCCATGCCTTCGGATTATAAGATGTACTGTATGCCCATATGCTCGTGTTACCGATAGATCACTAAATAATCAAGAGTTTTTTGTGTAAAGATATATTTCTCAATAAAATATTTTAAATTCTATATTACATGTACGCGTGTTGCTAATGACCTCCTCGCCTAGACTTGCCTAATCACTTTAATGACCCCTAATGAGTTTTTCTTTTGTATCCTGCAGGATAAATAAGCTTGAAGAGTTATTCCGTTTATATTTTCTCATGAAATCATTGATCGTTCTTCCGACGACTTCTCGAATTGATTCTTCATTCAAGGATTCGTATACTATACACTAGGGTTGGAGAAGCGATAATTTGACCAAAACTGTCAACATTCATCTCTTCGTAAATAACACTCAGATTACTCGGCAAGTTATCTCCACTGATTTGGTCACTGATGCTGTCGAATAGTACTCGATGTTCTTCTAGACAATGTTTCAGGTAATACGACAGAGTGTCTTTATCGATATCAACGTTATTTTTCTTTAATTCGTCGTGAAGGAGCCTGAGTTATTCTGGCTCCGTTCGTCATGCGTTCGTCACGCGTGAATCATGCGTGACTCACGCTGAATATTAATGACGCGGCATCCCTTTGTTTACCTGAAAGGGGGGGAGATCTACTCTTAGTGTTGTTATACCTTCGGGTTTATTCTTGCTGCCCTTTTTCCTCAGTTTTTCTTCATTTCTTTCTATTCCTTCGAAAGAGACGTAGATTAACTGATCCGAAAAGCGACTTTCTTCATTCTCGCCCAGCTGAGATTGTCGTCAACAATAAATAATTTCGCAATATTAAAACACGGTTTATTTTGTTATCGTGATCACTAAATGATTTTAGATGTTGACGTCAGCCAATCAATTTCTGTTGTTTCATATTGCTTTTTCTACACGCGTGTAAAATGGACTCCACGCATGTCGAGATTAGCACCCTCACCGGATTCCGGGCCTTCGGCCCTACGCCCGGGGACGATTTTGTTGTGGTGACAAACCTTAAAATTGCTTTGAAAAACGCATTTACCATTGCAATGGTGAATGGCAATGTTGGAAAGCTCTCAAAAGAATGGTTTACTAAAGGTCCATAAAGGAGCTCCTTTATGGCCAATTCTTGCTATGATCAAGTCAGCCAACATGTCTAGCTAAACAGTATTATTACTGAGCAAAGTGAAAAAGTGGTAAACTGCCGAGATTTTTAGTAACTGGTCAAGAGCCCCGCTCGAAACGTCAGTTTTTCGTTACAAAAAAATATCGGCAGTTTACCACCTTTCACTTTGCTCTGTTCAAAACACTGGCTATGCAGCACTCTTTTAGAAGAGCTTTTCAACATTGCCATTTACATATGCATGGCCATTTACATGCATGGCAAATGCGTTTTTCAAAACAACAAGAAAACTCAGAAGTGCATACATGGGATATAAAACCGACTTTCCAAACCACCAACTAAGACAAACTCCATAAGCGAAACCAATAGTTAATCAGTTGAACGTTTACGGAAAAGTATCTCTCACAGTATTGCGTAAAATCAGAAACGTTCAAAGAGAATTATATTTTTAAATTTAAACTATGAAAAAGTTCTGGTTGAAGCACAATATAGACAGGCAACTTGCAATATATTTTATACAAAAATCAGCGAAGCTAGCCTAGTTTCTGGTGATTTCGCTTTGGCCATGTACGAGCTTAGACGCGTAGTCGTTTTGGGTTCTTGGAAATGCTGGAAGCGAAAGGCCCATATAGCAACATTCAAACAGGTTTAAACTAAGCCGCTGCGTGTTATATACGGTGCATTCCCCCCTTGGGGCAACTGCAATGGTTTGTGAACGGTGCATATATGTATGGTTCGTGAAATTTGTCACGCAACGGCGTTCAGTGTATGAAGCTGACATAATTACTCTGAGGTAGGCCAGTCTAGGTTTCGGCTCGGTTTCTTTTGGGCTGTCACGATTATGCATTTCTGCACGTTCTACTTCCCTTACTATACTTCCGGTGAGTTAATATCCGTGTGACTGAGTAGACTGAGTGAAGCCGTGAGGCATGTTGTAAGTTCTTTGTTCCTTTCGCTTTTGGAGTAGGACAAAAAGTTGAACAGCTTTGCCTTTTGATCATTGCAAGTTGTTCTTGTACGTTATTGGTAGATTTTGAAAGTTACTGGCTGACTGGCTGAGTTTAACAGTGATCAGATGTGGCTGGCAACTGTCATGATTGTAAATATTTCACCAGTGTGAAGTATGCACCACATTCAGTCTTCGATTCAGGCTCGGCATTTTTGTACTCGCCAGTAGCGTGAGTGAACGCCTGACCCAGGCGTCTTGTTTTAGTTAGGTTTCTTGGCCGCAGCGCAAAACTCGTGAAGCCCTGAGAACGAGTTTACTGGACGCTTGATCACACGTCTGGGCGACTATGGCTTGACGAAACATAGTCAGGCACACAATAAAAACATCCAAAAGTTTTACTAAAAATTTTGGCGACTGAGGGAAAATAAGAAATGTTTTCCAACTGGAGCTTGAAATAGAAAGATTAACTGTTTCACTTTCAACTTTTGGCGGTTGAAGAAAGAAAGAAAGATACTGATAGAGTGGCTGTGCTAGTGACACTTCGTCGATCCATGTTGCGGTAATTGTTGTACCAGCACAATCCAGTCTCAGTTCTATTCTGGGCAACAATTGCATCAACTTTTCTTGCATCGATATTGACCAGTCAACCGCATGTCACACGGTGCATATTCAACCGCATGTCACACGGTGCAATAGATCGTGCAACTTGTCTCCAAACAATTACGTCAATGCCATTGGCGTTGCAAGAGAAGTTGCACAAAAGATTGCATGGTGTATAACACCGGCGTTAAGTAGTCAGGCATGCAAGAAATCGCGTTCTTTAAAATACCTGAAAGAACATCATTATGACTGCCGTCTTCACAGCTCACTTCTTCCATTTTCCTGCCACTCGTGATAGAATAAACTCCGACGAAAGACAAAAAGCATCTACAAATAATAAGTTTCATATTTTAATTATATTTTTCAAATAATTAAACAATAATAAGTTTCATATTTTAATTATATTTTTCAAATAATTAAACAATAACTCTGATATATATTACTTGTAATAAACACAATTCTTCTTCTGGCATTACGACCATATACCAAAGAAATACCAAATGATTTTCCTTGCAGGATACTCTGATCCAAACACGCGGGATGTTGCGTGACTTGAAAAAAGCGTAACCACTTTACGGAAGTCGATCAACCTAAGTGTTTGGATCAAAGCCACCTGCACGAAAAATCATTCGGTATTTCTTTCATAAAATAACTGACTTTATATTTAGCCAAAAAACATGATGAAAATAGAAATTCTCTCGATATTCGTCAACTACCAATCACACTTCATCTACTAGCACTTTGAGCAAGCGAAATGGAAATCGAAGCTGACAAGCCGAAACATGTTTTGCCTTTGTTTTGGTGAATTAAAGAGAAAACATTAGGTAAAAAAGGTCAACTCCGAAAATCAAAAACAGTGGGAAGTATTTGCAGCCACCGTAGTCAGCCATCTCACCGTCTGAATCATGTTTTAAAACATCCTGGGCCGTTAAAATCTATATATACTCATTGGGCATGAAACGATCTAAAACTCAAAAAAAGAAAAGTGTAGCTTTTTTATCGGAAATACTTTGGATTTATGTTGAGAGCTTGTGCACATTTTGCTCTATATCGATAGTTTTTCCCTTTTACCAAGTGAGTATATCAGGCAAGAATACAAAAGGAATTTAAGTCACATATTACAAATTATAATATTATACTCTAAGAACCTAGTAAACTAATAAATTTGAGTAGGTAATTCTAAATTTTAAACGACAACTTTTTAACTAAGCTTTTAAAACTAATCAAATCATTAATAGCTCTTACATTATTATCTACCGAGTTCCATAAAGAAATTGCCTTAAAAGTTATTGATTTTTTCATATAATCAGTCATACATACATACATAATCATTTATTTATACACGATAAATTTTTACAGCAAAGCTGATGTGGTCGTGTCAAAACTATACGAAAAGTCTTATTAGTACATAATAATAATAATAATTAATACCTATTAGTACATAATAATTATTGGCATACATAATTTAATTAAATAAATCTACAAAATAATAAATACCAAATTGACATTTCAACACTAGGCAAAACAAATGTTAGTTTCCTTCTAAGATTACACTTAAAATCACCTTTTACAAACAAAGAAGTCAAATGTACAGGTGTTTGACAATAAAAACTCTTATGAGCTAATATATTAAGCCTAGTAGAAAGCATATGATGTAAAGTGCACCAGTTTGTGCGAGAAAGCACTTCATTACTGGGAGTGTACCAATCTAGACCGTAAATGATCTTAGCTGCCCTTACATGAATGTTTTCCAATTCGCCAAATAGTGTCTTGGCACAAGAACCCCAGATCGGGAGGCCATAAGTAACAGATGGTAAAATAACTTTAAAATAGAAGTCAGTTCTGACTTTAGTTGGAAGAAAATATAATGATCGAAGTAAACTTAGCTTTTGAGAATAAGACTTAATTAGCTTAGTTACGTGGGTCTTCCATTTCAACTGATTATCTATCTCTACACCTAGCCATCTAGTAGATGTTACATGTTTTATATAACAATTTCCAAGCTTGATCCCCTGTAATCGACCAGTGAAAGTTCTTCTACTTAGTAACGTAAATTCTGATTTTCCGGGATGAGGTGTAAGACAATTTCGACAACACCAATCATACAACCTTCTTAAAATGTTATTAAGTAAAATAACAACAATATCTGGAGAGGGACCAATCACATATATTGTAGTGTCGTCTGCGTATATATGAATAAAACCCTCATCCACCGCTACATCAGGGAGGTCATTACAAAATAAGGAAAATAAGGTTGGACCAAGCACGGATCCTTGGGGCACTCCAAATTTGATTGGCATAGCTTTAGATTTAGAATCATTTACATAAGTGACCTGAGAACGGCTGGATAAATAATCCCGAATCCAACTCCACAGATCACCAGCTATGCCGACCCCTTGAAGTTTCTGCATCAATATTTCATGCGATATTGAGTCAAACGCCTTTCGAAAGTCCACCAATACAACTCCCACTACAAGATTATCATCCAAGGCCCTCCTCCAGTCCTCCGTCATTTTAACCAATAACATTTCTGTTAAATGACCTTGTTTATATGCCCACTGATTACGGTGAGCAAGATCATGATCAGCCATATGGGTGGATATAGTAGACACTACATTTTGTCTCCATTAGCTTTCCCGGAACACATAACAGAGAAATGGGTCGGTAGTTCTGTTTATCAGTCTCATCATCAATTTTATACAAGGATGACACGTTTGCAGACTTCCATATTTCAGGTACAGTATCACACGCAGCACTATTTAAATATATGGACATTAAAGATGAAACAATATAGTCACCAGCCTTTCTACTCAACTTAGGTGTAACTCTATCAGGACCACATGTATTATTAGCCTTTAATTTCTCAAGACTTTTGGAGATGGAACCATAAGATAAATAAATATTCATTTTAGTTGGAGTAATGCGCGCGATATGTGAATCCTTATCCCCAAGTATCCGTAGTACACGGCTGCGCATGTTCAATCAAATTGTTACGTCACTCGTTCTCGTTCCCAGACCTATATCTATTCTGTGCCCGCGCGTTGCAGAATGTTACGTCACTCCACTTCGCCAGCGTCAGAAGCGTCTTCGGAGTTGCTTTCAGTTTCGATTTTGAATCCACATATTCCCGCTTTTGTTGAAGACATCATTCTTTAAAAAGTAAGTAGATATTTTATCAGTTACGTATACAAGATCGTTTTATCATTCTTTTTGTGTTGAGTCAACAATAAACATGTACAATTTATTGTCAAAGCCATTCGAAGATTTATGTAAGTTGTCCTCGTTGCCGTTGGCTTATGTTCATTCAATGATTTTTTAATAGTCACACGGGGATATATTGGCTAGAGATAGTTTTATAGAAAAATGTCCTAAAGCTGGGGATTCTTTTATCTTACTTTATATGCGTATTAACATATTTTGCGAGGAAGAAAGGTCCCCGCAGACGCTGAAGGGCATGGTATAAATTTGATTTTAATATTTCAAGATGGCTTGCATGCAATCAATTTCAAGTATTCAAAGAAAGATGAATAGAACGTTGAATTTCTTTACAAAATAGAATTTCTAACCCTAAAAGTTATTTTAACGTGGATTTTATATTGATCGAACATTGAACCATTAGTGATTGATACTATTGTTTGCCGACGGTGTCTTCGTCTCCTGACTTCCCTCTGTCGGCCCATCACACGGACTATCGCTACTAAGATTACCAATAAAACCTCTATTATTCTAACATTAAACATTAATTTGAACTTTAGTGTTAGGGATTGGGTTCTTATTAGCCCATTACTGCCTAGCTCTTGACTAGTAAAATTAGACATGGCAAAGTAATATGGCCAGCTCGTGCAGGCAAGAATGGGTTAATCAGTTAATGACTTGTTACTGTTAGCCCATTGCTGCCTAGGCTTACTGGGGGTTGTTACATTTAGGGGCTGTTTACATGTCAGCCAGAGCTGGCCCGCCAAGCCAGGCTAAAATTCACTTTGGGTTGGTGTAAACAAAGGTTCTTGGTGGGGAAATTGAAAACAAAATACACTTGCTTATTTTGATTATACAGTTATATATTTTTTGTTATGCAGTTTGGCTTATACAAGTCACACTCTCCAGTTTTATTCTCTGACTACAGCTCAGTAACTGGGCCAATCCGGATTGAGCAGTTTATACGGGGAATTTTTATTCAGTCATATGGGCTAGCCTGGTTAGCTGGCCCATAATTATAAACAGCCCCTTATAGTTAAATTGTATACTATTAGACAGAGTAAAACACTAAAATAAGAAAACGGCCAGCTCAAACAGGAATGGGTTAATACCGCTGTTATGTGTCTAGCAGGAGCATTCAAAATTTATTGCTCAAGTGAGCGTTGTGGCTGATATTTTACTCTGTCTAATGCTAGACTATTTATTTGCTTTAATTCTACTCAACAAATGGAGAAAAGAACTCTTAACTGGTCTAGGCAGCAATATGTTAGTTTACTGTATAAATATTGCGAACTTGGGAATGGGTAGCTTTATAGCTTAACTGATATACAGGGTTTTGTTTATTATAGTCAATGACATCATTATGAAAGCAAACCGTTCACAATATAAAAGCACTTGGGCTGCTGCAAACAGAGCTGTCAAAAGTGCTCGTGTTGCGAGTCTCCCATAATTCACAGCAATGACGAGTCTGAAGTTTTTAGTGATACTGAATTACCAGAACATGAGACTGAAACTATTATAGAACAAACTGAAGCTAGTCCAACGCACACTTGTGTAGAAGATATCAGTTCAGATGCACAACATGATATAAATTTTGGAATAATAGGGCAAGATTTCAATTGGTCTTCAGATTCTGAGGATGATCCCTCAGATGATATGCTAAACGAAGAGTTAGCAAATTGGGCCTCTAGATTTCAGATTAAGCAAAATGCAATCGATAGTCTACTAGTGCTTCTAAAAAGAAATGGCCATCCAAATTTACCTGGATCAGCACGTACCTTGCTTAAAACCACCAGAGATGTCCCTCTCCAAACAAAGTCAGGAATGCAATATATCTATTTCCCTCTGGTAGATAAATTACTGGAAAATTTTAAGAAATATCCTGCTGCCACTATTGAGAATGTAAAAATGCTTAAGATTTATTTGAATATAGATGGCATTCCTTTGTTTAGGAGCTCACAGAAATCTTTATGGCCAGTTTTATGTGCAATTGTGAATATTAAACCCATCATTGTTTTTCCGGTTGTTCTGACTTATGGTATTTCCAAACCTCAAAATTTAGAGTTTTTGAAAGAGTTGGTTAGAGATTTAAATCATGTTATCTGCCATGGTCTGCAAGATAAGAACAGAACAATTGCAATTTCTTTGCACAGCATTGTCTGTGATGCCCCTGCTGGAGCCATGGTTAAAGCCACTAAATTATATTCAGGTTATTCTGGATGTGACAAGTGTGCCCAGGGGGGTGTATGGGTTGGCAGAATGACATATCCAGATATTAGGGATATAGAACTTCGCACTAATCTGTCATTTAGGCAACAAATTGATGCAGAACATCATCACCATATTAGTCCTTTCTGTGACATGCCAATCGATATGGTTAAGAAGTTTCCAGTTGATTATATGCACCAGTTGTGCTTAGGTGTTATGAGAAAAATGATTTTGATGTGGATGAGGGGAAAACGAGAAATTAAAATGTCTTCTGGGCAGGTAAACGAAGTCACTACGAAACTGGTTGACCTAAAACCATTTGTGCCGAGCTGTTTTGTTCGTAAGCCAAGGGGCTTATGTGAGATTGATAGGTGGAAGGCGACTGAATATTGGCAGTTTCTTCTGTACACTGGAAAGGTTGCTCTGAATGGTATTTTGCGGCCAGACTTGTATAATCACTTTTTGTGTCTTAGTGTAGCTAGCTGTATTTTAGTTTTCCCTACCCTTGCTCAGGAATATAGAAATTATGCCAAAGAACTACTGATGTACTTTGTTGGACAGACTTCCATTTTGTATGGAAATGAGTTTTTGGTTTACAATGTAGATAGTATGATCCATTTGGCTGCTGATGTACAAGAGTTTGGGAGCCTGGATTCTTGCAGTGCTTTCCCATTTGAAAACTACATGCAGCATTTGAAGCGAATGGTGCGATCAGGAAATAATCCTCTCGTACAAATTGTTAAAAGATTGAGTGAATCTTCAGAAGTCAAGCACCCTCATATAAGTAGTGAAGCTAGTATCAGTCTAAAGAAACCCAACAATGCATTAATTTTAACTGATTCATCCTGCTGTGAGGTAATGGATAAGGCTGAGCACCTTGATGAGAATGGAGACCAATTGTATGTGTGTAGGGTTTATCAAAGAACAGAACCTTTGTTTGAAAACCCATGCAATTCTTGCCTTATTGGTGTGCAAAAGGGCAACCAACGTTGGACAAGTGTAAAAACAGTTTATTCGCAGTGTTTGAACAGAAACGCCATGATGATTGAGTTGACACCAGACAAAAAAATGTTTATGGCTTTGCTACATGCTGTTTAACAAGGTATAATATAGCCTTCCTTAATATTCAAATATTAGTAAATTTATTTTCGCTAACATGACACGATTATTTTTGTTTAGCAAAGGGAAAGTATTTTTCTTGAGTCTGTATAATGCATTTTTAACATTTTTTAAAACTTTCTTAATCTTAGATGGGTGGTTTTGCAGTTGCTGAGTTTGTCAATGAGAAAGCAGTTGGGGTTATTCATGAAAGTTGGATTGAAACCTGTGATGGGGTAGGTGATAATAATTTAATGAACATATTAGTTAAATACAGTGTTACGTGACCGCTATACGCAACAAAAAGTGTAACCTCAGCTGTTTGGTTTTTACAATTATTTATTTAATTAATAAGAAACTTAGAACAGATATTGAAAATGTCTATAAAGATTAAAACTAAACTACAGTTCAGAAACTTATCTGTCGTCTGCACACAACGAAACAGTCAATAGGAGATTCCGACACAGGTTAACAATCCGTATGGACTTGAAAAGGAAGGAATAATAAAACCAACGGCAGGAACTCCAGGACTGACTTCGTAACCACTTTGATACATATAGCTCACTCTCATACATATGCATGCCTGATATATGTTCGATGGCTGCTTATATAGTTTCTAGAGTATATAATTATAGTAACATACTTCATTCTATATATAATATATTTACGTAATTACTAAATGACATCATAGCTGACTCATGCCAAGTCATAAGTATTACTAATTGGTTACAAGTACTTATTAAGTAGTTCAGTGATCAAATAACGTCTAGTTAATTAACTGTCTTAGGATAGGCATATCCGTAACACCCTCCCTCTTAAAGAATAAAAGAAGTTTGATAGAACTTTCTTTTTTAGAATATAAAATGTTTAACCATGTCTATGGCCTAGAAAGACAGTCCGCAATCAAATTGTCTTTTCCTTTAATATGTCTGATTTCCAAATTATATTCTTGTAAAACTAGACATCGCAATAGGCGTTGATTCTTGTTCTTCAGCTTGTGGAGGAATACCAAAGGATTATGATCACTGAATACAACGATCGGCAGACTTGAGGAAGAGACATAAACTTCAAAATGCTGTAAAGCGAAAACCAGAGTTAAACATTCCTTTTCGATTGTCGAATAGTTTCTCTGGTGTTTGTTGAACTTTCTGGAAAAATAGCACACCGAATGGTCAATCCCGTCTTCATCTTCTTGGAGCAAAACAACACCAGCAGCTACATCACTTGCATCCACAGCTAACTTAAATGGATGGTTGAAATCTGGAGCTGACAGAACGGGAGCACTTTTCAACATGGCTCTAAGGTTTCCAAACGCCAGTTCACATTGATCTGTCCAAATATATTTAGCGTTCTTGCGAAGTAGCTGAGTCAAAGGCTCAGTGATGGTGGAGAAATTTGGACAGAACTTTCTGTAATAACCAGCCATACCCAGGAAGCGCATCAACTGTTTCTTTGACGAAGGTCTAGGAAACTCTGAAATACAACTTATTTTGGCATCAACAGGCTTTACATAACCCTGACCAACAACATGACCCAAATAGGTGACATGTGCACAACTGTTTTTGTTTACGCCTATCTGGAGTTATTAGGACATAATTTAAATCACTCTCTTTCTTGTCTACAACATAGGGACCAAAATACCTAGCCTGAATGGAATTTCCAGGAACTGGGAGCAATGCAAGAACCTTATCACCGCGTTTAAATTTGCGGTTTACTGCGTTTCGATCAAACCTATTTTTCATGTTTTTCTGTGTTGATCGAAGATTTGTTCTAGCTAGATCACATGCTTTCGTAAGTTTTGTGCGAAAGTCCGAAACGTATTTCAAAAGATTTAACGAACCGCCATCTTCCGAAAGGAATTTTTCTTTTAGGAGTTTAAGTGGTCCTCTAACCGTATGTCCGAAAACTAACTCAAATGGGCTAAAGCCCAGAGATTCTTGAACTGACTCTCGAGCAGCGAATAAAAGTAAATGGATGCCGTCATCCCAGTCTTTTTGTGTGTCTAGGCAATAGGTTCTCATCATGTTTTTTAAAGTTTGGTGAAACCTTTCGAGAGCACCCTGACTTTCAGGATGATAGGCAGTAGATTTATACTGCTTGATGCCTAACTCGTGCATCACCTGTTGAAAAATTCCAGACATGAAATTTGAACCTTGGTCTGACTGAATAGACTTCGGAAGGCCAACTAGAGTGAAGAATTTAATTAAGGCCTTAACAATGGTTTTTGCCTTAATATTTCTCAAAGGTATAGCTTCAGGGAACCTTGTAGAAGCGCACATAATGGTCAACAGATATTGATTGCCTGCCTTAGTCTTAGGTAATGGGCCAACACAATCTACAATTACTCTACTAAACGGCTCCTCGAAGGCTGGAATTGGCTGTAAATGGGCTTTTGGATTCACCTGATTTGGTTTCCCAGCAACCTGACAAGTGTGGCAAGTTTTACAAAATTGCACTACATCTCGTCTAAGATTAGGCCAGTAAAAGGGGGGTTTCATGCGCTAGGCTAAGTATGTCAGACCGGTAGGTCTTTGGCACAACGATCTGATATCTGACACACCACTCATCGTCTGCCGAAACATCAGGCGGTCTCCACTTTCTCATTAAAATATCGTTTTTAATAAAGTAGCAGACCGGATTCTTCGCAATTTCGGCCTCGTCGACTGCTTTATGAAATAAGACAGAGATCTCAGGATCATTTTGTTGTGCATTAATAAGATTTGGCTTTGAAAAGGTTGCTTGAGACGATTCAGATGTTGAATTAACGCCTTCGAAAGCTTGGCCAAGAAAGGTGTCTGACATATCGATGACGTCTTCACTAGCGTCATGTTCTAATTGCTTCTGCTTACGCATGGCTCGAGTTACCGCACATGCGGGATATAAATCTGAAATTTCTCGCTCAATAGTATCAGGAGTTTGATTTACACACGGTTTATCAGTCAAAATTGGGTTAACGACTACCTTCTCGCCTGCAAGGTCATTGCCGAGAAGTAGATGAATTCCCTCGAATGGTAAAGTCGTTTTAATACCCAATAGAACGGTACCAGAAACTAGGTCTGACGACAAATTGACTTTGTGTAATTGTTGAGAACTGAACGTATCAGAATTAACTCCTCTAATCAAAACATTCTTACCAGAGTAAGACTCCTGAGAAAATGGTAAAGTATCTGCCAACAAAAGAGATTGGGAAGCCCCAGTATCTCTTAAAATTTTAATAGGAACTGTTTTTGACAGATCACTTGTAAGTGATATGAAACCATTATGGATAAATGGTTGAAAGACTTCCATAATAGGGTCAAAAGAGGACTTAACCTCACAGTTAAGAGAAGGAAGTGGCTTAATGACAGATGTGTCTTGCACATTGTCACGCATGGACTGTTTTGAAGTACAGCCATTGGGTTTTACTTCACCTTGCTCTTGTTGTCTCCGTTTCAATTTGTAGCAATCTGATATTACATGACCATTCTTTCTACAATAACTACAAACTATGTTGTTAAAAGGAGAGTTTGAAGGCTTGCCTTGAGAAGGTGGTTCAAATCTAGCAGTGGGTGGTTTGGACTTTTTTTGCGTCAGGATTAAAATTATCTGAATATTCCTTTGACAGGTTCTTAGCACCAAACACACGCTTCAGGGGCGGATCTAGGAATTTTGATACCTTAGTCAAAGTTGCTGTGGACCCATATTTCTAGGGGGGTCCGGGGGTATGTCCCCCGGAAACGTTTTGAAATTTGGATCTCTGAAATGGCATTTCCTACATTCTGACAGCACATTTGAGCAAAATTCCAAATGTTTTAAAACATGTTTTTAATGGACATTTTATCATTTTCAAAAAACATTTTATCTAAATTGGACTGATATTTTCTTGTTGTCTTAGAAACCTTGTGATAGTTTGAAGGTGTGTAAGGCTAAGTTTTTCCAGGAATGAGGGTGGGGAAATCCAATAAACAGTAGAGAGATATGTGGTCACATTCTAATATAAAAAAGTTGACTGTTTCGCTCTATGTCAAAGTTCATCAGCATGCCTAGGAAACACCAGTTACATTGTTTCAGTCAGTGAATCTAACATGGACAGCCTGACCAACACACAAGTGAAGGTCTAGCTGAATTTAACTATTCTGCATAACCCAGAGCTGTCTGGCTTTCAAATGCCTGATACTTGCCTTTTAAACCTCAACCCAAGCAGACAATGTCTGGTTAGGAGTCAGGAGAAGCTTTTGTTAATGACCATAATGGACATACATACAGGAGCTCAACTCTCTACATCATCCCGATCATTCTAACCCCCATCTAATATGCCACTACCCATCCCCCTACTAACCCATGTTACTATGAGCTGTCTGGTTTTCAGGCACCAGCAACCCAAGTTCAATTCCTGTCCATTGCAATTATTATCAGATTAAAATTTCATAATAGCCACATGTGAGAAGAATGCTTACTTGATGACTATAACGATAATGTGGCAATTTATAGTTTATATAAATTATGGTTAATGATATAGCAATTTCACTCTGTTCTGTGCACGAAGTCATCACGTGCTTGGCTGACAGTCCATACATGACTATCGTGTACACAAACAACCCATTGTCCAGTGCCACAACAAAGGCGCCACACAACTAAGCACTAATCCTAGGTATGCCCATTAGTCACTCCGACCATTCGCGCATTTACTTCCCTGGAGTAAGTTACTCTGATACTGCATAGTCAAAGATAAAGAAAGTAAAGTAGAAAAAAGTTTTAAAGACCGCCTCGTCCATGTCGTCAACCCTCAGGTAGTTCCCCATCTGGCTTGGTCCTGCCACCGGCTTAATGAAATCCAATCGCCTTGTCCTTGACCACCACAACCATCATTTCCGAGCAAACCATTACAATTTAATCTGGTCTGCAACCACATGGCCCGCATCAGCGTAAAGTATTTGTGAGTATGCTCCTTGCTTTCCCAACCCTAGCATATATACTTGTGTCTTTACATCGCTTGAGGTTTGGGATTTTCCTTCCTTACTAGACCTCGAGAATAATTTATTGCTGTCAAATGACTCGGCCCGCTTAATACTTGTCGACAGCCACTGGCCCACTCCAGTCTCACCCGACGATAAATACGATACAAAAAGAAAGAAAAGAATAGTATACTATTATTTAAATAATGAGGCAATCGCACAACTGTTCGAAACCTTCGATATATCTCAATACTCTAAACGGACGCGTTAATCTGACACTAAACACTTAAACGCATGATCGTCCCATTCGAGGTCCCATTGTCAATTATTCATCCAATATTTCCGGCCACGGCTACAAGCCCCAACATAATCTGTTTCTCAAAATATCCAGCAGTTCAAACCCAACTTTTAACTCGTTATGCTGCGGCTACCATGATACATACCCCGAAACCCGACGAAGGAACATCACTTAGACGATCGATCGTAGGTCCTGCTAATTGAAATTATCTAAAACTAAAAGCACCCTGAAAGCACAAGGACACATTCTTAAGAAATCGATAAGAAACATACGAAACGTAACCCGACGTCTGTCGTTTGACAAAACATTCGCCATTCAAGGCACGATACGGAACGGCGCAGTACCGTTTCAAATTTTAAAGAAATTTCCCTGCGCGCGCTTGATATAAATACTTTCTACCTTGGCGACCGACATGCCAGCATACACTGCTGAAGAGATTATTTAGAATATGCTTCGGCCCAGGCAGATTGGCGTCCATATTTGACCACTAGTGTGTAACTAGCGCATCGAGATCGCAATATGTTAACAGACATGGCCCAAGCACACGGTTCTGGCCTGTTATTTCCAAATATTTTAGCCTACAGTCATTGCATTTGCAGAGTCCCCACCTATTAGTTTCTTTCCGCTCCACCGCTCTTACGATCTGTGCTTGCACAACCCTTCCCTTTGTTTCTCTGCGTGTTTTGTTCCCCCCCCCCCCCCCCCCCCCCCCCCCCCCCCCCTTGTTCTGCTCTGCTCTGCTTGCCTTTTTTTTTTTTCTTGTTATACCAATATTAGATGACTCAAAAGCCAAGACGGAAGGCACGTTGCCACGGCGATATGACTCCTTATTGGTCTACATCCGGATTTGTTCAATTATCCAACTTCCAGTATGTCAAGTTGATGTCAACGCAGAGATTAAGGCAAAGACTCTCCTCACGCACCCACGCAAGTTCAGATCATAACCGCAATGGACGCAAAAAACACGTCCGCAATAGCCTATTCTAATTCTGTCCAACATCGTCACCCCTAGACAGTACTCAAACAAACCATGCGTAAAAATTACAAATCCAATGATAACAACCTAGAACCAATTTCCTACACGATACATACTAACTATAGCTTGGCGTTGTTTCGTAAGATACTGACACTCGGCACAAAATTTGTAACATAACTGCTTTGTGGAGAAGCTGCTGGTTTCGTCTTGGCTCCACCCAACTTTTTCCTGTCACTGGCTTTTCCCACAGGGTTTTTACCAGCGTCAGGTTTTTTCTGGCCTCCCTGACATTCCAGCATGTAACTTGCTTTGAGTGTCGGTATCTGCCTAACAACACATATCATCCGTCTTCTCCAAGTCTCGTTTCACACTTAGGTAGTACAACTAGCGTCAACTGCGGTCATTACAGCTTATTTATACATATGTATATATACATAAATATTCTAAATAATTCAGACTTTACGTATAAGTCTGGGACTGCACGCAGGCTAGCTGTACACAAACCGATATAAAATAGATAGATATAGGGCAGATGTTCTAACAGAAAATGTCTCTAGAGACAGTTAATGGCAGGTAGTGGTGTCCTCCAGGCCACACTTCACCCACGGTGAAGCTCGCGCCAGGACATGAGGGCAAGGTCCTATCCAAAAGGAGAGAGGGCCCTTACTCTCACTCCCAC
This sequence comes from Paragorgia papillata, assembly GCA_035771165.1. Taxonomy (NCBI): domain Eukaryota; kingdom Metazoa; phylum Cnidaria; class Anthozoa; order Scleralcyonacea; family Coralliidae; genus Paragorgia; species Paragorgia papillata. The sequence goes on along the minus strand of JAWNZC010000011.1, from coordinate 6,254,678 downwards.
CTTGTCCTCCTGTTTTCTGAGGGCCCTTACCCTCAGAACTGCACTATCTGTCCTAGATATTGAACATTTTAGAAGTCACTCTAAGATATTAGGCTTCACGTGGGAATTGTCTCTAGTTCCAATTGGTGGCGGGAAGTGGTGTCCTCCAGGCCACACTTCACCCACGGTGAAGCCCACGCCAGGACATGAGGGCAAGGTCCGATCCAATTCAGGAGTGCCAGGGCCCTTACCCTCACTCCGACCTTGTTCCTCCCGTTTCTGAGGGCCCTTACCCTCAGAACTGCACTTTCCGTCACCCTAACTTTGCCACAAAAATTGTGTATAATCATTAAGTGGCAATTTATAGTTTATATAAATTATGGTTAATGATATAGCAATTTCACTCTGTTCTGTGCACGAAGTCATCACGTGCTTGGCTGACAGTCCATACATGACTATCGTGTACACAAACAACCCATTGTCCAGTGCCACAACAAAGGCGCCACACAACTAAGCACTAATCCTAGGTATGCCCATTAGTCACTCCGACCATTCGCGCATTTACTTCCCTGGAGTAAGTTACTCTGATACTGCATAGTCAAAGATAAAGAAAGTAAAGTAGAAAAAAGTTTTCCCACCCACCTCCCTTCTAACAACTAATCAATACGCAGGATTATTTAATGTAAAAAACTAAATTTATACTAGTTATCTTTAAGAAAAACAAGAACTTATCAGTATTACTAGAAAATTACATGTAAAATAGTAATTGTCATTTTTTCAATAAAAATGTTTTCGGGGCGGGAAGTGGTGTCCTCCAGGCCGCACTTCACCCACGGTGAAGCCCACGCCAGGACATGAGGGCAAGGTCCGATCCAATTCAGGAGTGCCAGGGCCCTTACCCTCACTCCGACCTTGTTCCTCCCGTTTCTGAGGGCCCTTACCCTCAGAACTGCACTTTCCGTCACCCTAACTTTGCCACAAAAATTGTGTACAATCATTAAACATGGAAATTTGTAGTAATGTCATGTAGATATTTATTGCTTAGCTGTTGATCTGTTTCCCCAGGCCCAGACCTTATTTAACTTATATGTTAAAAGTTATATGTTATTACTTATTATACTGTATGTTATATATATATATATATATATATATAGACAATTATAACTGACTTGTAATATGAACTGAGGACGAATGTATTATGTAAACTACTGTGGAAAGGCAATCTGACTATGCATCATGATTATGACATACTAGTGAGTATGTAGAATTGAAACACTACTAAGTAGTGTTTATAGTACTACATGAAGCATTTAATAGCATTGGTTTATTCCAGTGTGCTCAACGCAGATTATGCTAATATGGAACGGATATCAACAAAGGTTAAGGAAGTATAAACATGACAACAGACTAACATCGATATTGAATCCAGATTGATGAACTACTGTACCTATAAGCTTACCTATGGCAAATAGACCGTCTCAGCACCGATGTCTTCCCAATCTTGGGAAATGCTCTCCGGCCACCAGTACTCGACAAGCACTGATTCTCACAGACAAATCAACATACAATTGCCGCAAAAGAACATCATCGCTGTTTTATAAAGCACACAACGCACAATCTAACAAGCTTGTAGAAGCCATGAATCGATCGAACAGAATTAGACTGAACGAAGACCTTGCAGACCGCATTTTGCAGGCTTCCGGTACGGCATACTTTCGGCAAAGCAATCAACCAATCAGATTCAACGATTTGCCTCGTTTTGGCCAATCACAATGGCTAAATCGGCCTAAATCCTGCAAGATTCTAAACCGGGATTGGCTAAATCGGCCTAAATCCTGCAAAACACCTAAACCAGTCAGCGCTCGCAATTTATCTGGTTTGGACCAATCAGAATATCTAAATCGGCGCAAATCCTGCAAAAGTCTAAGCCAGTCAGCCCTCGCAATTTTTCTTGTTTAGACCAATTAGTAAGTTAATATTTGATGATATTTATAATTATTTCGTAACAATTTTCACCTTAGTCATCTGACTTATTTGACTAACGCTAAATCCGCCCCTGCGCTTGCTATCAAATGATGAAGAATTATTGCCTCGAAAAGACCAAGACTGTGGCGCCTTATTTGTGAATGAAACCTTATGTGTTAAAATGAAATCGTCGGCCAAACGCGCGGCAGCTGTTAAGGTTGTCGCCTTTTGTTCATTTAGAAATACGCATATATCACTTTGAATGCATCTTTTAAATTCTTCAATCAAAATCAATTGTCTCAATTGGTCGTATTCCTTATCGGATTTTTCGGAGGCACACCAGCGATCAAACAATTGCTCTTTTTCTAAATTTCCTGGAAAGGTGGAACCATTCTAATGTGCTTAGTAACATCAAAACTCGAATCTAGTTTGGTTTCAGTATGAACAGATCCCAATTTTCCTTGCAACTCTATTTTTCTCATTTCCAACTCAAATTTCTACTTTTCTAATCTCTCTTCTCTTTCTCTATCTTCTCTTTCCTTTTCTCTATCTTTATCTTCTCTTTCCCTTTCTCTATCTTCTCTTTCCCTTTCTCTATCTTCTCTTTCCCTTTCTCTATCTCTCTCCATTTCTAATTTCTTCAATTCCAATTTCATTCTTTCTGCTTCCATTGCAAATTTCATTCTTTCTATCTCTATTTCTGGATTTGCATCGGGATTCTTATACAAATTTAAAGCACTTTCCTCAAAGTATTCAGATTTAACTAAGTGTTCCATAATTGTCTTTTGCATGTCCTTCTTTACCATAGAACTTTTTACCTCTATACTTAAATGATTACCTAATGAGATCAGGTCATCCTTCCTCAATTTATTAAAAACCTCTTGATCAGGCTCTAACATAAACTGCTCAGGTTTAAATTCTGACATTTTATCAAATAGCTGAGCTCACACAAATTCGAAATTTACCTCCGAATAAAAAAAAATCAAAAGTTACCGAACTTTGATTTGAATGAAATTCCCCGGACACTAACGTACACTTTCCCGAGACACTAACGTATACGTTCCCGAGACACTAACGTATACGTTCCCGCATGAGCTCCCAATTGTTACGTGACCGCTATACGCAACAAAAAGTGTAACCTCAGCTGTTTGGTTTTTACAATTATTTATTTAATTAACAAGAAACTTAGAACAGATATTGAAAATGTCTATAAAGATTAAAACTACACTAAAGTTCAGAAACTTATCTGTCGTCTGCACACAACGAAACAGTCAATAGGAGATTCCGGCACAGGTTAACATTCCGTATGGACTTGAAAAGGAAGGAATAATAAAACCAACGGCAGGAACTCCAGGACTGACTTCGTAACCACTTTGATACATATAGCTCACTCTCATACATATGCATGCCTGATATATGTTCGATGGCTGCTTATATAGTTTCTAGAGTATATAATTATAGTAACATACTTCATTCTATATATAATATATTTACGTAATTACTAAATGACATCATAGCTGACTCATGCCAAGTCATAAGTATTACTAATTGGTTACAAGTACTTATTAAGTAGTTCAGTGATCAAATAACGTCTAGTTAATTAACTGTTTTTACTTAAAATAAGTCCATGCAGACATGTTCTGTAAGTTTCCTATTTATAGCCATTTCAGAATTGACCATACCGAAAAAAGACGGCGACTTGTACATTTAACCACAATCCTTTGCACATAGTGAATATTGTTTATTGTAAAATTATCGAAAGATAGGTCTTTAAAAAGATCAACTTTCGTAGAAATGAAGTTCTTGCTTACTTAATCCATGTTAGCATGAAAAACAATGTTCAGTTGTTATTTGAGCTGATTTGATGTCACAAAGCATTGTGGGTAAATATACCACCACCATCTGTTTCGGTACAATTAATTGTGCAGAGACATGGGGATAGCAATGTTTACAATGCATCATAGAACTGTTTTGGGGGATGGGTTCTTTGTTCGCATCCCCCAAAACAACTCCATGATGCATTGTCACTGGGTAACTTCGTGTTCTTATTTTCTTTCTTTAAAAGTTATGTATTGCTACTGGCCATCAAGTAATGTAGCAGCGAAACTTAAAAAGGGTGAGATAGCAGATAAGAAGACATAAGAAGACATGGCAAAGGTGTAGAATCAGAGTTTTCTCATATGCAGGTAAGTTGGGTCTGTGGTTACACATGATGTGCTGCATAGGTAGTGTTTTGTTTATCATAGAGAAAAGTAGTGAAATGCGGAGACTTTTAGCAACTAAATACTAATCTTTTGAATGAAGCCCTTTAGTAAAGTAAAATTAATAATGTCAGCATTCGTAGATAATTTTTTTTTTGCTATCCCCTTATTTTTTATATATTTTTTGTTATTAGACAACTATGAGAAAGCACTAAAACAGGAAAAGTGTGCCGAAAGCACCTCAAATGTAGAGTCAGAATCAGAGTCTGAATCCCCTATGAATAGGAAAAGAACGAGGCCAAGTAAAAGTCGCTACACAGAATTGCCTGATTGGAGCTCTGATGGTAAGACCTGTGAAAAGTCAACATTCAAATAGATAATTATTCATATCAATATTAAAGTGTCTATGAAGTGGAAAACCTGTTGGCATTTTTATTTTATTTTAATGATTTGATGAGCATGGCATGGAACATTCACTGAACATTTTGGGAGAATAAGGTGTATAGTTCTTGAGCTACAGTGTATAAACTCTCAAAGTTTGCCATGGCTAGTGGATTGTAGCATCAAGACATTGACTGAAATTGTCAATTTCATGTTGATTTGGGTTTTTCAGTCACAATTGTCATTGTGACTGAAAACCGAAATTTCTCAAAAAAAAACCCAACAAACTAGACATAGCAATTTTGTAGCTGGAGAACTATACACCAAATTATCTTTAAATGTTTAGTGAATGCTCCTGCCATGCTCAACTATTTATTATTCATTTAAAACATATATCCCAAGAGTCATACCCTGCACTAAATGGATATGGCTTTAATAACGCTGGTGTTCATGGAGGTTTCCTAACAAAACATATCAATTAGTCATATGTGGTTGCTGTGGTGATGTGGGATGTGCTTTGATGCAGTATGGCAATTGTTCCGCAATTTAATAGGAAAGCTGTACAAAGTTGCTGATTTGCTCATGATTTTCTTATACACTGCTAAAGTCAACTTAATAATTGGTTGACTTAAGTTTGGGGATTGAACTCACACTTAAGATTGGGATTTGAACTCACACTTTCAGGATTCAGCTCTGCCACTGAATCTGACTTAAATTTGTTATTGTTATTAGAAGGACCTATTTGCCATTTCCTTTAAGGGGGAGTATGGATATTTTCTGGAATGACCCAATATAAAAGCCTATGTACTAATGTAGTTCGTTGCATACAGGTTACTGTATGTCCTACACTGCCTTTATGTTATTGCATTTTGTAGATGAGCAACGTGACTGTCAAGGTAAAAAACCCCAAAGATTTGGCACTCAAGGAGTCACATATACCCCATTGCTACCTGTGCCACCAACACTTACAGCATCTAATTTTACTGGCAGCAGCTTTCAACAACGTCCGAGCCCAGGCATATCTAATGTTGGTAATAGGAGACAAAAAAACAAGATACAATCTCATTCTACAGATACCCCATCGCTTCCTGTGCCACCAACACTTCAAGCATCTAATTCTAATAGGAGAAAAGATTTGCAGGAATGTGGAATGAAAACAAGTAATGAATTTCTCCCAGGTGGGACAATGCCAGCCATTGCCAATGCTTTCCATGATATGTTTACACCAAACCATTTTGGTAAGTTTGAAAGTTCTAACATAGACATATACAGTGCTGCTCAGAAATAACCTAATGAAAACTGAGGCGAAACCTAGGTTTGACCTTAGCTTAAGCTTAATCATAATATAACCATGTTCAGTGTGACTTAAACTGTCTCTACATTTGTAAATCACTATGAATAAAAATATGGACTGTTTTTTTGTGTTACTACATAATTTTATTGTGCTTTACTAAAGTTTAGTACCATTTCTATCTTTGCTTAACTTAACCTCAGCCGCACTGTTAGGTTATTTCTAAGCAGCATTGTACAGTTCCGCGAGACCTTGCAATATTGCTGTCAATATTGCAATGTTGACTTGTAAATGGTACACGGCAATTTCTTGGCAAGTTGCTAAAAATTTGCATTTTAAATATCGAATTTCACATAACATTAAGTTAATAAATAGGTTATTGACATTGCATATTAAATGACCTACTATATCGCTTTAAAACCACGTCTAGAATACCATTTTTTTGTTAAATAACGACAAATATCGTCTGTGTCATGAATAAACTAAGTCGGTTAGTGACCTTAACCTCGGTCACTACGCTGGTTATTACCCTCGGGCCTGCGGCCCTCGGGGTTAATAACCAGCGTAGTGACCTCGGTTTCGGTCACTAACCTATACCTATAGTTAATTGTTCTGACTTTCAATAGAACTTCATATTATGTGAAGTTTGATATTTAAAATGGGAATTTTTAACAACTTGCCAAGAAATCGCCATGTACCGTTTGCAAGTCAACATTGCAGTGTTACTGGCAATATTGCAAGGTTGTGTGGGAAAGAACATCCGGTTTGACTAATGTATAAAAAAAGTTGTAAGTTGCATAGTTGCATTCCAGATTACCCTGCAGGAAACTGTGCTACTTGATTAAATTTATTCATTGTAATATTGTTTAATGGCCTACTGTAGATCAACTCCTGAACCCAGATGCCACCGTTGTGCCCACTAAGGCCCGGTTCAAACGTCGCGCTTATCATGTGCCGAACCTAATTCGAAGTGTTAGGCACATGATAAGTTCGACGTTTGAATCAATTAAGTTCGACGCCCACATTAAGTTCGACCGAGGCGATCGCGCTTAGGTCGAACTTAATGTACTAAGTTCGACTTGGCGCGACGTCGATTCAAACGTCGAACTTACACTAGAAAACTTGACGTGTTGTAAGCGTGTTGTTAGAACACGTGGACGTGTTTATACGACACGTTGACGTGTTATGAAAACCTTGCCTTGTGTGTTTTTTCAATATGCAGTTGGAAGAACACGTCTAAATAAGTTCTAGCGTGTTGTAACAACACACCAAATTCAAACAACACGCCATCAACTGTCAACAACACGTCAAGAAACTGCTACAACACAGCAAAAGTGTGTTGCAAAAGCCATAAAACACACCGACGTGTTAAAACAACACATCAACGTGTTGTTGGAGTAGAACACGTCGACGTGTTAAAAGAACACATCAACGTGTTGTCGCCAAAAATTGTCGGTGAAGAACACGCCAGCGTGTTAAAGGAACACGTTAACGTGTTGTTGCTACAAGCTGGTGACGTAACCAGACCTTATGATGACGAAACATCACGCCACTTTTTTCAATCCGAAGTCCAGAGCTGCGGGGCGAAGGTTTTTATAATTTTTTTGTCTGAAAAAGAGTTTTTTGAAGAAAATAACAGTAAACCGCAACATTTATAACGTCTGAATTGTATCCTTGGAAGAGACAAAGTTCACTACAACTGTAAATACCACTACCAGGCAGAGCTGAGGACTTTTAATAAAGAAATGTTACGAAAGAATATCGTTTGGACACAGTAAGTAAAATTTTATAACGGGTTGCTATAAAAAGTCAGTGTTTTTCAGCATGAACGCCACGATGTTGATTAAAAAAACCTATCAATATCATATGAATAATATAATATTGTTTCTATTTTTTATGTTCAACTCTTGAGAACCCAATGTAAAAGAAAAAGCATCTCAACTGGCCAGTCAAGTGTGAAAAATGGTTCGGGTTTTCGTTTTTGCTTGTTATCTGACATGAAGTTTATACTGTATGAACTAAAACAGTTCGACAAAAAGAACCTACAACGCTGTAATACCATTGTATATAAGGTAAGAATTCATATAACGATTAAAGTAAATTGTTCACTAAACACATATTTGTCCTAAACATCTAGTCAAAATCGAATTTTTTACGGATTTTTTAAACTTTTAAATCCTTGCATGTACATCCGCCGCCATAACCCATGAGCTGTCGTCCTAAATTTTCCCAATCCAATTGAATTTACAATGAACTATTATCCACCTATATTTGGTAGATCTAAAAAGACTATAAAATATGAACACTTTAAAAAAAGACTAGGGAACAGAGGTCTGCAATTAAACCACATTTCTCTGTTTAAGCGAACTAGCCTTTTTGCACTGAATGAAGGAATGTTTGTGATACAAGTGATGTTTTGTATGTATGTTTCCTGAAGTTACCAAGCAACCTTTCTTGTGAAGTTTTGTTTATTTGATTGAGTTCCCTAATGAGGTCCGAAAAGAAATAATGCAACCTAAATATCAAGTGATCACTAGTTTTGTACATGCCCTTTATTAAACCCACAAAAAAAGCAATTTAATAAATGGCTTGAATGAAATCATCTATAAATTAAAGCAATTATTTATTACAAACTATATAAACTCTCTGTTGACCACTATCAATTATATAAATATGCAGGTTTTATGCAAAAACGATTCCTATGAAGGTTGTTAACAGCAAAGTACAGAGTTTAGAATGTAGAGTGCTTGGTGTAGAATGTAGGATGGAGAGTGTAGAGTGCACTGAGAGTGCAGAGTGCAGTGAGTGTAGAGTGCACTGAGAGTGTAGAGCGCACTGGGAGTGTACAGTGCAGTGAGAGTGTAGAGTGCAGTGAGAGTGTAGAGTGCAGTGAGAGTGTAGAGTGCAGTGAGAGTGTAGAGTGCAATGAGAGTGTAGAGCGCACTGGGAGTGGAGTGTGGAGTGCAGAGAGTGTGGAGTGCAGAGAGTGTGGAGTGCGGAGAGCGTGGAGTGCAGAGAGTGTAGAGTGCAGTGCGTGGAGTGCAGAGAGTGTAGAGTGCAGAGAGTGTGGAGTGCAGAGAGTGTGGAGTGCAGAGAGTGTGGAGTGCAGAGAGTGTGGAGTGCAGAGAGTGTGGAGTGCAGAGAGTGTGGAGTGCAGAGAGTGTGGAGTGCAGAGAGTGTGGAGTGCAGAGAGTGTGGAGTGCAGAGAGTGTGGAGAGTGTGGAGTGCTGAGAGTGCGGAGTGCAGAGAGGTGGAGTGCAGAGAGTGTAGAGTGCAGAGAGTGTGGAGTGCAGAGAGTGTGGAGTGCAGAGAGTGTACAGTGCAGTGCGTGGAGTGCATAGAGTGTAGAGTGCAGAGAGTGTGGAGTGCAGAGAGTGTGGAGTGCAGAGAGTGTGAAGTGCAGAGAGTGTGGAGTGCAGAGAGTGTGGAGTGCATAGAGTGTGGAGTGCAGAGAGAGTGGAGTTCAGAGAGTGTGGAGTGTAGAGAGTGTGGAGTACAGTGTGTGGAGTGCAGTGAGTGTGGAGTGCAGAGAGTGTGGAGGTTTGAGAGTGCAGAGTGCAGAGAGTGTGGAGTGCAGAGAGTGTAGAGTGCAGAGTGCAGAGAGTGTGGAGTGCAGAGAGTGCGGAGTGCAGAGAGTGTGGAGTGCAGAGAGTGTGGAGTGCAGAGAGTGTGGAGTGCAGAGAGTGTGGAGTGCAGAGAGTGTGGAGGTTTGAGAGTGCAGAGTGCAGAGAGTGTGGAGTGCAGAGAGTGTAGAGTGCAGAGTGCATAGAGTGTGGAGTGCAGAGAGTGTGGAGTGCAGAGAGTGTGGAGTGCAGAGAGTGTGGAGTGCAGAGAGTGTGGAGTGCAGAGAATGTGGAGTGTGGAGTGCAGAGTGTGGAGTGCAGAGAGTGTGGAGTGCAGAGAGAGTGGAGTGCAGAGAGTGTGGAGTGTAGAGAGTGTGGAGTGCAGTGTGTGGAGTGTAGTGAGTGTGGAGTGCAGAGAGTGTGGAGGTTTGAGAGTGCAGAGAGTGTGGAGTGCAGAGAGTGTGGAATGCAGAGAGTGTGGAGTGCAGAGAGTGTGGAGTGTGGAGAGTATGGAGTGTGGAGTGCTGAGAGTGTGGAGTGTAGAGAGTGTGGAGTGCAGTGTGTGGAGTGTAGTGAGTGTGGAGTGCAGAGAGTGTGGAGGTTTGAGAGTGCAGAGAGTGTGGAGTGCAGAGAGTGTGGAATGCAGAGAGTGTGGAGTGCAGAGAGTGTGGAGTGTGGAGTGTGGAGAGTATGGAGTGTGGAGTGCTGAGAGTGTGGAGTGCAGAGAGTGTGGAGTGCAGAGAGTGTAGAGTGCAGAGAGTGTGGAGGGCAGAGAGTGTGGAGTGCAGAGAGAGTGGAGTGTGGAGTGCAGAGAGTGTGGAGTGCAGAGTGTGGAGTGCAGAGAGTGTGGAGGTTTGAGAGTGCAGAGTGCAGAGAGTGTGGAGTGCAGAGAGTGTAGAGTGCAGTGCGTGGAGTGCAGAGAGTGTAGAGTGCAGAGAGTGTAGAGTGCAGAGAGTGTGGAGTGCAGAGAGTGTGGAGTGCAGAGGGTGTGGAGTGCAGAGAGTGTGGAGTTCAGAGAGTGTGGAGTGCAGAGAGTGTGGAGTGTGGAGAGTGTGGAGTGTGGAGAGTGTGGAGAGTGTGGAGAGTGTGGAGTGTGGAGAGAGTTGAGTGCAGAGAGTGTGGAGTGCTGAGAGTGTGGAGTGCAGAGAGAGTGGAGTGTGGAGTGCAGAGAGTGTGGAGTGCAGAGAGTGTGGAGTGTGGAGTGCAGAGAGTGTGGAGTGCAGAGAGAGTGAAGTGCAGAGAGTGTGGAGTGTAGAGAGTGTGAAGTGCAGTGTGTGGAGTGCAGTGAGTGTGGAGTGCAGTGAGTGTGGAGTGCAGAGAGTGTGGAGGTTTGAGAGTGCAGAGTGCAGAGAGTGTGGAGTGCAGAGAGTGTGGAGTGCAGAGAGTGTGGAGTGTAGAGAGTGTGGAGTGCAGTGTGTGGAGTGGAGTGTGGAGTGCAGAGAGTGTGAAGGTTTGAGAGTGCAGAGAGTGTGGAGTGCAGAGCGTGTGGAATGCAGAGAGTGTGGAGTGCAGAGAGTGTGGAGTATGGAGAGTATGGAATGTGGAGTGCTGAGAGTGTGGAGTGCAGAGAGTGTGGAGTGCAGAGAGTGTAGAGTGCAGAGAGTGTGGAGTGCAGAGAGTGTGGAGTGCAGAGAGAGTGGAGTGTGGAGTGCAGAGAGTGTGGAGTGGAGAGTGTGGAGTGGAGAGTGTGGAGTGCTGAGAGTGTGGAGTGCAGAGAGTGTGGAGTGTGGAGTGCAGAGAGTGTGGAGTGCAGAGAGAGTGGATTGTGGAGTGCAGAGAGTGTGGAGTGCAGAGAGTGTGGAGTGCAGAGAGTGTGGAGTGCAGAGAGTGTGGAGTGTGGAGTGCAGAGAGTGTGGAGTGCAGAGAGAGTGAAGTGCAGAGAGTGTGGAGTGTAGAGAGTGTGAAGTGCAGTGTGTGGAGTGCAGTGAGTGTGGAGTGCAATAAGTGTGGAGTGCAGAGAGTGTGGAGGTTTGAGAGTGCAGAGTGCAGAGAGTGCAGAGTGCAGAGAGTGTGGAGTGCAGAGAGTGTGGAGTGCAGAGAGTGTGGAGTGCAGAGAGTGTGGAGTGCAGAGAGTGTGGAGTGCAGAGAGTGTAGAGTGCAGTGCGTGGAGTGCAGAGAGTGTAGAGTGCAGAGAATGTGGAGTGCAGAGAGTGTGGAGTGGAGAGAGTGTGGAGTGGAGAGAGTGTGGAGTGGAGAGAGTGTGGAGTTCAGAGAGTGTGGGGTGCAGAGAGTGTGGAGAGTGTGGAGTGTGAAGAGTGTGGAGTGCAGAGAGTGTGGAGTGCTGAGAGTGTGGAGTGCAGAGAGTGTGGAGTGCAGAGAGTGTGGAGTGCAGAGAGTGTGGAGTGCAGAGAGTGTGGAGTGCAGAGAGTGTGGAGTGAAGAGAGTGTGGAGTGCAGAGAGTGTGGAGTGCAGAGAGAGTGGAGTGCAGAGAGTGTGGAGTGTAGAGAGTGTGGAGTGCAGTGTGTGGAGTGCAGTGCAGCGAGTGTGGAGTGCAGAGAGTGTGGAGGTTTGAGAGTGCAGAGTGCAGAGAGTATGGAGTGCAGAGTGTGTAGAGTGCAGTGCGTGGAGTGCAGAGAGTGTAGAGTGCAGAGAGTGTGGAGTGCAGAGAGTGTGGAATGCAGAGAGTGTGGAGTGCAGAGAGTGTGAAGAGTGTGGAGTGTGGAGTGCAGAGAGTGTGGAGTGCAGAGAGTGTGGAGTGTAGAGAGTGTGAAGTGCAGTGTGTGGAGTGCAGTGAGTGTGGAGTGCAGTGAGAGTGGAGTGCAGAGAGTGTGGAGGTTTGAGAGTGCAGAGTGCAGAGAGTGCAGAGTGCAGAGAGTGTGGAGTGCAGAGAGTGTGGAGTGCAGAGAGTGTGGAGTGCAGAGAGTGTGGAGTGCAGAGAGTGTAGAGTGCAGAGAGTGTGGAGAGTGTGGAGTGTGGAGAGTGTGGAGTGCAGAGAGTGTGGAGTGCTGAGAGTGTGGAGTGCAGAGAGTGTGGAGTGCAGAGAGTGTGGAGTGCAGAGAGTGTGGAGTGCAGAGAGTGTGGAGTGAAGAGAGTGTGGAGTGCAGAGAGTGTGGAGTGCAGAGAGAGTGGAGTGCAGAGAGTGTGGAGTGTAGAGAGTGTGGAGTGCAGTGTGTGGAGTGCAGTGCAGTGAGTGTGGAGTGCAGAGAGTGTGGAGGTTTGAGAGTGCAGAGTGCAGAGAGTGTGGAGTGCAGAGTGTGTAGAGTGCAGTGCGTGGAGTGCAGAGAGTGTAGAGTGCAGAGAGTGTGGAGTGCAGAGAGTGTGGAATGCAGAGAGTGTGGAGTGCAGAGAGTGTGAAGAGTGTGGAGTGTGGAGTGCAGAGAGTGTGGAGTGCTGAGAGTGTGGAGCGCAGAGAGTGTGGAGTGCAGAGAGTGTGGAGTGCAGAGAATGTGGAGTGCAGAGAGTGTAGAGTGCAGTGTGTAGAGTGCAGAGAGTGTGGAGTGCAGAGAGTGTGGAGTGCAGAGAGTGTAGAGTGTAGAGTGCAGAGAGTGTGGAGTGCAGAGAGTGTGGAGTGCAGAGAGTGTGGAGTGCAGAGAGTGTGAAGTGCAGAGAGTGTAGCGTGGAGTGTGTAGAGTGCAGAGAGTGTGGAGTGCAGAGAGTGTGGAGTGCAGAGTGTGGAGTGCAGAGAGTGTGGAGTGTAGAGAGTGTGGAGTGCAGTATGTGGAGTGCAGTGAGTGTGGAGTGCAGAGAGTGTGGAGGTTTGAGAGTGCAGAGTGCAGAGTGCAGAGCGTGTGGAGTGCAGAGTGTGTAGAGTGCAGTGCGTGGAGTGCAGAGAGTGTAGAGTGTGGAGTGCTGAGAGTGTGGAGTGCAGAGAGTGTGGAGTGCAGAGAGTGTGGAGTGCAGAGAGTGTGGAGTGCAGAGAGTGTGGAGTGTGGAGTGCAGAGAATGTGGAGTGCAGAGAATGTGGAGTGCAGAGAGTGTAGAGTGCAGTGTGTAGAGTGCAGAGAGTGTGGAATGCAGAAAGTGTAGAGTGTAGAGTGCAGAGAGTGTGGAGTGCAGAGAGTGTGGAGTGCAGAGAGTGTGGAGTGCAGAGAGTGTAGAGTGGAGTGTGTAGAGTGCAGAGAGTGTGGAGTGCAGAGTGTGGAGTGCAGTGAGTGTGGAGGTTTGAGAGTGCAGAGTGTATAATATTAAAATACCAAAATACTCTAGGCCTAATTGTATAATATGGTATTATGACATTAGAGTACTAAAGTGTTATAGTATTAGGGCTTATGAGATTTAATTTATAGTTTTTACATTACTCTTTTACTATTTTATTATAGGTTTGCAGAACTGCGTGAAGTGAAAAAAAAGAAACGTGATATCTAAAACGATTTATGTTATATTTACGCTATAGAAAAGATTAATTGATTAACAAAAATTAATGCCAAGAAACGAACTATTAAATTACGAAGGTTAAAGATAGTATATTACTTTCTCTGGCGACGTTATCGCATACGAGACAATCAATAGATTGCCAATTCTCACTGAGATCAGTACCAATTATATATTATAGACTATTTATTCGCGCGCCTTTGCAGTAATACCCTTGATATCGTTTAGGCTTAGCGGTTCATCATTCGGCAACTAAAGTGTAAAAATAAAATTTATCAACATTAAGTTATATTTTGTAAGTGTTTTTGAATTTAACACACAATTTGTGTGTTGTTGAGTGTTTTACTTTGTTCTCTCAGATCACACATTTCGACGTGTTGTTTCTTGGCGTGATGTTTATTTTGGTGTGTTGTTTCTTGACGTGTTTTTTCTTGATGTGTTGTTTCTTGACGTGTTGTTTCTTGATGTGTTGTTTTTGAAATGTGTTGTTTCTTGACGTGTTGTTTTCTTGACGTGTTGTTTCTTCATGTGTGACCAGTAAGAACGCGCCTGCTGTGTTCCTACAACACACTAACATTGACAACACGCCAAAACCGTGTTCAACACGCTTTTGGCGTGTCAACTGAGAGGACAAAACGGCGTGTTGTTTTGATAATGAAAAACACGCTAAATGCGTGTTTGATACAACACGCCAGATGCGTGTTTTAGTCAATATACAACACGTCAAAGGCGTGTTTTATGCAACACGTCTAACTACAACACGCCTAAAATACAACACGTCAAAAGTGTGTTCAACACACTTTCAGCGTGTCAACTGAGAGGACAAACGGCGTGTTGTTTCGACACATTTGCAACACGTCAGGTTTTCTAGTGTATCATGTGCCGACCCTAATGCAATTCACGAAAAAACGTGTTTGTCTAGTTTAACTCGCTGCAATGCGAGGTGAAAACATGAAACTTAATACGCACGGCGGTCTTGTCGAGTAAATATGGACGCGAGAAGAGATCATTGCTGTTTGTATCGTAAGTGCATAACTTGTATTAGATATAAGCACGCCGGCATGTAATCGATGCGCTGAGTTGTTTGAAGAACATGAAGAAGTCAATCGGACGGTCACGGCGCACAGAGATACGTTCCGCATTCACCTGACAACAGGCTGGTGTAAGGCAGATTTAAGTCAATTATCTACTCACAATTACAGTAAAAACCCGCTAACAAGAACCTACATTTCACCAAATCAGCCTGGGATAGGTTCTTATATTCTTATATATTCTTATATAAATAAATTCGTAATTTCAGCCTGAGGTTCTTAATAGGAGTGGGTTCTTGTTGGCGGGTTATTACTGTATTCTGTTTTCTTTTCTCGCTCTCTTCGGTTTTACCGTCACCATTTTTCGACACGAAAATAATGAGAAATAGACAAGAAAAACGAAAACCATGCGATTCATGGCACATTATTCATGTTAAGCGGTACATTCGCGTAGGTCGCCACTGACCAAATGCAAGGAATGCTCGCCGCTAGCAATTAAGTTCGACATGTTAGGCTCGACGTTTGAAACCACGTCGAACTTTGTCGAACTTAATATGTATTAAGTTCGGCACATGATAAGCGCGACGTTTGAACCGGGCCTAACACCTCAAGTTTTCCAAGGATGAACACACATGAAGGTAAGAAAAAAATGTCTTTTCTCTTATCTTCTTAAGACCGCGTTCACACTATACCAGAGCATATATGCCATATAAACCTGCTTTGTAGACAGGTTTGGGTTAACTGTGTGATTTTTTACCCCATTTTTGCCATTGGATAGGCTTTCTACATGTAAGCAGAAAGTAAGAGTTAATTACCGAGAAGCGAGGCATCAAGCCATATACTGATAAGATTCTAACTAACATAGATAACAAACTATTAAACGGACTTCTTATTATTGACTTCAAAAAGGCCTTTGATCTCGTTGACCACCGTATCCTACTTCTTAAGCTTAAGATGTACGGATCTTCTCCACTAGCGTTGGAGTGGTTTACTTCTTATCTTAGTGATCGCTGTCAACGTACTTCTTTTAAGAGTACATTGTCTGATATGCTCCCTATTACGATCGGGGTTCCTCAGGGAAGCATTCTAGGACGCCTTCTTTTCATATTATTTATTAATGATCTTCCTTCTCAACTATCACACTCAAATTCTACAATGTTTGCAGATGACACCACTATACTAACAACAGGTTCTTCTATTCATGATTTACATGTAAATCTTAATCTTGTTGCTAATGATATCTCAGCTTGGACCGAGCAAAACAGAATGGTAGCTAACACATCCAAGACTAAAACCATGCTCATCCATTCCATCCAACAATTAAGGGGTATTTCTGATCGATCTCTCTCGGTCACATTAAACAGCGAAGAAATTGAACAGGTCACGCAAGCTAAAGTACTGGGTGTGACCTTAGACAGCCATTTAACTTGGACTAATCACATCGAAAACTTATGTTCAACCCTCAATAGTAGGCTTGCATTACTGCGCCGGATTAAGCCTTTCTTAACTAAAGATTGTGCTCTTCGTTTTTATAACTCCTGCATTCATGCCAATATTATTTACAGCTCTGTCACTTGGGGTAATTGTTCCAAAACACTTTTGCAAAGAATTCTTCGCCTTCAAAAGCGTGCAGCACGCATTATCTTAGATGCTGAGTATTCTACTCCTTCTGTTCTCCTTTTTTCCCAGCTTAAGTGGATTCCAATTTTTGATCTAATTAAGTTTAGGAAGCTTCTTCAACTATTAAATATACTAATCAATCCTAATGCTCCACCGTCTTTTAAATTTATGTTCAATTTCTTATCTGCCACTCGACAACACGCTCGTACTAGAGCCTGCTTATATGACCTTAAGCTTCCTTACCCGCGCACTAATTCTGGTAAACGAACATTTCTCTACAGCGCCTCACTTCTCTTTAACGCCTTAGGTAGTGATTGCAAACAGCTTGCCATGTCACCTGCATGTACTTCTGATGCTTTCACGTTAAGATTAACTACTACTAAACGCAAACTCCGTAATTACTTTCTTCATAAACTTACCTGTATTAACCATCTGGAAGACCTTTTTTGCGCCAATTGTAATTTTTTATTGAATTGTAAATGTGTTTCTACTTGACTAGTTTATCACTTGACATTATTTCCATATATAGTGTATTAGTTACCTATGTCTGTTGTATTTGTAAATATTGTAATATTGTGAGGGCCGTATGTTAGATAACCTTTACGGTTAATACGTCTTTTCCCTCGTAAAATACAGTTTTATTCTATTCTATACTTCCCGAGGGCTGAGGCCAAAGGAAAGTGATTGATGTCCAATACCCTCAGTCAGTTTCGATTCGTGATTTAGATCTCTACTCGTTCGAATTGTCAGATTTCACAATTGGGTGTAGTCATATCCCAGTACACTTATACTTTGAACACATTAGGACGGATCAAAATTTCGGTTTAGTTGTAATGAAATATGTAAGTCCCTAATTCGCCACACACTTATAACGATGGTATGGTGTAACTGCACACTGCGCAATATCTTGTAGAGATGGTTAGATTCGTTGGATTTGTTCAAATCGATCGATTCATTCCACTCGTTGTAGTGTTTCGAATCGAGCGAATTGTCCGATTCGTCCTGTCCTATCCTAATTACAGGTCTACGATTAGAGAGTTAAGTTATTTTCATGCATATTCTTGGTGTAGTTGATTTATGTGTATCTGCACATTGCGCTATATCTCTTAGAGACGGTTATAGATTCGTTCAAATGGAATAAGTCGATTCGAAACAGAATTTCGATTCGAGAAAATCTAAGGAATCTAACGAATCGAATGATTGTGAACTACCATTTCACACACTCCAGCTAAGCATGACGACACGTTCCTTAATTGACTATTAAACATATGAATGCTTTTACTAAATTCCAAATTAACTTCAATTAATTACAAATCGTCTTCAGCTCAGTGTAAACCGGTTATTTCCGACACTAGATTGATTTAACCAGATTTACAATTCCTGCGATTCGTAATGTTTTGTCAATTCGTTTGATTTGAACGATTCGAAAATGGGTTTTCGGATCGAGTAAAATGGAGTATACTGGACATGTATGAGGAAAGTATGTGGCTTAATGCCGAGGTTCGAGGTAATTAACTAATTTAGTTCAGTCATGATACGGATGATATCTGCCGTTATATTTAACAAAAAAACTTTATCTCGTTCAATGCTTAGGTCAACATGATTTTGATGGCACAGATAGTGGCACCCAACCGTTTAATAGAAGTAGCAGAAACACCCTGAGGAATAATGAATTGCTTGAAGAGAACCAACATGAAAGTAAGTTGGACACTTTTTATTATTTTTATTATATGTAGCAAGTAACATGATAAATGATTTTTAAGTGTAATTCAACATTATGCAGTTTGACTAATTATTTTCTTACTTTATCTCGTTCAATACTTAGATCAACACGACTTTGATATGGCACAAGTTGTGGCACCCCAAGCCGAAGGAATAATCAGTCATTTCAGGAAGAGATCCAATATAAAAGTAAGTTGAATGAGCGATTCAGATCTTTTCTTAAAGTGCTTATGCATCGAAAAATGCACTTGATAATAGATTGTCTTACTCCCAAGAACTATAGAAAGTATAAACATTGGCGTTTACAAGTTCTCTTCATCAATTGTGTGTCAACTTATTTTATTACTTTATCTCGTTCAATCACTAGGTCAACCAAACTTCGATTACACAAATAGTGGCACCCCACCATTTGGCAGAAATACATCAATCGGTAAATACTTGGCTGGGTAAAACCAACAAGAGAGTGAGTTTAAACCATTTCATTATACATCAGACATTTACAGAACAATAATGGGTAAATTCTGTCTGCACTAGTACTTTATAGATTATTCAAAGTTTAGCAATGAACTATTTCTTCATGATATAGCACAGATTGGCTGGGATGAGATACTTACATCAAGTAAAGATATAAATAATAAAGCCTCCGACACCATAAGCACAATTACCACAATTTTCAATAAACATGTTCCAATGAAAAAGGCATCTCATTCAAAAGAAAACAATTAGTAAAGCCTTGGATTACAAGAGGTATTTTAAAATCAACAAGACGCCTGCTCAAGGCGTTCACTCGGGCTACTGATTTCTGAAAGCTTCGCGTAGCCTGTGCGTACTCTAGCAAGACTATATGGCAATGGCAATGCATATTTGCATAGATTTTCACAAATAGAATCTATGGTCTTATATGAACTGCAGCGGTGCAGGAAGCGCCGAAGGTTTGCTAAGGCCACACCAATTTTATTTTGTGTTTTGCGGGCAGAAATCCTCTTTTTTCAGGATCGGAGGAGGGGAAAAAAATAAAAATAAAATTATATTGATGATTCAGGAATGTTCAAATTTACCACAAGAAATCTATATATCACAAGAAATGATTTATAAAGCAACATAGTACAATGTATTGATATAATAGATTAGCCATTGCCTAACTGATTCAGATCAATAAGACACAAGAGTTAGCAAGACAAATTTTGCAGTGTTTACAGGATCTGTGAATGTACTAACAGAGAACCACGCACAATCTGGTAGGCCCACCATCACGGCACATCCAAGATATTTACATAAAGAGCGAGCTGCAGCTTAAAAGCACACATGAGTGTCTTGCGGATCGGCCATGTTTTGCGCATGCCCATGATTCCATATTAGAGGACTGGAGCCTAAAGTTTTGCCTAAAGTCTGCCGGGTTCCGGTTCATGAATATTGCTCAAAACACGATCCAAACAATATTATTAAAACCAAAGGTGCAAAACCTCAGCAATTCAGTGTGTTTTGACACATATTTTCACCATAAAAAGTGAGCTTCGGCAAGGACAAAACCATTGATTTTTATTATTTCGGATTCTTGACTTATTTATTCTTTTATTTTAAAAATAAAAGGATAAATTTTCAATTTTATTTTTATTCTGTTTTCCGGATTTTTAGCGTCGGCGGGCCCGTAAAACACAAAATTAAATTGGTGTGGCCTAATGTAATATAAATGTAAACAAGGCCGTTTTTCTGAAAATTAAACAACGGATCTATAAATATATTTAGTAGACAAAACCTATAGTGTCGGATTCGGCAGAATCAAGCGATCATTTTCAGTGATATAGAATTTATTTAAATTTGGACAACAAACAGAAAATATTTAAACATGTTTTGAAACACGCGTTTCCAAATGTAATACGACACGCGACACCCACGCGATATCTAGACATGCACTGAACAGTTCACAATTGACATCTTTCCAGTATTTGCTCTATTCGGTGCTTATTATTATATTTGCATTTTGTAGTTGTCGGACTATAAAGCAGCAAGGCCAGGGCCAACCTGTTTTGAAATAGCTCGTCATCTTTTACGTACTATAGGTCTACCGCGAATCGGCGATCGCCGGCGTGTTCAGTTGTAAACATTGTAAAGTCTTTGTAAGCATGTTTGATGTTTATGATGGAGACAATTGTCAGCCGCTTTAACTGATCAACTATAACTTGGTCACTTGCAAAAGGTAAAGCTATTCAAACAAGGAGAATGCCGTTACTATTGTAGGTAAACAGTACGTATATGTTCTTTGATATACTGTGGCCCTTTCTTGTGTCTCTAGTCCTCAAGTCAAACTTCCTAGGCTAGGTACTGATGTCAACACGGCATTTTTTCGCGTCTGTAATAACTTCGTCTATTCTGTCTTCATGGACAAACTTTGTCAGCAAGATTACTGATAAAAGTCTAAACGTCATTCGTCACCGAAAAGTCAAAGCACTATCTAATTCTCCGATAGAAAACACAATTCGCAATACACAAAACAATATTGCCTGTATTTAAGGTATTTCCACACAGCGTTCATATGTCGAGTCCCTTCGGGTGTTAAATATCAACACAGCACGATCATGTTTAATCAGCGATTGTATCAAGATACCTGCCAGCGAAATTACTGAACAATAACTACGTCTGTGAACACACTGAACATGTCCAAGAAAGACCACTTCACTTCACTTCAAACAACTTGATCAGACATCAGGAAAGCGAAGATTTATAGAAAGAACGTATGAAATTTTAGCACGCATCAGTTTCGCAAAGCCTGACGGGATGACGTAATGATTGCCATTTCGAAACATAGACAAAAAAATAATAATAAAAATAATAACGGAGCCGAAACCTAGACTCGTCTACCACAGGTAGCCCGAGTAATAAAAAGAAAACAAAAAATGTACCAAACACATTTTCTTAGTAAAGATCAAACAAAAAATTTTCAATATAAGCAATACTCTAATATGCTTAATCATCATAAAATCATAAAATTAAAAAGGATTATTATGGCAAATATTTCTTAAAAAACAAGGATAACTTAAAGTCTACATGGAAACTTATTGGCACCTTAATTAAAAGGAAGACTAATGGTCAATCTTACCCTACTAAAATTATAAAAGGTAACAAAAGTTTTACTAAACAGACTGATATTGTGGAACAGTTTAATAATTTCTTCATTAATATTGGCCCAACATTAGCAAATGCTATTGACAGTAATAACATTGATACTACTACCTACTAACGTTCCATGGGCTCTTTAAGGAGCCCGTTGGTGCTTCATGTTCTGACGTTCCCTACTGCCCTCCATCGTTCGCGATCATGTGCGAGCTCCGTCATGTGGCGAAGGGGCATTCCAGTCCATTCCCTAATGTCGTCGATCCACGCCCGTCTAGGCCGTCCTCTTCTGTTGTTCCCATCTACCATACCAAGCATGATAATCTTTAGCAACCGGTCATCATTCATTCTACACACATGCCCAAATAGCTGTACCTTTCTCCTTCTGATGGTAGTTACAACATCTTCTACCAGATGCACACGCTGACTGATCTCTTCATTCGTCACATGATGGAACCATTTCACGCCAAGTAGCCTTCTATAACACTTCATTTCGAATGCTTTCAATCTTCGCTCATCATCCTTCTTCAACGTCAAGGTCTCAGAGGCATACATCAGCACACTAAACACACAGGCACGCAGCAGCTGCAGTTTCGTCCGTAGACTCAGTTCACCGGCGTCCCACAGTTTGTTGAGATCAGGCAGCACACCATATGCCTTTCCTATCCGGCTGCGAATGTCCCTGCTGCAATCACCATCCCATGTGATCAGGCTACCAAGATACTCAAACTCGTTTACGTTTTCCCGATGTACACCATTCACAGATAGCCGCTGATCAATTTCCTGTTGCCCCATCACCAGCGTTTTTGTCTTCTTCAGGTTAACCTCAAGACCTGCTGCTGCAGCCTGTTCCACTAGCAATTCCAATTTTTCTTGTAGATCGTTCCGTGTCTGCGACAGGATATCAATATCGTCCGCATATTTCAGATTGTTCACTTGTCGCCCATGTATGGACACACCATCCATCTCGTTGAACACTTCCATCACTCGTTCCAGGTAGATCACAAAGCCAACAGGCGAGATTGGGTCACCTTGTCGCACGCCCTTCTGCAGATGGAACCACTCTCCGCACTCCTTGCCAATCCTCACAGTCGCTTTCGCGTCTTGATACACTGCCTGCAGAACTCTCATCAGCTTTGCATTCACTCCATACGACCTCAACGTTGCCCATAGGACATCTCTGTTCACTGTATCAAAAGCCTTCCGGAAGTCTACAAAGCAGTTGTAGACAACACGGTCCTTCCTCCACATCTTTTCTGCTATAAGCCTCAACGCCAGGATTTGCTGCACTGTTCCTCTGTCCTTCCTAAATCCAGCTTGTTCTTCTGACAGGTAAGGTTCAACCCCGTGCATCAACCGCTCCAATAAAATTACCAACAACACTTTGCATGCATGATTCAGCAACGACAATGTGCGGTAGTTGTTGCAGTTCAGCGTGTCTCCTTTCTTCGGTATATATATCACCATTGCTTTCGTCCATTCCTCTGGCATGTCCTCGATTGACCATACCAGGTTGCAGATATTGAGCATTTCCTGCATCACCATATTTTAGCTTTCGTACTGCCCACTGCACCTCTGACATCAGGATTGGGGGTGGTCACTTTCATCCGCAGGTGGGGATACACTTGCCAACTCAGTCACTCGATCCACCAGCTGCCGTTCCTCATGGTAGAGTTCCTCGCAGTATTCGGTCCATCGGCCATGCACTTCGTCCTTGTCATACAATACTTTTCCACTCTTGTCCTTGATCGTTAAATAGCAGTCTTCCATCTTTTGTCCACCAATGTCAGGTCTATCATGTTCCGCGTTTTTCCATCTGGTGATAACCACGTCCACTTTCTATGCGGTTTTTGTTCAAACCTACTGTTACTGACGTATAACTTCTTGTCCAGAGCCCATTGTAGCAGTCGTTCTCCGCGATCGTTTCGCTCACCGTATCCGTATCTACCAAGCACCTCCTCATAGCCATCTCCTTCACTACCAGTCTTAGCGTGCCAATCACCCAACACAATCTTGGTGTCCTTCCGAGGGATGGAGTCCAGTGTCGCACCAAGAACAATATAAAGAACCTTGAACCTTAAATGACTAAACTGAAGGTATTTTGCTAAGTGTTTTGCTGAAGCTGTTTCTCGTACTTTTCCGTAGACTTTCAACGACGTGTCTTGACAAAGCTCGACATTATGGCCCAAAAACAAGATGAAGCCCTGTCAATGTTACGGATGTTACTAAGTGCTACGAGAGGCATTGGTGGCAGTGACATGTTGGAAGACGCCTTACCTAAGCCAATTGATATACTGTTGATGAACTAGAGGGATTATCTGCTCGCCTTGATGACGACGAATTCAGGAAGAAAATGGTAATTTACAGTTTAAATTTAAAGATCGTTTACAAAACATTCCGTTAGTCCATCTCATCCTAGTATATCAATGTTGGTGTACTACCAAAATATGGAACGTAGTGTACAAATAATTAGCTGTAACATTTTATCTTATGGGTACGGTAGTGTTATACTAGTAGAGTTTTTCATGAAATGTGTCTTGGTTAGGATTTTGTAATCACATGTGTTGTTAGTTTGACTGCTCAGACTGTAAACGAAACATTGTAGTTCTTTAATTGAAAAAGATTTCAATTTTTTCTAATTGCGTGCTTTTCTTGTACTGTAGCTTCATTTCTTAGTTGCTTTGTGCAGCCACACGTGTGCTGTCAGTACGAGACGAATTCTGACAAGGCTGGGCACAAACAAACTGTGGTCTTCATACAGTTTGAAAGGAAGGAAATCGAAGCGACCTTTTAAAGACCTTTCTATGTGCCGGATGGTGATTAGTAAGTATAAAGCTGCTTTCTATATATTTCAATGCCAGTAACACAAAATTTTACGAATGTGTTCTATCTATTCTAGTTTAGAAAAATTTTCAGTACTTTAACCCTTTATAACCCAGGAGGTTCCCTATTGCCGAGTAAAATCGTCTGGTGTTAGCCAGAGTAAAATACTAAAGGCACTCTTGGGCATTAAATGGTTAAGTAGAATGAACACAAAATTGTCTTATCGCTGGTAATACACTCTATAGCCATTTAGCTCGTGATAATCAGATGGTTTAATATTTTGTTAAATTAAAATTGTAGCACTTTGCTTTAAAACCAGATTGAGGGTGAAATAGCTCAAAGCTAGAATCTTTACAACAGGCGTTATATCCGGCTAAATACAATCAGACGTCTGATTTAAATAAAAAAGAAAGTAATATTCGACTGGAAAAGTTTTATAAACGGTGCCTCGATTTTTATAAACATGATTATGAGTAAGTACTTCTGTTTGCTGCAATGTATATTGCTAATACTTATTTAACTGAGGAACATGAATTTCTATTTATGAGGATGGAAATTATGTAGTCCAAACATGTCATCTAAACAGTTAATTTTCTGGAAATTAGTTGCAATTAAGATGGCTGCTAGGTCTGCACTAATTAATAAAAACTTTTGGTTCTCATTATATACATAGAAAAAACTGCGAATGAGGTTGAAATGGAAGAGCAAATTGCGGAGTTTTTGAAGCATGCGCCACAACAGCCGGGAGGCTTAAGATACAAGGTAATATGTCTTGTGGGCTTCATCTTGAATAGCAATATATATTTATATGTTAATTGTCGTGTACGTATTGCAAGTTAAAGTCGTTGCTCTGGTATCAAATTTTTGTTTTGACCACTGTCTTTTTTCCCTTCGTTGTTCCAGAACCGTGACATAGGATCCACAACAGCTGCCGAGTGATAAATTAAGCATATTGATTACCATAAAAAATTAATTTCCTTTTTTCAAGAAAAAAAATTATTTGATGTATATTAATATACAAATTGTCGATTCTTTCCTAGCTATACGTTCTGACTGAGCATTAGTGTATCCACTATTGTACCAAATACATAGCACATGCATAGATTTGTCACTGCCATTTGTGGACTTTGTGTGTATACGAATATGCATGGATTTTTTACTGTCATCTGTGTCACTCCGATTATAGCCATTGTTTGTACAATCATTTATGTCCTAGCTCCTGATTAGAGCTTTCATCGTCTACTGCTCAGATAATCACAATTGATATGGGTTTGAATTAACGGCATATGGTATATATATATATATATTTGGTAATGCATGGTAATTTTCTTGTTCAATTTTGTGCGCATCTTGCGGGATAATCTAATTAATGCATGGTTCTTAATTGTTTCAGAACTAATTATACAGGTTTTATAAGTTAGTTGTTGGAACGTTGTAATAACGTCAAATTACAACGTTATTTCTTAACGTTAATAAGCCGTGTTTGGGAGTCCACAAAAAAACGTTTTCCCAACGTTGCTCAGAACATTTTTGGAACGTTCGTCTAACGTTCTGAAAACGTTATGACAACGTAATTGTGCTAGCTGGGAAGTGTCGAAGTGCTTTTGACCAATTCCGGTTTGCTGCTTATGACAAGATCAATGAGTGTAGAAGAGACGCCAGTGACACTAGTAGGCCGCTCATTGACCACCGTATAATCAAGCTGTTGTAATATTCTTTGTAACCTTCTACCCGTAGTTGAATTAATCACACCTTCGTCCGTCACAACACGTCACAATTGAAATCGCCCAGGAGAACACCGTTTTTATATTTGACCAACACCTTTTCCAGCATAACGTGAAAATGATCAAAGAAGGCCGACTCTGAAGGAGGCCTAGAAATGTTCCCAATGATAAATGATGTAGAATTCATTAAGATACGTATCAAAATTCCTTCAATTTCTGATGTCTCTAGGGACTTTAGCCGCGTCGAGCAAATATGATTAGCAATGTAAACCAAACACCCGCCACCAACAGAGCCAGCTTTTCTATCCCTTCTTATAATCTTGTAGTTTTCAATTTCGACCTGCCGATTAGAAATTTTCCTGTCCAAAAACGACTCGGTAATTGCAAGAATATCAAAACGGCACACTTGAAGAAGTAACTTAACTTCATCAACTTTGTTCCTGAGGCTGCGAATGTTTATATGTGCGACCTTCAAGTTAGTAGATCCTTGGTTCACAGTTTTAGCAAAGTCTTGTAAATAATCTTGTCCTAGATTTGCTCCGTGCCATCCCGAGTTAAGTTCAATATAGTTTGGCAACCAACAAAGCGGGTTTTAGAAGCGAACTGAAACTCAAAGAGCCATAAAATAACCAAAAATACGGAGCCCAGAAAAACATGTCTGAACTCCATTATGCATCAGATCCACGTCTTGCATTTGTTTTACGTTAAACAATCAGAGCTTGCGTAGGATAAATGTTATTTTATAAAAATAACTCTATATCCATGATGCACTTTTCCAACTAGTCCTGGTTTTGGTCTTAAAATGTAATTCTCGTAATTATCACGGAATTTTCCTTCAAAGAAAGTCAATAGAACACGCAAACTGCGTGTGAAATCAAGTGAAATGCCAAATATTACTTATAATATACCCAATTCTTCTTCCAACATTACAACCATTATATATAAAAAACTCGTGCCTAGACTTACACTTTGGAACGACCTCTGTTACTCAGTACAGATCAGAGCACTGCACAGGAATTGCAGGGTCGCGCGTTCAATTCCTAGCAGGAAGGTATTGATGTTGCATTTTAGCAACTACAATCAATCTCAAAAGTCGTTGGGACACTTGAGCTTTTCTAAATATACTTGTTTAAGGTGGCTCCATATAGTTTCTTGAAAAATGGAAAATACAAGTTTGAGAGTCCAAAACACGTGATTAAACAATTCGGAAAAAGAATAAAACTAAATGTTATGCATAGTTAAACAGTCTGACAATCAAAAACTGTTACCAAATAAATAGCAACCGTTGTTGCTATGGCAACCATGACGTTTCAAAATGGCTGCCAGTTACCCTTCAAACTAATTTAAGGGGAGGGTTAACGTGAATCAAGTACAAATCACTTCCACATTTTCATTAGCCCATATAAGCTTGTCTTTATTTCAAAATTAGGCAAACTATATATCACCAGATAGCTCATGAACCTAAGATTCTGAAAATTATGATTTTTAGGCTTCACAAAGCGTTGTTATTAGTAACCAAGCTGTCAAACAGACCACATGCTGTGATTTACCAACATGCAGTTGAGAAAAGATATCTGGTTATATAATGCAAGTGCTTTAGTTATTGTTTTGCAATTTATTAGTATACATAATAATGGTGGGGATAAGCAGCGGGTTTTGCAATATTTAAAAAACTCGAGTCGCAGCACCCGTCTAAAATAATAGCATCAATTCTTGTTCAAATTTTTAAAATTTTTTAAAATTGATATGACAAAATCCTCTGCTTATCCCGAACAACCTATTAATATCTATTGGTCCTGAAAATTGCAAGTCAATTGGTTAAATCCATCTCAAGATATCTTTCCTCAAAGTCGCAAAAAGCACATTCTGAGAAAAATGGAATTAAAGTTTAAAGTATATTAAGAAAGTTCTGTAAAGGTCTTAAATTTTCAAAACGAGCATAAATGGTCAAAAATATTATTGTGTTTGTTTATTTTAAATAGTTAGAAGCATCCTGCATTATATGTGACTCCCTCAGCTTCCCGAAGTTCCTATCTTTTTTCTTCCTCAAATATTTCCACTTCGATACAAAAAGACTGATTGTCACGATGTAATTAGGTTTAATACTGTTTACAGCCTTTTGGCGAATGTTGCTGCTGATTGTAGTGTGATGTTGTCGTTTTAAATCGGAGAAGAAGGTCGAAGGGAATTGAAATACGAATTGGCGAGGGAGTTTGCGGCACGGGGGCTGTTATTAATGCAAATATAGTACTATTTCATGATTGTTCGTATACATAAATGCATGCCCTTGCACCACCCGGAAAACTAAGACCTATATTTCGCAATATGCCTACTTGCCACCGAAAAAAAATCGTATTATTATAGGAAGCATATCCACCGCCAAAATGGCACGAGCCGTAGCCTCATTTTATCATTAGGGGAAAAATATACCTAACGGAAACCAAATACATCCTAAGCGAGAGATTTTACACTTAAATTCCTCATTCTAAGTTTAAAAAAAAAATTTTCTTCCACACTTTTTACTCTAGGGTCGGTCGTGTTTACGTTTTGCAACAATGGCGGACGCTACCAGTTTCCTGCCGTCCACAGCCTCCCTCGTTAGCAACAAAGCCAGAGTGTCCCGTAGATTCTTTTACAGGACCAGGGATCGGGTCATTGGTCTTAATGATGTCCTCGTCAACTGCGAAATACGGCAATGTGGAAATTTAGCAACGCTAAATCAAAAGCGCTTTGATTCTCATCAAAAGCGTCCACCCGTTGAAAAACTTCTCTCGCTACTAAAATCGAAATACACAAACTAGTTTCCAGTACGTTTCCCACGCGGTTAAGAAATACTCGCAGAAAATTGCGCGAAATTCAATCTTTTTCGACCGTTTAACCGGAAAAAACCTATAGACATTATTAAGAGAGGTTCAAATACTCTAATTCTTCAAAAAAACAAGAAATCCCCATCTACGTCAAAGTTTGGGTTGACCCTCCCCTTAATTCGAAAAAACCTTTGGTGACCCCCAATTTTTTTTTCATTAAAACTTTTCTTTCAGTACGAGTAATCAATAGGCCAATTTAAAAAAAATTCTGTAGAACGAACAATTTTTTCCCCTGAAAAATCATGTTTGTTAATGTTTAAAAAATTTCGTTATACAGAATTTTTCTCAAATCGGCCTATTGATTACTCATACTTCAACAAAAGTTTTAATGAAAAAAAAAATTGGGGGTCACCAAAGTTTTTTTCGCATTAAATTAGTTTGAAGGGTAATTGGCCGCCATTTTGAAAAGTCATTGTTGCCATAGCAACAATGGTTGCTATTTATTTGGTAACAGTTTTTGATTGTCAGACTGTTTAACTATGCATAACATTTAGTTTTAGTCTTTTTCCGAATTGTTTATGCACGTGTTTTGGACTCTCAAACTTGTATTTTCCATTTTTCAAAAAACTGTGTGGAGCCACCTTAAAGTGCCCCTAACCCCCAAGATTTTAAGCCACTTCTGAAGCCACTTCTAAAGTTATGAGGAATGTCGTTGAAAGTTCGGCTATACCGGTTTTTGTTCTTAAGTTGTTGAGGTTTTTGTAATATGCAAATAGGCATGTGATGACGTAAGATAAGGAAAGCAGAATTGTCAACGATTTATTTTCGAATATATCCTCAAAATTATTCATCAAAATTTCTCCAAACTTTGTATCAACCTCGTGCCACCGCTGCGAAAAGATCCTGCCTGGTTGGGGCTGGTCATGTGTCTCCCAGAATATGGGAGATAACAAACCTTTTTAGTCAGGGTCGGGTGGTTATTTTGAAAACTTGTCGCAGTACCTTGGGTGCAAGGAAAGCTCATTGCGAAAATTAAACACTCCATGGAGAGCAATCTGGTATTAGTGAAGGGACAATTCTGAACTTCGACCGAAAGTCTTCCGTCGTTCAATCCGACGAGCAGAAAATTTAAAGAGATTCTATTCTTCGAATGGATTTCTACAGTCATCAGTGATCTGACATTAGCCGCCTGAAGATGGAACAGAGAGTTTTAAATTTTACAATAAGCAAGTTAAATTTCCTCAGTATCAAGAATATGCGAAATTCACAAATTATTTTGGTTATCAATCGTTTGAACCTCCATTCGAAAGAAAGTGTGGAAATTATCTCACTGCATCTCTTTCAACGGCCAATGCTCGCTGAGAATACATGCATATACATATTCAACACCTTGGGCTTGCAGCTGTCAACAAGGCTTAGACTCTTATTCTGTGCTTTAGAAATTCCAAGAGGTTAGTTCATTACATTTACTATTTCTTTAAATTGATTTCTAAATCGCATCAATGCAACAGTTTCGTGCCGTTTCGTGCAGCGGCAGGTGTATAAAGTAGGCACTTATACTTGAATGGTATTGCTGATTTTTAAAACGCTAACCTTTTAATAACATTCAAAATAAAAGGAGCCACAAGTTCATGTTATCAACTCGGTTTTTTGTTAGCTTCAGCTTCATTAAAGTTGTCTATCAGTATCGCGTTTTACTTACTCATGTTAACATTTTACAGCATTATCGCTCGCTGAACGTTATTACAAACAGAACTTACCACTCAACCAGCGCGAATGTTACCGTTCTATGTTTCCTAAATTATGGAAAATACTTCGTTATAAACGTTAAATTTCGAAAGATCCAAATTATTGCATGACCACCGTTCAAATAGTATATTTTAATAAATATGTTTATACTTCGCTTCAGCCAATTTGGTTCTTGAGACTATAAACAGCGCAGTTGCTCCTGTCTTCCTTCAGAGTTTACAGATACTGTCTACTCTTTGATTTTTAGTCAAACATTTCTTACAAACAACGCGCAACGAAATGGATGAAACTCATTGACAGTTGGCACAATATTAAAAACAACAAAGGCGAAGCGGCGGGACACAAATCACACAAAACGGCTAACGAAAAATTGACGGTGTTATGTGTATTCGGGCAGACGTCGTCGAATAAAATCCAAGGCGCTAATCAACTGAAGAGATTTACACTTATTTTTCTATTTCAAAAAGCCAATCGAGACTTTTGGAGGCCTTCAAGTTCAGGACGGCGAATTCTGTTTCTACACACGGTTTACAGTATCACATAACACTGAGGAAACCGACGCGAATAAACATCGATTTGGGCATGCAGTCTGGTTTTCTTGAGAATTATTAACGTACACCTTGTCGTGTCACAATAAAATAATCACATTATAAAAACATTGTCTTTGTGTGATTCAGTTTAGCCACGTTTCTAAATAACCCACCCCCAGTAAGTTATATATTTTGCCCTCGAAACACATGACCAGCCCCAACAAGGGTCCTTGCGCAGCGGTGGGCGGGGGCGGGGGAGCGGAGATAAGACCCTGGGTAAGAGGTTGACTTTGCATGTATTTACAAAGTACTAAACTGAAAAAGATAGTTCAAGTTATATAGTCGTCATGGTAACCGATTAGTTTCCAGACCTCTTAATTTGTTTTCTCTCAAGTGCTGATAATTTTGGAGTAGGTAATATTGGAGGAAGCTTCTACAAACTAAACTAATCTTATACTAAAGTCTGAAGTTGTAGCAAACTCTGCTATGGCAGAAAACAAAGATTACTGAGCCTGAATTTAGAGGCCTGGAAACAAACCGGTTGCCATGACAGCTAAATAACTCAAATTATGGTGGTCTGTATATATGTGCAAAGTTTTGGGAAATTTCGATGTATAAGTTTGAAGATATACATGATATAAACTCTTCCACAATTCTGCTTTCCTTATCGTACGTCACCACATGCCTTATTTGCATATTACAAAAACCCTGACAACTTAAAAACAAAAATCTATATCGCCGAACTTTCAACGCCATTTTTTCAACTTCATAATCTTAAGGTTGCTTTTAATCTAAACCATAAAATTTTCGGGGTTAGGGGCACTTGTTTATTTTGTGACTATGTACACAATTACTCCCTCCCCCTCTTACAATGTTGTCTGACGAAACAAGTTAACAATTTCGGTCAAATTCAGCGTAAACATGGTATACAATATTAAACCGGGGGTCGAAAGTAGAAAACCGAAAAACGACGCAAATGTCCCAAGACTTTTGAAATTGATTGTATAGTCCCGGTTTGGTCGGAAAACGTAATTCATACCCATTGCGGAATATTCCTTCACCGAAAATCCCTACAACATGCAGTTTAATCGAGTGAAATGCCAAATATTACTTGTAATATATTACAAGTAATATTTGGCATTATTAGGTTGATACGATTATTTCTTCAAGATAATTCCTTCTAAATTTTATTAATGCTGACATTAGCAATCAAAGGTCGTGAAAAGCTAGTTCTTTCACATAATAATGCCGTTTATACGAGAGCTGAAATATAAAAAGTATAAAAAGTACAATGACTTAAGTTCGCGCCCTACACGAACCGCGATTTGTTCAAAAACGCCGGGCAAATGGATCAGATCGCGTCTTTAAGTAAGGCGTGTCTTTTGTAAGTGCAGCTTATCGACTGTCGCATAAATGACCCTAATTCAACGTCTTAGGTTTAGGCTTAGGCTTCGGACTGTCCAACCCGCTCACGTGTTTGCATCAGGTTATATAAACACGGGCGGCCATGTTCTATTACTTAAATGTAAGTGCAAAACTTCGGACTTTCTTGGGTTTTTTTTTATGATTTTAAAATAGGAAACATTTTAACAAATAACAACACATGACTTTAAAGTGCAATAG
This sequence comes from Paragorgia papillata, assembly GCA_035771165.1. Classification (NCBI taxonomy): domain Eukaryota; kingdom Metazoa; phylum Cnidaria; class Anthozoa; order Scleralcyonacea; family Coralliidae; genus Paragorgia; species Paragorgia papillata. The sequence continues at coordinate 6,222,247 of JAWNZC010000011.1, read as the reverse complement.
AGCAAAAACAAACATGCCTACCCGAATAAAAACATGAAGATTACGAGGAATGATAATCCATAAAATTCTCTATAGAACATTATTCCTAAAAGAAAAGAATGACAAAATAAACATTAAACTTACAAAGAGAAAAAACTGCATGTTTGTGCGAGGAAAGCCTAACTCATCCACTAACATTAATGTCATATCTCGTCAGAAACAATTTTTGGTTTTCCAAGCGTTGTAACAGGGATGTTTTCAAAATTTAAGATTCGAAATCAGTTGAAAAATTTGCGCCAAAGTTTAGTTTCTGTGCCGTTTTTCCTGTAATTACCACGTTAGGGCAAGTTTCAAATGTATTTCTCAAATTAATAATTAATGAATTATCGTAGCCAATCCATGAACGTATACCACATCACATGCATGAGTTTTGAAACCCATTAAAAACCTGTAGGAAACTTCCCAGTGAATCTTCCTGGATTTCTCAATCTGCATATTGAAATCAATGAAGAAAACACCGATGCAAATACTCGTTTGAGAAGCAAGATCAAACACTCGTTTATCGTGTTTTCTCGTGTTTGGAACCCCTGATGAAACACTCAAACTCGTATTTGATCTATTACTTGCAAAGTCGCTATATTAAAATAAATGAGCATAGTTTTTAACTACAAAAATTGACAGGATAGACAATTATAACATACAGGTTTGCAAAGAAAATTAGCTATACTATGTTAAGCATGCGCAGTGATCAAAGCAGCATACAGCTTTCTGGTTTATCACTGCCTATGTTTATTATAAAATTGAACGTGCGTGTAAATTCCTTACGAGAAACCTATATTAAAATTGCTTTATTTAAATTGTTTGGGGAATAGGGAAAGACTGAGAAATTTATTTTTGAATATAGATACTTGAATATGGAGAGTTGGATTTTCATTTCGTAATCAGCCGTTTCCTAATTGGGAAATATTTGGATTTGGGAAACATTTCTAAACATTAATTTAGATTTTTTAATTATTTCGAGAGTTAGGACTGATAAAATTCTGTTCCCAGCAAATTTAGTATTGTAAGCATGTTGGGCATATGCAATTTCTATATTTTTTAAGTAAGGCAGAAATGTAGCGAACTTTAAGTAGAGCAGCTTAAAAAATGTGTGTCACTCCTTTTTCTTTTGCAAAAACATATTTCGCCTTCTCAGACTCATTAATAATTAATGAGACAAAAACAAAGGAAATCAGTACGGAGGTTTGGATATCCAAGGAAGAAATTACATAAATTAAGCCAAATTTCACCTTGATTTCCTCCTTAAACACTGATTCATTTGAGCCGACTTTTTAAACTCGGAGTAATTGGATATTGGATGAAACACTCTTTCGAGTGTTTGATATACTACGTATAATTTAGTTTGCTCTGATACGTTGCTATTGCATACTATAAGAAAAATATTTAAAAGGAGATAAGACGGCGGCCAACAACGGGCAAGCGAAAACATAACGCATACGTTTAAAATAATTCAAGGACACACAAAATAGAAAACTAAATTACTGTAACGTACAGTGACAGGGTATATTAAAAACAGGGAAACTCGAACAGCATTGCTACTGAATGTTCGTGATTTTTAATAATACTGAAAGCGGCCGCTCTATATGTTTACCGTAAGCTTAACCTTTTCAGCCTTTTTTTCGTTGTTTTTTTCGCTCTTGCTTTTTCTTCCTTTCGAGTTTCGGTGTGTCTACTAAGGATGTTGTTCTGCTTTATACGTAAACGTTGATTTGTTTCTGTCTTTTTGAACGGAATATACGTATCCCCAAACAAGCCTTTTCTGAAGTATTTTTGTCAAGAACAAATTATGTTGTTGTCAAAGTTTGTCAAGAATAGATTTTATTGTTCCCAGGGACTCACAATCCTTACGTACCATCACAGAATAAAGATTAACGAGAAGGGACACTCGCGTCGGAACCTTTGACGTTTTTGTCCCCGCTACCGAAAACCATGCACTTCCGGAAAATCTCGCAGCCAGTAAACCTCAGCCAGGTCAACAAGGGGTGCAGTGGCGAAATACGGAGTCGGATCACTAAAATCGCGATATTTCAAAAACTAGGTGCTCGATTTTTACGCTACAACCAGTAGTAATAGAGGAAAAGTAGATGACAATATTTTTGCTGTTCAGAAGGTATGAAAAACATTTGAAAGTGGAAATTTACGGAGTTAAAACGAACTCAACCCGTCAACCGCCACTGTCGGCACTGTGTGAAGCTATTTTAAAGCATTACCGTCTACTTTAAATTAAACTTGCACTTGCAAGCAAAAATAAGAGCAGACAATCTTTAAAAACAGTTTAAACGTGAAGTATATAGATTAAACTGCACATATTTCCTGTAAATAAGGCCATGCAGTTGTATCAAAATGTTGTTTTATTTCATAGGGATGCAACAACATTCATAGGGATGCAACAACATATTCTTACAAATTTCATAAAACTAACATGTAGGAATTAAAATTATGATTGAGGTAACAGTTTATGTTTAAATTACTGCTTGGTGTCACCACCTGTGGGTTTGCTGTCTTGTTGTTTGACACCAGGGTTGTTTTATTGTATAATGTATGTTTTAATCAATTTTGCAGTTAAAAAATTGAATTACAATGAATACAGTCAACTCTCCCAAAGCGGACACCCTTCAAATGCAGACACCTCTCTAAGGTGGACAGCTAATCTTGGCCATTTATAGATTATTTATATTATCAACTCGGGCTACCGCAGGTAGACGAGTCTAGGTTTTGGTCGTGTTATTGGTATTATTATTATTATTGTTTTTTGGGGGTCGCGATATTGCCCCAGCAGGCTTTGCGAAACCGAGATTTCACTTCCATGGCGAGTTGTCTTTGACGAAGCTTTTCTTGCCATTTTATCGATGTTTTTGAATATTTCCACGACATTTCTTGGCACACTACCCAGCAGTCGTCTCAAACAAAGATGTCAGAGTAGTCGGACTGTCAGCGAATCAAGGTGTATTAAAAATAATTGGAAACTTTAAACTGAAGGAGTGAAGGACGTCAGAGAACAGTCATGTTTAATAATTGCGAAACCGAGGTTTGGCCGAGTTGTCTCCGGATGATCAGTGGTTGTCTCTTTCGAACGAAGCTTTTATTGCCATTTTATCGATGTTTTTGAATATTTGCAAGCCATTTTACTGTTTCTCAGTTGTTCACTTGATCAGTAATGCGGCTGACAATTCATCATAAACATGCTTACAAAGCCTTTACAATATTTACAACTGCACACGCCGGCGATCGCGGTAGACCTAGTACGTAAAAGATGACGAGATATTTCAAAACAGGTTGGTCCTGGCCTTGCTATAATAATAAGCACCGAATAGAGCGAATACCGGTTTAAGATATCAATACGTTGAACATGTTCAGTGCATGTCTAGATATCGCGCGTCGTGTTGCATTTGGAAACGTGTGTTTTAAAACACGTTTAAATATTTTCTGTTTGTCCGAATTTAAATAAATTCTGTATCAAAATGATCGCTTGAATTTGCCGAATCCGACACTATAGGTTTTGTCTACTAAATATATTAGATCCGTTGTTTAATTTTCAGAAAAATGACCTTGTTTACATTTATACTACATATTTGTAAACCTTCGGCGCTTCCTGCACCGCAGCAGTTCATATAAGACCATAGATTCTATTTGTGAAAATCTATGCAATTATGCATTGTCATTGTCAAGTAGTCTTGCTAGAGTAGGCACAGGCTACGCGAAGCTTTCAGAAATCAGTAGCCCGAGTGAACGCCTGATCAGGCGTCTTGTTAACTATAATAAAACTCTTTCTAAGGTGGACACCTCTCTAATTTGGTCCCTATAGGGTGTCCACTTTAGAGAGAGTTTACTGTATACAAAATTTCTAATAAAACATTTTCAACAGCAATCAGTTTTGCATATTGGATTCATTTGATATTGTGCAAGTTTATATACACCACTAAACCAACCTGTAGGCCTGATTAGCAAAATTCAATCTGAGGTTATGAAGTAACCAAGATCAATACAATTTGGCTTCTTAGCATATTGGACAAGAACATATTGTTTTAGCAAAACACTCAGTTGATGAATTAGTAATAAACTGTGATTTTCGTGTTTTTTTTGTACAAGCCATTTATGTATATTACTAGATCCATTCAAACAACCAGCCCTGGAAAACCCTTAAAGGGTATTGGCAATAAAAATTAAGTTTGTTTAATTTGAAAGAACTTGTAAAATTGTAATAGAAGATCTTTTACAACTTTTTCGTATCTTTCTTCGTTTTCAAGATATTTCAACTTGTTTAATATGTAAATGAGATGGGCTCTGACGTCATGAGCAGGGTACAGTTTTTTAACACAAAGCAACATCAGTTATGAAATGTTCAGTGTCACAAGGCGTTTTATGTGCACAGTTTCAAATGATTTCGTTGAACTGATTTTTCTACGTGTGAAAATACTGTACCCTGCTCATGACGTCAGAGACCATTTATTTACACATTAAACAAATTGAAATATCTTGAAAACGAAGAAAGATACGAAAAAATTGTAAAGGATCTTCTATTACAATTTTATGAGCTCTTTCAAACTAGACAAACTTAATTTTTGTTGCCAATGTCCTTTAAAATTAAACCTTAGACAACAGAATTTATCTGAATGAGTTTGCTTGGACATAATTATAATATGCAAAATTCAAAGTTAGTACTTGCTGTTGCACTGATGCAGTTCAAGAAGAAATTCAACCTCTCAGGATATTAAACTTTATTGTGCAATCACAAGCAGTCAATCCCAAATATTTATTTTCATATAGCAAAAAAATTTACACCAACTTACACTGTAGTACAACTTAATCAAAGTACAGTGTCAAACTATACAAATAATTTACAAGTGATCATCCAATAAACAAAATAATCCATTGAAATTCTTACATGTACATATACATACATACAGGTCGACCGCAGTCGGAGACAGCCAGAAGGCCCCTCTTTCGTTAAGCTGCTACCCTAAGGCAGGGGTGGGCGCCACTCCTCTCCCAGATGGTGTTGATTTTGCGGAGGGAGGAAAACCGGAGAACCCGGTGAAAGACCCTCGGAGCACAGGAGAGACCAACTAAACTCTACTCACATGGTCCAAGCTCGAGAACGGGGCTGTTCCCAAACGGTTACCCATCCAAGTACTAACCCCGTCCAACCGGGCTTAACTATTGGTGAGAGGCAGCGCGCTAACAGCACACGCCACCCGTGCTGAAATTCTTACTATACAGTATACACCTTGTTTTGATCTAAGATATACGATCATGCTTGTACTATGAAGCAGCTTAGCAACCCCAATCTTGGACTGAATCACATATATTTCAGTGCACTGTTTTTAACTAGGTTAAGAACACCAAATTCAAGAAGACGTACTGTATGCATGATTCAACTGTAATAAAAAAAATAAAACAAACATAAAAATCGCAGCCACGCTTCTCAATATAAATATTAAAGTTATTTTTGCAGAACTATCAACCTTAGTTTTGAAAAGAGGTGAGATTGGGGGCACTTGGTGGTTTGATCTATGGAATACCGGTCAGCAAATTTCAGTGTCTAATTGCTTCCAAATTCACCTAACAGAATCGCTTCGTTGTTCAGAGCTACTCGCCCAATTCAATAAATAACAACAAATACGTGGGCTCAATTTTTTCAAAGAGTTTCTACTCTTTTTTTTTTCAAGTCGTAAAGGCAAGTTGAAAGTCGACAAGAATGCTAATAGTGGCTCACTGGCTCTATACTGTGGCGGTTTTAATTCCGTAAATTTTCACTTTCAAATGTTTTTCTTGTCTTCGAAACAGAAAAAATATTGTCACTTACCTTATATCAATCACAACTGGTTGTATAGCGAAGATCGAGGTACTAGTTTTTGAGATATAGCGATTTTAGTGAACCAACTCCATATTTCGCCATTACACTCCTTGTTGACCTGGCTGAGGTTTACTGGCTGCGAGCTTCACAGACCTAGCGCATGCGCAGTGAAAAACGGCGACCCTTCGTACCCCTGGTACCATGCATAGAAATAAATAAATAAATATTCACATCACAGAAATTTGTTCAGATATCACGCTTGTCCACGCGTGTAAAATGACTCCACGCGTGTCGAGTTTAGGACCTTCACACCGGGCTCGGGGAATATACATGAAAAATTTCTCAATTTTGATTGGCTACAAGGAAGACAGTTTTAAGAAAATACAGTGTATAAACTAGATCCCAAGGATAGTGCAAAGTTTCTATATATCATCAAAGATAATAACAATTTTTGCCACGTGTACGGACAGAGCTGCCAGCCCCACAACCTGCCAGCGCATTTTCTAAAGCAAAGTCCAATAATAAAATAATACAAGCCAAAACTCAGACAAACAACCCAAAATAGAATCTTGAGGGATTCTTAAAGAGTCATTTTCTCTTGTTAAGAACGCAAAAAAATTTATAAGCTCCAACAAACATGAATACTGGCGTCTTTTGTTCTGCCCTTCGCTATTGTTTTCCGGTCTGTTTAATAACATCAAGATCTTTTTTAACTCCTCGAAATTTTTGCGTAAAAAGCTTGGCTCATCACAAGAATTCCGATACTAATACGTATCGTGTGACGTCCAGTCGATCCATATCAAAATGGACTAAAATCTGCCAAGTGGACGTAAAGGTACATAAGTTTTTGTTGCCTTTACAAATTACGATCGTCTGATGATAACGTTGCTACCTTCAAGTTATAGCCTTGCGAATCGTCTGCCCAATCACGCGCTAAGTTCACGAAGGTACAGATACATGTAGAACTTAAACATTCAATCATTCATGTTTAATATATGGCCAGGGTTCTTCGTACAGTTGTTTATTGAACGCCAAATCAAAATGCGAAGACAGTCTACAATCTCCAGTATACAGAATTTGTTATTGAGCTGACGTGCAAAACTGCCCGAGCGCCACTCGAGTAAAATATAACAGACACGAACCAATAGCCTGCGTAGCAGGCGTTACTGGATGAGGGGACTGGGGAGAGGGCTTCGAAGTAACGTCTGCAGTGGAGCTCTTTGGTTTTGTCAAACATCCCCAAATGAAATATGATCTCGAGCGGCCAATGTCTGAAGCTATTAAATTAACTGTTTGTATTAATTGTAATATTTCAAAATTCATGGCATTTAATTCAGTAAAATGTCGCGTAAATTATTATTTCAATAATTCTCTTTGTATAAAAAACAATTATAGTGCAAGGGAGTTAAAAGACTGAGAGTTGGTCGCAAATCTGTGGAAGGGATAAATTAATATTAACGGAATATGTCTGCAGTATCCGACGGTGTCTGATGACAAATATTTCTAAAACTGTGGACTGGAAATGTATGAAATTTGGTGTGAATGGTAGAGTAATCCTGTTTCTATCAATGGCAACGAATATTCATGAAAAAAAACCAGTAATGACAGCGAGTGTTTACCGAAATAAAACAGTTGGGAAAGTTATATAAATATAGTAGTGATTATTCAACGTAAATGTCTGCGGCGTCCCACGGTGTCTGCTCACAAACATTTCTCAAACTGTGACAGAGACATGTGAAAGGAAAGCGTCTCGCGGTGTTCGCTTTCAAAATCATATTCAAGAACTTCCTATTATTAAGATATATTCCAAACTCTTGTATGGAGGTTTTAAATATAAAACTTAGTTGAATGGTATGGGAGTCGAGGAGGCTGACACTCAGCATTTTCATTTGATCAAATCGCAAAAGCACTGCAAGATGCTGTTTAGATATTTCCTTTGATAATCGTTTCAGCTTTGTTTGAAAATTAGAATTGAATATTCATTTTACTTACTAAACCTTCTTGATTGACAGATTATGGGCGCTAAGCGAATCACATTCGGCGTAAACAAAATTCAAAACCAAAAAGCTCCACTGCCGGCGTTACTTCTAAGCCCTCTCCGCAGTCCCCGCATCCAGTAATGCCTGCTACGCAGGCTACGAACCAACAACACCACAAACCGACTTCACAACATCGTCAATATGCCAGACCATATTAAAGTTGAATATAAAGCTTTTAATATGTATTCGCACCTTCCGCTAGGCAGACAATAAATCCTTTCGTCCAGACCACATTTAATTAGCCATGCAGCTAAGCCTAGAAAGTCGTTGTTTCGAGAAGAAAATTTATTGATTGTTGTATTCGCCAGTCGCTAGCCTTTCAACCACGACAAGTACTGTATGTATGTATGTATGTCGTTAAACCTGGTAAGTTCACCCCCGGAAAGTTTACGCTATTTATCTGTGTATGTATGTATGTGTGTGTGTATCGTGTGAATTTTCGCCACTCATCAAAATACTGAAAAGTTTCTGTGAAACTTTGCACTAAAAAGGAAATACAGTGTAAATTTTTTAAGTCAATGAACCAACCAAGAACAATAAAAATTGAAAAATGCCAATACAACAGATTTTGACGGATGGTATTTTCCAGTCTCGTACCCAGGCTCTTCCTGCATGGAATAAACAAAGATGGCGGCCAACATTTGGAACAAAGGAAAACATTTCGTTCAAATTTGAAGCTAATTATTCTTTAATATTGTCAAGATTCTTAGTGCTAGCATTTCTTTCTTAAGTAAACTTTTTCGAGTAATGGCAGAAGAAGCAAAGCATTTTTAAACAACCAAATATAGAAGGAGTGGACATTGCCAAAAGAAAACAGTACAGTTTTTCATGTATATTACTAATAAGTAATATCATGGTTTTTCGTGCAATTTGGAAAACTATACACTCGTGAGTTTTTCAAAGACCTAAAATAGCACTCGTACTGCGGACTCGGCAATTTTGATAGTCTTTGAAAACCTCACTCGTGCATGTCCTTCCCAAATTGCACTCAAAACCATGCTTTTACCTATACAAATTCCAAATCCAACAAAAATGCAACGAGTTCTCATTAAATTAATCTAAATACAGAAAACAGAAATGTACATACCAGAAAGAATGGCGCTTATTGTGAAAAACACAAAGTTCGTTGGAACTACAACAGTAGCATCGTAATGTTTCATTGCAATGTTAAGGAATCTTAAGAAAAATGAAGAAAAGATAAAGCAAGTAAGATTATTGAAAACGCCTATATATGGAGAGAAAAGTAAGTCTTGTTTGAAAGAACACTCAAAATGACAATGTAACGTTTTTTTGCAGGTTTTCGTTTCCTTGCTTCGTTTTTGAGATATTTTAGATTGTTTAATATGCAAATTAAACATGTGAACGTCACATATTTTAAAAGTAATGTACAGAATTCGTGTCCGTTCTGTATAACCCGATACATAACGGCCTGCACTCATTCTGAAAATAGTACACACACGATATATATATATATATATATATATATATATATATATATATATATATATACAATAGATTAGGGCTCATTTGCAACAATTTGAAAGTTGATTTTAGTTTGTTTGTCCGCATTGTGGGCGTTTGTAGCAGCTCGACGGTACGCTATTATACGGACGGACCTATAATAGTACGTCCGTATAATAGCGTACCGTCGAGCTGCTACAAACGCCCACAATGCGGACAAACAAACTAAAATCAACTTTCAAATGATTGCAAATGAGCCCTAATCTATTGTCTGGAATGCAAGAATTATGGGTAAAAGTGGACAAACCTAAATAGTGACGTCATCACGACGGGGCGCTATTCGAAATTAATTTACCAAATTATTTTGAAGGAAGCAGGCATGTTGGGTGTGTTTCTCTCACAAAACCAAACATTTAGAATTTTCAAGTGATTATAATATTATGTAACTTAGAAGAGATATTTAACTTTCTCTGCATGTGTGAACGCAACTGCGCTTTGTAACGTTCTATCGCCGTTTTCAACTAGCTCGCTCCGGACTCGTGTAGATAGGGTCCCAATGCTTATACGATAAACAGTGGACTGGATTTAGCAGTTAGCACTACGGTTTATAAACGTTGTAATCGATCCTGACCTTGTTAGAGCCAAAATACCTTGACAGCTTCTGCCGCGTATAAACTTAAACTCCATTTCAAATGTCGAATTTCTGAACGAGTACGCTCTGCTCGCCGGGAGAACAATGAACAAACACAAACCTGACTTGTGCTACGGCCGTAACAACCATTAAAATAAACATGATGTATGGTAAACCATGATTCATTTGGTCCATCCCAGCAATGGTTAGATTTATCATAGAGGAAACACCCTTGGCACATATAACAGTTATAGAGCCTAAAACATGAAAACAAATGCACGACAAGTCTACACACATGCAAAAAAGGTTCATATGGTAATAATGGCTCGGAACACAACGCAGAATATTTTAGACAATTTTTTGAGATTTGCCTCTCTGTAAAACCAGACCTCATCCAAATGACAGCTTCCGAGGTTATCCATCTTATGTCACTTAACCAAACAAAAACCTTAAAGTGTCTATGAATTGAAAAATTCGTTGGCATTTTTGTTGTTTTATATTGTAGAGAGGAGCATGGCAGGAGCACTCACTGAAAATTTCAATTCAATCTGATGCGTAGATTTCGCGCTATCAACTCTGAACGTGTGCCATGGCTACCTCGTTTTCCTATAGTGGTTCAGTACAAGGTCAACTCAAGGCAAATTATTTTCCCGGTTTTTTGTATGCGCCAACGCATGGAGAACACGAATATGATGATAAAAATTTGAAGCAAACTGTACTTTTTGTTGATGTCTGATTTTTTTTAACGAAGTATTCTATCCGTTTTGTATAAAGAGTCTGGCACTAGCAAGTTTGTGACGTAAACAATTGAACCTGGTCGATTGAAATCATAAGAAAAGCTGATTTATGATGAATATAACTTGTGCAAGTTTCCAACCGCACATGTATTAAATTATTTGACGCTTTTCGAGTGTGTTTACTTTGATGGATCGTAAAACCGTTCCTCGCTTACGTCACACACTTGCTAGTGCCAGACTCTTCACACAACACGGCTTTTTATAAAAGTACTTCAAAACTTGTCGATTCAACATCCCAAAATCAACGAAAAAAATTTCATTTGAATTTTTTTTCATCATATTCGAATTCTACGTGCTTTAATACATATTAGAAGCGAAAAATGTAATTTGCCTTGAGTTGACCTTTAAGCAAACATAAATTTATGCTGGATTAAAGGTCAACTCAATGCAAATTACTTTTTTTTTTTGATGGATCGTAAAACCGTTCCTCGCTTACGTCACACACTTGCTAGTGCCAGACTCTTCACACAACACGGCTTTTTATAAAAGTACTTCAAAACTTGTCGATTCAACATCCCAAAATCAACGAAAAAAATTTCATTTGAATTTTTTTTCATCATATTCGAATTCTACGTGCTTTAATACATATTAGAAGCGAAAAATGTAATTTGCCTTGAGTTGACCTTTAAGCAAACATAAATTTATGCTGGATTAAAGGTCAACTCAATGCAAATTACATTTTTCGCTTCATATATGTATTAAAGCACTTAGAATCACAAATCGGGTTTGGCGCTCATTTTATACGTTAATTCGACCCAATGGTCGAATTAACGTAAAAAATGGGCGGCAAACCCGATTACTGAGTAGGGGTAGGATATTTGTTTGGGTTAGATGACTCGTATCCCACTTTGCGGTTAACGGCCACGAAAGGAATTCAAGCAAAGTTCTCCTTCTAATCGGCTGGGTATGATTGCGGACACAGACAATGAACGATTTGGCATCTCTCACCTAGCAGAGCCACCAACAGAAGGTAGATAAAAACATTCTCTAATCGATAGCGATTCTGGAAATACAGCAACCCACAAAATAACAAGATTTCAAGAAGCTAAAAATAGAGGGGATAAATTTATACATCTAATTATCAAAATAAGAGTGTTTACAGCTTATCATGTGTTGTTGGAATTTCTAGTAAATATTAAAGTGAATAATTGAGTAAACTCCATCGGTGGGGATGTTCTTGGGATTTTTTACGAAGAAACATTTCGAAGGCATGTACCAAACCAGAATCAGTTGCGAAGACACAACACCAAGGCCTTCTGTCAAAAATCGAATATATTAATGTAATTTAATCAAGTGACCTGCCAACGCTCTGGGCGATGGTCAACAGGATCGCAGGCTCTTGGTACAAGATTGGTTTAATACCAGTCGGAATGGCTAATAATATAACATGCTAAGTCGATAATTCAATATTGGGCAAGACCTTGAACACGCTACATGTCTACTCGGAGGAGGTACGAATGTTGGCCCAGAATGCATGCGTTTAGTTTTTCTTCCCTTGTCGGTCTTGTGCTCGGAGCGTGACAGTTGGTGATCAAATTATAGACATTTTCGTTCCTGCTGTTAATAGATAATAATTCTAAATATAACTAGAAATACATGAACGCAATAACCCCTCGCCCGCTTTTGCATGATTTTTTGTAAATACCCCCTGATATTCCTTCTGATTAGAAACACTTGCGCTCTTTTCTATTGCATGGGGGCCAGGAAATAGGCACTCCTGTTGATCAATATATAGTTTTAATTCCAGTAGAATATTTGAAATAAAAAAAACACCCCCCACCCACCCACCCTGATTAAAATAAGCACACCTGATATACAGCCAATATATAAAAACAAACATATATATATATATATATATATATATATATATATATATATATATATATATATATATATATATATATATATATATATATATATATATATATATATATATATGCAACGCTCACTACCCTTGTGGAAGTTTGAGCACTCTGGGCCCATGCGCACTTCACGCTATCTGAATGTATTTCACCGATGCTGTCCCACATGCGGTTGTCACCGACGATCGCATGTGTATAAGTAACTGATGAAATTCATTCAGATTGTTCCAAGCTACACTGATGAGCTGTTGTACAGCGAAACACCGTGTCTGTAGATTGAACTATATATATATATATATATATAATATATATATATATATATATATATATATATATATTAAGTAAGTTTAGTCATCTTATCCATAAATTATAGAATTATCTTCAGGATTATCATTTGTTTATATATATATATATATATATATATATATATATATATAAACAAATGATAATCCTGAAGATAATTCTATAATTTATGGATAAGATGACTAAACTTACTTAATATATCAAAGCAAAACTTAGATTTCATTATTAAATTCTGGTTGTACAAAATATGTTTTAGGAGGTTTCAAAAGGGATTATTTTTAACAAGCTTTACCAGTAAATGGCTTCCCTATATGTTTTGCAAAGGCAGAATTAAAAGTCAACAGCTCAAAAATTACATTTACAATAGAGTCCGAGATAAAACAATTCTGTAGAATCGGATTCTAGAAAGAAGTATTAAACAGACAACGTTTCTGTCGAAAATTTGGAAATACAGCCAAAAAAATCGCCAAAGCCCATGAGTATTTAATAATAAAAGGTGCATGCAATGCCAATGAATAACATCACGTCTACATAAGCTTATAAAGGTAGTGTTTTAAGTTAGCTTTAGTTAAGCTGATTTATGGTTTATAACTTTAAAATGATTTGACCATGGAGTGACTACAAACACTGCAGATCGAGTTTTTGTTTAGCATACGGCGTTCGGTTTCCTCAATAATTCGATAATTACGTCACGCTTCATGAAAACGAGGCTCCAGGGCCAAGTTTCACAATATTGATTATCATGGTAATCCCTCCATATTTGTTTATGGAAGAAGAATAACGTCCAAACTACATATGGTAGAAACATATCGTGTACGTATGTTGTTAGGCATTTCATAAGCTTTCATTTGATGTATAGTTTAAGTTTTTGTGTTGTGTGTAAGTTTTTAAAATGTCCAAAATGTTCGCACCATTGCTCGTCAAGTAATAATAATGGACTTCTCACAACTGTTGTAGAATTTCGGATAATGTTTTTAAAATACATAACGCACAACTTTCAAACATATATCAAACAGAAGATACTGTAAAATGCCATTTGCGGTTGAACTTTCAAGTTTCTAGTTCAAGAGAAAGTATTTTAAAAATGGGGAAACGTACTATTACCTTGGTCTGAGTTGTAAACAAAACAAAACAAACTTAAAGGTCAACTAAACCTTTTGAAGTTATATTTTCTTCTGAAAGGGTTATCATCTAACTTAGCAAAAATAAAGAAAAATATGAATTTCGAGGTAAAGCAAATAATTTATCAGCGAAGCCTTCTTAGGTCCTTTTGAAACATGACCGCGTTTCTTGGAGAATGGGTACTCCATTGTCTTTGACGTCATACCGGTAAAACCCACATTTATTACCGGTATGACATCACAAGGTACTGGTACCAGTCTTTATTTCAACGCGGTCGTTGTTCACATGAGTTCAGCAAAAAGAGAAAAAACTCAAACTTAGACAGTTCATAAAAGTGGAACCGAGTGACTGGCTTCAATTATTTCTTCGGTTTTAGATTGAAATTTTCCGACTTTAACGGAAAATAGAATAACCTGGAAACGTATAGTTGCCCTTTAACAAATTCATCCATCAGACCAAGATAATAGTAAGTTTCCCCATTTTTAAAATACTTCCCCTAAAGCTAGAAACTTGAACGTTCTACCGCAAATACCATTTTACAGTATCTTCTGTTTGATATTTGTTTGAAAGTTGTGCGTTAAATATTTTAAAAACGGTATCTGAAATTCTACAACAGTTGTGAGAAGTCCATATCATTATTACTTGACGAGCAATGGTGCGAACATTTTGGACATTTTAAAAAGTTACACACAACACATAAACTTAAACTACATATCAAATGAAAGTTTATGAAACGCCAAACAACATACGTACACGATGTATTCCTACCATATGTAGTTTGGACGTTATTAGCCATCTTCTTCCATAAACAAATATGGCGGGTTACTATGATAATCAAAATTGTGAAACTTGGCCCTGGAGCCTCGTTTTCATGAAGCGTGACGTAATTATCGAAAAGGTCTATTGAAAAACTGCGCTCCAAAAGGTATGATTCTTATATGATATTAACTAGAAGTTACTACCGCAAGTGAAGTGCTGCCTCAAATGGGACGAAAAGCTTTAGCATATTCTGCAGGCAACTCTGTGCAGTTTGTGGCCAATGTAACACCCCCCGACCCCACCCCCCATTGTCCACTACAAATGAGTTTTCCCACTCCACCCGAGTTTGCCCACTGCACTTGAGTTTGCCACTCCACCCAAGTTTGCCAACTTGACCCAAGTTGCCCACGCCACCCGACTTTGCCCAATCGAACAGAGTTTGCCCAATCTACAAGAGTCCCCCCCCCCTACCCACATGAGTATGTCCACTCCACCCAAGTTTTCCCACTCCACCCAAGTTTTCCCACTCCACCCAAGTTTTCCCACTCCACTCGAGTTTGCCCACTCCACCTGAGTTTGCCCACTCCACCAGAGTTTGCCCACTCCACCCGAGTTTGTCCAATCCACAAGAGTTTGCCCAATCCAACAGAGTTTGCCCAATCTACCAGAGTTTCCCCTTCCCTGGCCCAGTATGCCCACTCCACCCGAGTTTGCCCACTCCACCCGAGTTTGCCCACTCTACCCAAGTTTTTTTCACCTCTTCCCAATATAAAGATCTAACAAGGTTGCCTGCGAAGGAGGCTGGAAAGTCCAAAGTTTTTTTATTCTGAGACGACATGTCAGAACAATCAGTACACTTTTTAGACACAACCATTTACCTTAATGACAGTCTACAACTAGAATCTGAATTATACATCAAACCAACAGACAAAACATTACTCTTACACAACACCTCATTTCATCCAACTTCATGTAAACGAGGAGTGATCTACAGTCAAACACTACGATACAGACGACTAATTACCAACGACACAAAACTCCACAATCAATTGGAAAAACTAAACATCATTCTGACCAGCAGGGGATACAAGAATGACATTATCAACGAAGCAATAACCCACGCTACACAATACACACAACAAGAACTTCTCGACTATGAAAAAAACAACGACAAAACCTCACCACTGACATTCGTCGTCCCGTACAACAATAACACAACTCACATTGGACAGATTCTTAAACGACACTGGCATCTTATTGAAAACGACTCAACGTTGAAAATCTTATGGCCTGATATGCCAATAACGGCATATCAACGTAACCAAAATATAAAGGACATCCTAGTCCGCAGTAAATTTGACACAACAACAAACAGTGACTAACAACACTACAACAAACGACAAACAATATACACACGAGAAGACATCTTCCTGGTCAATATCACCGAAGCCAAGCCGCCACCGCAAGCATAATCGACAACCTCAAACATCGAATTTACAGTCCTCCTTGCCTGTTTAACCAGTGAAACCAGAAGTACCACTGATGCAGCATTATATCTACTACAGAGGCCAAAGAGTGGAAGACAACGCCTATGCAGAAACCAAGTATTAATCGAAACCACGCAAGATAACCACCGAATCAGACAATATTATATTATCGAAACAATTCAGTTAACATTTTTCATTTTTCATTTCTTTTTTGCTTGATTTTACCAACAAAGAATTTAGTTAAACCAGTGATACAGACAATGAACACCTCATATGCACAATGTGCAGAGTATATGCATGCTCAATTATAATGTAAACTTATACTCTATATTACTCTACATATGTATATATGTATATATATTAACCTGACAATGATATCTCATGTTTCTAATTCACCTACAAATATAATCAATCGAAAAATGTAACCCAGGCACCATATTTTTAAATACAACCAAAACATAACACAGGGAACAATGTGAGTCTGTGATAATGCCTTACTCCTAAACTACTCAAACGTATACTAGACATACAATACGATCACCATCTACACTAGTACTTACAACTTAACAGTTAAACGAGACTATCCAATCACGCGTCAACGT
This sequence comes from Paragorgia papillata, assembly GCA_035771165.1. Classification (NCBI taxonomy): domain Eukaryota; kingdom Metazoa; phylum Cnidaria; class Anthozoa; order Scleralcyonacea; family Coralliidae; genus Paragorgia; species Paragorgia papillata. The sequence goes on along the minus strand of JAWNZC010000011.1, from coordinate 6,205,348 downwards.
ATGACGTCACAAAACACAACTAGGACTATTAACACAACCAACTCGACAAAATTAAGCCTTTCCACTCTAACACTTGACAAAAGATAGAGAGCGAAAAATACACAGAGAGATAGTTAATAGTACAATGGCCTCAAGAAGATGCGGGCTGCCGAGGAACACAACCTTTAGTAAGACCACAATTCTATTTTATTTTTATTATACCATTTTTATCATATTCTTTATTCTAAACCAACATACTCATTGCAATTTCAACACACATTCACATCCTGACTCTCAACATATCTTTATACCAACATACTGAAACATTGACTTGAGAAATCCCTCCTGAAGAAGACTGGAAGGTCGAAACGCGTCGAGGGTTAAGCGTGAATGGAAAGTACAAAAACGTACACAAATTTCCACATCTCTTCGTCCTTATTCCAACATACTTCAAGCCACACCCATTTTACATACATCCACTACTAAATAACACCGTAGTTTACGCATTAGTACATCTCATGTGTTTTTATACAATATGCTCGAAAATCTATCCATAAACTAACGCCGATGGAGGTCCCACTACCTACCTTATTTTATAAAATTTTGACGTCGTGACGTCGTCACTGTCGACTGTCGTGACGTCGTCGAGTTCCACAATAAACTCATGAAAGAGCACTGCTCTCCTCAAGAGTCAAGACTGGCCACTGAACGGCAGCAAATAGAAGAAAACAACCGTAAAATCTCTTACCAAAATATAGAATTTTTAAGCAAGAGAAATCTTTTTACTCACTGAAATCAAGGTTTATTTGCAGCTCACAGCACTCTCGTCCTTGCCTCATTGTATCGACAGTTCAGTACATCCCATGGCTGCGGTGACGGGTTACACAGTTATAAATAATGCAACACACAAAGTCAAAACATCCCTCTAGAGTATGTAATGTAGGGTATAGCAACAATCTGCTACGTCACAAAACGTCACAAACTCGGTCAACAGACAGACATTTTCAAACCGAGATTCAAGTCGCATATACATAGCTCGGCCAAGAGATCGATCTGGGCACAAGACACAGCAAACCCAAGTCAAGATTAGTGTGCTAAGATATTCTATAAGATATTCTAAAATATATTTATCTGGTTTGTTTCGTCGTAGCGTACTGGTTTCGGCTCAGTAATCAATGTTATGTTTATTGCTTTTACGGGTCACTGAACTTGGCCGAAAAGTGGCAAGTGACTATCTGTACTTATTTGACGTTATATAGAAGCAACAAGAACACTGATTAGCTTATTATAACAAGCAGGAAATTATCTTTCGGTTGCTCCAGGAACTAAAGAACTGTTTAATGTTGAAAATCACCTACATTTTCAATTTTCTGAAAATCGTAAGCGTATAAGCTACAATCTTGGACAAAAGTAGTTGTAACAGTGAACCCCCCGCCCCCCGATTCAATGTTGTTATTTTAAACATTTTGTCAACGTTGATTTTGGGAAAAAGGACGTTACAACGTTGATTTAGGGGGCGGGGTGTTACAACATTATTGTTCAAGATTGTCTTTGGTTGATTTCCTCATTTTTGTATAAAATAGCGGTAAAACATGTTTTTCATTTATAAAATAGTGTGAATAAACAAGCTGTAAAATTTGAGACTTTTTCCTTCAGAAAAAGAGTTATAATTTTGATTTAAAATTGTGGACACAGCTTTCTCGGCCCAGGCTCTTCCACCATAATTTCACATTTAATTATTTATACATCTGCCAACGGTCTAGCACGGTCTACAAACGCTTTATATAGAAATTAATATAAATACAGTTCTATTTAAACGCGTTGGTAGACCGTGGTAGACCGTGGTAAACCGTTGTATATTGTGACTAATTGCTAAAAAAATTAAAACAGCTGTTCATGAATAAAGCTGGTTCGACTGGTGACTACACAAGACGCTTAGCGCTTTATTTTTTCCGTACTTTCGATCCCTTTTAGGGATTGCCCCATCTAAACGTGGAACATCCATCATACTAAATTATGCATGTTACCTTTAACAGCATGACAAGTCTTTTGTACCTTTTCAAGCTATTTATCTCAATATATTGAAAAGAACCTCCATCCCAAGCGTGTCATTAATGAATCATCAATAGTATTATACTATTAGCTAGGAGAGAATTTATTAAAGTGAAATTATATCATATTATGAAATGAAATACCCTGGGGATATTTTCCACCAATCACCAGTTACATAGTCAGAAATTTTAACAGAAGTAATACATTTATCTCCCTTTTAACTCAAACCGCAAATGCTCAGAAAACTTTCATTGCCGTAGTCGCAGAGATATTATCGTCGATATATTGGAGATTCTCTTTCAATATCAATCGTCTAGTGAGGAAGGTGAGGAAGGTGACCATCTATTGCAGTGTTTAAGGGAAGAATATCAAACGCCCATTTCGAAGCCAACTTTTTCCGTTAACTATTAACAAAGTGTTATTTCCTTATCCCCAACTGATTAGGATCTTCCTCTATTAAACTTCCGGACGGAAATGAGGCCGAGTATTAGAGTGCTTCGCATTTACGCACTTTTCACGAAAAAAAAATGTAAAAAGTTACTAGAAAACATTACTTTCTTGGTTCATCACTGCCGTATTACAAGAAATAGTTATGTGATGAAAATTAGTGAAATTGGGTCTTAGACAATCTTGGACAAAAGTAGTTGTAACAGTGAACCCCCGCCCCCCAATTTAATGTTGTTATTTTAAAAATTTTGTCAACCTTGATTTTGGGGGAAAAGACGTAATTACAACATTGATTTTGGGGGCGGGGGTGTTACAACATTATTGTCCAAGATTGTATGTTACATTCACTAGAAAATTAAAAGTGGCCTCTTGAACGTGAAATTTGTGTAGATGATATTTGAAGTCTTTTACCACGGTTAATAGAAGGGACACTGCTTAAGCGAGCGGTACCACGTGACTAACTTTGTGATTGTCCGGCGTTTATTTCCGTCACGTGACAAGGTGACGGCACATGACACTCGTTCCTTACTGCGCTCTTTACAGATCTGTCTTTGAAAGTTAATACCGTTTCTAGAGTCTTTTAGTGGATTTTGAACAGTTTTAAGTTTTAAGTTAACTTAAAGCTATGAGCTCAAGATTCAAATTGAATCGAATAACATTCATCTTTGTGAGCTTCATTTTAAACCAGAATGCATTTCTATTCGTACGTATTCTTATCATATCAATATTCCCATTCAAGTTTTGTTTATGAATATTCATCATTGCTGTCGAAGCTGGTCAAAGGTCAAGCACAATTTAAGCGGGGTGCATCAGAACATCAAATAAACATAACACTTTTTGTTGTTTATAATAATTATATAGATCCAAAAAGAAAAGTTTTGGTGTGTGGTAGCGTACCAACAGAAAACCTGCCAACGGAATGCCATGACACTCCTAGACATGAGCGACGAACTTTGGTGAGAAGGGACGCCACAGTACAGCAAGTTACTTCGTCTTCGACGTCTTCTACTCGCTCTCGCCGACAACCTGAACAACCAGACTTCGAGAGTTTTGCAAAGCAGGTAAAGAAAGATAATTTACACCCGTGGAAGATAGATACATCCCGCGAGGAAGAGGTCACTGCTGCAAGTGAGATCAAGAAGGCCAGCAGAAGGAAATCCAGGTCATCAGAGTTACCAGCCAAACCCAAGGCATCACTTGCATCATGTGGGCCTGAAACGTTGCGAGCAACTTTAAAAGCTACCCGACTCGAATGTAAAGAGTTGGAACAAAGGCTGCAGAACCTTGAAAAGAGGATCGAACAGGATGGTTTGGGAGTGAGTGAAACAACTGAGAAAGATATTCTCAAAATCATGGCTGGACAAAACCTAGAGGCTACACCCCATATGAAGTTCTTCTGGGAGCAACAAATTAAGTTTCTACAGTCAAGCAAGATGGGAAGGATATACCATCCTCAGATAATCAGGTTTGCTCTGTCTCTCCATGCAAAGTCGGCTTCCGCCTACAGGGAACTGCGAGAGAGTGGTGCCCTGATCCTCCCAAGTGAACGTGTCCTCAGGGACTACAAGAATTATTTTAAACCCAAAGCTGGGATCAACAAGGGAAATGTTGAAAATTTGAGGGACAAAATTTCATCATTTTCAAATGTGCAAATATTTGTTGCCTGGTAATGGACGAAATGAAGATCCAGTCCAAATTGGTGTTCGACAAGGTTTCTGGTGAATTGATTGGCTTCATCGACCTTGGTGATCCCATGACCAATTATGCAAATCTCCAGCAAGAAGACACCATTGCTTCCCATGCTTTGGCCTTCTTCATAAGAGGATGATTACGTACGGACCTAAAGCATGTCATTGGTTATTACTTCACTGGAAATGTCACCTCATTTCAACTTATGCCAATTTTTTTGAGAATTGTTTCCGTTCTGGAGGTGTCACTCAATTTGTGGGTGGTTGCTACCATAAATGATGGGGCATCTCCAAACAGGACATTTTTCCGTCTACATTGCAATCTCACTGGAGATCCAAAGCATGACCTTGTATATAAGACATGCAATGTCTTTGCAATGTCGCGCTTTATTTACTTCTTTGCTGATTCACCACGCCTGATGAAAACAGCCAGGAATTGCCTCTACAATTCTGGGTCTGGTTCATGCAGCCGCTATATTTGGAACAATGGAACGTATTTGTTGTTCCGACATATAGCTAATCTGTTCTACAGTGATCAAGAGTTTGCATTGCACTCCCTGCCAAAGCTTACTATGGATCACATCATCCTTACGTCGTACAGCAAGATGAAAGTCAATCTGGCAACCCAGGTCCTGAGCAAGTCAGTGGCCATAGCTTTGGAAGAGAGTGGCAATGAAGAGGTTCTTGGTACTGCCAAGTTTTGCCAGATGATGAATGATGAATGCACCAATGTGAGGTCAACAACCGAGCATAGCAGGAAAAGAAATCATTTAATCAAGCCGTACACCTAGCCTCCTGTGATGACGAGCGTTTCACCTGGTTAAAGGATGTCTTCCTAAAGTATCTGGAGGATTGGAGGAAAAGCACCTTAACCCGGCTTGGGGAGTACTCGTTGGATGACAAAGGAAAGATGTTCCTGTCCTTGCAAACCTACCAGGGGCTAAAGATTTCTGTTTATTCCCATGTGGAAGCAATCCAGTTTTTACTGAAGCAGGTATTTAGATTTAGATTTAGATTTAATAACTTTATTGCCTATAGCAACTGGTGGTCAAACAGATCGAAATGCCCCAATTGAACATGACTACCATGATGTAAGTGTTGGTTTTGCGCAGGGAGGAAAACCGGAGAACCCGGCGAAAAACCCTCGAAGCACAGGAGAGATCAACTACAACTCTACTCACATTAGTTTCCAGCTCGACAACGGGGTCATTCCCAAGCGGTCACCCATCCAAGTACTAACCCCGTCTAACCGGGCTTAACTTTTGGTGAGAGGCAGCGCGCTAACAGCACACGCCACCCGTGAACGGTTAACTGAACGGTTTATGCAGGACGTGGTGGAGGATTACTTTTGTCACCAGAGAACCAGGCGTGGGAGATCAGATAATCCCACAGCTCAACAATTTGGCTACAATGACCTAACAATTGCTTCGCAGAGGGACATTGCACCAATGATTCGAGGCAATGTTGGCGGGCGTTATGAAGTACAGAAATGGCACCAAGTCAGTAACGATCCCGTGAAGAAACGTGCAAAAAAATTATGCACAACATTTTTTATGGTATTCTAGACTTTATAATTCCTAAGTTAATGTGCATGCATGTTACCAGTCATTTCTTGATAGTTTAAGGTTGCCAGCTGGTTATGCAATGCTGTATTAAAGATCTAAGTTTAAGTTTTTCAAGACAAGTTCTTCCGTAAGTTTTATTTGCTCATGAGTGTGAAACATGTTGGCAAGTTTATAACTCACCTTGTTCAAATGCTGACAGTGACTATGCCAGCTTTTCAACAAGGAGTTGTTTGTGTGCATGTATGCCAATATCCAACACTAGCATAAGAGTAAATACAACATGTCTCATGGGAAGCTGTTAGTAAAATAACTTTATCATTGTACAAATTGGAAAGGAAAGCCACCAAGATACTTGTCAAATAATAATTGGTCATGTGAGTGTAGCATGGTTACAGCATGCTGTTCGTATTGGTCAGCCAAGTTGATAAAGTATAGCTAGGACATAATCTGAAAATGAACATGTTGTAGAAATCCAAAATATTGAAAGACAGAGAGATGGAATGGTAATATTTCGATTAATATTTAATTGGTCTGATGATGACATTGTAATTATTAATCGAAATAATACCATTCCATCTGTGTCTTGTCTTTGAACCATTTTTTTTTTATTTCTACAACATCTTCATTTTCAGATTACTTTATTTCTTTAAATTGTTGGCTAGAAATGTGTTATTGTCTGGCAGATCGCCCAACAACGAGGGTGAATTGTCTATTTTTTTTAGTATAAACCAACTACTTGGAGAAAACAACAAATCCAGAGGGTGGTAGACTGCTGATAACTTTATCAAAACTTCAGTATTTTGTTGGATGAAATTATCAACAGTCTACCACATTTACGATTGTTGTGTTCCTTAACAAAATGTCAAAAAAAATTTTGAAATGTTAGTCACTAGTTGGTTTACACAAATATATGACATCACTTACTGTATGTAGAAGTTCGGTTTTGACCATTCTTGCCTGGGTGTTTTCTTATAAATGTACTGTACTTCAGCTGCACATTTGGAAGCTTTGTAGATAGGAATGGATTAATTTGTATATAGTTTCTGTACACTTCTGTGCAAGTGACTTGATTACTCAAGCATAAACAAAATAAAACTAAAGTTCTTTTAATGTTTTAGGTTTATATATGTTTATTGTGGATGTGTATAGAACTATTCATTGTGTGCAGTTAATGTAATGTCCTAACAACAATTCTTGATAAAAAGGTGACCAACTTTCTTATTTTTACACATAATAGAATTCATAATACTACTGTTACTGCAAATGGGAACCCAAATGGAAATTGTATTCTGTTTTAATGAAGGTTCCAAGTGAAAAAAGTAGACCCAGTTACAGTAGCTATAAATTTGAATTTCTATTACTACTGTGACTTAAAACCATGGCAAAATCATTGCATGCTTTTAAAAAGCATACATGTTACAGCTAATTCATACACAAGTAGATCCAGAGAGTATTCTAACGATAATATATTAAATTGAAAGGACAAGGAAAGGACTAATTACAGAACCATATGGATAGTTTGATGCTCAAAGTTGGCAATTGTTCAGCCTTACAAAAATAACAATTATTATACATTAATAAGAAAATGTGTTGCTTGCCTTAATACAAAAGCAGTCATTTTTCCGCCGAAGCCTTCTTTAAGTCCTTTCTTAGTGCCTTGTTCTTCGTTTGTTTCTCTTTTATGTTGCACTTGGTGATGTAGTCTCTGGCATATGAAAAAGATCTAACTTTTAAATAAAGTTTACCACATTTTCCAAGCACACTTTTTGAGTTGGAGATGAAAGTTCAATGCCAGATGACAACACAATGTTCTCCCACAAAGACTTTACAACAGGAAACTCGAGCACCGAATTGCAAATATATTCAGTGGGGATACTTCTCAATGTTTCCTTGGTCTTGTTGACTTCGCGTCTAAACGATAGCTCAGCGACTTCCAGAATGCTAACCAAGTCATCACAGGGTGAGATAAGTCCCCATCTGGTTCGAGCGGATATAAAGTTATTTGTTGTGTCAGTCGACTTCATGACTTGTAGTATGGCTTGAATTTCCTCATTGCATTTACCTTTTTTCACTTTATTCGTCTGATGAAGTTTACTGACAATATATCCAGCGATATATGACAGCGGTCCGTGTTCGGCTGGATCAAGTTGTGGCTAACAAGCTGACGTTTCCTCTTGCTTTTCATTCGCAATATTTTGATTCGAAGTGTTGAAGAAGCCAACCAAAAAATCAGGCAGTTGAATCATTATCAAGGATTTTGGGTGAAGGAAAATTCGAGTGTAGAATATATACATTTTAAGACCAAACCGGGACCAGTTGCGAAAAATGCAACTACACAGGCCTTCCGGCAGGAATTGAACCCACGACCTTGCGATTCTAGCGCAATGCTCTGACCACTGAGCCACGGAGGGCGTTGCCGAGAGCTTGATCGCGAGTTCTGTATATATAATAAGGTGGTAATGCCAGGAGAGAATTGGGTATATTATAAGTGATATTGGGCATTTCACTCGATTACAAGCATGTTCTAAGGATTTTGGGTGAAGGAAAATGTATATATTCTACACTCGAATTTTCCTTCACCCAAAATCCTTAGAACATGCTATGTAATCGAGTGAAATGCCCAATACCGCATATCAAGAATCATTATCAAGTTCGCTATTTTATAGTCTTGGCATTTTAGTATCTCGCACGATCGAGGAATCAGACCATAAAACGATTCGAGCAACTTGTCCTGATTTTTCTTTCGACGAAAAGTTTCATACAGAGGAAGCAGAGCATCAAATAAGGCTTCAGTGGACGAAACAGTGGCTAAAGCGGCGTTTGCCGCGCTGCCGTAAATATCTTCCTCTATAATCCTCATTTTAATGGCCTCAACAAAACCATCAACGGTGTCTTTGTCGAGGTCAAGTTTGGCAGTCTCGCCAGACGGTCCAGACGCGTTGCTTTCCCGTCCACCATGTTTGGAATTAGTGTGTCTTGTTAGACCACCTTTGGACTTGCACACTTTGCCGCATTGCTCGCACTGAAATGACTTCTTGCCTTCGATTTCCACAACAGCCTCGCTAAATTCATTGTCCACTTCGTCTGTTTCCGTTTCAGTGACGGCAACGCTGATGAGAAGGTTGTAAGAATCATCTGTTTCTCCCTGAGATGGTTCTCCAAGAGGCGATTCGTGCGGGGAGATATCGACCTCTTCCACTTGGCTTTGAATAAAGACCATTTGCTCTTCAACGTACTCGCCACGCACCTCCTCATCCATATCTCCCAAATTTTCTTCGTGAAACAACCCGAAATTATTCAAAATACGACACTTTCTCCCGAAATTGAATAGTCTCCTTATGCACGCCTTTGATGAATTCCAGATGTTTACACAGCTTGTGCCGTCATCTCATCACGTGATTATTTTTCCTTTGATCCCCCACATGAGTTGCCGCCTTCTTTGAAGTTTGCCGGCTAGCCCAACCAGTCTCCTTTCTATTAACCGTGCTTTTACTTTGTCATCATTGTCATTTGACACTCTCTAGGAGTATATTTGTAACGTAATATTGGTTTCTTCGCAAGTACTATTTCCAGTCGTTGATTATGACGCGTTTAGTTACCTCAAACAATTCAAACGTATTTATCTTAATATTTGACAAAGCTCGAAAAAAATTCGTTTCGTTTAAACATGAAAGAATTCGCGTTCTTTTGGTAGCAAAATTTTTCTTGTTGCTCCAGAATTTGAATGAGGAGAGCTCACTGACGTATAAAAAACTGGACTGCGGGTGCTGCCCAAAAATGTGTCCCCATTTTCATTTTCAAAATGGCGGCATTTATGGGTCCTTCTGCAAATGGTAGCGATCACTGACATGTACTTATCGCAGGAAAAAATAATATTTATGTAAATACAAAGCGATTTTTTTACTTTAAAAACTCGTTCACTCCATATTACCCCCATAACACACCATTTCTTGTTGTGAAATCCATTTTTATTACTACAGAAAGTTTTCTGGAAACGTTTTCATGAAAAACAAGAGTGTTTTGGTAAAACATACCAGATCCCAACCACAGGTTTCACAAATTAAAGAGTAGGGGAGAGTGGATATTAAAGTTGCACAACCGAATTGCCTCGGTCACTTGAGTTTTATTTTGGGATCTTTTACATTACTATAAAATGCATTTTTAAAGCTGCATGTGTAATACTTTTTAAATAATATTACAAAGATATTAGAGCTAGAAGTCTATGTAACAAAATGCATACTAACAACTACAAGTGAGTCACTGACTGATATATGTTTGTGAAAGAATGGCTTTTAGGCAACTAAATTTTAGGAGAAGGAAAGTAAAGTTAATTATACGGGACGAAAGAGGGTCTTAAATTATAATAAGAAATTAAAATGTGTTGGCACACTGGATTATATTATCTTTTCTTTTCTGGGTTATAATAGTTTCAAAAACACTAGGGACAGAATTAATAAGGTCCATATACATGTATCTTGCTTTTCTGTATAAACAATCAGACATGTTTTCCTGACATTTGTTTTTAAAGGTAAGAAACTGCACGCAACTGCACGAACATACCAACATTTGTTTCTTGAAACAGTTTTTAAGTAGATATACTTATTAACTTGAGGTAAAGTATATATATAGTCATCAATGACAAATGCCTTCATTGAAAATAATAACTCATTTCAAAATGAACAAAGCTATTGAACAAAAATATCAAATATACCCCATGATTTAGAAATGTAAGATCAAGACGGTTATTACCCAAGTATATAAACAATTAATTATTGAAGTGTCAAATTAGAAACGCATTACTATTCAGACACATGATGAGATATCAATTCATGATCCTCGAGCAGACCAGCTTCAACCAGAAAATCACATGTAATTTAGTGAAGAGCGGCGAATCCGGCGAAATAATAAACGTCAAAGTACTAGTAGATTACAAAATAAATATAGACAAATCCATGTTAGTCCCAAACCGAAGTATTCTCAACGCCACGAATTTCAAAGCACCATTTTTGAAATAATGTTCACTCCTCGAAGGTCCATAATGAAGTGAATCATTTCCGGTGTGAAATTGGTAATATATTTCAAGCGCAATGCATTCTGGGAAAACCATCGTACGTCCTCTGATGTCTACTCTACATATTGCTAAAAATAGGCATAAAGAGATTTTTCATTCTGCACCTTTTTTCCAACCAATGTTTTTCTTCTGGACCTTGGAGAAAATTAAGTGAGAACCCCTGATATTACTCTGCAAATACAGTCTCCTGCATGTTCCAAGGAAAAGATCGAGAGGCTCTGCCGAAATTGTACAATACTACACTAAAGCATGGGCGACGGTTACCTTTAACTTTAAAAACGACGGACACAACTTTAAAAAAATGATCACTCAAGCATATCAGCATTGATATTCGAGAAGTAGTTGGTATATTAATGACTTCTGTTGTTGTCTTGTGCGAAGTGCAACAATGCAACGTTTTAAACCTGTCGAGCAAGATCAAAACTGGTTTGAGTGACGGCGAGTTAAAAGACGATACAAGATTTCTCCCTTCGTTCCGCCCGCGAGAATACCAAGGAGCGATGACAGCAAAGTGACTCTGCTTGCATCCTAGTATTTATAAATACCACGTATAAATACTATAGAAATCCTATGTGTAAATACACTCACCAAATATATAATAAAGGACCACTGCTGTAAATAAGACATCAGCTGATGAGCGGTAGGCTCGTACCCTTCCTATAATGGAAAAGAAAAAAGTTAAATCAACGTTACATTAAAAATTAAGTCCCTTATCGTAAACAATAATTAAAAAAGCAAAACTCAGGACAAATATGACAAATTCTGTTTTTGTGAGCGTTGGTCGCACAATCACTAGCCACAGCCTATACAATCAACTCTCAGCCTGTCAAATCATCTGTTCATAGAAGTTTTTGACCAATTGTAAAACCATACCTATGTAGATATATTTTAAATTATTATTTTCGGCAGTTTATCTAGTTGGGCCTTGAGCCTGTTATAAACTTGCCTCGTTGTATTTTAGATATAATCATTTTTTTTTGTTTTATTCAGTACAATGAAAGTCGAGTAAATAAAATTAAAAAAACCCAGTCAACAACCAATAACCGACAATCAACAGACAACATTATCTAGAATTACAACATGAAAAAAACCAACAAACTAGAATTCATCATTAGCTACGATCTTCTGTTGTAGAAAACAATCGTTTGTAAACACCAACCATGAATCTTGCCCTACGAACAGCCATCACTCATGACTGTCACTAACCAGCGGGTCACTTTTCTTCACTCACGCCCTTATTTTGACCTTGACCTTATTTTGCCACTTTTGAACCTGGTTTAATGTTTATTCTTTGTTTGTATATGCTTATAACTTGTATTTCTACCATGTCTTGCAATAATATTAGGGACTTTAAGATCGCACGCATAACCAGAAATTTGGGACAAGATGGCGTCGCGCGGGCGCATATAGGCCATTAAACATGACGGCCAAATCGTATAAGGAATAATACAGTAAAATCGTAAATTTTAAAATTTATCCTACTAGGGACATAGACTTCTCGGTTGCGGAGCTCGATTCCTGTTAAGAGTTAAGTAAGGAAACGTCATAACAAAAAATGTTCGCTTACCGAAATACACAGCCGGTTCCCAACATCGATTTATTTACGCTGCTTATTTGACTCATTCTGTTATGTAAGCCATAGTAATCCTGCTAAACATGCGATACAAATCTGCCAAATACACCACTTTCCTTGCGAACGATGCAAAGTGCGGAGCTTGCTATGTATTTAGCAATGTTCGAACTGCTAATATAACTCGTAAATATCTCCGTATCTAACAACATTGCGGTTCCCAAAGCCTTTAAACTTTCTTGGTTTTACAGTGTGTTTGAGCAATACACCAAATCGTAGTTTTATTTAGGCCCACATGCAAATTAGTTTCCTTTTCAATTTGGGCCCCTATGCAAATTACATCGTGTCTATTAAAGCATAACGGGAAGATAACATAGGCTGGGACTATTTTTTCATGTTTTGAGTTCATTATTTTTAGACACTACGTTTAGGATTATTGTCAAGGATAATTGAGAAGCAAATTTTATCTTTATGGAATACCTAAGCATTAAAAGGTTTCTGAAATCAGAAATGTTATGTTTACTGCGGCTGCTTCAGCCTCATGTTATAAACGAACTACGTTTTATCCCGACTCAGATTGTATGCACAGTCGAAACTCCGATTTCGTCTATCAGCAGGAGGCCGTTATGTCTAAACGTGGAGTTGAGCTGCGAGAAGGACAAACGACGAAGCCACGGAGGTCTCTTCTCTTTCGAGCAGCCTGCAGCCATGTTTGTTTACTTTGAAAGCAGAGGCGATCTTTCTTCTTAGCAGCCGTTTGCATTTTCGCAAAATATTTACTGTATATTATTATCATGGGAGTAACCACTGGCTACGAACGTGGCCGCAAAATGTCCCAAATTTCTGGTAATGACAACAGCAACGCCAACCGGAAGCGATCATTTCACCAAAAATGTTTACTGTGCAGTCTTGTGACGTCGCGACGTCGCGTCCAGGACGCGAGAACTCGCGTTTTGGCGTTGTGGCCGCTTTGTTAGTTTTGGGGAGAGTGGACTGTCAGTAGATAATCATTTATAAAGGTATTTATCAATGAATCTCTGTTTTTCGTTTAAATTACCTATATTTAGCGCTTTTGGAGGGATATGTTAAGGTGATCGTTTCTGTTTTAAAGTGGTTAACCTTTGTCAACCTTTGTTGTTAGCTTGAGAATAATTACGAAAGTTTGTTTTAGTATTCATGTTCCAAAATAGCATAAGCTTACAGAATGAGATAAATAATTCATAACTCATAATCTTGTTTGTTTTGTATCAAATTCTAAAAAGACGTATGGCAAATTTAGCAAATAATTCATGACTCACGAGTCACGACCTTGTTTGTTATGTATATCTACACAAAGTTTTAACAGTTACTTCTTCCTAAAGCACAAATATGGAAAGGTTGTTGTTCAGTTAAAAGTCAGGCATGTAGTTGCTGGAAATGATGGATGAAAAATTACCATTTAGGTTACAGATGTCAAATTTGCAAATGATGCTTATGCAAAGTCAACAGCAACAGCAACAGCAACAAGCAATGTTAGATTTTTTTGAAAAGATGAAGAAAAATTAACAACACTTAACAAAAATTTGTTATTAAACCCTCATTATATTCTTTAAAAGTGGCTTGCATTTTACATTTGCCATTGTTAATGTTGAGTCCCATTGGGCTGTTCATATTTAAATTTCCGTTAGATAGTTGTTGAATGATGACCATTCTATTATTTAAAGTTGTATTAAGTTAACCATTTGGTTAAGGTGGCTCCATATGAATCTTTTTAAGAATCAGGTGTAATATTTAAGAATAAAATTACAAATGAAGAAAACTTTGCATGGTGTGCATGTTTTTTACAGTGTGCTTACGCTGCTTGCTTTTAAAAAAAACAACATGTAAGATGTGTGACTGTGGTTTGTTTTAGCCAATCACCCCCAGCACTGCTACATAATCTATTTGTTTTTATTTACAATTTTATCATTATAAATATTACTAAAATAAATACATACCAATGTAAAATTGTAAATACAGAATTGAATAAGTACATACCGTGGTTCAAATATCATGTTCAAATATACAAAATCATGCAAAGTATTCATGCAGAGTTGGTGGGTCTAAATTAAAATAGTTTGAGGTATTATTTTTATAGAGGCAAGTCAGGGCATTCCTTAAAAGAGCACAAACTATATACATTTTCCCTAATTGACTCAGTCCAATTTTAAGATTCTTCTTAAAGTCTATAAATTTAAAGTAATTGACTATATCACCAAATAGCCACTCTACAGACACTCTAACGAGGCTCATTGATTTGTTGTAGTCCAGCATATCCTGAGTCATGATCGCCTGGCGAAATGGAGCTTGTAGGTGTATCCTCAGTGGATATGCTGGGTCCCCATAAATGCACATTGGTTCTTGATTTCTTGAAAATGCAAACTGGGCCAGGTTCTCATATAAGCCAGATTCACCAAGCATCCTTGCATCGTGCATTCTTCCTTCTGTTAAAAAAGGTAAAATAATTAAATGCCATTTCTTGGATTATTTTAATATCTGGATACATGGTCATTATCGAAAGGAAAATTCCATTCACCTGACTTTCTGCAAATAAATCAAGTCTACAATGTATTCTTTCACAATCTCAGCCATGCATTCTTTCAGTCTTTATACTTTATGCAGTTTTGCATTTAACATCCTTCCAATGCGATAATTACAATATAAACATTTTGGAAAAGCTACCAACCAACTGGTCCATACAAATTAGCAATAAGTCCATTGGGCAATGTAACGGATTGGAACTTTAAGGCGTGCACTCTTTTATGACCATTGTACACGATCCTCTGATTTTTTCCAGGCTTTGAAATTTGTCGGACAGTTCCATCAACAAAACCAAGGCAGTTGGTTAGAGCTGCACCTTTGGCAGAAATCACCTCTGCATAAGTTTCTAGTGCTTCTGGATTCAGGATCTGGTGATTCCACTGTGTTACGTGATGGCCATGAGTGTTATAAATGAAATCGATCATTTTATTGTTGATTATTGACAGTTCAGGCACCGATCTTCCAAATGAAGAAATCATGTCATAATACCGGCATGGATAGGCAAATCTCTGTAAAAGAATGCACAAGGCTTCTTCTCGTTCACACACAGTTCCTTGGTAGCATTTTACGGTAGCCGGAATTCCAAGGGCGTCTGCAAGAAAGGGTATATCTCGCTTTTCCACTCTGAATTCACTTTTACACTCAGCTTCACAAATTGACTGCAGGTCAAACTCTGGGTAGCTTGTGTAAGGATATTCAGGATTCGAAGAAGTATTGAGGTCATAAAGCAATAAAAACTCTTCTTCGTCTAACAAACCTTCATCTACACCAACCAGCAACAAATCACGAGCAGATTTAAAGGATACCATTGCAAGTAAACGACAGAAACACTGCTTTGAGGTTTACCTTGACGTCGCCGTTGGCGTTGTGGAAAAACCTTAAATATAAAAGATCTACGCCGCCGACGGCGTCCTCTCCCTAGATCTTTCTCGGTTTTGATGTTGCCGTTGCGGTTGTCGTCGTGTTATCTTAAAGTCCGTATTACTGTGGAGCAGCTGAAAACAATTTTGGATGAGAAATTAGCGCCTTTGAAATCAAATATTTCTGACCTTCGAGAAAAGCTAGATGAAGCTATGAAATTCCTTGATGTAGCGAATCCCAACTATGAAGAAGTATTACACAAGTTAGATGTACAGCAAACTGAGCGAAATGATCTTATTGCTGAAAACAAAATTCTAAAATCTGCTATGCGTTCAATGGAAAACAAGATGTCTCAGATCAATGATGATTATAATAATATGGAACAGTACTCGAGGCGAGAATTCCTTGAAATTCATGGCATACCTCGACCACAAGATCCAAAGGCAGAAGATACGAATGACATTGCTGTCAAGATTGGTGAACTCGTGGGAGTTAAAGTAAGCCAGAAAGATATTTCTGTCAGTCATCAGCTACCGATGAGTATGAAATATAAAGATAAAATATCTCAACCTTCGATCATAGTGAAGTTTGTTCGCCGGGATGTGAAGGAGATGTATTATAGAGCACGCAAGCAACTTAAAGGTTTTATAACTAAATATATTGGATATGCTGCGATGAGCAATATCTATATTAACGAAAGCTTAACTGAGAAGAATAAGGAACTATTTATAGCTTGCATAAAGGCTAAAAGGGAACTTCAATATACCTTCCTGTGGAGAACAAATGGCAACATCTATCTACGGAAAGATGAGCATAGTGCTGTCATAAATATCAGGAAGAAGGATGATATTGCTAAACTTCATGCAGGTGATTCCATTGTTGATTACCCTAAGTGTCTAGGGTTAAATAATCTTCATATCTCTGACAGTCTTAATATACAATTTAGTGATCTACCTTCTCTTAGTATAATGTCTCCAGTATCAAACATTCCCCATCTAACAAATTTAGATGTTGACCTAAATATGCCTTCAGATCATAATTTCAATTATTATAGTCCACATGATTTCCATAGCAATTATGACATAATTGAATGCTCATCTAATCCCAAATCATTTTCTGCTCTAAATTGCAACATAAGAAGTTTGGCAGCTAATTATGATAAATTACTTCACATGTTATCTGAATTGGATTTCTCGTTTTCATTGATTGGACTTTCTGAAACCAAATTTAAGGTTGATAAGGATTGTTTATCGAATGTCAACATACATGGATATAATTTTATTTCAGAACCTAGTCTATCAAATGCAGGGCGTGTTGGATTTTATATTAAAAATAGTTTCAATTTTATTATTCGCTCTGAATTTAAGTCATCTGAATCTGATTATGAAGCTCTTTGGATAGAGATTCAATTTGATGGTCAATCAAATTTAATATGTGGAGTTATGTATCGGCATCTAAGTGGTAACTTGGATACATTTATGGAATATGTTAGTTCGACAATTGAACAAATTCATCATGAAAATTCATCATGGGTGATTTTAATATCGACCTTTTAAAAATCAATGATCATTCAGATTCTGAAAACTTTATTAACACTCTAGGTTTTGTTTTTTTCCAGCCTCAAATAATGCAGCCAACCAGAATTACTAGTCACTCTTCAACTTTAATTGATAATATTTTCTTTAATTCAATTGAGCACTTTATCATTAATGGAAATGTGGTGTATGACCTCACAGATCATCTACCCAATTTCATTATTTTCAACAAATTTTCTTCTCTTCCACCAAATGTTAAAATATATAAAAGAGATTATTCAAAATTGGATGAGGCAGCTTTGATTGATGAAATCCAATCTGTCAACTGGCATACAGTTTTTGCATCCAATTCTGATCCATCTAGCATGTTTGATGAATTTTACTCTAAAATATCTGAAGTAATTGACAGACACATTCCTATTAAGCAACTTTCTAGAAAAGAATTAAAATTTCGGTCAATAACTCCAGCAATGAGAGTACATATCCATGTTAAGAATAAACTGTACAACAAATTCTTGAAGACAAAATCCTTGTACTATCACTCCAAATTTAAATATTATCGAAATAAACTTAATCATCTTTTAAAGGTATCTAAAAGGCAATATTACAATCACTACTTTTTGGACAATATTAAAGACAGTAAAAGAGTTTGGAATGGTATCAAGCAAATAATCCATTTTAAACCTAAGGCCAGTCAGAAAGCTGTCAAAATTGTTGACGAAAATATTGAAATGACTGACCCATACCTGATAGCAAATGCCTTTAACAATTACTTTGATAATGTATGTAATAATCTAGCTAACTTAATACCTAACCTCCATACATCACCTTTAGATTACTTAAAGTCCCCTTCACATGACAGTTTCTTTATATCCCCTACCACTGCAGCAGAAATTGAAATAGAAATTTCCAAGCTAAAAACTGGTAAGGCGACTGGTCCATTCAGTATTCCTATTTCTGTTTTGAAAATTCTCAAAACAGTGATAGCTAAGCCATTAGAAATTTTGTTTAATATTTCATTTTCATGTGGGATTGTCCCAAGTAAGTTTAAATTAGCAAATGTAATACCTGTTTACAAAAACAAATCACCAACTTCTTTATGTAATTATCACCCAATATCTCTTCTTTCTATTTTTAACAAGCTTTTGGAGAAACTTATGTGTAACAGATTGTTGGACTTTCTTGACATGAAAAAAACTTTATTTGAAAAACAATTTGGCTTTCGGGAAAAACACTCTACTGACCATGCTATTCTTAGTATCATTGACAAAATTCAAAGAGCAATTGATGAACGAGATTTTTTATGTGGAATATTTTTAGATTTTAGTAAAGCTTTTGACACAGTTAATCATGAAATTTTGATTAAAAAATTGGCGCATTATGGTGTAAGAGGTGTGGCTAAAAATTGGTTTATTTCGTATTTAAGTAATCGACAGCAATCTGTTACCATTAATAACACTACATCGACTCCAATTTTCATTTCTTGTAGTGTCCCTCAAGGATCAGTCCTAGGTCCACTATTTTTTCTATTGTATATAAATGATTTTCACCTTTGTTCTGATGTATTTGATTTTCATCTATTTGCCGATGATGCTAATCTTTTCTATAGACACAAGAATCTTCGTACAATGCAAAAAATTATTAATACTGAACTAATTAACATTCATAATTGGCTATGTGCAAATAAACTTTCACTTAATATAGAAAAATCAAACTTTGTTATTTTCCATCCTCCTCAAAAAAAGATATCCTTCAATTTCGAACTTATTATAAATGACAAGTATTTGAACCAAGAAAATTGTATTAAATATCTTGGTATTTTAATTGACTCTAACCTAAATTGGAAACCTCAGATTAAATCAATTATCAAAAAGATAAAAAGAAGTATTGGCATTCTATAAAAAATTCGCTATTATGTTGACACTGCAATCCTTACCAACCTTTACTATGCTCTAATTTATCCATTTTTAATTTATGGTATTATGGCTTGGGGAAACACGTATCCAACCACACCCCAACCCCTCTATGTTTCACAAAAAAGGGCAATGCGTATTATAACATTTTCAAAATTTGATGCGCATTCAAGTCCTATATTTAAGTTATTAAATATTGTTAAGCTGTTTGATCTTGTCAACCTCGTACCCAGGTTCTTATCTCCGCTGCTCCGCCCACCGCTGCGAAAAGACCCTGGTTGTGGCTGGTCACGTGCCCCCTAAAAATGGGGGGGGGGTTTAATTAACGGTTTGAAAAATACTCAGGGAGGAGTGACAAAGGCACAAATCGCACAATAACAAGTTTTCGCCTTTGTTTATACAAATAATATATTACGTCTGGCAACGTAAGACTGGCGCCAGGCTGTCTGATCGCAAAATATCTGTTAGAATGAAACCAACAAAAAACAAACGTATACTCAGTGTTTATAACAAAACATATCTCGTGCTTTCTTCTGTGGTGTACGTTGTCAAAGATCATATCGAATCCAAAAGTTAAAGAAACCCCGACGGCCCGAAGAAGATTTAGCGGAAATCGTCTATAAATGCACCGTCGAATACTCGTCATGTCTAGACTTTGTCGCAGTGTAACTAGGCAAATTTTGAAGTGTTTTATTAATATTCGGCCGAAATATTTAACCGCCAAAGACTTCGCGACGATGCTCTTCCTCGTTTAATCTGCTGGCCATGTGAAAGAAGATTACAAAATTTCACAAAGTTCAAGACGAAATTGGTTTGCGAGAGCCAAACCGCTTTCTCTCGCATTAAAATGCATTTACATTTCAGTCTTTGCCCGTATAACCGGCGCGACGAAAAGTGCCGAAAGAAGCGATTCGGCAAGATTTCAACTATACAACATCAAGTCGATTGTCCTTTCACTCGCATTTGTCATCAGCAGAAACTCAGGTAAATACAGTTCTTGAATCGCGCTTTTCATTCTTTTTATTAAACTTTATCTAAATCTAATATGAGATTTTAGAATACGAGCATAAACTGGACTTGTGTTGTAGCATTGATTGTGCAGCTTACTAAAGCTTACCACCCCTCCCTTGATATAAAATTCGTTTAGGCGGCACGTGACCAGCCGCAACCAGGGTCTTTTCGCAGCGGTGGGCGGAGCAGCGGAGATAAGAACCTGGGTACGAGGTAGTGATCTTGTTACCTTGAATATTGCAATTTTTATGTTTAAGTTTAAGTTTAAGTTTAAAAATCAACTTTTACCATTGATCTGTTTTTGACACTTTATTTATTTCAGTTGATAAAGTACATAATTATAATACAAGATCTGCAGCAAAGCAGTCCTTTTATCTGCCAAGAGCAAGGACAAATTATGGACTCTTCAATATCAGATTTCAAGGTCCAAAAAATATGGAATTCAATTCCGGAACAAATTAAATTATCTTCATTAAAACAATTTAAGAGTAAATTAAAAGATGAATTTGTATGTAAATATTAATTTCCTGGTTTTTCTACTAATGCTTGCTCTTAAGATAACAGGATTGCTTTCTGCGTTTCTTGTTTAATTTTTTTCAATCGATTTATTAACTCATTGGTCAGTTATTTTAAAATTTTAACTAAGGATGTTCGGTTCGTGGTCATGTGATGGGACATGACTATTAATTGACTATTAATCAATTAATATTTGTATATACTGCTTCTTATATTGAACTATATTGCAATATGTAACCGACAATTTCATGTTGCTCCTGTTGGGAATAATATGAAATTGTCTGTAACATAGGTAGATTTTTTGTTTTGTTTGTTTGTGTTTTTGTTGTAAATATGCGTAAGTCCTGTAAATATAATAATCTTATGCTCTGACCCAGATATATTGACATATTGTTAAATTATTTTTGGTAATCTAGCTTTCAGGCATTTTTAGCAATAGCTATTTCTGAGAGCTAGTACCCATCTATTAATTAATCTTTATATTGGTTTATATAAATAATTTAACAAAAAGGGTACAAATAAAATGTGTTGTTGTTGTTGTTGTTGTAACCACCATATATTTATCATCGTTCATCATTCACTGTCATCAACTACTGTCATCCACTGTTACCAGCGCCATCGCCCACTGTAATCAAGCACTGTCATCCACTGCCACCAGCGCCATCAACCATAATTTATTGTCATCACCCATCACAAACTGTGATCCTCAACTGTCGCCAACTGTCACCAGCGCCATCATCCATTGTCACCAATTATCATTCACTTGCTGTCATCAACCATCATAAACTGTCATCATGAACTGTCACCAGCGTCATCAACCATCATAAACTGTCATCGTAAACTGTCATCAGCTCCATCATTCACTATCATCAACAATCATCCACTGTCATCAACCATCATTCACTATCATAAACCATCATGAACTTCCATCATTCCCTGTCACCAGCGCCATCATCCACTGTCATCAACCATCATTCACTGTTATCAACCATCATTCACTGTCATCAACCATCATTCACTGTCATCAACCACCATCATTCACTGTCTTCAATCATCATGCTCTGTCATCAACCATCATTCACTGTCATCAACCACCATTAACTGTCTTCAATCATCATGCTCTGTCATTAGCCATCATTCACTGTCATCAACCATCATGAACTGTTATCAACCATCATTGGATGGAAATGTCAAGGAATTGACAGAAATCCAATCCGTCCACAAAAATATGGCAATAAATCCACAGCTAAATGCGGCGACAAAAATGTGGAGTAACTGACGATATCCAAAAATCCATGTTTGATCCAAACCTCTACGCAACGATTATGTGCTCACTCGCTGACGCTCGGCAGCAATAATCGAGCACCATCAGACATTCAAAATTTGAAAATAGAGGCAATACCTTGGATGAAAAAGTTACCAATAAGAACGCTCCAACCACAGCCATGGAGATTCCTTAATAAGAAAATATTAACAAGTTATCAGTATAATATACATTATGTAAATTTTATTAAACATGTATATGTGCATGCATGTGTGCTACGCTGGTATCCCGCGCAGGTATAACTACATGCAAACATAATTGTACATCAACACTAGAAGGTACTCATAAAGTGAATACCTCCACGCATCACCGGGTTAATAAGAGAAGTTTTATAAGGGCAATCCCCTAACCATAGAGGGTTAGAAAAGGCTGTCTTTCTATGCCGAGATCCCACTTGTCAGTCACATTACTTGTAAAATTTGTTTTAGTTTCTACGACCAGCGCTACTTAAAGTTTTTCACATAAACAACGCTCAAGAAGGCTGGCCTTCCTAGGACGGCTGGAAGTTTTCCATGTAAAGCGCTCAAGATGGCCCTCATACGAAAGCTTAAAAAAGTTATTGTACGCATGAGCATGAATTAAGGACCAGAAAGGCTGAAAAATTCTAATGTAAATGCGAGGTGAAAACCAGCCTTCTTACTAGAGCTAGCCTTCCTAAGAGGGCTGCCCTCTCCATATCATCACCCTCCTAGAATTAAATTGTTTAGAAACGAGGCGAACGTCAAGGCCGCTAATAATGAGCTGATATTTAGGTTGCAGATGCCCTAAAAGTGCACAAGACTTTTGTCCCCGAGCCCGGGCGTAGTGCCGAAGGCCCAGGGCCCGGTGAGGGTGCTAATCTCGACACGCGTGAAGCCCATTTTACACATGTGTAGAAAAAGCGAGGGAGACGATATCTCGAAAATAGTTTTATATTATATATATATATATATATATATATATATATGTATGTATGTTCGGCACGACGTCATGCGCTAAGAATAGTTGGACACTGGTGACTAGATGAAGAAAACTAAATCAGCATTCAGTAAATCTCAATCAAATCTCTCTATATTTTGCTTTCATGTAACGAAATGGAGCCGGCTCTACTTAAAAGAGAACAATGAAGAAAAGAAGGATACAAACAGCCGGTTTAATCTATCTTGAAGAGAAACCAGAGAACCTGAAGGAACCAAACGCCGTATGGTAAACAAAAACTCGATCTGAATTGCAGTGTTTGTGGTCGCTCAGTACCGTCTCAAAATCATTTTAAAGTAAACGGTAGGGGGTTTGTATTTATTTATTTTGCTGATTGGAATCAGTATTTATATATTCTGTAAAGGTCAAGATCGGTATAAAGTTTCAGTATACCTTGACCTTGTCCTTATGTTGTTTTCAAGTTTTCGCTTCAGTCAGCTTAACTAAAGCTAACTTAAAACACTACCTTAAGCTTATGTGGACGTGATGTTTTTCATTGACTTTGCATGCACTTTTTATTATTAAAAATACTCATTGGCTTTGCCGATTTTCTTGGCTGTATTTCCAAATTTTCGACTGAAACGCGTCTGTTTAATACTTCTTTCTGGGCCTATGTCAACATGCATGTCTAATCTAGGTATCTGAAGCCGGACTCATATTGATACTGTATAAGTACATGTAGCAGGGCTCGTATTAATACTGTCCATGCAGCCAGGCTCATATTCATACTGAACATGTTATTAATAGGGCTAAGAATCAACAAAGTCATTAATAGTGTGGCTCCACAGCCAAGTCCATGTACATGTAGTTAATAAGCCAGGAATTACAATCAACCAGAACCAGAAAAGTAGATTTGTGACATGTTGAGGCATCTATCAATGTACCATCATTAGTTGCTACTATCAGCTATTGTAGACTAGCGTATAATATTTGATAATTAGACTGATGCCAATAACTGTAAAAGCAGGCCAAAATAGCATTTCTGTACATGCAAATTAATTATATATAAATATGACAGAAAAATATGATTTCAATCATCAGCAGCTAGAATTTATTAGCAAAAACCACACTAGTGTTGACTGTACCATTGACTCCAGTACTGTTAAAACATATCTGTAGTACACAACAAATGTCTACTTGGTCACTTTGCCAGACTGTGACCTTATAACAGTCTGTTACAAGGTTACATCGTAAATGTTATTAAAGACATATAGTATGTAAACTAGAACAAAAAAATATATACATGTCCTGATGTCGGTGCCAGGCTGCTAGATACATACTGTACAATTAAAAAGAAACCCAATATTGTTTTTTCTCAACCTATTTATTGTGGATATCTCAAAGAAACAATTAGAAAATATTTAAAATATTATGTATATTAAAAGTATCAGGACTCTAGCACAATGCTACAAATAACAAATAATCTCGGTTGTTTACATTCCTTACATTACAAAATTTCGCTACATCGCTCTCTTGTCTTCGTAAGGCACAGACTGGCACATCCTTAAGCCTAAATTTGTCTGTAGTAGTAGACCCCACTACAGACACGGAAGTAATTAGTATGCAAACGGCCCTCTAACCCTTAATCTCATTATTTATGCATACGTCATTCATTCTCATGCTCCTTTGGGATCCCCTAACCCTAATCTCATTATTTATACTTACGTCGTCGTTTTATCCAACCCCCGGTTTTCACTACGTCATAACCGACTATTATTTATGCCTACGTCATTCATTCTCAGGCTCCTTCGCGTCCCCTAATCCTAACGTCATTATTTATGCTTACGTCATTATCTCAATGTTATAGGACTATAAGGACTATAGTTTTAGGACTATAAGGACTATAGTCTTAGGACTTAGGACTACAGTCTTAGGACTTAGGACTATAGTCTTAGGACTATAGTCTTAGGACTTAGGAATATAGTCTTAGGACTATAAGGACTATAGTCTTAGGACTATAAGGCCTATAGTCTTAGGACGTAGGACTATATAGTCTTAGAACTATAAGGACTATAGTCTTAGGACTTAGGACTTAGGACTATAGTCTTAGGACTTAGGACTATAGTCTTAGGATTATAAGGCCTATAGTCTTAGGACTTAGGACTATAGTCTTAGAACTATAAGGACTATAGTCTTAGGACTTAGGACTTAGGACTATAGTCTTAGGACTTAGGACTATAGTCTTATGACTATAAGCACAATAGTCTTAGGACTATAAGGACTATAGTCTTAGGACTTAGGACTATAGCCTTAGGTCTTAGGACTATAGTCTTAGGACTTAGGAGTATAGTATTAGGACTTAGGACTTTATAGTCTTAGGACTTAGGACTATAGTCTTAGGACTTAGGACTTAGGACTATAGTTTTAGGACTTAGGACTATAGTCTTAGGATAATAAGGCCTATAGTCTTAGGACTATAAGGACTATAGTCTTAGGACTTAGGACTATAGTCTTAGGACTTTGGACTTAGGACTATAGTATTAGGACTTAGGACTATATAGTCTTAGGACTTAGGACTATAGTCTTAGGACTTAGGACTATAGTCTTATGACTATAAGCACAATAGTCTTAGGACTATAAGGACTATAGTCTTAGGACTTAGGACTATAGTCTTAGGACTTAGGACTATAGTCTTAGGACTTAGGAGTATAGTATTAGGACTTAGGACTTTATAGTCTTAGGACTTAGGACTATACTCTTAGGACTTAGGACTTAGGACTATAGTTTTAGGACTTAGGACTATAGTCTTAGGATTATAAGGCCTATAGTCTTAGGACTATAAGGACTATAGTCTTAGGACTTAGGACTATAGTCTTAGGACTTTGGACTTAGGACTATAGTATTAGGACTTAGGACTATATAGTCTTAGGACTTAGGACTATATAGTCTTAGGACTTAGGACTATAGTCTTAGGACTTAGGACTATAGTCTTAGGAATATAAGGACTATAGTCTTAGGACTTAGGACTATAGTGTTAGGACTTAGGACTATAGTCTTAGGACTTAGGACTATAGTATTAGGACTTAGGACTATATAGTCTTAGGACTTAGGACTATAGTCTTAGGACTTAGGACTATAGTCTTAGGACTATAAGGACTATAGTCTTAGGACTTAGGACTATAGTCTTAAGACTTTGGACTTAGGACTATAGTTTTAGGACTTAGGACTATAGTCTTAGGACTACAAGGACTATAGTCTTAGGACTTAGGACTATAGTCTTAGGACTTAGCACTATACTCTTAGGACTTAGGACTTAGGACTATAGTTTTAGGACTTAGGACAATAGTCTTAGGATTATAAGGACTATAGTCTTAGGACTTAGGACTATAGTCTTGGGACTTAGGACTATAGTGTTAGGACTATAAGGACTATAGTCTTAGGACTTAGGACTATAGTCTTACGACTTAGGACTATAGTCTTAGGACTATAAGGACTATAGCCTTAGGACGCAGGACTATAGTCTTAGGACTTTGGACTTAGGACTATAGTATTAGGACTTAGGACTATATAGTCTTAGGACTTAGTACTATAGTCTTAGTACTTAGGACTATAGTCTTAGGACTATAAGGACTATAGTCTTAGGACTTAGGACTATAGTCTTAGGACTTAGGACTATAGTCTTAGGACTTTGGACTTAGGACTATAGTATTAGGACTTAGGACTTTATAGTCTTAGGACATAGGACTATAGTCTTAGTCTTACACTGCAAAACCTCCAATTCTTGTCAAGATAATTTTTGTTCTTTTGAGATTTTATTTCTTGTTTTAAGATATTTAATCTTGTTTTAAGACAAAATATCTTGTCAAGAAACAGCAGTAAGATAATTATCTTGCAAACGGGACAAGAAAACCTTAAAACAAGTATTTTTTTCTTAAAACAAGTTTTTGGGAATTTGCAGTGTAGGACTATAAGGACTATAGTCTTAGGACTTAGGACTATAGTCTTAGGACTTAGCACTATACTCTTAGGACTTAGGACTTACGACTATAGTTTTAGGACTTAGGACAATAGTCTTAGGATTATAAGGACTATAGTCTTAGGACTTAGGACTTAGGACTATAGTCTTAGGACTTAGGACTATAGTGTTAGGACTATAAGGACTATAGCCTTAGGACTTAGGACTATAGTCTTAGGACTTAGGACTATAGTCTTAGGACTATAAGGACTATAGCCTTAGGACGCAGGACTATAGTCTTAGGACTTTGGACTTAGGACTATAGTATTAGGACTTAGGACTATATAGTCTTAGGACTTAGGACTATAGTCTTAGTACTTAGGACTATAGCCTTAGGACTAAAAGGACTATAGTCTTAGGACTTAGGACTATAGTCTTAGGACTTTGGACTTAGGACTATAGTTTTAGGACTTTGGACTTAGGACTATAGGACTTGACTATAGTTTTAGGACTTAGGACTATAGTCTTAGGATTATAAGGACTATAGTCTTAGGACTTAGGACTATAGTCTTAGGACTATAAGGACTATAGTCTTAGGACTTAGGACTTAGGACTATAGTCTTAGGACTTAGAACTATAGTCTTAGGACTATAAGAACTATAGTCTTAGGACTTAGGACTATAGTATTAGGACTTAGCACTATATACTCTTAGGACTTAGGACTATAGTTTTAGGACTTAGGACTATAGTCTTAGGACTACAAGGACTATAGTCTTAGGACTTAGGACTATAGTCTTAGGACTTAGCACTATACTCTTAGGACTTAGGACTTAGGACTATAGTTTTAGGACTTAGGACTATAGTTTTAGGACTTAGGACAATAGTCTTAGGATTATAAGGACTATAGTCTTAGGACTTAGGACTATAGTCTTGGGACTTAGGACTATAGTGTTAGGACTATAAGGACAATAGTCTTAGGACTTAGGACTATAGCTTACGACTTAGGACTATAGTCTTAGGACTATAAGGACTATAGCCTTAGGACGCAGGACTATAGTCTTAGGACTTTGGACTTAGGACTATAGTATTAGGACTTAGGACTATATAGTCTTAGGACTTAGTACTATAGTCTTAGTACTTAGGACTATAGTCTTAGGACTATAAGGACTATAGTCTTAGGACTTAGGACTATAGTCTTAGGACTTAGGACTATAGTCTTAGGACTTTGGACTTAGGACTATAGTATTAGGACTTAGGACTTTATAGTCTTAGGACATAGGACTATAGTCTTAGTCTTACACTGCAAAACCTCCAATTCTTGTCAAGATAATTTTTCTTCTTTTGAGATTTTATTTCTTGTTTTAAGATATTTAATCTTGTTTTAAGACAAAATATCTTGTCAAGAAACAGCAGTAAGATAATTATCTTGCAAACGGGACAAGAAAACCTTAAAACAAGTATTTTTTTCTTAAAACAAGTTTTTGGGAATTTGCAGTGTAGGACTATAAGGACTATAGTCTTAGGACTTAGGACTATAGTCTTAGGACTTAGCACTATACTCTTAGGACTTAGGACTTACGACTATAGTTTTAGGACTTAGGACAATAGTCTTAGGATTATAAGGACTATAGTCTTAGGACTTAGGACTTAGGACTATAGTCTTAGGACTTAGGACTATAGTGTTAGGACTATAAGGACTATAGCATTAGGACTTAGGACTATAGTCTTAGGACTTAGGACTATAGTCTTAGGACTATAAGGACTATAGCCTTAGGACGCAGGACTATAGTCTTAGGACTTTGGACTTAGGACTATAGTATTAGGACTTAGGACTATATAGTCTTAGGACTTAGGACTATAGTCCTATATATACTTAGGACTATAGCCTTAGGACTAAAAGGACTATAGTCTTAGGACTTAGGACTATAGTCTTAGGACTTTGGACTTAGGACTATAGTTTTAGGACTTTGGACTTAGGACTATAGCACTTGACTATAGTTTTAGGACTTAGGACTATAGTCTTAGGATTATAAGGACTATAGTCTTAGGACTTAGGACTATAGTCTTAGGACTATAAGGACTATAGTCTTAGGACTTAGGACTTAGGACTATAGTCTTAGGACTTAGAACTATAGTCTTAGGACTATAAGAACTATAGTCTTAGGACTTAGGACTATAATCTTAGGACTTAGGACTATAGTCTTAGGATTATTAGGACTATAGTCTTAGGACTTAGGACTTAGGACTTAGGACTATATTATTAGGACTTAGGACTATATAGTCTTAGGCCTTAGGACTATAGTCTTAGGACTATAGTCTTAGGACTATAAGGACTATAGTCTTAGGACTTAGGACTATAGTCTTAGGACTTAGGCCTATAGTCTTAGGACAATAAGGACTATAGTCTTAGGACGTAGGACTATAGTCTTAGGACTTAGGACTATAGTCTTAGGACTTAGGACTATAGTTTTAGGACTTAGGACTATAGTCTTAGGACTATAAGGACTATAGTCTTAGGACTTAGGACTATAGTCTTAGGACTTTGGACCTAGGACTATAGTATTAGGACTTAGGACTATATAGTCTTAGGACTATAGTCCTAGGACTTAGGACTATAGTCTTAGGACTATAAGGACTATAGTCTTAGGACCTAGGACTATAGTCTTAGGACTTTGTACTTAGGACAATAGTTTTAGGACTTAGGACTATAGTCTTAGGACTATAAGGACTATAGTCTTAGGACTTAGGACTATAGTCTTAGGACTTAGGACTATAGTCTTAGGACTTAGGACTATACTCTTAGGACTTAGGACTATAGTCTTAGGACTTAGGACTATAGTTTTAGGACTTAGGACTATAGTCTTAGGATTAAAAGGACTATAGTCTTAGGACTTAGGACTATAGTCTTAGGACTATAAGGACTATAGTCTTAGGACTTAGGACTATAGTCTTAGGACTTAGGACTATAGTCTTAGGACTATAAGGACTATACTCTTAGGACTTAGGACTACAGTCTTAGGACTTAGGACTATAGTATTAGGACTTATTAGGACAAAAAAGTCTTAGGACTTAGGACTATAGTCTTAGGACTATAAGGACTATAGTCTTAGGACTAAGGACTATAGTCTTAGGACTTAGAACTATAGGACTTAGCACTATAGTCTTAGGACTATAGTCCTAGGACTTAGGACTATAGTCTTAGGACTATAAGGACTATAGTCTTAGGACTTAGGACTATAGTCTTAGGACTTTGGACCTAGGACTATAGTATTAGGACTTAGGACTATATAGCCTTAGGACTATAGTCCTAGGACTTAGGACTATAGT
Source organism: Paragorgia papillata (assembly GCA_035771165.1). Classification (NCBI taxonomy): domain Eukaryota; kingdom Metazoa; phylum Cnidaria; class Anthozoa; order Scleralcyonacea; family Coralliidae; genus Paragorgia; species Paragorgia papillata. Next base: position 6,175,078 of record JAWNZC010000011.1, on the reverse strand, counting down.
CTTAGGACTATAAGGACTATAGTCTTAGGACCTAGGACTATAGTCTTAGGACTTTGTACTTAGGACAATAGTTTTAGGACTTAGGACTATAGTCTTAGGACTATAAGGACTATAGTCTTAGGACTTAGGACTATAGTCTTAGGACTTAGGACTATAGTCTTAGGACTTAGGACTATACTCTTAGGACTTAGGACTATAGTCTTAGGACTTAGGACTATAGTTTTAGGACTTAGGACTATAGTCTTAGGATTAAAAGGACTATAGTCTTAGGACTTAGGACTATAGTCTTAGGACTATAAGGACTATAGTCTTAGGACTTAGGACTATAGTCTTAGGACTTAGGACTATAGTCTTAGGACTATAAGGACTATACTCTTAGGACTTAGGACTACAGTCTTAGGACTTAGGACTATAGTATTAGGACTTATTAGGACAAAAAAGTCTTAGGACTTAGGACTATAGTCTTAGGACTATAAGGACTATAGTCTTAGGACTTAGGACTATAGTCTTAGTACTTAGAACTATAGGACTTAGCACTATAGTCTTAGGACTATAGTCCTAGGACTTAGGACTATAGTCTTAGGACTATAAGGACTATAGTCTTAGGACTTAGGACTATAGTCTTAGGACTTTGGACTTAGGACTATAGTTTTAGGACTTAGGACTATAGTCTTAGGACTATAAGGACTATAGTCTTAGGACTTAGGACTATAGTCTTAGGACTTAGGACTATAGTCTTAGGACTTAGGACTATACTCTTAGGACTTAGGACTATAGTCTTAGGACTTAGGACTTAGGACTATAGTTTTAGGACTTAGGACTATAGTCTTAGGACTATAAGGACTATACTCTTAGGACTTAGGACTATAGTCTTAGGACTTAGGACAACAGTCTTAGGACTTAGGACTATAGTATTAGGACTTATTAGGACAAAAAAGTCTTAGGACTTAGGACTATAGTCTTAGGACTATAAGGACTATAGTCTTAGGACTTAGGACTATAGTCTTAGGACTTAGAACTATAGTCTTAGGACTATAAGAACTATGGTCTTAGGACTTAGGACTATAGTATTAGGACTTAGCACTATATAGTCTTAGGACTTAGGACTATAGTCTTAGCACTTTCGACTTAGGACTATAGTCTTAGGACTATAGTCTTAGGACTATAAGGACTATAGTCTTAGGACTTAGGACTATAGTCTTAGGACTGAGGACTATAGTCTTAGGACTTAGCACTATAGTCTTGGGCCTGAGGACTATAGTCTTAGGACTTAGGACTATAGTCTTAGGACTTAGGAGTATATAGTCTAAGGACTTAGGACTATAGTCTTAGGACTATAAGAACTATAGTCTTAGGACTTAGGACTATAGTCTTAGGACTTAGGACTTAGGACTATAGTTTTAGGACTTAGGACTATAGTCTTAGGACTATAAGAACTATAGTCTTAGGACTATAGTCTTAGGACTTAGGACTATAGTCTTAGGACTTAGGACTATACTCTTAGGACTTAGGACTATAGTCTTAGGACTTAGGACTTAGGACTATAGTTTTAGGACTTAGGACTATAGTCTTAGGACTATAAGGACTATACTCTTAGGACTTAGGACTATAGTCTTAGGACTTAGGACAACAGTCTTAGGACTTAGGACTATAGTCTTAGGACTTTGGACTTAGGACTATAGTTTTAGGACTTTGGACTTAGGACTATAGGACTTGACTATAGTTTTAGGACTTAGGACTATAGTCTTAGGATTATAAGGACTATAGTCTTAGGACTTAGGACTATAGTCTTAGGACTATAAGGACTATAGTCTTAGGACTTAGGACTTAGGACTATAGTCTTAGGACTTAGAACTATAGTCTTAGGACTATAAGAACTATAGTCTTAGGACTTAGGACTATAATCTTAGGACTTAGGACTATAGTCTTAGGATTATTAGGACTATAGTCTTAGGACTTAGGACTTAGGACTTAGGACTATATTATTAGGACTTAGGACTATATAGTCTTAGGCCTTAGGACTATAGTCTTAGGACTATAGTCTTAGGACTATAAGGACTATAGTCTTAGGACTTAGGACTATAGTCTTAGGACTTAGGCCTATAGTCTTAGGACAATAAGGACTATAGTCTTAGGACGTAGGACTATAGTCTTAGGACTTAGGACTATAGTCTTAGGACTTAGGACTATAGTTTTAGGACTTAGGACTATAGTCTTAGGACTATAAGGACTATAGTCTTAGGACTTAGGACTATAGTCTTAGGACTTTGGACCTAGGACTATAGTATTAGGACTTAGGACTATATAGTCTTAGGACTATAGTCCTAGGACTTAGGACTATAGTCTTAGGACTATAAGGACTATAGTCTTAGGACCTAGGACTATAGTCTTAGGACTTTGTACTTAGGACAATAGTTTTAGGACTTAGGACTATAGTCTTAGGACTATAAGGACTATAGTCTTAGGACTTAGGACTATAGTCTTAGGACTTAGGACTATAGTCTTAGGACTTAGGACTATACTCTTAGGACTTAGGACTATAGTCTTAGGACTTAGGACTATAGTTTTAGGACTTAGGACTATAGTCTTAGGATTAAAAGGACTATAGTCTTAGGACTTAGGACTATAGTCTTAGGACTATAAGGACTATAGTCTTAGGACTTAGGACTATAGTCTTAGGACTTAGGACTATAGTCTTAGGACTATAAGGACTATACTCTTAGGACTTAGGACTACAGTCTTAGGACTTAGGACTATAGTATTAGGACTTATTAGGACAAAAAAGTCTTAGGACTTAGGACTATAGTCTTAGGACTATAAGGACTATAGTCTTAGGACTTAGGACTATAGTCTTAGGACTTAGAACTATAGGACTTAGCACTATAGTCTTAGGACTATAGTCCTAGGACTTAGGACTATAGTCTTAGGACTATAAGGACTATAGTCTTAGGACTTAGGACTATAGTCTTAGGACTTTGGACCTAGGACTATAGTATTAGGACTTAGGACTATATAGCCTTAGGACTATAGTCCTAGGACTTAGGACTATAGTCTTAGGACTATAAGGACTATAGTCTTAGGACCTAGGACTATAGTCTTAGGACTTTGTACTTAGGACAATAGTTTTAGGACTTAGGACTATACTCTTAGGACTATAAGGACTATAGTCTTAGGACTTAGGACTATAGTCTTAGGACTTAGGACTATAGTCTTAGGACTTAGGACTTAGGACTATAGTCTTAGGACTTAGGACTATAGTTTTAGGACTTAGGACTATAGTCTTAGGATTAAAAGGACTATAGTCTTAGGACTTAGGACTATAGTCTTAGGACTATAAGGACTATAGTCTTAGGACTTAGGACTATAGTCTTAGGACTTAGGACTATAGTCTTAGGACTATAAGGACTATACTCTTAGGACTTAGGACTACAGTCTTAGGACTTAGGACTATAGTATTAGGACTTATTAGGACAAAAAAGTCTTAGGACTTAGGACTATAGTCTTAGGACTATAAGGACTATAGTCTTAGGACTTAGGACTATAGTCTTAGTACTTAGAACTATAGGACTTAGCACTATAGTCTTAGGACTATAGTCCTAGGACTTAGGACTATAGTCTTAGGACTATAAGGACTATAGTCTTAGGACTTAGGACTATAGTCTTAGGACTTTGGACTTAGGACTATAGTTTTAGGACTTAGGACTATAGTCTTAGGACTATAAGGACTATAGTCTTAGGACTTAGGACTATAGTCTTAGGACTTAGGACTATAGTCTTAGGACTTAGGACTATACTCTTAGGACTTAGGACTATAGTCTTAGGACTTAGGACTTAGGACTATAGTTTTAGGACTTAGGACTATAGTCTTAGGACTATAAGGACTATACTCTTAGGACTTAGGACTATAGTCTTAGGACTTAGGACAACAGTCTTAGGACTTAGGACTATAGTATTAGGACTTATTAGGACAAAAAAGTCTTAGGACTTAGGACTATAGTCTTAGGACTATAAGGACTATAGTCTTAGGACTTAGGACTATAGTCTTAGGACTTAGAACTATAGTCTTAGGACTATAAGAACTATGGTCTTAGGACTTAGGACTATAGTATTAGGACTTAGCACTATATAGTCTTAGGACTTAGGACTATAGTCTTAGCACTTTCGACTTAGGACTATAGTCTTAGGACTATAGTCTTAGGACTATAAGGACTATAGTCTTAGGACTTAGGACTATAGTCTTAGGACTGAGGACTATAGTCTTAGGACTAAAATTAGCACTATAGTCTTGGGCCTGAGGACTATAGTCTTAGGACTTAGGACTATAGTCTTAGGACTTAGGAGTATATAGTCTAAGGACTTAGGACTATAGTCTTAGGACTATAAGAACTATAGTCTTAGGACTTAGGACTATAGTCTTAGGACTTAGGACTTAGGACTATAGTTTTAGGACTTAGGACTATAGTCTTAGGACTATAAGAACTATAGTCTTAGGACTATAGTCTTAGGACTTAGGACTATAGTCTTAGGACTTAGGACTATACTCTTAGGACTTAGGACTATAGTCTTAGGACTTAGGACTTAGGACTATAGTTTTAGGACTTAGGACTATAGTCTTAGGACTATAAGGACTATACTCTTAGGACTTAGGACTATAGTCTTAGGACTTAGGACAACAGTCTTAGGACTTAGGACTATAGTATTAGGACTTATTAGGACAAAAAAGTCTTAGGACTTAGGACTATAGTCTTAGGACTATAAGGACTATAGTCTTAGGACTTAGGACTATAGTCTTAGGACTTAGAACTATAGTCTTAGGACTATAAGAACTATGGTCTTAGGACTTAGGACTATAGTATTAGGACTTAGCACTATATAGTCTTAGGACTTAGGACTATAGTCTTAGCACTTCCGACTTAGGACTATAGTCTTAGGACTATAGTCTTAGGACTATAAGGACTATAGTCTTAGGACTTAGGACTATAGTCTTAGGACTGAGGACTATAGTCTTAGGACTTAGCACTATAGTCTTGGGCCTGAGGACTATAGTCTTAGGACTTAGGACTATAGTCTTAGGACTTAGGAGTATATAGTCTAAGGACTTAGGACTATAGTCTTAGGACTATAAGAACTATAGTCTTAGGACTTAGGACTATAGTCTTAGGACTTAGGACTTAGGACTATAGTTTTAGGACTTAGGACTATAGTCTTAGGACTATAAGAACTATAGTCTTAGGACTATAGTCTTAGGACTATAAGGACTATAGTCTTAGGACTTAGGACTATAGTCTTAGGACTGAGGACTATAGTCTTAGGACTTAGGACTTAGGACTATAGTTTTAGGACTTAGGACTATAAGAACTATAGTCTTAGGACTTAGCACTATAGTCTTAGGACTATAGTCCTAGGACTTAGGACTATAGTCTTAGGACTATAAGGACTATAGTCTTAGGACTTAGGACTATAGTCTTAGGACTTTGGACTTAGGACTATAGTTTTAGGACTTAGGACTATAGTCTTAGGACTATAAGGACTATAGTCTTAGGACTTAGGACTATAGTCTTAGGACTTAGGACTATAGTCTTAGGACTTAGGACTATACTCTTAGGACTTAGGACTATAGTCTTAGGACTTAGGACTTAGGACTATAGTTTTAGGACTTAGGACTATAGTCTTAGGATTAAAAGGACTATAGTCTTAGGACTTAGGACTATAGTCTTAGGACTATAAGGACTATAGTCTTAGGACTTAGGACTATAGTCTTAGGACTTTGGACTTAGGACTATAGTTTTAGGACTTAGGACTATAGTCTTAGGACTATAAGGACTATAGTCTTAGGACTTAGGACTATAGTCTTAGGACTTAGGACTATAGTCTTAGGACTTAGGACTATACTCTTAGGACTTAGGACTATAGTCTTAGGACTTAGGACTTAGGACTATAGTTTTAGGACTTAGGACTATAGTCTTAGGACTATAAGGACTATAGTCTTAGGACTTAGGACTATAGTCTTAGGACTTAGGACTATAGTCTTAGATCTTAGGACTATACTCTTAGGACTTAGGACTATAGTCTTAGGACTTAGGACTATAGTTTTAGGACTTAGGACTATAGTCTTAGGATTAAAAGGACTATAGTCTTAGGACTTAGGACTATAGTCTTAGGACTTAGGACTATAGTCTTAGGACTATAAGGACTATAGTCTTAGGACTTAGGACTATAGTCTTAGGACTTAGGACTATAGTCTTAGGACTATAAGGACTATACTCTTAGGACTTAGGACTATAGTCTTAGGACTTAGGACTACAGTCTTAGGACTTAGGACTATAGTATTAGGACTTATTAGGACAAAAAAGTCTTAAGACTTAGGACTATAGTCTTAGGACTATAAGGACTATAGTCTTAGGACTTAGGACTATAGTCTTAGGACTGAGGACTATAGTCTTACGACTTAGCACTATAGTCTTGGGACTTAGGACTATAGTCTTAGGACTTAGGACTATAGTTTTAGGACTTAGGAGTATATAGTCTAAGGACTTAGGACTATAGTCTTAGGACTATAAGAACTATAGTCTTAGGACTTAGGACTATAGTCTTAGGACTTAGGACTTAGGACTATAGTTTTAGGACTTAGGACTATAGTCTTAGGACTATAAGAACTATAGTCTTAGGACTTAGGACTATAGTCTTAGGACTTAGGACTATAGTATTAGGACTTAGCACTATATAGCCTTAGGACTTAGGACTATAGTCTTAGCACTTTGGACTTAGGACTATAGTCTTAGGACTATAGTCTTAGGACTATAGTCTTAGGACTATAAGGACTATAGTCTTAGGACTTAGGACTATAGTCTTAGGACTGAGGACTATAGTCTTAGGACTTAGCACTATAGTCTTGGGACTTAGGACTATAGTCTTAGGACTATAAGGACTATACTCTTAGGACTTAGGACTATAGTCTTAGGACTTAGGACAACAGTCTTAGGACTTAGGACTATAGTATTAGGACTTATTAGGACAAAAAAGTCTTAGGACTTAGGACTATAGTCTTAGGACTATAAGGACTATAGTCTTAGGACTTAGGACTATAGTCTTAGGACTTAGAACTATAGTCTTAGGACTATAAGAACTATGGTCTTAGGACTTAGGACTATAGTATTAGGACTTAGCACTATATAGTCTTAGGACTTAGGACTATAGTCTTAGCACTTTCGACTTAGGACTATAGTCTTAGGACTATAGTCTTAGGACTATAAGGACTATAGTCTTAGGACTTAGGACTATAGTCTTAGGACTGAGGACTATAGTCTTAGGACTTAGCACTATAGTCTTGGGCCTGAGGACTATAGTCTTAGGACTTAGGACTATAGTCTTAGGACTTAGGAGTATATAGTCTAAGGACTTAGGACTATAGTCTTAGGACTATAAGAACTATAGTCTTAGGACGTAGGACTATAGTCTTAGGACTTAGGACTTACGACTATAGTTTTAGGACTTAGGACTATAGTCTTAGGACTATAAGAACTATAGTCTTAGGACTATAGTCTTAGGACTATAAGGACTATAGTCTTAGGACTTAGGACTATAGTCTTAGGACTGAGGAGTATAGTCTTAGGACTTAGGACTTAGGACTATAGTTTTAGGACTTAGGACTATAGTCTTAGGACTATAAGGACTATAGTCTTAGGACTTAGGACTATAGTCTTAGGACTTAGGACTATAGTCTTAGATCTTAGGACTATACTCTTAGGACTTAGGACTATAGTCTTAGGACTTAGGACTATAGTTTTAGGACTTAGGACTATAGTCTTAGGATTAAAAGGACTATAGTCTTAGGACTTAGGACTATAGTCTTAGGACTTAGGACTATAGTCTTAGGACTATAAGGACTATAGTCTTAGGACTTAGGACTATAGTCTTAGGACTTAGGACTATAGTCTTAGGACTATAAGGACTATACTCTTAGGACTTAGGACTATAGTCTTAGGACTTAGGACTACAGTCTTAGGACTTAGGACTATAGTATTAGGACTTATTAGGACAAAAAAGTCTTAAGACTTAGGACTATAGTCTTAGGACTATAAGGACTATAGTCTTAGGACTTAGGACTATAGTCTTAGGACTGAGGACTATAGTCTTACGACTTAGCACTATAGTCTTGGGACTTAGGACTATAGTCTTAGGACTTAGGACTATAGTTTTAGGACTTAGGAGTATATAGTCTAAGGACTTAGGACTATAGTCTTAGGACTATAAGAACTATAGTCTTAGGACTTAGGACTATAGTCTTAGGACTTAGGACTTAGGACTATAGTTTTAGGACTTAGGACTATAGTCTTAGGACTATAAGAACTATAGTCTTAGGACTTAGGACTATAGTCTTAGGACTTAGGACTATAGTATTAGGACTTAGCACTATATAGCCTTAGGACTTAGGACTATAGTCTTAGCACTTTGGACTTAGGACTATAGTCTTAGGACTATAGTCTTAGGACTATAGTCTTAGGACTATAAGGACTATAGTCTTAGGACTTAGGACTATAGTCTTAGGACTGAGGACTATAGTCTTAGGACTTAGCACTATAGTCTTGGGACTTAGGACTATAGTCTTAGGACTATAAGGACTATACTCTTAGGACTTAGGACTATAGTCTTAGGACTTAGGACAACAGTCTTAGGACTTAGGACTATAGTATTAGGACTTATTAGGACAAAAAAGTCTTAGGACTTAGGACTATAGTCTTAGGACTATAAGGACTATAGTCTTAGGACTTAGGACTATAGTCTTAGGACTTAGAACTATAGTCTTAGGACTATAAGAACTATGGTCTTAGGACTTAGGACTATAGTATTAGGACTTAGCACTATATAGTCTTAGGACTTAGGACTATAGTCTTAGCACTTTCGACTTAGGACTATAGTCTTAGGACTATAGTCTTAGGACTATAAGGACTATAGTCTTAGGACTTAGGACTATAGTCTTAGGACTGAGGACTATAGTCTTAGGACTTAGCACTATAGTCTTGGGCCTGAGGACTATAGTCTTAGGACTTAGGACTATAGTCTTAGGACTTAGGAGTATATAGTCTAAGGACTTAGGACTATAGTCTTAGGACTATAAGAACTATAGTCTTAGGACGTAGGACTATAGTCTTAGGACTTAGGACTTAAGGACTTATTAGTTTTTAGACTATAGGAACTATAGTCTTAGGACTTAGGACTCTATAGTCTTAGGACTTAGGACTATAGTCTTAGGACTTAGGACTATAGTCTTAGGACGGACTTAGGACTATAGTTTTAGGACTTAGGACTATAGTCTTAGGGACTTAGGACTATAGTCTTAGGACTTAGGACTATAGTCTTAGGACTATAGGACTATAGTCTTAGGACTTAGGACTATAGTCTTAGGACTATAAGGACTATAGTCTTAGGACTTAGGACTATAGTCTTAGGACTATAGGGACTTAGGACTATAGTCTTAGGACTATAGGACTATAGTCTTAGGACTTAGGACTATAGTCTTAGGACTTAGGACTATAGTCTTAGGACTTAGGACTATAGTCTTAGGACTTAGGACTATAGTTTAGGACTTAGGACTATAGTCTTAGGACTATAGGACTATAGTCTTAGGACTTAGGACTATAGTCTTAGGACTTAGGACTATAGGGACTAGGACTATAGTTTTTAGGACTTAGGACTATAGTCTTAGGACTATAAGGACTATAGTCTTAGGACTTAGGACTATAGTCTTAGGACTTAGGACTATAGTCTTAGTCTTAGGACTTAGGACTATAGGTCTAGGGACTTAGACTATAGGACTTTAGGACTATAGTCTTAGGACTTAGGACTATAGTCTTAGGACTTAGGACTATAGTCTTAGGACTTAGGACTATAGTCTTAGGATTAAAAGGACTATAGTCTTAGGACTTAGGACTATAGTCTTATGGACATAAGGACTATAGTCTTAGGACTATAAGGACTATAGTCTTAGGACTTAGGACTATAGTCTTAGGACTATAGTCTTAGGACTTAGGACTATAGTCTTAGGACTATAAGGACTATACTCTTAGGACTTAGGACTATAGTCTTAGGACTTAGGACTACAGTCTTAGGACTTAGGACTATAGTATTAGGACTTATTAGGACAAAAAAGTCTTAAGACTTAGGACTATAGTCTTAGGACTATAAGGACTATAGTCTTAGGACTTAGGACTATAGTCTTAGGACTGAGGACTATAGTCTTACGACTTAGCACTATAGTCTTGGGACTTAGGACTATAGTCTTAGGACTTAGGACTATAGTCTTAGGACTTAGGAGTATATAGTCTAAGGACTTAGGACTATAGTCTTAGGACTATAAGAACTATAGTCTTAGGACTTAGGACTATAGTCTTAGGACTTAGGACTTAGGACTATAGTTTTAGGACTTAGGACTATAGTCTTAGGACTATAAGAACTATAGTCTTAGGACTTAGGACTATAGTCTTAGGACTTAGGACTATAGTATTAGGACTTAGCACTATATAGCCTTAGGACTTAGGACTATAGTCTTAGCACTTTGGACTTAGGACTATAGTCTTAGGACTATAGTCTTAGGACTATAAGGACTATAGTCTTAGGACTTAGGACTATAGTCTTAGGACTGAGGACTATAGTCTTAGGACTTAGCACTATAGTCTTGGGACTTAGGACTATAGTCTTAGGACTTAGGACTATAGTCTTAGGACTTAGGAGTATATAGTCTAAGGACTTAGCACTATAGTCTTAGGACTATAAGAACTATAGTCTTAGGACTAAGGACTATAGTCTTAGGACTTAGGACTATAGTTTTAGGACTTAGGACTATAGTCTTAGGACTTAGGACTATGTAGTCTAAGGACTTAGGACTATAGTCTTAGGACTTAGGACTATAGCCTTAGGACTATAAGGACTATAGTCTTAGGACTTAGGACTATAGTCTTAGGACTTAGGACTATAGTCTTAGGACTTAGGACTATAGTTTTAGGACTTAGGACTATAGTCTTAGGATTATAAGGACTATAGTCTTAGGACTTAGGACTATAGTCTTAGGACTTAGGACTATAGTCTTAGGACTATAAGGACTATAGTCTTAGGACTTAGGACCATAGTCTTAGGACAATAAGGACTATAGTCTTAGAAGTTAGGACTATAGTCTTAGGACTATAGTCTTATGACTTAGGACTATGGTATTAGGACTTAGGACTATATAGTCTTAGGACTTAGGATTATAGTCTTAGGACTTAGGACTATAGTCTTAGGACTTAGGACTATAGTCTTAGGACTTAGGACTATAGTCTTTGGACTTAGGACTATAGTCTTAGGACTTAGGACTATAGTATTAGGACTTAGGACTATATAGTCTTAGGACTTAGGACTATAGTCTTAGGACTTAGGACTATAGTCTTAGGACTTTGGACTTAGGACTATAGTCTTAGGACTTTGGACTTAGGACTATAGTCTTAGGACTTTGGACTTAGGACTATAGTTTTAGGACTCAGGACTATAGTTTTAGGACTTAGGACTATAGTCTTAGGATTATAAGGACTATAGTCTTAGGACTTAGGACTATAGTTTTAGGACTTAGGACTATAGTCTTAGGATTATAAGGACTATAGTCTTAGGACTTAGGACTATAGTCTTAGGACTTAGGACTATAGTCTTAGGACTTAGGACTTAGGACTATAGTCTTAGGACTTAGGACTATATTATTAGGACTTAGGACTATAGTCTTAGGACAATAAGGACTATAGTCTTAGGACGTAGGACTATAGTCTTAGGACTTAGGACTATAGTCTTAGGACTTAGGGCTATAGTTTTAGGACTTAGGACTATAGTCTTAGGACTATAAGGACTATAGTCTTAGGACTATAAGGACTATAGTCTTAGGACTTAGGACTATAGTCTTAGGACTTTGGACTTAGGACTATAGTATTAGGACTTAGGACTATATAGTCTTAGGACTATATAGTCTTAGGACTATATAGTCTTAGGACTATAGTCCTAGGACTTAGGACTATAGTCTTAGGACTATAAGGACTATAGTCTTAGGACTTAGGACTATAGTCTTAGGACTTTGGACTTAGGACAATAGTTTTAGGACTTAGGACTATAATCTTAGGACTATAAGGACTATAGTCTTAGGACTTAGGACTATAGTCTTAGGACTTAGGACTATAGTCTTAGGACTTAGGACTATACTCTTAGGACTTAGGACTATAGTCTTAGGACTTAGGACTTAGGACTATAGTTTTAGGACTTAGGACTATAGTCTTAGGATTAAAAGGACTATAGTCTTAGGACTTAGGACTATAGTCTTAGGACTTAGGACTATAGTCTTAGGACTATAAGGACTATAGTCTTAGGACTTAGGACTATAGTCTTAGGACTTAGGACTATAGTCTTAGGACTATAAGGACTATAATCTAAGGACTTAGGACTATAGTCTTAGGACTTAGGACTACAGTCTTAGGATTTAGGACTATAGTATTAGGACTTATTAGGACAAAAAAGACTTAGGACTTAGCACTATAGTCTTAGGACTATAAGAACTATAGTCTTAGGACTTAGGACTATAGTATTAGGACTTAGCACTATATACTCTTAGGACTTAGGACTATAGTCTTAGCACTTTGGACTTAGGACTACAGTCTTAGGACTATAGTCTTAGGACTATAAGGACTATAGTCTTAGGACTTAGGACTATAGTCTTAGGACTGAGGACTATAGTCTTAGGACTTAGGACTATAGTCTTAGGACTTAGGACTATAGTCTTAGGATTATTAGGACTATAGTCTTAGGACTTAGGACTTAGGACTTAGGACTATATTATTAGGACTTAGGACTATATAGTCTTAGGCCTTAGGACTATAGTCTTAGGACTATAGTCTTAGGACTATAAGGACTATAGTCTTAGGACTTAGGACTATAATCTTAGGACTTAGGCCTATAGTCTTAGGACAATAAGGACTATACTCTTAGGACGTAGGACTATAGTCTTAGGACTTAGGACTATAGTCTTAGGACTTAGGACTATAGTTTTAGGACTTAGGACTATAGTCTTAGGACTATAAGGACTATAGTCTTAGGACTTAGGACTATAGTCTTAGGATTATAAGGACTATAGTCTTAGGACTTAGGACTATAGTTTTAGGACTTAGGACTATAGTCTTAGGATTATAAGGACTATAGTCTTAGGACTTAGGACTATAGTCTTAGGACTTAGGACTTAGGACTATAGTCTTAGGACTTAGGACTATATTATTAGGACTTAGGACTATAGTCTTAGGACAATAAGGACTATAGTCTTAGGACGTAGGACTATAGTCTTAGGACTTAGGACTATAGTCTTAGGACTTAGGGCTATAGTTTTAGGACTTAGGACTATAGTCTTAGGACTATAAGGACTATAGTCTTAGGACTATAAGGACTATAGTCTTAGGACTTAGGACTATAGTCTTAGGACTTTGGACTTAGGACTATAGTATTAGGACTTAGGACTATATAGTCTTAGGACTATATAGTCTTAGGACTATAGTCCTAGGACTTAGGACTATAGTCTTAGGACTATAAGGACTATAGTCTTAGGACTTAGGACTATAGTCTTAGGACTTTGGACTTAGGACAATAGTTTTAGGACTTAGGACTATAATCTTAGGACTATAAGGACTATAGTCTTAGGACTTAGGACTATAGTCTTAGGACTTAGGACTATAGTCTTAGGACTTAGGACTATACTCTTAGGACTTAGGACTATAGTCTTAGGACTTAGGACTTAGGACTATAGTTTTAGGACTTAGGACTATAGTCTTAGGATTAAAAGGACTATAGTCTTAGGACTTAGGACTATAGTCTTAGGACTTAGGACTATAGTCTTAGGACTATAAGGACTATAGTCTTAGGACTTAGGACTATAGTCTTAGGACTTAGGACTATAGTCTTAGGACTATAAGGACTATAATCTAAGGACTTAGGACTATAGTCTTAGGACTTAGGACTACAGTCTTAGGATTTAGGACTATAGTATTAGGACTTATTAGGACTTATTAGGACAAAAAAGACTTAGGACTTAGCACTATAGTCTTAGGACTATAAGAACTATAGTCTTAGGACTTAGGACTATAGTCTTAGGACTTAGGACTATAGTATTAGGACTTAGCACTATATACTCTTAGGACTTAGGACTATAGTCTTAGCACTTTGGACTTAGGACTACAGTCTTAGGACTATAGTCTTAGGACTATAAGGACTATAGTCTTAGGACTTAGGACTATAGTCTTAGGACTGAGGACTATAGTCTTAGGACTTAGGACTATAGTCTTAGGACTTAGGACTATAGTCTTAGGATTATTAGGACTATAGTCTTAGGACTTAGGACTTAGGACTTAGGACTATATTATTAGGACTTAGGACTATATAGTCTTAGGCCTTAGGACTATAGTCTTAGGACTATAGTCTTAGGACTATAAGGACTATAGTCTTAGGACTTAGGACTATAATCTTAGGACTTAGGCCTATAGTCTTAGGACAATAAGGACTATACTCTTAGGACGTAGGACTATAGTCTTAGGACTTAGGACTATAGTCTTAGGACTTAGGACTATAGTTTTAGGACTTAGGACTTAGGACTATAGTCTTAGGACTATAAGGACTATAGTCTTAGGACTTAGGACTATAGTCTTAGGACTTTGGACCTAGGACTATAGTATTAGGACTTAGGACTATATAGTCTTAGGACTATAGTCCTAGGACTTAGGACTATAGTCTTAGGACTATAAGGACTATAGTCTTAGGACCTAGGACTATAGTCTTAGGACTTTGTACTTAGGACAATAGTTTTAGGACTTAGGACTATAGTCTTAGGACTATAAGGACTATAGTCTTAGGACTTAGGACTATAGTCTTAGGACTTAGGACTATAGTCTTAGGACTTAGGACTATACTCTTAGGACTTAGGACTATAGTCTTAGGACTTAGGACTATAGTTTTAGGACTTAGGACTATAGTCTTAGGATTAAAAGGACTATAGTCTTAGGACTTAGGACTATAGTCTTAGGACTTAGGACTATAGTCTTAGGACTATAAGGACTATAGTCTTAGGACTTAGGACTATAGTCTTAGGACTTAGGACTATAGTCTTAGGACTATAAGGACTATACTCTTAGGACTTAGGACTATAGTCTTAGGACTTAGGACTACAGTCTTAGGACTTAGGACTATAGTATTAGGACTTATTAGGACAAAAAAGTCTTAGGACTTAGGACTATAGTCTTAGGACTATAAGGACTATAGTCTTAGGACTTAGGACTATAGTCTTAGGACATAGAACTATAGTCTTAGGACTATAAGAACTATGGTCTTAGGACTTAGGACTATAGTATTAGGACTTAGCACTATATAGTCTTAGGACTTAGGACTATAGTCTTAGCACTTTGGACTTAGGACTATAGTCTTAGGACTATAGTCTTAGGACTATAAGGACTATAGTCTTAGGACTATAAGGACTATAGTCTTAGGACTTAGGACTATAGTCTTAGGACTGAGGACTATAGTCTTAGGACTTAGCACTATAGTCTTGGGCCTGAGGACTATAGTCTTAGGACTTAGGACTATAGTCTTAGGACTTAGGAGTATATAGTCTAAGGACTTAGGACTATAGTCTTAGGACTATAAGAACTATAGTCTTAGGACTTAGGACTATAGTCTTAGGACTTAGGACTTAGGACTATAGTTTTAGGACTTAGGACTATAGTCTTAGGACTATAAGAACTATAGTCTTAGGACTTAGGACTATAGTCTTAGGACTTAGGACTATAGTCTTAGGACTTAGGACTATAGTCTTAGGACTTAGGACTATAGTATTAGGACTTAGCACTATATAGTCTTAGGACTTAGGACTATAGTCTTAGCACTTTGGACTTAGGACTATAGTCTTAGGACTATAGTCTTAGGACTATAAGGACTATAGTCTTAGGACTTAGGACTATAGTCTTAGGACTGAGGACTATAGTCTTAGGACTTAGGACTATAGTTTTAGGACTTAGGACTATAGTCTTAGGACTATAAGAACTATAGTCTTAGGACTTATCACTATAGTCTTAGGACTATAGTCCTAGGACTTAGGACTATAGTCTTAGGACTATAAGGACTATAGTCTTAGGACTTAGGACTATAGTCTTAGGACTTTGGACTTAGGACTATAGTTTTAGGACTTAGGACTATAGTCTTAGGACTATAAGGACTATAGTCTTAGGACTTAGGACTATAGTCTTAGGACTTAGGACTATAGTCTTAGGACTTAGGACTATACTCTTAGGACTTAGGACTATAGTCTTAGGACTTAGGACTTAGGACTATAGTTTTAGGACTTAGGACTATAGTCTTAGGACTATAAGGACTATACTCTTAGGACTTAGGACTATAGTCTTAGGACTTAGGACTACAGTCTTAGGACTTAGGACTATAGTATTAGGACTTATTAGGACAAAAAAGTCTTAGGACTTAGGACTATAGTCTTAGGACTATAAGGACTATAGTCTTAGGACTTAGGACTATAGTCTTAGGACTTAGAACTATAGTCTTAGGACTATAAGAACTATGGTCTTAGGACTTAGGACTATAGTATTAGGACTTAGCACTATATAGTCTTAGGACTTAGGACTATAGTCTTAGCACTTTGGACTTAGGACTATAGTCTTAGGACTATAGTCTTAGGACTATAAGGACTATAGTCTTAGGACTATAAGGACTATAGTCTTAGGACTATAAGGACTATAGTCTTAGGACTTAGGACTATAGTCTTAGGACTATAAGGACTATAGTCTTAGGACTTAGGACTATAGTCTTAGGACTGAGGACTATAGTCTTAGGACTTAGGACTTAGGACTATAGTTTTAGGACTTAGGACTATAGTCTTAGGACTATAAGAACTATAGTCTTAGGACTTAGCACTATAGTCTTAGGACTATAGTCCTAGGACTTAGGACTATAGTCTTAGGACTATAAGGACTATAGTCTTAGGACTTAGGACTATAGTCTTAGGACTTTGGACTTAGGACTATAGTTTTAGGACTTAGGACTATAGTCTTAGGACTATAAGGACTATAGTCTTAGGACTTAGGACTATAGTCTTAGGACTATAAGGACTATAGTCTTAGGACTTAGGACTATAGTCTTAGGACTGAGGACTATAGTCTTAGGACTTAGGACTTAGGACTATAGTTTTAGGACTTAGGACTATAGTCTTAGGACTATAAGAACTATAGTCTTAGGACTTAGCACTATAGTCTTAGGACTATAGTCCTAGGACTTAGGACTATAGTCTTAGGACTATAAGGACTATAGTCTTAGGACTTAGGACTATAGTCTTAGGACTTTGGACTTAGGACTATAGTTTTAGGACTTAGGACTATAGTCTTAGGACTATAAGGACTATAGTCTTAGGACTTAGGACTATAGTCTTAGGACTTAGGACTATAGTCTTAGGACTTAGGACTATACTCTTAGGACTTAGGACTATAGTGTTAGGACTTAGGACTTAGGACTATAGTTTTAGGACTTAGGACTATAGTCTTAGGACTATAAGGACTATACTCTTAGGACTTAGGACTATAGTCTTAGGACTTAGGACTACAGTCTTAGGACTTAGGACTATAGTATTAGGACTTATTAGGACAAAAAAGTCTTAGGACTTAGGACTATAGTCTTAGGACTATAAGGACTATAGTCTTAGGACTTAGGACTATAGTCTTAGGACTTAGAACTATAGTCTTAGGACTATAAGAACTATGGTCTTAGGACTTAGGACTATAGTATTAGGACTTAGCACTATATAGTCTTAGGACTTAGGACTATAGTCTTAGCACTTTGGACTTAGGACTATAGTCTTAGGACTATAGTCTTAGGACTATAAGGACTATAGTCTTAGGACTTAGGACTATAGTCTTAGGACTGAGGACTATAGTCTTAGGACTTAGCACTATAGTCTTAGGACTTAGGACTATGTAGTCTAAGGACTTAGGACTATAGTCTTAGGACTTAGGACTATAGCCTTAGGACTATAAGGACTATAGTCTTAGGACTTAGGACTATAGTCTTAGGACTTAGGACTATAGTCTTAGGACTTAGGACTATAGTTTTAGGACTTAGGACTATAGTCTTAGGATTAGAAGGACTATAGTCTTAGGACTTAGGACTATAGTCTTAGGACTTAGGACTATAGTCTTAGGACTATAAGGACTATAGTCTTAGGACTTAGGACCATAGTCTTAGGACAATAAGGACTATAGTCTTAGAAGTTAGGACTATAGTCTTAGGACTATAATCTCATGACTTAGGACTATGGTATTAGGACTTAGGACTATATAATCTTAGGACTTAGGACTATAGTCTTAGGACTTAGGACTATAGTCTTAGGACTTAGGACTATAGTCTTAGGACTGAGGACTATAGTCTTAGGACTATAAGGACTATAGTCTTAGGACTTAGGACCATAGTCTTAGGACAATAAGGACTATAGTCTTAGAACTTAGGACTATAGTCTTAGGACTATAGTCTTATGACTTAGGACTATGGTATTAGGACTTAGGACTATATAGTCTTAGGACTTAGGACTATAGTCTTAGGACTTAGGACTATAGTCTTAGGACTTAGGACTATAGTCTTAGGACTTAGGACTATAGTCTTAGGACTGAGGACTATAGTCTTAGGACTTAGGACTATAGTCTTTGGACTTAGGACTATAGTCTTAGGACTTAGGACTATAGTATTAGGACTTAGGACTATATAGTCTTAGGACTTAGGACTATAGTCTTAGGACTTAGGACTATAGTCTTAGGACTTAGGACTATAGTCTTAGGACTTTGGACTTAGGACTATAGTCTTAGGACTTAGGACTATAGTCTTAGGACTTAGGAGTATATAGTCTAAGGACTTAGGACTATAGTCTTAGGACTATAAGAACTATAGTCTTAGGACTTAGGACTATAGTCTTAGGACTTAGGACTTAGGACTATAGTTTTAGGACTTAGGACTATAGTCTTAGGACTATAAGAACTATAGTCTTAGGACTTAGGACTATAGTCTTAGGACTTAGGACTATAGTATTAGGACTTAGCACTATATAGCCTTAGGACTTAGGACTATAGTCTTAGCACTTTGGACTTAGGACTATAGTCTTAGGACTATAGTCTTAGGACTATAGTCTTAGGACTATAAGGACTATAGTCTTAGGACTTAGGACTATAGTCTTAGGACAATAAGGACTATAGTCTTAGAACTTAGGACTATAGTCTTAGGACTATAGTCTTAGGACTTAGGACTATAGTCTTAGGACTTAGGACTATAGTCTTAGGATTATAAGGACTATAGTCTTAGGACTTAGGACTATAGTTTTAGGACTTAGGACTATAGTCTTAGGACTTAGGACTATAGTCTTTGGACTTAGGACTATAGTCTTAGGACTTAGGACTATAGTATTAGCACTTAGGACTATATAGTCTTAGGACTTAGGACTATAGTCTTAGGACTTTGGACTTAGGACTATAGTCTTAGGACTTTGGACTTAGGACTATAGTCTTAGGACTTAGGACTATAGTCTTAGGACTATAAGGACTATAGTCTTAGGACTTTGGACTTAGGACTATAGTCTTAGGACTTTGGACTTAGGACTATAGTTTTAGGACTCAGGACTATAGTCTTAGGACTATAAGGAATTAAAGAACTATAGTCTTGGGACTTAGGACTATAGTCTTAGGACTTAGGACTATAGTTTTAGGACTTAGGACTATAGTCTTAGGATTATAAGGACTATAGTCTTAGGACTTAGGACTATAGTTTTAGGACTTAGGACTATAGTCTTAGGACTTAGGACTATAGTCTTTGGACTTAGGACTATATAGTCTTAGGACTATATTCTTAGGACTTAGGACTATAGTCTTACGACTTTGGACTTAGGACTATAGTCTTAGGACTTTGGACTTAGGACTATAGTTTTAGGACTTAGGACTATAGTCTTAGGACTATAAGGACTTAAAGGACTATAGTCTTAGGACTTAGGACTATAGTCTTAGGACTTAGAACTTAGGACTATAGTTTTAGGACTTAGGACTATAGTCTTAGGATTATAAGGAGTATAGTTTTAGGACTTAGGAATATAGTCTTAGGATTATAAGGACTATAGTCTTAGGACTTAGGACTATAGTCTTAGGACATAGGACTACAGTATTAGGACTTAGGACTATATAGTCTTAGGACTTAGGACTATAGTCTTAGGACTATAAGGACTATAGTCTGAGGACTTAGGACTATAGGGAGCACGGATGGCGTGTGCTGCTAGCGCGCTGCCTCTCACCAAAAAGTTAAGCCCGGTTAGACGGGGTTAGTACTTGGATGGGTGACCGCTTGGGAGTGACCCGTTGTCGGGCTTGGACTCGTGTGAGTAGAGTTGTAGTTGATCTCTCCTGTGCTTCGAGGGTTTTTCGCCGCGTTCTCCGGTTTTCCTCCCTCCATGTGATCCGTGGCACGTTGATCTGCGTCCTTCGCGACACGGCCACGTTGATCTGCGTCCTTCGCAATTCAGCCGCTGGCTGCAACTAAGGATGATTAGCCACCCAGTCCTTTATCCTTTATCCTTTAGTCTTAGAACTGAGGACTATAGTCTTAGGACTTAGGGCTATAGTCTTGGGACTTAGGACTATAGTCCTAAGACTATAGTCATTATAGTCCTAAGACTATAGTCCTTATAGTCCTAAGACTATAGTCCTAAGTCCTAAGACTATAGTCCTAAGTCCTAAGATTATAGTCCTTAGTCCTAAGACTAGATAGATAGATAGATAGATAGATGTTTATTAAAAAACTACTTTGCAGCTGGAGCTGAATTGCGTAGATGTTTACGTAATATGTACAAGAATGATGTAGGTTATATAAATATTTACAATTGGTGACAGGATACAAAGTACAATTGACATTATTCACTATTTAACATATGTGGTATAAAAGTGTTCTTGAAACGGTTAGTACGTGCTAAAAAAGAATTAAAAGAACGTCTGTGCCTCAAATTATATGTCTGCTTCTTCTTTGGGGGTAAAAGCTTATAAAGTTTGTGATCTGAATTTGATATTATTGAATCAAACAGCTTCAAACATAACATTTGCCTTCGATTGACTAAAGTCTCTGTCCCAGAATACTCTAAGCATTTATTATAATTTTCGCATTTAAATATAATTCCCAATGATCTTTGCTGGACACGTTCTAAATCATCTGCCAAATACTGTGGTAGAGAGTGATGAAAGACTGGTGATGCATATTCCAATACGGGCCTAATACAAGTACAATAAAATTGTACAATTTCTTTTTCTGGGACTTTTGCTCGTTTCAGTTGTACCAAGCAATACAAACGTTTGTTGGCTTTCTTTATGGTATCCTCAATGTGCATATTCCATTTCAAAGAGCTAGAAATAGTAAGACCCAGTAGTTTAGCATGTTTGACCACTTCAACTGGTTGATCGTTTACCATAACAGGAATAAATTGTTGCTTCTGCCGTTTGAAGTCAATTCTTAATTCTTTACACTTGCTTGAATTTATTTGGAATCTATTTTGTAAAGACCACTCCTGGAGTTCAGAGGAACTAAGTTGGATATTACTATCTGTGCCTTTATGAATAATCTCAGATGTAGTCCTTATAGTCCTAAGACTATAGTCCTAAGTCCTAAGACTATAGTCCTAAGTCCTAAGACTATAGTCCTAAGTACTAAGACTATAGTCCTAAGTCCAAAGACTATAGTCCTTATAGTCTTTTATATAGTCCTAAGTCCAGCGACTATATATAGTTCTTATAGTCCTAAGACTATAGTCCTAAGTCCTAAGACTATAGTCCTAAGTCCTAAGACTATAGTCCTAAGTCCTAAGATTATAGTCCTTAGTCCTAAGACTATAGTCCTTATAGTCCTAAGACTATAGTCCTAAGTCCTAAGACTATAGTCCTAAGTCCTAAGACTATAGTCCTAAGTCCTAAGACTATAGTCCTAAGTACTAAGACTATAGTCCTAAGTCCAAAGACTATAGTCCTTATAGTCTTTTATATAGTCCTAAGTCCAAAGACTATATATAGTTCTTATAGTCCTAAGACTATAGTCCTAAGTCCTAAGACTATATAGTCCTAAGTGCTAATACTATAGTCCTAAGTCCTAAGACTATAAACGAAGGTTTAGTTATCAATGATTTTAGGATGACTTACTCTGTTTAAATATTTAGGTTCTAAACTAATATAATACTCATGATACACTATTAATTCAAGTCTATACGTTATCTCTGCCAATTCAGACTCTTTAGGCTGTTCAAAACTCTCTATATCCCTCCAGACAAGGTTTCAGATAAAAAATATAAAGTGTATCTATCAATTTCTCTTTAGTTCCTTGTAAAGAACGTCTATTTTGTTAAAGTTTTCTGTACGCATGCTCTGTACGTCTACGTGTCCCATAACTGTCGACTGTCAGTAAGGTAAAGTGTACTAGAAATACATTAATGCAACAACCCCCTCGCTTCATGTACTTTACCTTTACAACTTGTATGCATATATAGACCAGTATTCATATAAATTAATTAAAATATTCTAATTAGTTATCACCGCAAATATTATTTTTTTCCAAACACCCCTTCGTAGAAATTGAGATAAATATTTGATTGTTGTTGCTATATGGCTACAAATCTGAAATTTTTCAAGTGTGGAATTTTGCAAAGTCACACATGCCTGTCAACTATATGTCAGCTGTGTGTTATATTAATTCTTAATTCTCTTATGGTTTCATCAGCAATAAATGCAATCATGTTATTATGCAAAAATAATAAATTATGCAGTAGATGATTCATATACACTACAGATAATATTTTATGTAATAAAACAATGGAAATATCAATTTTTTAATTGCATGCACTAAATTCACCGATTCCTGCGAAGATCAGGCCTCCTATTATTAATCTACTCTGGCTATCATACTATACAACACAACCTTTCAGGTAGGAATGGGTTAAATCACTTTACTGAGTATTATGCAGAGTTTCAATATAACCCATTTCTGTGTGGACCACAATTTAATTATTAGTTTCACTCTGGTAATAAACAGTAAACACAAAACATTTTCTTAAGAATAATCAAACTGTTAGCTGCCAACTCTTGTATAATTGCATATTTAATACTAAAACACATTAGATTTACTGTCAGCCAAATAAAAATGTCTCACTTTGTTAGCATTCAACAAAGGACATGTTTATGACTTTCAGTAAAATGCAGTGACAGAATGCAGT
This sequence comes from Paragorgia papillata, assembly GCA_035771165.1. NCBI lineage: Eukaryota > Metazoa > Cnidaria > Anthozoa > Scleralcyonacea > Coralliidae > Paragorgia > Paragorgia papillata. The sequence goes on along the minus strand of JAWNZC010000011.1, from coordinate 6,151,761 downwards.
GAAATGTCAACTAAATTCAAGAGACCGTGAAATATTCACGAAAGTTTTATTTTTTTATTTTGGCTGTTAAAATATGTCATGCTGTCATTGGTCTAGAATGAATGAATGCTTACCTTCTATATTTCAAGTTTTCTGAACTAAATTTTCTCTAAGCGAAATTTTCAGAGTATAATGTTTCATTGTTTCGTGGTATTAACTCTCATTTCATTTTCACCCTGGGCTGCTACACAGGCTTACACAGCTTACTTTTCCTGGTTAAATTTGCAGCAGTTTGTCTGGATTTGGTGGTAATGACGCAAGCACAGCGAAAGTGACCGCCTGACCGGAGTTGATGCATACAAACATATAAACTTTTCGCTTGATTACTTTCGCATTGGTTTTCAAACTCGCGTGTAGTCCACGCGAGTCGAGAATAGCACCGTCGCCTGGGCTCGGGGATAAATGAAAAGGTAATTACTATTACTTATAAGGATATAAGTCGAGTGCCTTTTGATAAGACGATCCCCGGAAATTAGTCGGAGACCATTCGGGAGTGACGTATGATTACCGGGGGGTTGGATAAAACAGTTAGGGTTACTACGTCCCAAAGGAGCTTGAGATAATGACGTAAGCATAAATAATGACGTTAGGGTTAGGAGGTCCCAAAGGAGCCTGAGAATGAATGACGTAGGCATAAATAATAGTCGGTTATGACGTAGTGAAAATCGGGGGGTTGGATAAAACGACGACGTAAGCATAAATAATGAGATTAGGGTTAGGGGATCCCAAAGGAGCATGAGAATGAATGACGTATGCATAAATAATGAGATTAGGGTTAGAGGGCTGTTTGCATACTAATTACTTCCGTGTCTATAGTGGGGTCTATTACTACTTTTGTCACATGCCATTCGGGAGAGACCTGTTCCGGCTTCTCATTGGTCGATAAATAAAGTAACACTGCGATGACGTACTCAGATTTCGAGTCACTCTCAGATTTCGAGTCGCTTGGTTTAATACCTGATCTGTCACCAGATCATTGATCGCACTTTATATGAATTCGCAATAATAAGGAATAATTTCTAACGAAATCGTCATCCGAGGGCTTCAAATTTGACAACTCGGGCAAGATCGGTATTCGTCACTAGACTCCCACATTTGCCCGCCCGTCCAATATGGCGGAATGAAACGATTTACCCCGGCGATTTATGCCCGGCCTGGTCAAGATAAGTAGTACGTACGTACCAACATTCATATTTTTATTATGTTTTATTATGATCAACATTGTCTGGGACTAAGCTTTCCCTGTCACTTGATGCCAAAAGATTATTATTATTTAATTACTAAAATACATTTTGTTTCTTGCTACAGCTTGTCTGTTTTGATATAGATGGCCGTCATCGTAGACATCTCTGTCATCATATTACGTGAAATAGTCCAGAGATGCAATTTCCCACTATATCAAGGCTGCCTGATGGATTGAAAACAATTTATAAAGAGGGTTGAAAGGTTTCTATAGAAAATGTTCATATTGAGACCAAATAATTTTAGAACCAAAAATGCCTGACGCATGCCTTAAATATTACATACAGTGAAGGTGATTTAAAGGTTGTTTGAGCCGTTAACGCCACCAGAAATTCAAGATGACGTCACTTAGCAACCAGGTGAAATTTTCACACGGTTATAACCCAGACGACTACATGAAGTATTGTTCTCAATTCTCAAATATTATTTGCCATTCAATAAATCTGTTTTGATTCAAAATAAACAGAAATATGGCATTTATTTAGTGGCGAAAGTCAGCTGCCCATTACACATGTTTGCTATGCATTTGCGGACGCCATTTTTAAAAAAGGTCATTCACAGGTTTTGCCCAGTTTTTCAAAATTCCACCTAGTGCAGTTTTAAAGCCATGAACATTTATTACTCAATTTAACAAACAAATTATCTTAAATAACAGTTGCAATCATGTCTATAGGCAGGAACAGGACTAACTCCTAACCGAGCATAAATAAACTGATTATCCGTAACGTTTGAAACGTACCAAAAAGATCCTGCATTCTGATTTTTTCTCCAAGAAAAACAACTGCAATGATGGCATTTGCTAAAAGAAGATAACAAAATAGAAGTATATACAGTATTACTACTAGAAGTTACCTAAACGCTATGAGCGACTATAAAACCACCGAATGCTCAACTTGGAGTTTACGAGCGTTCCCAAGTATTTTCAAAATGGCGGTTAAAACTTTATTGATTTCAATTTGTAGCCGTTTAGCTTTCTAACACTATATTCTCTCTGTGTTCTAATAGAAGCCAAAACTAAATAAAACTAATACAAATTTCCCTGTTGTTTGATTCTCGCTTTACTCATGTAATTCTTCATCATAATTTTAAATCCGTAAACCGAACATCACGGGAAACGTTGGGATTAGTTAAATGTACATATGTAACAAGTATATTAGAAAATACGTTTAGAGCAATCTAATGGAGTTTACGAACACTTGCATAATTAGCTAACTTTTACTTCAGAATTCTTTTATCGAAAAAAACAACTGATTCATTTAAAAAGCTTTATCTCACAGATAAAAAGCTATATAACACTCGAAAGTTGTGTTTGATCTGATATCAAAACATGCCAAAAGTTGCTTAATAAACCTTGGTTTCAATACACTTCTCGGTTTTTGATTATTATTTGATTTAAAAACACGCGTGTTGAAAAACGAAGCGATATGGCGAGTGTTTTAACACATTTCGAGATGTTTTTATATTAGATATAGACGGCTTTCGAGTGCATGGTACAGCATCTCAAACGACTCGGTATTTAAAGTGAAACTTCAGATAAAAGTTGTCTTAATTTATGGGAGTTCATTACCACATTTACCAACAACGTCTCGACAACTGATTTCCATTGTGTTTTTCTTATGATCTATTAATGAGCTTGAGAAATCAAGTTCTCAAATGGAAATCAGTTACTGAGACGTTGTTGTGCATAAAATGTGGTAATAAACGCCCATAAATTAAAACAAGTTTTACCTCAAATTTCTCTTTAAATACTGAATGATTTGTTTGAGAAGATATACCAGACACTCGAAAGCCTTTATTATCTGATTTTAAAACACTTCTCGGTGTTTTTTAACGGCTTCTCGTGTATGATATATTACTTCAAACACTCCTTCTCGAGCTTGATATATTATTACACTACATGCAGCGTAATACACCTTGAATAATTAATTCTAGTTCAATTAGTTTATTTACCTATCACAGTCGTAGTCCCAAGCGGGGCAACCAAAGAAGCTGGAGCAAAGCCATACGCTGAGAAATTACCAACCTCGCCAAGTATCATTAAACTGATACCTAACCTACAATAAGATAATAGAGAAAATTATCCTTAAAGTGCCTATGAAACGAAAATCAAGTTTGTCTTATTTGAAAGAACACTTAAAATGATAGCGTAACTTCTTTTGAAGATTGCCGTTTCCTTGCTTCGGGCTTGAGATATTTCAGTTTGTTTGCTATGCAAATTAAACATTTTAACGTCACATGAGCATAATGAGTTATTGATAAAAGCTATATATCTTTGCTATTATCAAACCAAAATAATTCGAGGGAAGCATGTGCGTGTGTTTCGCCCAGAATACTAAACATGTAGATTTTCAAGTGACTTTATTTGAAGTTGATATATAACATTGTTCGATAACTCATTATGCACGTGCGTGGTCGCAACATGCGACTTTTATATCAAACAAACTGAAATATCTCAAGAACGAAGCAAGGAAACGAAAAACTGCAAAAGATGGTACTCTATCATTTTAAGTGTTCTTTCAAATAAGACAAACTTAATTTTCGTTTCATAGGCACTTTAAAGTACTAATAATATATAAAGCAAAAATTAAGTAAAACTTAAAAGGACAAAGTATCATCTTTTGCAACGACACAGCATTCTTGGTTTTCATCTGACGTCAAGGCGGCCATAATATTGTGCACAATCCTTATCCTATGGGAATTTAAATCTATTCTTATTCAAATATTTCGTATTGTTTTACCACCCCAACGGGGCCACCAATCACGTGAGCGAAAACGATCCATTGATTTTCTATATTTTCGGCTCATGAATCATTAACCAGTTTGAAATATTCGACATACATTTTAACGCTACGTGCAGGTTAAGCACCTCACCCGAAGTTTATTAGCGATATGTAATCCCGAGGGCGAAAGGTTATTTATAACATTATCCAGGAGGTTTTCTAAAGTATTCAATAGGAAAAGAGCTTGTGACGACGCACGTTCTATTGTTATTGCGAGATTTATATAAGGAATAAAACATAATCGGAAAATCGATTATATATATATATATATATATATATATATATAAGTAGATAGGTCACAGGCAGAGGAGGTTGAACAAGTGCCGCAAAGCATCATGGTCCTAACGCTAAAATTGATAAATTATTGATTCATTTGCATCTGACCGCAGACGAGGAATGAACTCTGCCCGGTGGACTAGATGCGCGAAACCTTTTGAAAACTCGTCACAGTTGATCCAGAATTGATAAATCTGATGGTCAGAAAAATACGAGAACAATTCGTGACGATCATAGACAATTAATATGATCAGATTGTGCTTTATTTGGCGTATATTCTTGACAATGGCGGATGGGCATTCAAGATAGTTTTCAAGGACCACTCAATCCTTCGGATTCGACACATTTTATATTCAAATAATGTAACAAATCCGAAATGAATTAGATATTTACAACAAAGAAGGATTTGGTTGTGCGGTGCAACGTGTGATTCGTTACAACTGGAGAAAAGCGTGAGGTGAGATATGAGAAATCAACATTATTTGTTGTTTAGTGGTTTATGATTTTCCTCTTCCTTCATACTTACTTGTATCCCAAATTTTATAAAATTGTGAATAAAGCTAGTCTAAAATTTTGTATTCAATAACTATCTTGTATTTTTCTCTGTATTAAGGTGAATTCAAATCGATATAATTGATTTAATTGCCTCCAGAATGTATTGATAAACTTGGTATAACTGGTCAAATGTTCAAATATTCTATTTTAACAAATAAAGTGTATTTCCTGTATCCTAAATACATATGTAAATAAGGAACTTGAATAGAATTAAAATGTTGCTCAATATTGATATTGGTTGCTTCTAAATCACTACTGTACTGACATTGATACAAGTATTCAATCAGGGGCATTGTTAACAATGGTCCAACATTTTTGCAGTCAACCACCCCCCCTCCCCTCTCCCCTGCCAACCCTCAACTTTAGCGAAGGCATCAGAAAAGTTAATTAAGGTAGACAATGATGTGAATGGGTAAGCGAACTAAAAGACAGACAAAGTCCAATAAATGGACTATAAGGCAGACAAAGTTCAGCCCAAGGGTGTCTGTCTTTCACTGTCTATCAGTATGTACATGCAGTAGCACTCAAAGGCAAAGGGATGAATAATATCCAGGCATTTATTTAGGCTTTGAGACACAGCATTTGAATTGTATAATACTATGTGAGATAATACCTCTGTGTTAAAATTTTATTAGTTATGTCCACAATTATGCATTGTTATGTAATTATACAACTGACAACATGCAAAACTTCAAACTACATATTTGAATGTTATTTGGCAAAAGAGAATCCATCAATTTATCACCATAAAAATCCTGTTCAGATTGGTGCTTGTGCCCGGGCACTGGGCACGGGCAACTCAGTCTGAACACTGCCAAAGTAAGTTATTCCAACACTGACATCTGTACTGTATCTCTTCACTTCCTGTAAAAAAATAGGAAGTGCAATGGAATTATTAACCCTTTCATGTCTTAAAAGTTGACTGTACAGCCAATGCCTAACTATTATATTCACTTCGTGGGTGTACAAACCAAGGGGTGGACACAAGGGCACATGCCCCCCCCCCCACCACCCCCCCCCCCCCACCCCCACACACACACATTTGGTTAAAGTCCCCCTTTTGCAACAAAAAAGCCCTTTATCAGACGACACGAGCCTCAAGGGTCGTTTTGAAACTCTGCCCTGAAACAAGGTACTTTTGAAAGTGTACACTTCCCCCACCCCATCAGCTTGCTTCCTACATCACTGACTCAGTTGAAAATATGGACAACTGGGGCAAAAGGGATAATAAATATTTGTAACTGAAAAACAATATGAACAACAACAAATTATAACAAATTAACAAAAAATAAAAAATACTACAACTACAATATATTATTCACAATAACAATGACCAACAATAAACTACAAATAATCCACACATCAATTTTAATAATCATACAGCTGTCATGGAACACAATGTTATTTATTATATAAAAAAAAAATCTATACATATCAGGCCTGTATACATATATAACAGATCTTTAAGAAAGTTCAGTACATTCTGTAATAATATTTACAGCATGTATGTAGGCCTGATATGCACCGGAATAGTGTTTTTATACAGCGAGGTCAAGCGTTTTGGACCATAAAAACAGACAAATACCAAATTGTTACTCTTTAATAATTGTCCACCACTCATTCTACACTTACTCTAAAGAATAAACCTCGAAATATTACGAAACTTCCAAAATTCTTGAGAAAAAACAAGCTTTAGTTGGCGAAAGGCTCTCTTAAATTTATTAGGCACCATCTTAGAAAAAGCCGAAATACCATGGTCGGTTCAACGGCGTATATCTCGAAAACGGTTGAGAGGTCACCGGGGGTCGTCCGGATAGAATGAAACATTAGGCATTTCTTCAACTTATTTCGCTAAAATTAGAGAATTCGAACCGTTGGAATTCGAGATTTTTTGCTTTGAAGATTGTTGACAAACCGGAAGTGGGGTCTTCGCTTCGCGCGACACGACCTACATAAACGATCAAAACAAAGTAGAAAAAATACAGTTACCTTGCAAAGTCCTGCAGATATGGAAAGTCCAACAATATATCAAACGATATCGCTGCTTTTTTAAAGAAAAAAATGAAGATGAGAAAATGAAGCCATTTCATTGGTCGACAGTATCACGTGACAATCACATGACACTTGTCCGGCCTCCTCTGGGTCACAGGTATAACCCCTCTTACGTCATCATTCCTCATGTGCAGTGACTCGTGTCAATTATTTCCCAGGCCGGCCGTGTGAGCCCTGTGCGCGCGTATGTCGATCGGAAATACGTTTTTGAATAGAGAAACCGGTTTTTGACAAGTATGATTGTTGTCAGACAATGGTTTAAATGAATAAAGAAGATGTTTAATGAAACAAACGTGAAATGCTTACGGTCACTGTTTATTTAGTAAGTGTGTTTGTGAACTGGTTGAAGAAACGTGGCAAAGAGAAGCATGATACATCTGTTTGAGCAAATGTATGTCGATGAAGTTGATTTTGAAGACATTCTAACTCTTGAGCAGATTATTGATCTCGTTTCTCCCGAGTTTGTCCATCGACAAATTGAACAGCTGGAGGAGCTAGTGTCATGTTGCAAGGAGACCGAGGAGGTGGATGGTAATCAATGGACGACCATTGAAGATTATTATGCAGACAATATTTTGACAGCTTATTTAATCTGAGTTGGTTTGGGTGGTCTAAGTTGTACGATGAGACCGAAAGAAAAATGAACATTAATAACTTACTGGACTATATAACGTGTGCTTGTAAACTTAAGAACTATTCAACTGTGTAATTAAAATTGTGTGAATAAAAATGTTTTTTAAAAACCTAAAGCATTGGTCTACTTTCTTCATACTATACATTGTTGCTTGTGGTGACAGTGGTGTACGGTTTAGAGAAAATTTCCAAATGGGGGCTTGTTATAGCAGATCACAAAATGACAGAGCCAAGAAAAATAAAAACCATAACAGACAGAAAATGTTTAGAATCGGTGTTACCTTTGGTCGTAACGATTTAAATGTAGAGGGTCATCTGTAAATGGGGTATAATACAATGGTTATCCAAATTGACACTGGAGAATCCGTAATATTGTTTCATTCCAAATATGGCGCAACAAATTAATAAAAGAACAAGTCTGGCGGTACACTGTGAACGACGTTTGAAAATTGCGCCATTCAGACAAAAGTAAAGATATTCAAACTGTCTTTGTAAATAGATTTATGAATAAGTTACAGGGGGAAATTAATTACCTGTCAAATGACTTTTGTTTCCTGTACAATTTCATTTGTTTTACTTTTATATATTTATATTGCACACTGTATATATGATGCGAACGTGTTAATTAGGCACAATTTATGTTCGCATTTGCTCCTTGAACTCGTATTTAAGTTATCATTGAATTCTCTACGTCCCTTTCGTGACTTTATGTCTTTCTAGGGAGTCCAGAAAACTCGATGTTTCCTAAGGCGCCAGTCAGCATATGCTGTAATAGGCCGTTTGCCGTGATATGAAAAAGTGGCTATAAAACGATTTTCATTAAGCATGTCTTAGAACTGAAATATTTTTACATAACTTACCACTTTCGAATACGCTTAACACGATTCCGCTCCGTAGCCCCGCAGTATTTTTGTAAATTTCACTTTTATCTTCACTTCTTTCACGAGAATCCCGCTATCTCCCGCCATCTTGAAATTAGATAACATTGCCCTCAGCCGCTGTATTATGACCCAGTCTCCTTATTTCGCGGCAGAGTAATGATTTAGAGCGATGGGATATACTGCATTCTGATTTCGTCCCCAGACCTCTCAAACTAATTGTTCAAGATGGGGATATAGTCAGTATAGTCAGATGGTGCTCTATATCTCAGATTTTACTATGTGACATCCTATTAGACCTTTACATACAAACACACTATATGTGTACTACTTGTCATGATGTAATACATTAGGCGTATTAATAAGCCCACTGAAAGTTTTATGTTTAAACACGTAATTTTGTTTAAATTATTTACAAAAAGGACACTTCAATAAAATAGGCCTAGTTTTCATTGTCACTATCGTCACTAGAGCTGTATTCGTTTTGCGAATCATACGTGTCCGGATCACAATCTAAAATGCCTTCATTGTTTCCATCATTGTTTCTGCAGCCAATACATTTGCAGAGGTCTGAACACTTCATTGCCGCCTTTAAACACGAACATCGGTTGTTTTCGCACCTTTTCTTGCACTTACAATTAACAAACTCAAGGATTGAGTCAGGGGCTGGGGCAAGGGTCATCCATTTAATTGAAACATTTCCGTCATCATCAACCGTCCAACCATAGTCACAAAAATTTGGAAGATTTAACATTGGCTGCGTTGCGTGTCGCCAGATGTAGCATTGATAGTTAGCCCGCCTTATGTGCTGATCTAGCGAATCTTGATTTGGAGGCAATAATTCTTCATCGTATTTTCCGCCTTTGAACATTTGATATCTAACAGAATTGACGTCAGAACACTTTTCAAAACCATACAGATGGCACACGAAACTGTATAAACCATTCTTTAGTTGTGGAGATGGTGCGATGGTTCTGCCCATATTTCCAAAAAGATTTGCATACTCTTCATTCACCCTGGCGACTTTCAACGCTGTTACTTTGCCTTTGCCGTAGAAAGCACTCGTAGTGTCACAACCTATCAAGAAGCAATAGTACAAGGAAAGGGGAATAAGTTGACGTTTGTCAATAAATTCATCTGTACACAAAAAAATTATAAAATAATAATTAAAATAATAATTAAAATAAGCAAGTCAAAAGTAGAAAAAAGAAGACAAAGGAATAAGAAAAATTATAAGAAAAACAAGATATATCTTTAGTTCGGTTAAAGTACCCGTAAATACGTGAAAGCCTATTAGACAGCAACACCATTGGTCTCCAAGATGCAACCTCATCTTTTCCAGTGAGATGATGCGTTTTGCATTTCGTGTTCCTGTTTCAAAGAACATATTTGCATCGATGTTCAAGCAAGCGTTTAAGGCAATAAGGAAAACATCTGTATCAGGACTCTTAATGATGACACTGTGATAGGACTGAGCGGCATGTCTTGCGTGGGCAATCATGCGAGTATCTGCTTCTTCATGATCGCAGGAAAGTTCTTCGATTTCACTGCAAGTTATCACGCCTTCTGATTCGATTAGCTTGTGGCACTTGTTTTCGTGTGCAAGGAATACCTCGACACCTTTTAATAACCGCGATCTGCTTTTCTCCAGGATATGAAAATAAACTTCATTAACTCTTCTTTGTTTTCTCCAGAGAACATAAACTTTTTCCACTGCCGAGGAACTCGTTGCTGTTCACTGTACAGGCGAATCACATGTGTACCACCGATAGCACGCCTAACCCTATCCAGATTCTTGATACTTTGTGATGGATATCTGTCGCAGACGAAATCTAGCCGACTACAATTTGAAAAAACTGCCATGTTAACAATCTTCGCAAGTAAATCTTTTGCAAGTTCTCCAAATGTGGCTGGAAGAACTGACAATGTTTGCAATATTGCCATAGCATCAAGGATATATGCTTTGTCGCCAACAGGAAGTTCAACAGAACCATCTTTCACTTCTTCTTCAATAGTGTGGAGTAATTTGGGTTTAACCGTTTTGACGAGATCTCCTTCGTTTGTTGCCAATGGATGTGGATATGGCCGAAGAGAATACATTAGGACTTCTTCCATCTCCAAATTGCGACTTCTAGCTATAAAGAAGCATTTTTGCAAAAAGCATCTTCGAATTTTTCAAAGCCACGATCTGACCTTTCCTGCTTTTGTTGATAACTTTCTTGCCAATTGAAGAGAATGTTTTCAATCCAGTCTTCTTTATCGTTATGTATATGTTGGATTCTTCTCCTACGAATATTCGTTTTCATGAAATCCACTGCAGCGCTTTCGCCTCTGATGAGCATAGTTTTCATGTCATCTGTCACCGTAGAGGTAGGAACAGCTCCACTGGCTAAGTGCACTAATCCTTGATAATCGTTATCGAAAGGGTTTATCATTGTTTCTATAGTCTGGATGACATCTGAAACTGCTTTGTTGTCTGCTGCAATCCTAGTTTTGTCCAAATTCTTTCTCGTCCTGAAAAATATATGTGCCACATAGATGAAAAGTATGCAACGGAAGATATATCTAGACATAATGGTGTACCTTGGTATTGTGAGTATTGTACCTTCTTCATCGTCTTTTTTTTTTTGCAACCCTGGGTAGCTTGTATTCATTATAATACGTTTAAACCCGTATTTTTGTAATTACCTGTTAACATCGGTTATGTTTGCCATGGCTTCACACTGTCTAGTAATTGCACTCCTCTCTGCTTGGCCCATTATCCAGCGATGCACGGCTCCTTTGTTCAATGTAATCCCCACCAATCCACATTTCATTTTCGAATCTCTGTTCAAAAAACTGTATTAGCACCAATTAGTATCATTAGTATCTGCTATATCAATAAGCGTATGCTAGCCTAACCTGTTCAGAGTTTGTTCGATTGTTTGATCACACGCCAAACTTGAAAACGCATACTCATTCTGTATTTGAACTGTCCAGTTATCCTCAATGTTGGCAGCAACATCTCTAAGACAATAATCATAAAAAAAACACACAAAAAATTGATTGCATTTAATTACAGGCAAGCATGGCGAGAGAAGATGAGCGACAAATATAGTGAAGCTCCAAGCAGTAATTGAATAAAATATATGATCATAAACCCCATCTGCGCGGATCCATTTGGTGATTTTTGTATTGTAACTACTCGCCTTTATTTATATATATATTATATATATATATATATATATATATTTGTAGTTACAATACAAAAATCACCAGAATTGCGAGCGCGATAACTCTTGATCTGAATGGAAATTCTGAGTTACTTACAGGGGTGAGTTTTCTCTAGACACATCATTTCTAGCCAGTAGCATGGTGCATATCGGGAGTAATTCACGCGATCAGTGGCAAAAAAACATGGAATCATTGTTCTGAGAGAACTAAGATGTAGTTTCCAGTCTGATGTTCTCGTCGCTCTGATGTAAAGTAACAGTAATTGAACCATGTCGATATATTTGGACCAGAATGCAAACAATGGATTTTCTTGACTTCTTTTTTCCACGAACAGATCATATGCCTTCTTTGCATCATTTACACTTTCGCTGTAGCACATTTCTGTAAAATTTTCCCTTTCGAAATCCTCTAGCACACTGACACCAATTGAGTGGAACTGGTTAGTTACATCATTTGTTGACGACTTCTCAAAAACTTGAAATCGCATTCCTTGCATCGCTTCGTAGATGATCTTGTGAGCTCTTATGGAACGGTTGTAATGCTTTCCAGATAGCACGCCTGTCACAAATCCAGATGCAACAATTTCTGATTCGATCATAATGTCCTAAAAATAGCAATTAAAAGATACATATTTCCAGATTATTAATACATTTATCAATTTGCGTTTTCCAATGAATAAATGCGTACAGACAGATGATAGAAAAACTGATAGGTGGATTTCGGTACGGATGCGCGGGTGGGTTTGGTTTTGAAGTGGTTGGATCTTTTTAGATGGATGGGAACAAGGGGAACAGGTCGAACAGACAGACAGACAGACAGACAGACAGACAGACAGACAGACAGACAGACAGACAGACAGACAGACAGACAGACAGACAGACAGACAGACAGACAGACAGACAGACAGACAGACAGACAGACAGACAGGGAGCATTTATTTAAAATCGGTGTTTCAATCAATAATTACAAATTGCTTTTCATGAAAGCCGATTAAATATTTACATAATTAGGTGTATATACAGATTATTTTTGCATTTTTGATAAAATGTGAATAATTATAATATATTATGTACATGTATTTCATTAATTTGAATTAATTTAAACGATTACAATTATTTTAGTGTGGGAAACTAAAGGTTGAGACATAATTTTTAAACGATTTTAAGCTTGTTGCTAATCTTGCTTCATTAGGAAGACTATTCCACAGTTTTGCAGCATCGTACGCGAAACTGTCTTTTAAATAATTCATCTTCGGTTTTAATAAGGCGATTTTCATGTCGCGATCTCGAAGGTTGTAATTTTCCGAATAATTGCACAAGTGTAAGTATTCTAACAGATATGGAGGAGCTAGGTTGTTAAGTGCTTTATGTACGAGGACAACTTTATGATAATCTCTCGTTTCCTGTAACACCTTCCAACCCAGTTCCTCTCTAATTATATAGGATCGGACATCATAGCCTTGTTGTGTGATAACACGGCCAGCACGGTTTTTTAACTTTTGTAGTCTAGTTGCTTCGAATGCCGTCAGAGTATCCCAAACAATGTCACAATAATCAAATAAAGGCTGTATTAAAGAATTGTAAATTGCAAGGGCCACCTCTTTGGAAACAAGTGGACGCGCCTGCTTCAAGCCTGCAATTGCTTGTGAAATATTTTTTGACATACAATCAACGTGTTCATCCCAAGCAAGTCTTTCATCAATATGCACACCTAAACATTTAGTGAATTTAACACTTTTTAGTTTATGACCGTCAATATTAATTTGCGATAGATTTCGAGTTTTATTAAGGTTATCGTCCGATCCTATAAACATGTGTTCTGTTTTTGTGGCGTTTAGACTTAATTTGTGTGCTAGTAACCACTGCTTTATGTTGCTCAGGTCTTTATTAGTGGATTGAATAACAGTTTTTAATGATCTACCACTTGTGGTTATATTTGTGTCATCAGCATACATTCGTGGATTTGAATGTTGCACACAATGCGGTAGATCATTTATGTAGATTAGAAAAAGCAGAGGCCCAAGAACTGAGCCTTGAGGTACTCCACATTTTATTTTCTTGAAAGAGGATAAACAACCACTTATAAAACAACATTGAGTACGATCCGTAAGGTAGGATTCAAACCATTTAAGCGTTGGAGCAGACAAACGATACAGTCGAAGCTTCTGTAGTAAAATAGAATGATCGACTGTATCGAATGCCTTCGACAGGTCGAGAAACACCACCGAATTGAATTTACTATTATCCATATTAGTGTACCATTCCATTTTGGCATCGAGTAAAGATGTCGAAGTATAATGGCAACTTCTAAACGCTGATTGATGTTTGGATAATAGATTATTTTTCTGTAAATAGCCGTATAGCTGGTTGTAAACAATTCTTTCAAACACTTTCGCAATAGGCGATATGACAGAAATTGGTCTATAGTTATTCATGTTATCTTTTAGGCCAGACTTATAAATTGGAGTGACCTTTGCAACTTTCCAATCTCCTGACAGACAGACAGACAGCCAGACATACATACATACATACATACATACAGACAGACAGACAGACAGACAGACAGACAGACAGACAGACAGACAGACAGACAGACAGACAGACAGACAGACAGACAGACAGACAGACAGACAGACAGACAGACTGATTGATTGATTGATTGATTGATTGATTGATTGATTGATTGATTGATTGATTGATTGATTGATTGATTCACCTTTATTTGAATACGGTAATTTCGATAAGTTACATAAAACTTATTTCCATGAAAGCCGTATTATTAAAAATATAAAAAGAATTACTATCTAACAGTAATTATTTCAACTAACTAAATACAACATAGTAAATGTTTTTACAATTTTGAATTTTGAGAAAAATAAAGAGGATTGACTTAGTTGACAATTTCCGTATATGCAGATAGTTTATTTTTGAATTGATATTTATTCCGCAAGAGTTTAAGCTCATTTGGAAGTGAATTCCAAAGTTTTGGACCTCTATAGGAAAAACTTTTACAATATTATGACTGACAGACAGACAGACAGACAGACAGACAGACAGACAGACAGACAGACAGACAGACAGACAGACAGACAGACAGACAGACAGACAGGCAAACAAACAGACAGACAGACAGACAGACAGACAGACAGACAGACAGACAGACAGAGACAGAGAGAGAGACAGACAGACAGACGGACGGACGGACGGACGGACGGACGGACGGACGGACGGACGGACGGACGGACGGACGGACGAACGAACGAACGAACGAACGAACGAACGAACGAACGAACGAACGAACGAACGAACGAACGAACGAACGAACGAACGAACGAACGAACGAACGAACGAACGAACGAACGAACGAACGAACGAACGAACGAACGCGGATACAAAATGGACAAAAACTTACTTGCAGTCCTGCATCTTTGAAAATATTAGCTATGGCGCTGCAAAATGACATAATAGTGTGAAAGTCTCCAAGTCTAATCACCAATCGATTATTATACTCTTCATCCTTCCATCTTATCATCTGAGCTTTGGCGTAGATTGCTTCGTCAAAGACAAGCACAATTTCTGGAAGTTGAAGGCGGTGGCATATAGAAACACTGTGTCGGAGTATAGCATTAACTGTTGCCAAGTCAGTAACTGGTGCATCGATGACCGGCATGTAACCAATTTTTGTAACGCTCGGAACTTCTTTATGGACTTGTGTATTGAATCCTGTCCATCCTTGCAGGTAGTCCCCACTTTCACAACCACACTTTCTGGCAAACATGTATGCAAAATCAGCATTTTTTGCAACATTCTGCTCGTGTTGATAGCTTCTCTCCTCAACGGATACATCAGAACTCGGGCTCGTTAACGATATGGTTCCTCTTTCTCGACTTGTGTATGGAGGGACATTCGTTTCTGGTGCTTTCACGGTACGACACTTCTTGCTAACAGTAACTTTATTTCCCAACGACGTGGTTCCATTTTGTAACATGATGCCGTTTGCCACATGTGTTGTCCCCTTTCCAGTGACAGTCTCTTCGTTAAAGTCGTTATTGTCCCAAGCAATAGTGGCAAACACTTCTGCGTTGATGTTTCATGGGATGATGATGTTTTGCCCACTGCTGTTGGCCACAGCTAAAGCAGTGTCGTGCTTGTAAATAGTAGCTGTCGATGTTGTATGACCTAAACCGTGTAGGATTTTGAGCAGTCGAACTGACCCAGTTATCTGGCGAACTGCCATTCCAAGAGCCAGTGACTTGTGGGTCAGTTTCTTTCCCTTTGACTCTGCATAGATCAGGTCTTGAGCTATTGATACCACTTTTACTTGCTCATTCCCATTGATTTTCACCCTTTCCTCGTCAACTGGTTCGCAAGAGAACCCAAGAACGCATGCTAAAAAGTTGTAAAGCTTCAATGGAACAGATTCTTTTGCTAATGACAAAGTTAGATCATGGGAATCAGGGGGCCAGCCAGAATCTACGCCTTTACTTTTGTCGAGGAGCTTTCTGATTTCCATAGCAACAGAAAAAAATTGTTGAAGGGAACAGCTTTGCATCTGAGAGGAGTTTTGTGAACTCTGATGGTCATCGTCCGCAATAAATTCGTTATCTTCATCATCTGTATCGCTGTGTAATTCCATCGTATCATCTGCCACTTCACCTGTCGTTAAACTATCAGCGTAAACTAGTGTTCCTTTAGTCATAGTTTTTGAGCTACGAAAAATAATTTGTGGATATCGCATTTGAATTCTGTTCTTAAGTCTGGCAGCTTGGTAGGGTGTACATCAGCTTTTTCTATTTCTTGAACACAGCTAATAAATTTCTTAAGCAGGATGCCAAGTAGTAGAATCTCTCTGTTTTTAATTATTCTTTTCTCAATGATCCGTAAGCAGAAGTTATCAAATGCTCTGTCATACAAGGTTGGGCCAATATTTCTTGTCTTGTTTGAAAGGCATTTCGTGTACTTTTGGTAACACCGTTTGTGATATCTTGCTTCTACAGCAACACAATCTCTCCCACGAATATGTACCAGTATACTTTCATCGTTTCTTAACAGTACCGCCTCTTGCAGAGCTCCAGCTGTCAAGGTTTGTGCCACTGATAAATCACGCCTAACACGTTTCTTTGTTACCTACAAATTAACATTGAATAGTTATGTTTTTTAGTTCATCAATCATTGGATGAATACAATATGCAGATGACACATGCAAAACTGGAAAGATCTAAAGTCTTATATTTGAACTAATAAGTTTTCTAACTTGCAAACAAATTATATCAGGTAATATGCGAAAAAAGCTTGATTAAAAAAAAATAACTAAAAAAATACCTTATCTGTAATATAGATTGGTCCATGTTGTTTACAAATTAAGCAAAACTTAGGCAAGACATTTGGCGACACAGAAGTTGATGTACCATCGGCTGTATGTCCGAAAAACTGTCTGGTAGTCCGTTTTACTTTTGCTGGCGTTGGGTTGTTTTCTTCTTCCTTACAGCTGTTGTCAGCCAAATGCTTTTTCTCGGCATTACTCAAGGTAATACTTGCTCTTTCAAGCTTACTTATGTCAGTGAAATTTCGGTAACAAGCAAGATGATAGCCGTTGTTTTTTATTTTCTCGTACACGTTCAAATTGTCTGAGCCACCGTCAATAAACTGGAACGATTTGGTGGCGATCTCCGTGAAATGTTTATATGACGATGGCAGACTTAGCCACTGCTCTCTCCTTTCAACTATTTTCTCTAAGGTATCTTGTGTTAGATCTTTGATCTGCCCTTCTTTGCCATCAAAATGGATTACACAAACGCGAGGAAGGCCATCACTATGATCACTGCTTTCCTCCATCTTGAACAGTTCGAATGAGAGGTCTGGGGACGAAATCAGAATGCAACAGATCCTATCGCTCTAAATTATAACTCTGCCGCGAAATAAGGAGATTGGGTCATAATACAGCGCCTGAGGGCAATGTTATCTAATTTCGAGATGGCGGGAGATAGCGGGATTCTCGTGAAAGAAGTGAAGATAAAAGTGAAATTTACAAAAATACTGCCGGTCTACGGAGCGGGAACTCTTCGGAATCGTGTTCAGCGTATTCGAAAGTGGTAAGTTATGTAAAAATATTTCAGTTCTAAGACATGCTTCATGAAAGTGAACGATATCGTGCAACAGCAAACGGTCTATAAGGGATAACTTAATGACAAAGATCGTACTAATAATTAAACTGTTTAATTAAAAGTTAAATGATTAAATAACACAACTTGTGTTTTAAAATGGGTTTATTTTGTAGATTGACTTATGAACGCACAAACAATTATTATTCTGTCCCCGTGTTCATGTTACCCATAACGGTTTTGTATTGGTTTATTGGCAAAGAAAGAACACCAATTATAAATATCTGACTGTGGGGTTTCGAGTGTTAGGTTAAGTACTATAATTGTTTATGTGCTAATATTTTGTGTACTAAAAGAAATGATCAAATGAAACGCTCTGAAAGGTGATATAATTTACCATTTTATAAAAACGTTTAAGAATATCTGACTGTAGGTTTCAAGTGTTAGGTTAAGTACTATAATTATTTATATATGTTTGATAAAATGTGATATCATTTACCATTTTATAAAAACGTTTAAGAATATCTGACTGTGTATTTTTAAGATAAGAAAAGTCATTAACGTGAATTAAGTTAAAAGCCGTTAATGTTAATCTTGATGAATATTTTTAACGTCAAATACGTCGATTTACATCATTAAGGCCTGTGATAAACGACGTGTTTTTCATGCGCCGTATATGAATATGTGAATTAAGTTCATTATTCGTGACTAAATTTGTTAAAGGGACACTCTCCCCCCCAAACAAGTGGTGTTCATATGAAAGGTCTATATGTACTTACTTTGGAATGGGTATTCATTTCCTTCAAATCTTTTTGGTTTTGGAGAAATTTCACTTTGTTTGTCGTATTTTTGACACACTGTAGTCCGCCATGTTCGCTTTGCTTGCGGGCGAAAGCGGTCGCTCCCATTAGCGTTTTGACGTCATTGAGTGATAGAAAGAAATTGTCCTTCGACAGCGTGGTGTTTCATTAGCATAAACATCTTCGGTTTATACTTTTTACAATGCCTCATTGCATGGTGCCGACTGCACAAATAATTCACGCAAGACTGCGGGAATAAGTTACCATCGACTTCCTGCAGATGATCGACTGCGACAAGCCTAGCCAGGCTAGACCAGACGTTCGCGCAGCAACTCGTTTGTTTGTTCGGAAGATTTTACGCCTGATTGCTTCGATAAAACTATACCTGGATTAGTGGCTGGCTACCAGAAAAGGAGGAAACTGAAAGGTAATTCGCTTCCATCAATATTTCCTCGAAGATGTGCCGAAAAACCTAGAGTTGCCAGCGAACGAAGAAATTTCAGACGCTCCAGACAAGAGGTATTGCCGGCTGTAACACATAGTTAATTTGGCGGAGTTTATACGTTGTGTATATATATTATAAATACTCGTACATATTTAAAAAATAAATAAAATTCAAAACAAACACAATGACTAAAGTTTGTTTCTATGTGTTTATTGTAGTTAAATGATTATCCAGACATTACATTCCGACATTACATTCAGACATTACATATTTTCTTATTATAAGATGTTAGACAACCTTGTTTCATTCGAAACAACCTCAAAGGCAGAGTATGTGAACCCAATACCTTGCGAATCACCTGAAAACTCTGCTAGTAGCGCTAACGATGTAAGTGAAATGCAATTCACCGATGAAGATCTTGGGCTGGCGAGTATCGAAGAATGCAGATCGTCTGAAGGTACTTGTACTGATGCTCCTTTAGTTTTATCCTTTGCTGAAGACTGTGAAACAACAACAACTACAACTACAACTGATGCTGAGATCCAATGTGAACTGTTAGTGAGAGCAACTAGAAGTGTTGAAGTGCAAACGGAACCTGTACTTCTTGCCTGTCAAACAGATAACAACCCTCCAAGTCCACATGAAGTTGCACATTCTGTTGCTGTTGACCATTGTTATAGCCATAAAACTCTGCCTTCTTCACCCATTCCTTCTACAAGTCAAGCTCAGTATATATCTCCTTCAAAAAGTATTTCTTCAGGGCCAGTTGATTCAGATTCTGATGGAGATAATACTGAGGATATTTACTTGCCTGGTTCTGCAGACAGCCAATCTGAAACAGAAGCTGATAACGAACCAGATAGGGGGGCCCTGCAACAGAAAAAGTTTATTGTGTTTGAAGAACAACTCGATAAGTTTTTTGTCAGTTGTTCCACTTGTGGTAAACCCATAGCTGAAAGTTCTAAAACTTTTGTTGGTAGTATGGTTGTGGTACAATCATCATGTATTGATGGCCATGATAAAACATGGCAATCGCAACCCATGATTCATGGAAAAGTTGCAGGAAATATGATGATTGCAGCATCCATACTCTTCAGTGGTAATTCATTCGCAAATGTAAATTCACTGGCATGTCGCCTCAACCTGGCTTTTATAAGCAGTGCTCTCTTCTATAAAATACAGAAGAATCTTCTATTTCCTCTGATCGAGAAGACTTGGAAAGAACACCAAGATAACCTGTTCAAAGAGATAAGAAAATCAATTAAATAAATTAGAAGTGTGTGGAGATGGCAGAAGTGATAGTCCTGGACACGTGCAAAATATGGTACATATACAATAATGGACGAAAGCAGCAGTAAAATCATTGATTTCAGTATCGTGCAAGTTACTGAGGTGTCTTCATCTAATGCTATGGAAGCAGAAGGGTGCAATCGAGTCCTCCAAAATATGAAGGCAAAAAAAGTAAAGGTGAAGTGCTTGACAACTGACAGACATGTTACAATTACATCTGAGATGAAGAAGAAGCATCCTAAAATCACACACCAGTATGATGTATGGCATCTTGCTAAATGGGTGGTCAAGAAACTAACAAAAAAGGCCAAGAAGAAGGATTGTGCAGAACTAATGACCTGGATACAGTCTGTATCAGCTCATTTCTGGTGGGGCATATCAACATGTGAGGGGAATTATGACCTATTCATTGAAAAATGGAATTCCATTGTTCATCATATTGGTAACAAGCATTCATGGAGAAAGTCAAAGCTCTTCAAGAAATGTGTCCATCACAAGCTTACAAGAAGAGAGGTGAAAGCAATATGTTGGCTCAAACCTGGAACCGCTGCACATGTGCCATTGGAAGAGATTGTCTTCAACAGCCGACTGTTGAAGGATATGAAGTTGGTCACAGAATTCCATCACACTGGTAATCTGGAGGTGTACCATTCCATGATGCTGAAATACTGTCCCAAAAGACAGGATTTTAGTTACGAAGGAATGGTTGCTAGGACACAGTTAGCTGCCCTTGATAACAACAACAATTGTACAAGGCAGCAAGCCGTGGTCCAGCATGGTGAATCAAAAGGCAGTCTACGGTACAATGTGGTCTTTCCAAAAGTTCGTAAGACATGGGTGGTCAAACCAATAAAACAGCCGAAGACATATAGTTACCTAGATGACATGATGGAAAGAGTCCTGAAAGGTGATGAAGTCGTTGGAGTCTGCAAGTCTACACCATTTGCCAAAAATATTGCTACAAAACCTAAGCCGAATAAATCAGCAGCAATTGCAAGCCACATCAGCAGATTTAAGCAAAAGTGAACAGTTATCTATTTTAACACTTGCCTAATTACAAAGGTCGCAGATCAAGGTGATTAAGTCAAAGGTATATTAATGGCACCAAAAAAGTAGAATGCTGCATAGGCAGTCTTTTGAATATAGAAAAGTTAATAGGTTGTGAACTGCCGAGAATTTTGATATACTGACGTTTCTGACCACACGCCCATGATAAACAACAATTTCTTAAGGTATGTATGCCTTTCAATACTCAAAGTATATAATGAAGTATAATTAATACTAACAAATAACAAATGACAACTAAATAATATATACATGTAATTATACAAAGGTGATGTTTAATTTTCCCCATCAGACGCTTCCCTATGCCCAACAAACACATGTTCATCTTCCGGTCCAGGAGGTGGAAAATGCGCTCTAATACAGCTTACTGCACAAGAGGGAAGCACAACTCTCACATGCCTTCCAAGTACTCCCCAGCCTAATCGTGCAAGTTGTCTATTTGCAATATGCCTGTGCTTTTGGTGTTCTGGTCCTTCATAAGCATTCTCATATTGTTGCTTATACTGGTACCATGCTGTTCGAAGAACCCACTGATTCAAACACACAGCTGAGAATCCAGGGTTATCAGTTATGCAAGAAATATTTGTTTTTAATTTTTCGAGGACCACCGCTTCTTCGTTGAGGGAGATCATCTCGGGGATTTCTTGGCAACAAACACTCTACCACTGCATCCATCATTTGACAATTGCCACACTGACACCTAACGTTGCATTAAAGCATATTCAAAAAGAATACAAACGAAGAGTCTTATTATTTTTCTTTGCTCGCAAAGTGAAATCTTTATATTTATTGATATTTATACGTATGCATTTAAATTTGAAGAAGTCACTAGCCGACAATCAATACATTTTAATACTCGAATATTTATGAACAATTATGGTCACACTTTACAAGAGATTATGTTGTTGTTTTAACTTACCATTCTAGGTTATCCAAACGGCTTTCGTCAACGGATAAATCCAAGTTCTCTTCGTCAGTAGAATCGTCATCAGAACTAGACGAAGACACTGTTTTGGTAGACTCAAACTGGTAGGGCTGTATCGAGTCGATAGAGTACTCTGCTTCCTCGGCTGGACTGCCTGGACTATTTGAACGGCACGACATTGCCATGGTATCCTCATTGTCAGAAGAGCTACTACTCGATCCAGACATTTGTATATTTCGACAATTTCTCCGTTTTAAATACAGAAACAACAACCTCCATAAAAGAAAACACGGGACGCTCGTGGATTTTCTATCACTCAATGACGTCAAAACGCTAATTGGAGCGACCGCTTTCGCCCGCAAGCAAAGCAAACATGGCGGCCAACAGTGTGTCAAAAATACGACAAACAAAGTCAAATTTCTCGAAAACCAAAACGATTTGAAGGAAATGAATACCCATTCCAAAGTAAGTACATATATACCTTTCATATGAACACCACTTGTTTGGGGGGTAGAGTGTCCCTTTAACACCAGAAGGTTTTACTCATTAAGGGGTATATTGCGTCCCACGCGTTATATACGCGTTATATGTTACACGTGTAATAAACGCTGCCGTGAATCGTGATGCATTGTTTGATTGGACATGCACACTCTCGTAAATATTTTAAAATAATTAAATATTTTTTTAATTTTTTGCGGATAATCACAACAGATGGCTTGATGTCGTCTTACGTTATACGCAGACAAAATCAAAATTCATACACTAGTTACACTGATAACAATTACCCATACTATCACCAACAAAAATTGAGGAGAAATGACTATATATTAAAACTAGCAGAGAGAAATGACTATATATTACAATCTATTGCCTAGTTAACATGTGGTACAAAAACGCTGCCGTGAATCATGATGCATTGTTTGATTGGACATGCACACTCTCGTAATTTTTTTTAACAGGCAAGATAGATCTGCGAACAAAATCCATATGCGAATTTTGCTCATTATGTTCTCATTTTGCTCATCATGCTTGCGCATTTTTCTCAGTCACATTCGCATTATGCTCATTGCGTGCGTATTTTGCTCATTCATATTCGCATTATGCTCATTCACATTCGCATTTTGCTCATTCACATTCGCATTTTGCTCATTCACATTCGCATTTTGCTCATTCATATTCGCATTATGCTCATTCACATTCGCATTTTGCTCATTACGTGCGCATTGTGCTCATTTACAGTCGCATTGGGCTCATTCACATTCTCATTATGCTCATTAAATGCGCATTGTGCTCATAACACTCGCGTAGTTTGATCATTGCGTGCGCATTATGCTCATTTACATTCGCATTCTGCTGATTTACATTCGCATTCTGCTCATAACACAGGCGTAGTTTGATCATTGCGTGCGCATTCTGCTCATTTACATTCGCATTCTGCTAATTTACATTCGCATTGTGCTCATAACACTCGCGTAGTTTGATGATTGCGTGCGCATTGTGCTCACTTACATTCGCATTGTGCTCATTTACATTCGCATTGTGCTCATTTACATTCGCATTGGGCTCATTTACATTCGCAGACAACTTCAGGATTATATTTTACATGTAAGAGGAAGATTATTGTGTCAACAATTTTTGTAATAAGGATGTATGGTCTAATAAAATATAACACGTAAATATATTGAATGTTTGGAAATTTTTTTAAAATAAAGATTCTCCCTGTGCATGCTACACAAGATTGGTACTAAACCTCTATGTTGCGACATATTGATGACTTTCCAATGACTTTCCATTAGAACATATTGGAACAACTATGATTTTGTGGACATATAAAAATATGAAACTGCAGGATGCGAATAAAAAGTACAGGTTATATCTGAATGAGCAAATATATGAGCAATGGAGCACAATTGCGCACGTAAGTAGTATAGGGAAGAGGGGTTCTGCGACGGGTTGAGCGGGTGAAGCTCTTTGCTCCACCCATGACGTCACTATTTATGGTTTGCGTGCGCATTTTGCTCATTCACATTCGCATTTTGCTCATTCGCATTTTGCTCATTCACATTCGCATTTTGCTCATTCACGTTCGCATTATGCTCATGCTTGCGCATTGTGCTCATTAACATTCGCATTGTGCTCATTTACATTCGCATTGTGCTAATTTACATTCACATGGAGTACAATGCAAATGTAAATGAGGACAATGCGAATGTAAATGAGCACAATGCGAATGTAAATGAGCACAATGCGAATGTAAATGAGCACAATGCGAATGTGAATATGCAAAATGCGAATATGAATGAGCATAATGCGAATGTGAATGAGCAAAATGCGAATGTGAATGACCATAAATAGCGACGTCATGGGTGGAGCAAAGAGCTCCACCCGTCGCAGAACCCCTCTTCCCTACACTACTTGGTATAAGCTCATGGTATAACTGTTATATATATATATATATGTAAATACGTAAATACGTAGTATATACGTATATATGTAAATATATATATATATATATATATATATATATATATATATATATATATATATATATATATAACAGTTATACCATGAGCTCGAGTTGTATATGAGCTCATAGCCAACGAGGCGCTTCGCCGAGTTGGCTATTAGTTCGTATACAACGAGAGCGAATGGTATAACTGTTTTATTATATAGCCAAGCACTGAACAAGAGGCAAAATTACAGCGAAATGTTTGAAACAACAAACTTCCGGCATAGGCAACTAATACTTCCGCCATGCGTAATGAGGCATTCACATAGAGTTTCTCGCTGAGCTGTTCGGTAAACAGCTTCGAAATGTTGTATAAATGGGTAATGTTGCTCGAGAGGCAAAACTGTGTTAAGCAGATCAACAAAAAATATTAAAAGGTATCTTTATGAAGTCAAAAGGTGGTCAGTTGTTTATATTAGCGTTGCTGTCGTGAAAAAGGTTTTGATTTCATGCAAAAATGAAACTGAAACACCTTCGGCAGTGAAACTAAATTACTTAGTTGGTTGTTTTTGAAAAAGAACATGCTTTTTATTACTCCAAATGCTTATCTAAATTTAAAAAAAGTCTCTTTACTGGTAATTTCCTAGGAAATGTGTGTTGTAAGCTTGATTTTAACCGTGAGTTTCTTTGTTTGGCAACAAATTAATATCAACCCGTTAATTTAGTCGGGTTTTTTAAGTAAAAAGACGTAATTTTTAGGTGAATTTTACCATTTAACATGCTAAATTGTGTATTTGTTAATGTATTTTTACACAATGTTGTTTTTTTATACATTGGTTTGAGGGTGTTGATGTTTTTCTGTATAAAAATCCGGCAATTGCAACTCTTTTCGGCAGTTTAAAAAAACATGCCGCCATCTTGTTTTTCCTCTACTAGCAGGATATGAGCTGATAGCCTGGTAGTAGGGAACCAATCAGATTACGCAAAAGCTCATATCCGATAGCATGCTATATAATAAATATATATATATATATATATATTTCTAAAATTCATTAATAATTCATGAGGAAAACACAAAGAAAAATCATGAGCGTATCGGATCTATATATGTGATATAGACTCGCTCTAAGTTTCTCGCTGGTTTTAAACGGCTGAGATAAGCTTAATTTTCAAAATTACTACGCCAATGAACGTATGAAATGATTCTTTTTAGAAGTCATTTAAAAACCTTGCAGTACGGGCTTTATCGGCTCTAAAACACTCGGCTATCGCCTCGTGTTTTATATCCGATAAAGCCCTCCTGCGCGGTTTATAAATAGTACATATATATATATATATATATATATATATATATAAGTGAGTGTTGGTTTACGAAATGTTAGAGAGTGCTCAATACCATATATAGATAGAGCAAAATACGAAGTATGAAGTATAGTTTTACCTTAAAGTCTTCGCTACCAGAGGTTTCACCCTAAACGGGATCATGATGATCCCGTTTAGGGTGAAACCTCTGGTAGCGAAGACTTTAAGGTAAAACTATACTTCATACTTTGTATATATATATATATATTTCTAAAATTCATTAATAATTCATGAGGAAAACACAAAGAAAAATCATGAGCGTATCGGATCTATATATGTGATATAGACTCGCTCTAAGTTTCTCGCTTGTTTTTAACGGCTGAGATAAGCTTAATTTTCAAAATTACTACGCCAATGAACGTATGAAGTGATTCTTTTTAGAAGTCATTTAAAAACCTTGCAGTACGGGCTTTATCGGCTCTAAAACACTCGGCTATCGCCTCGTGTTTTATATCCGATAAAGCCCTCCTGCGCAACTCTCAGTTTCAAGCGGGGCGATCTTCAGGCGACTGAGTAGTTTCGATTCGTGGGCCACTTAAATGGTTTTGGTCAAAAGGTGGGCGTGTGGGCGGTGAAACAATTAATGCATTCCTCAAATGATTTTGGTCGAAGGGTGGGCGTGTGGGCGGTGGATTCCTCAAATTCCTTTCCTTGTTTTGATTGTTGTTTAGATTGTTGATATTAAATTTATTTTTATGCCTGCATGTCGAAATTATTTCTGATCTTTTATTAAAAAGTGTTTTACTTACACTTTTAACTCAATAAAAGATCAGAAATCATTTCGACATGCAGGCATAAAAATAAATTTAATATCAACAATCTAAACAACAATCAAAACAAGGAAAGGAATTTGAGGAATCCACCACCCACACGCTAGACTGAACCCAATCCCTCCGAAGACGGCGCGCGGGAGAGAAAAGGAGGGACTGTGGACAATGTCGTTGAAGTTGCATTTCCCGTGCCCTGACAAACGCAAAATTCCCATTGGCTGAAATCGTTGATTGACAGGTCAAGTTAATTAAAATTCAAGAATAATCGATCGTCTGGAGTCTGGAGTCTGGATCTATATGATATTTGTTTTAATTTTACAACACGAATTAATAGGTTGGCAATTATTTCTTAGCTGAAAGGAAAAGTGTTCTTCGTATAAATTGTATTCTCTCGACAGCTGAAATCAACAGGGCGAGAACGGAGAAGCCGAGAACACGGACGGTCCTGTGACTCCTGTCTGGTTGTATATACGGTTTGTTTGCTTGTTCATGTTTCAACATGTAATATACAGCGAATTTTATCTGATATCAGATAATACATTTCTGATTTCGCCAAGGGACAACGTAACGAACTTTTGTCTCGACGAACATAAACACCGCGTAAACAAGGAAGCCGCGTTCGAATATCTCTTAATCCGACGACACGTCTGTAACAAATTTCATATCAAAATAAACCGCAAGGTACTGGAAACATTTTTGTTACAAAATTATATCGGTTTCATTAAACTTTAAAGAGTCAAAAACTCCAGACGTATTGAGTAGTGAAATATAATTTCAGTTGTGGAAGATAAATAGAGAATATGACAGACTTCGATCGCTTATACATTTTCTCAGACATCCGATCTTCACCTGGTTTGAATCAATATTTATATAATCCTAAAATTTATTGTACTCCTAATACTGAACTTTATCCTAAATTTATTGTACTCCTAATACTGAACTTTACAGCTAACCCAAACCGGCCAAGAAAACACTAAACTTAGAAGATGGGTGGGGGTGGGGGGGATGTCAGTGTGGTTGATGGAATCTAGTGTTAAGAACAGATCTCAAGTGACCAGAAAAGAAAAAGTCACTTTTTTAAGGTAATCCTAATCATTAGTATGATTGACAAATAGTCCAGAAATTTTCCTTTAAACGTGCAAATTTTGGATATGTTCATCGAGTGGATAAGGACATTTCGTCGTTAGAGCTGTGTAAAGGCTATCATTATCGGTTAAAACTCTCGAAAATGCTTTATTCTGTGATGTATTGTCTCTTTCTGTTCATTCGAAGCAGTAGCTTGCACAAATACTCGCGCTAAATGGCTTGTTCCGTTGTGGTCACTTGAGCTTTTGCCCGGTTGAGCCGCCATCTTGGATTACCCATGTTTGGGACGCGTTCGCATTAGGGCCCTAATAAGGAGTAGGCAATCTATGCTTTCTATATCTATGCTTCAAACTCGCCTTTCTGAACACTCTAACATCAACACTGGCGGTGTAGCACAGCATCTAATTGACTGTCCTCATGCTCAACACCTTGCCAACCTCAACATTCTTTACGACATGCTTAATAACACTTCTGATTGCCCTCTTCTTGGACCTAGTTTATTAAACCAAATATTTAGTAACTTTAAAATAATTCATTCCTGTAAATTTGGTAATACAAATCAATTACTTATTTTAGAAGCTCTTTAAATGAAATTTAGAAATCCTAAACTGAACAATGGCCTAAAGGCCAGCAAAGAATTAACTCTCCTTATTTCCTTTATTATGAGCTTTATTACTAGAACTTGTAACATTTATACATCCTTTCACCACTGACACTGTCAAGTTTTTATTTTTACCTTCAATTGCTTGAAGCAATTAGCTGACATATTCTCTCCTGATTTGTCAACCTGATGACATTTTCCAAGTGACTAAGCGATGACATCATCCTTGTGATTATCTATTACATTCATTTATTATTGAGTCGGTTTTCTTTGTTCTTTCGAGGGCTTTATCGCATAAAGCCCTTGAATAATTATAAGTAATAACATGACTTGAGGGAAATTAGCGATTAAATTTCTCCGCCGCCAAGGGAAACTTTTACAAATCTTCCCGAGGCAAAGGGGAAATTTAATCGCTAATTTCCCAAAAAGTCATGTTATTAGTTTGTAATATTATGATCGCCGAGGAAAACTTTGAGAATCTTACCGACAGGAAATTTACACGGTTGATCAGAGAAGTTGCATCTAATTTTCCCGTGCATGTTGATGAGGGAAAATATATGCAAGCGGGAAATTTAGAAGAAGACAAAAGATTTCTTTGTCTTCTAATTTTCCCTCATCAACATGCACGGGAAAATTAGAAGAAGACAAAGGATTTCTTTGTCTTCTAATTTTCCCTCATCAACATGCACGGGAAAATTAGAAGACAAAGGATAAATTTCCCTCTTGCATGAGCAATGAGGGAAATACGAGGTTTACATTCCCTCGGAGAACAAAAGAATCCGAGGCGATCATGGTATTATAATTAGAAATGAAATGAAGAAAAAAAACTAGGAAAATCTTTGTCCAAGGTGGGAAAAAAAGACAAAACTTTGTTGGAAAACCTCCTCAATAATAAATTAAGTCAGATAAATCCCTCGAACGTCAGGATGTATGCGATATAAAGCCGTCGGACGTCCTCAGGTCTTTACATAGCATACATCCCTCGTTCTCGGGATTTATCTATTACATTTATATATATATATATATATATATATATATATATATATATATATATATATATATTTAACAGTTATACCATGAGCTCGAGTCGTATATGAGCTCATAGCCAACGAGGCGCTTCGCCGAGTTGGCTATTAGTTCGTATACGACGAGAGCGAATGGTATAACTGTTTTATTATATAGCCAAGCACTGTACAAGAAACAAAATTACAGCGGAATGTTTGAAACGACAAACTTCCGGCATAGGCAACAGGCAACTAATACTTCCGCCATGCGTAATGATGCATTCACACGGAGTTTCTCGCTGAGCTGTTCGGCAAACAGCTTCAGTGAAATGTTCGGCATAAATGTTGCTCGAGAGGCAAAAAATGTGTTGAGCAGATCAACAAAAAAGATTAAAAGGTACCTTTATGAAGTCAAAAGGTGGGTCAGTTGTTTATATTAGCGTTGCTGTCGTGAAAAAGGTTTTGATTTCATGCAAAAATGAAACTGAAACACCTTCGGCAGTGAAACTAAATTACTTAGTTGGTTGTTTTTGAAAAAGAACATGCTTTTTACTACTCCAAATGCTTATCTAAATAAAAAAGTCTCTTTACTGGTGATCTCCTACGAAATGTGTGTTGTAAGCTTGATTTTAACCGTGAGTTTCTTTGTTTGGCAACAAATTAATATCAACCCGCTAATTAAGTCGTGTTTCTGAAATAAAAAGACGTAATTTTTAGGTGAATTTTACCATTTAACATGCTAAATTGTGTATTTGTTAATGTATTTTTACACAATGTTGTTTTTTTATACATTGGTTTGAGGGTGTTGATGTTTTTCTGTATAAAAACCCGTCAATTTCAACTCTTTTCGGCAGTTTAAAAAAACATGCCGCCATCTTGTTTTTCCTCTACTAGTAGGATATGAGCTGATAGCCTAGTAGTAGGGAACCAATCAGATTACGCAAAAGCTCATATCCGATAGCATGCTATATAATAAATATATATATATATATCTGTCTTCTGAGAGAGCTCAATACTGAAGTGGAGCATAAAAATATATATATTTAGCCAAAATGGCGGACAGTTTTGCTTTGTTTACCGAAGCAGGAGATTTTGTTGATAAACAAGGCTGATGTTGTAGAATAACGAGAAAAGTCAACAAAATTAAGTAGAAGAGTGTCCACAGGTATGTTTCTTTACAATTTTCTAGCCATTAATATATTCAAAAGTTGTAAAAACTGTTTTGTCGACAAATATCGAGTACGCCAAGTGCTAGCCAAGTGCGCAAGTTGTTAGCGGCCGTGTCTTGTATAAAATACCGAAAAATGTAAGAATGTTAATCTTGTTATTTCATTTATCAGGTATATGCTAAAACAATTATTCACCTCATATATATATATATAGGTCTCAGTCAGCTTGTAAATTATTGGTTTGATAATGAATTGGAAATAGAGCCGAAATATTACCTCTCATTTTGTCTTATCTTGTTTTTAACTTGAATATAAAGACACACGATGACGATTTTCGGATTATGTTATATTCTTTATTATTTTAAATTGTCGGCTGGTTATGGTCTCAGGTTTATATATGGTTGGGAGATTTATATAATTATGCTAAATTATGCAAGAAAACTTTACTTTTCCATCAGTTACCGTACGGGACCAAGGAAACGTCCAAAATGACGTTTGTTGTTGGCTGTCAAATATGTTATTAAAGGAGCCTCAAAGAATATATACGTTATGGGCAAGAATTTATTTAAATTTTTTTGTTGATTAGTTTATACTAAAACAATTAGACAACTCGCCCTCGTTTCCTATAAGCGATAGTCAACTCGGCTTTGCCTCGTTGATCATTCGCTCATAGAACACTCCTGCTCGTGTTTTAAATATTACTTAAGAACTTTGAAACGTAACTCAGAAAGTTATGCATGTCCACGACCCAACGTTTCGACACTAAAATCTAGTGTGTTAATTCATCAGGGTTGTAGATCGAAGTATAGCGAAGCGAACGTTGGCTCGCGAACAGTAACTTTTTAAGCTGCTGTACATTCAAAAACGTTTAAGTCAGAGTAGCGTAAAACCGTGTCCAACGCTTCACCTATCTGCATATGAAATTAGCGGCTTAAAGAGATTACAGTCCGTTTTGCGCATGTCCGTAAGATTGTTTACGTTTCGGTGTGGGTCCTTATATTTAGGTAATTTTTTGATAAAAATGAATAACATTTTGATTTTGTCTTGGACGAATGCATTCAAACACTTGCCACAGCTTCTTCGGTTTCCAACAGTGTAAAAATCAAGCAACACAACGGCAACGTTCTGATCTGCCTTCGGCTTGTTTTCTTCTTTAAGCTCTGTCCATCTCCCAAACGTTTTAAATGAATACACACAGAAGCATCTCTGGTGGCTTAAAATCGTTTCCTGCTACTATATTAGCGCTTGACGAAGGGGTTGTATGTTTGTATATGATGATTTGACCATCGTATTTACGAACAAGATCAACCGTAAACTGTTGGTCGTGTAGAATGAAAACGAGCATATCTAATTTCCGGTGGAGTCCCCAACAACAAAATAAACGAACATGCGGACAACGGACTGTAGCCCCCCTTGAAAATACATTGTATAGTTATTGCTTTATCAGTCCTGATGCTGAACCAAGCTTAACTTGTAAACTCTCTAGCACAATAAATGTCAAATAATGTAACTTCTCCAACGAATTAATAATTCACCAGGGAAATTCATAAGAAATAGATATTTTATCAGTATTGTTGTTCCAAATCGGAGAAAGATTATTGTCGAATTTAGCAAACTTTTCGGTCAATTTCCTCTTTATTTATAGATAAAAACTTCAAAACTTTATTAAATATCAACGTTGTGGGGCAATTAACCCCTTTATCAAGATATGAGCACACAGATTCTTGAAGTGCTTATATATATTTAACAGTTATACCATGAGCTCGAGTCGTATATGAGCTCATAGCCAACGAGGCGCTTCGCCGAGTTGGCTATTAGTTCGTATACGACGAGAGCGAATGGTATAACTGTTTTATTATATAGCCAAGCACTGTGCAAGAGACAAAATTACATACAGCGAAATGTTTCAAACGACAAACTTCCGGCATAGGCAACAAATACTTCCGCCATGCGTAATGATGCATTCACATAGAGTTTCTCGCTGAGCTGTTCGGTAAACAGCTTTGAAATATTGCATAAATGTTGCTCGAGAGGCAAAAAATGTGTTGAGCAGATCAACAAAAAAGATTAAAAGGTACCTTTATGAAGTCAAAAGGTGGGTCAGTTGTTTATATTAGCGTTGCTGTCGTGAAAAAGGTTTTGATTTCATGCAAAAATGAAACTGAAACACCTTCGGCAGTGAAACTAAATTACTTAGTTGGTTGTTTTTGAAAAAGAACATACTTTTTACTACTCCAAATGCTTATCTAAATAAAAAATGTCTCTTTACTGGTGATCTCCTACGAAATGTGTGTTGTAAGCTTGATTTTAACTGCGAGTTTCTTTGTTTGGCAACAAATTAATATCAACCCGTTAATTTAGTCAGGTTTTTGAAGTAAAAATACGTAATTTTTACGTGAATTTTACCATTTAACATGCTAAATTGTGTATTTGTTAATGTATTTTTACACAATGTTGTTTTTTAATACATTGGTTTGAGGGTGTTGATGTTTTTCTGTATAAAATTCCGTCAATTTCAACTCTTTCGGCAGTTTAAAAAAACGTGCCACCATCTTGTTTTTCCTCTACTAGTAGGATATGAGCTGATAGCCTGGTAGTAGGGAACCAATCAGATTATGCAAAAGCTCATATCCGATAGCATGCTATATAATAAATATATATATATACAAAGTATGAAGTATAGTTTTACCTTAAAGTCTTCGCTACCAGAGGTTTCACCCTAAACGGGATCATCAGGCGTCGCCTGATGATCCCGTTTAGGGTGAAACCTCTGGTAGCGAAGACTTTAAGGTAAAACTATACTTCATACTTTGTATTTTGCTCTATCTATATATGGTATTGAGCAATTCGTGAACCAAAACTCACTTATATATATATATGACAAATAGATGACATTTTTCCGTGCGTGTGTACTGTAATAACGCACAGATGACGTGACAGCGTGTAAAGAACAAAAAAGTACGCCACGAGACGCAGTAGAGAAACGGAAAAATGTCATCTATTTGTTTTATACATCAAATTTTATTATTTTAATAAGAAATGTTTGAAATTTTTGAATCGTCGAACCGGCAGAGCTATTGAAAAGGAGGTAAAATTTTCAATTCAGGTTTAATTACGTCATAAGTGATCTATACAAATAAAGCAATCTGATTGGGCGACAGAAGAAATAAGGCTGTCCTGATTGGCTAATTTTTCAGCTTCCGGTTACGTCACGTATAATTTATGCAAATCATGATCATGACAAATTGAAAGTTTATTCAAACTTCGTGTCTTCGTCGGCATTTCTAGCCAAAATATTTATCCTTGAACAAACAGATTAGTTCTTCTGGACGGGATATTGCTGTCCCTTGTATATTTGGACGCTTCTTATGCTGCAAATTCAGCTGGGAAAGCATTTATCGTTGGAGAAGGTCGAGAAGCACGCGTACTAACCAGCGAACTGAATTATATGTTCTGTGTTTGGAAATCTTGTTGACAATGGCTGATATCTCCTGGATTTGTATCAGGCTGAACAGTATTTCCATGAAGAGGAATGGAAAATTTCTGAAGCTGTGGAGTAGATAGCTGTGCGCCGGAGACGAAGGTATTAAATGACCGTATTTATGTCGATAATATTACTATGTCTGTGTCGTCGGACAACGATTTGACGGCCGTGTCTCTCATCACTGAGTGATTTGTGTAATCCTCAGACAGTTGAAATGGACTTTATTTTGTACCAAGTTGCATCTTCAAACGTGTAATGTGATCAAATTTTTTGCGACTTCGTTGCATCAGCTGTGCATGTGTACTTTAATAACGCATAGTTCTTAGCCAATCAGATTGTTTGTTTTTCTTAGGTTGTTGTATAAATATATATAGTTCAATCTACAAACATGGTGTTTCGCTGTACTACAGCTCATCAGTGTAGCTTGGAACAATCTGAATGAATTTCATCAATTACTTATACACAGTCGGTGACAACCGCATGTGGGACAGCATCGGTGAAGTACATTCAGATAGCGTGAAGTGCGCATGGGCCCAGAGTGCTCAAACTTCCACAAGGGTAGTGAGTTGCATCATCGCTAATAGGTACCCATATATATATATATATATATATATATATATATATATATATATATATATATATATATATATATATATATATACAGGGGGTGGACAAAAAAAAGTGGCCCCCCACCAAAATATGGTTTATTGGCTATAACTTTCAGAAGAGAGATAAAAATTTGGAAATCGATATGGTTCTACAATAAATGTGTCGATATACGATTATATATGATCGCAAATCTTAATTGTAATCACGTTCTTATTGAAAATACACAAACGTTCAATAGTATTAAATAAGGATACCATGCCATATAGTTTCAGAATTATTTTACAAAATTGTTAAGTTTATTAACAAATCACGCTACAATAGTTCACATCTGTACACATCTATATGTTCACTTAATACTTAGTTTGCATTCCTTTTGATTTTATCACATCTTTGCATCGACTCGGCATGCTCTCAATGAGCTTATGCAAGTATTCCTCAGTTATTGCCTGCCATCCATTTTTGAGTATTTCAAAAAGTTCATCTTCATTCTTTGGCTTCCGCTCTTCAGTTAACCGATTCAGTTCAGCCCATAAATTTTCGATAAGGTTTAAATCTGGTGATTGTGGAGGCCATTGCATGACATTAATTTTTTTATTTTTAAGATATTTTGTAACAACCCCACTAGTGTGTTTGGGATCGTTGTCATGTTGAAAGATAAAACCATCAGGACATAATTGATTGGCAGATGGGACAAGATGATGAATTAAAATTTTACGATAAACTTCTCCAGTCATTATTCCTTTGACGCGATGTAAATCTCCAACACCATTCCAAGAAAAACACCCCCACACATTGATAGATTTTTGGTGTTTTACTGTGCCTTGCATTGAACGAGTGTGGCCCTTTTCATCATTAGTCCGCCAGACAAATTGAGCAGATTGGTTTTGCAGACAAAATGGTGACTCATCGCTCCAAACAACGCGTTTCCACTCATCAACTCTCCAACCAATATGCTCACGAGCAAATGATAAACGTAATAAACGATTCTTCTCACTCACGTATGGTTTCTTGGATTTCTTTCTCCACTTGATGTCTTTCTCATTGAGACGGCGCTGAATGGTTTTAGTGGAAACTTTGACACCAGTCTGAACCTCTAATTCACCAGCTAGCTGTTTTTTGGTTGGGGTGCCTGCTTTAGAACGTTTAACAATAAAACGGTCACTTCGATCAGTGGTTTTACGTTTTCGTCCTGAACCAGGAGTACGACCACAATTCCCACTCAATTTTAACTTGGCACAAAGTTTCTTTGCTGCAGAATAACTAAGGTTGATTTTTTTTTGCTATTTGGCGAGCACTAACTCCAGCCTTAAGCATCCCAAGAATTTCATGATTCCTTCCAATTTTCTTCTGCGCTCTTTCTGTTTGGATTTCTTTAGTAGTCTTTCTATCCATGTCACTTTAGGAGATAACTCTTTCCCAGAACGTCGAAAATAACACCATAAACCCGCTTTCTGACATAATTTGTACTGGAGCTATCCATTCAAATATTGTGGGACAATCACATTGATTTTCTATAGGGACTTTTGTGAGCTAAAGGGCCTAAGTATAAGTCGACATTGGAAGATAGGCACTGGGTTTCCTTAAGAATTTATCAATAAAATCAATAAAATTGATGCGTTTCAAAAACCATTGCTTAAAACTATTATGTAACATCACATTTATTCAGATCTCGAAGAGGCCCTTCTACAACATAGGGTTTTCTACATTTTCTGCCACTTTGGAAATATCTCTACCCAATAAAACCATATTTTAGTGGGGGGCCACTTTTTTTTTGTCCACCCCCTGTATATATATATATATATATATAAATATATATATATATATACACTATACTACACTACACTACACTACACTACACTACACTACACTACACTACACTACACTACACTACACTACACTACACTACACTACACTACACTACACTACACTACACTACACTACACTACACTACACTACACTACACTACACTACACTACACTACACTACACTACACTACACTACACTACACTACACTACACTACACTACACTACACTACACTACACTACACTACACTACACTACACTACACTACACTACACTACACTACACTACACTACACTACACTACACTACACTACACTACACTACACTACACTACACTACACTATTGATTTTTATTACAATTTAAAATTTACAGGTGATGGGTCTTGATTAAGTCCTTCGAGATAACAATAAGTGCCATTAATGGTCATACAATATAGATAATTATATATACATGAAGTACTTTATACAATAAATTAATAGGTTCAGAGAAGTTCAAAATAAAATTAAAGTTTCTAATATAACGAAATTAATGAAAGTCAATATAAAGAGTTTATTCAGGATCAACTTCTACTTCCAAGTTGTCCTCAGTTAAGCCAAGGTGTTCACGGTAAATGTTTGTTGAGCCTTGAATTGCGTCCGTGCAACAAAGTTTCCTGAACAAGTAACGATATCTTTTCGACATTCCAAGGTGCCGTAAGACATTTTCATTTGCCGGATGCCAAGAGCCAAGAGCACCAACCACAAAACCAAAGACATCGCATTGCTTTCCTTGCCCAATGAAAAATTGCTTCAGCCCTTCGTATTTAGTGATTTTACGATGTTCAGCATCACGAAGGGCTTCAGCGTTATTGTCAAAGGGGCAACAAACATCAATAATCAGAACTTTATTGCCCTCCTCAACAATGATGTCAGGACGTAAACGAGAGTTGGCAGCACGAACTTGTTTGTCAGTAGTAATGGTACCATGTTGAACGGCGTTGGTGATACGGTCCACTATGGTGTTGTGTCTGCGAAGAATACTAGGCATGTTAGGAAGGCAGTGACACAAGACATGAGGAAGGGTCTCATCTGAAGTACAACGGCGACATTTTGGGCTGGCATTAGACCACCGACTCTTGACATTATTAAGTGGAAGACAATTGAGTCGAGCACGATGGATAAAACGCCAGTCTCTAAAACGGATGTTGAGGCCATTGTATTGCCAAGTAGATCCATTGGCGAAGGTGTCGGTAGTAAGCGCACGAGCAACTTTTCCTTGATCAGGAAGAGCAAATAGAGTAGAAGCGAATCGATCTTGGACATGAAAATGCAGGAAACGACTGGCTTCTTTAGCAAGAACAGTACCGGAGTTTTGCGATGAAAGGACAGGAAGACCATTGTCATTGAATTTAATTTCAATACCAAGGTTACGAGTGGATTTGCGGACTCGGGTCCACAACGATTGAATGCGGTAATGTATGTTGTTTAAACGATCATCAGGAAGGCTGGACAGATAGTTGGATTTCAGAGCAGAAGTAGGATTAGATCGGGAGGCATGTCGGACGGTTTCGTTTAATTCAGCATTAGCAATGTGAATTACAGTCGGGTTGGAGGAAGATAGAATCTTAACCGAATGAATTATTGCTTGAACGTCAGCTTCAAGGATTGGATCAAGGAGGCCAAGACCACCAGCGCGTTTATGAGCGAAGATGTAGGAAGCAGAAGCTCGAGATGGTAGAGAACATATTCTACGAATGGTGGAAACGAGAGTTGAACGATATTCACGAAGATGTTCTTTTTTAGGGTAACCAGCACGAAGGGCGAATGTTAAGGAAGGTTGAAGAAAGGTACGGATCATGTCTAATTTCTGCCAAGGAGCTAAAAGGGATTTCTCAATGTTGTCCAAATCACGTGAAAGGTTTTGAACCAGGTCAGAAATGTTATCTGGGTCATGGATTAAGCCAATAGGAACACCAAGGTATTTGTAAGGATGTTCACGATCAAGTGGAGGAATGGAATTATTCTGGACGATGAATTCATTAAGTTCAAAAGAAGATTCAGAATGATTAGATCTGGAACAGGTGAGGCTGATAGAGGCGCATTTATCAGGTCTGAAGGATAAACCAAGGGTTGTCGCAGTCGAAGAAGCAGCATCTAAGAGTTTCTGGAGTCGGTCTTTATTTCTGGAGATTATGACAAGATCATCAGCATAAGCAAAGACAGAGACAGGTATACCATGAAGTTTAGCAGGACCAATGTCTGAAGCTTTTTGTTTAATCGCTCGTAAAATGATGTCGATGGTTAAATTGAAAATGATTGGGCTTAACGGACAACCTTGCTTGACACCTGATAAAACTGGTATATCAGAGGTCAAACTGGTGGGCGTACGTATTTTGGTGGTGGCTCCAGAATAAGAATTGGTGATCATTTCAATTAGTGGTTGTGGTACTCCAATATGGGAAAGGGTAGTGGTAATAGCAGAATGAGGGATACTTCCAAAAGCATTGCGAAGATCAAGCCAAGCGACAAAAACATTTTTCCGATTACGTCGGGCATCACCTACGACGCACTGGAGGAGAAAGGTATGTTCATAACAACCTTCACTGGGACGAGCACTCTTCTGTTCTTTGGATAAAAGATCGTGATCAATGGCCCATGATGTTAGCAATCTCGTTCCCAGAGCCAAACCCCTCGCACGCGAGCGGAAAAGAGGCTCTGGGACAATCGATTTTAAACTTGACTCTGATTGGCTAAACGTTCGACGCCTACTGCGCTGCGCAGATAATTTCACACCCATGCTCCCAGCGCGGTCTTCATGTCTTGCTGTTGTTTTCGTGAGAAGGAGTGAAGTAGAATACATGTTTATTTGGGACTAAAATCTGGCAAAATGTGCGACAAGAGACAAGAAATACTTTTTTGCCTTTGTAATATGTTTGGAATTCCGAATTCGTGTTTCCATCCGAGAAAAAGAACGTTTGGGTATGACAGATAAGGCACCGAACTGGCGAACTGCTCGTGGCGAAATATACAGATTTCACATTCCCGTGCTTGTATGTACAAAAATAAATATCATTGGGAGTGATTTCAATAAAGTTTCCGTTGGAATATTGTCATGACTATTTGAATAATAACTTTAATAGATCAATTCATAATTATCTGAGTTTACCGGTTTAAAGAAACATGTATATGACTTTATATAATATGTTATGTATCTTCTGATTTTAACAAAAATATATTATTTTATCAAAATGACACTGTTTATAACTTTTATATGTGTAAAATTACTATTCCTTAATTGGCAGTATTGCCTGGCAGAAGGCATTGCTTTCTTAAAATTATAATGTGATAATCTATATAGTGGTCTAAAGTTAATTAGAAAAGTGTATTATTTTACATGGTTATATCCAAATGGGTTAAGCATTAGTTGCCAAATTACACCGTCCTGTTTTAGACGGGGACTGCAGAAGATGTTTTTGAGTGTGGAGGCAAGATGCTGTTTGTGGTAGCCTCTCTGGGGGGTATGCGGGCATGCTTGAATTTTTAGACTTCCTGCAAACCATTTTCAGGCTCATTTGCAGTCTGGGTAGGAATGCACTAATAAAGCACCTAGATAAACCTTTTTTGCCCTAACTTAAGTGAACAAACATATACTTGCATCAGTTCAAAGTTTTGTCAGACTGTTTGAGCCTTTTTAATAGGTCATTTTCAAAATCACATGATATGGCTCATATGTATTATTATGCTGGAAGGACAAAATGTTTAATATGGCATCAATCTCATTGAGAAAGTGATGTAGGATCAGTTTATCATGCTTTGCCCATACAGCTGTTGTTTACTCAAATCCTGAAGCATTTTCCTCCCAATATAGATGGCATTATAAAATGTTGTCCTTCCAGAATAATATATGTATGAACCATACAGTATGTGGTTTTGAAAATGGCCTATTGGACATGTCTAATAGGTATATGGCTGTATATCATGCATATACCTGCATGGTAGTTTCTTTGCTTTCATTTCAATCCCATTGTTATAATATATTAGGTTAAGTTAGTTAAAAATGTTGTGGGGGTGAAAACGGTTTGTCACCCCCGCATGGGGCACACTTCCACCACCCCTGCTCATGTCATTTAATAATGATACTGACAGATGGTATAATTGTAAGGCATTCATTCATGAAGTGAACAGTCAGTCTTATATTTCGATTTGTATTTCAACACTGCCTACGCAGCACACTACTTTATTTCAGTGATGGTTACAGGTCAGCTTTTTTTTTTGTTATTGTTTTTTATGGCACCTGGTGGTATAACAGACATGAAACAGAGAGTTAGAGGCCCTCCATCCAATCTATGATCTCATAATTGTGACAATTCAAATTAATTAGTGGAAATGTATCCCATGAAAATGTTTTTTCAGGTGTGTTACTGTGTAAAATTACCAATGCCTGTAATTATAATAAACACTAAATGACTTAAAAAAGCTAGTGGTGTGTTGGCATAGTACTGTTACTGTTTGAGTCATTAATATTTCATGGTCCAAGTTCTCATCAGCAGTCTTTACCACCAAACTAGTAGGTGGTTCCTAGTAGCAGTGGTGGCACTACAGGTGTGCAAACTGTGCGCCGCACTGGGGCCCATCGGCCCATC
Organism: Paragorgia papillata; assembly: GCA_035771165.1. Taxonomy (NCBI): domain Eukaryota; kingdom Metazoa; phylum Cnidaria; class Anthozoa; order Scleralcyonacea; family Coralliidae; genus Paragorgia; species Paragorgia papillata. The sequence goes on along the minus strand of JAWNZC010000011.1, from coordinate 6,110,510 downwards.
CAAACCCCAAACTATTAACAGACTGCACAGGTTGTCACTCAGATTTTACTCAAAAGTGAGTGCTCTCAAAATGCAGGAAATTTCAGAGACCCTAAATTCAAAAATTTTCCAGTGGAGATTCCCCCTGGAACCCCTACATATGTCGTCACTTTGTGGGAGGGGGGCCCAAATTTTTTTCTCACACCGGGGCCCACACCCACATAGTGCTGCCACTGCCCAGTAGTTCTGTGTTGGGTCACCGATAGTATTGTGGCAATGATTTATTGTTGAGTCTAATAACCTAGTATTATGTGTACTCTACTGTTAAAATGTTCAGTCAGTTTTATTAACAGATACAACACTTTGGTCAAATATACTTTCATATCTTTAAGATTTGTCTTTATGTCTTACAAACATTGTGAACTACACTGAATATATAAGCGTGAACTCTGTCAGCAGAAATCTTAAGGACTCACTCTGTCCATTGTAGATACATATCCATCTTAGAGAAAATCTATTTTGTTTACATACACTGTATAATATGTTATCCTAGAAGTTCTTTCTCTCAAAATTCTAAATTTCTTGTTACACTAGAAACAACTCTGCAATGTTCCACACATCGAGCTATTATAGTCTAATAATAATATACTGTTGGATGATGTCACACGTCAAATGTCTTAATGTCATCATCCATCTGTTCCAAGTATGCACCATAACATCCATTCCATTGTACCATACACTAATGTCTTTGGTGCATTTATTTTCTTGTCTAAGTTCATCAGCAACAAACGTTAGGATCTGGTGTGGCTTGTCTTCTCCTGTGTTTGGCCAACTTGACACAGCAAAATATATACAGTATTTCACTGCTCTGGGTTTACTTCAATAATGTTTGCATTGATAATTAGTAAGCCCTAAAGACTCACACTCTCCTTTTCTCTGGTTTGGGTTGCTGTTGCAGTTAAAGCCAATTTAGATGAATTAGGAAATCTTGTAGTAAGCAAGCCCAGTTTCCCATAAGCATGGTGAAAATCTTTCCTAAAAGACCAAAATAATATACATGTAAATACACATCAAATCAAATGAGTTTAAATAAACAAATATATACTAAAATTAGAACCATACATATATTTTGGCTTGGTTTTAATTTATATTATTTTAGAAAACCAATAAATTTTAATTGTATGTCAGTAAGCGGATAATAAATATAACTTATTGGATTCATCTAAGCTCAACATGGCAAGTTACATATTTAAGTCAAAAATTCAATATTGGGCAAGATCGCAGGTCGAGCCTGTTAATATTAAAATTTGAGACTTAAATATTTTCCATATCAGGTAAATCCAATAGGTATTCTTATTATATCCAACAAATAATTGTGCAATTCGGGTAAATACCATATACCTTGTCCCTGTCCAAAGGTTGCTGCCCAAATTATATCATCGTAAAATATTGGGCTGGCATGTGATGCTAATGTAGACATTTGATTGGATGATTAATTGCGAGGGTTAGGTACAATAAATTATTTGATCATTATGCATGGTTCTCACACTGGAATTAACAATGAACTGAACTTTGGACCAGATTTAAAATGCCAATTATGCACAACACCTACTACCAGGCCAGACAATTAACTCACTTTAACATATCTAACCACACTACCACGGTAATTCAAAAACAAGCATTTATGAGAAAAGCATACCTTCATATTGTCGACAAATACTTCTGGATGGGCAAAAATTAGTTGAGACTTCAACAGCAGATCATACGCAGTGGTATCACCATATTATTAAAGGAACACCTGCGTTGACTCTCCCCTTTCAGAAAATTGTACACGAAAGGCAATAGGATAGTTGAAAAATTAAAGGATTTAGCAAAGCAAGTTGGCTGCAAGCACATCTTGGGAATACAAATACAATATTTGTATTATGCCAGTTCACGTACTGAATATCGTCCTCTGCTGAGGCTTCATTTTTAAGCCGCTTTTCCCAATTTTTTCCACAGAAAAATCAATTGCGACATCTAGCGAGCAATTGTCGTGTCCTCTACCGTCTGTCATAATGAATTAAAGTAATATTTTCGCCAATATTCTGAAAACCTAAGTAAGAAATAGACTTCTCCAAAAGAGAATATTTCAACCGCGTATACAGATTCTAGAGAGCCTAGGTACGAAATAACTACTGCGCAGGTCACGGGACACCCAATTTTTGGGTGTCTGAAATCGATTTGCCCAGAGCCATTATATTGGCCCGCGCGGCCGGGGCAATTTGGCTCTGGGGACGAGATTGTGATGTTAGTCGTTTGGCGATAACTCCCATAACTAACTTGTAGAGACACGACATTAAGGCGATGGGTCTAAAGTTAGAAGGATCATCTGTGCTACCTTTCTTATAGATGAGCACCGTAGTCGCAGACTTCCAGGCTGGAGGAACATCACGTTGCTTGAAACAGTGTTGGAAAAGGAGAGAAAGGATAGAGCACGATGGGTCAATGCTTTTCAAGTGACGATATTCGACGCGATCAGGCCCAGGAGAGGTATTGGCGGCAGAGAAGAGTTTTCGACGGATTTCATCAGAGGAAGGAGGTGAAAAGAGGAAGTCGTCGCTCGGAGCAGGTGTAACGAGGTCTTTTAATTTGTCTTGAAGGGATGTAGTGTCACAATGACGAAAGGAAAATGTATTTCTAAAGAATGATTCTGCTTTATCTGTTGATCCAGTGAAGAAAGGACTGTTAGGAGAGAGGATTTTCCGAGCAGCTCTTTTCTTAGAGTGACGATATAACGTTTGAATGCGTTGTGCTTCGGCGGGATTAGATAAAAGCGGTCGATGACGGAAAGCAGGACGGCGGCCAGATGGACGATCACGACGAGGAAGAGGTTTTGGGCGACGAAAAGAAGATGAAGATTCTGCAGCGATTTCTAAAGCGAGAGATCGAGATTCAACGGCAAATTCATCGCAGAGGGTACAAAAGTCCGACCACGGAATGTCCCCGGAAAAGGCAGTTGTCCATTTTTTCACGAAAAGCAATTCTCTTCAAGCGTGATTCTGAAGGAATGGACGATGGTGAATTTTGAGATTGTGTGAAATCATCATCATGCATGTTAGGAGAAGAAGAATCATTAACAGGAGAAGATCGCGACTCAGAAGTTGAACAGGTATTTGTCGAAGGATTTCCATCGTTGTCAGAAGTAAAGGAAGATGGCGGAGTGGGGTGCGATGATGAGGAAGGAGGAGTAGGTATCTCAGCAGAAGAATGTAAAGTCGAATTAATTAGGTCATCGACATCTGGTTGGGCAACGTTGGGTGAACGACGAGGAGGTTGTGGAGATGACCAGGGAGAAAAGAATCCAGCAGTTGTTGGTCTTTGGTAACGTCTAGGAGAAGGACTAGGTGCAGGAGGCGAGGATCGGGATGAATCGTTAACAACAGTTAAAGAGACGTCTGATGAAGAAATAGGTGAAGAGGGTAAACCAACTGTTTTGGGAGCTCGTTGAGGAACAGAAGGAAGAATATTATTGCATTCACGAATGAAACGCGATAAGGAGTTTGAGGCTTGTTCAGTTCTGGGTGATGAAAAAGGTTTGTTAATACCAAGCAAAGAACTGAGACAATCCAATGTTTGTTGAGAATTGGCGGAGGAAGTCTGATGCTGAATGATGGTGGGAGGAGAGCATTCAATTGATTTATTGAGGAAAGTGGTAAGCGGAGTAGTTGATGAAAGGGCAGGATCCGACTCAGGATCGGGTGATGTTGGTTGTTGTGTGGAAGGAGAGGAGACCAAATTGGAGACATGAGGTATATGATGGGTTGAATCTATAACGGCATTGATAGGAGAATGGAATAAGTGGCGAGAACACGAATCACGGAGTTCTGGTGATGAAGATGACTGGTTTGGGACCAAGATAGGATCATCAAGTGGATTTGGCGGTTGTTGGACAGAGGATGGCAAGGATTGATGTGAACAGGTCGAAGATCGTTGTTTGGAAGAACGATTTTTACGAACAGGTCTGGTTGGCGGGTAATCTGAGACATAATTGGAGTCGGACTTTGAGGATATTGAACATGTGGATTATTTTTTGAAATACCATGTGAACGCTGGCAATGAACACTAACAGCTTGCGCATTATAAAAATCCATATCACATATTGAGCAATGAGCAGATGCCAAAAGAAGAGTATCAGGATGAATGTTTTTAAAATGACGTTTAAAGTTTGGAAAATTGACGAGGGTATTTCCGCAAAGACAGCAAATAAAATTCTTTCCTTCAGGGTATTTAGTACGATGAATGCAAAGGCCAGCTTGTGAACACGATGAAAAATTGCAGTCAGGACAAATAAATTATTGAATAGTTCGTGGAGAAGACATGACGTAATCAGCAAAATACTCAAGAAGATAACATAGGAAATTTGATACTTCGCACGGGGAAAACCCGTGTTGCAAGTCTAATAAGAATCAAATAAAAAATGCAACAAAAGCTAATTTATTGTAGGCCTACTAAAATAAACCAAAATCCGACAGTAGTTGTAGAAATGTTAAGCGATTCCAAAATAACAGTAAGAAGAACATTTGATGAAAACCAAGCGAAGATTTCGAGGTATATATATATATAGAGAGCGAAATCTGAAGGAGACAGATGATCTTGATAAATATTTGACGGTTATACGGCACGATACAAACTTGTGTAAAATTCAAAATATATAAGACGAGCATCAACCAAAATAGAACCAATAAAAGAATGGGACGATGACAACAAAACTGGTATGAATAACCACAGGAATAACCAAACTGCGGAGTCAGGATTGACGGAGAACATTCAAATATAACTGTTGCTACGAGACGTCAAGTGAGACAAAACAACTCCAACGGTCAAAAAAACCGAAATGATATATAATTCAAAATTGATTACACCAACAGAAGTGAAACTTGTACAACAGGATAGGAATACCAAAACCAAGCGAACTGTGAAATTTTGGCTCACCAAATAATCGTGACACGGAGAAATAATACTTGAACAAAATCACGAACTACAGATACGCCACAGGTCAAACGGTCAAATAAATAATCCAAAAATAAAGCCACGGAAAGTAACCAATCGATCCAAAACTTGATGTAAAATGTTGATGGAGTACTTAGCAAACCAACAATCCAAAATTTACATAATGGGGACCAAATATTAAAACCAACGAAGCAGAAATAAACAGAGCTAAAGAGAGGCGTACTTGACACCTGACACTACACTATTGATTTTTATTACAATTTAAAATTTACAGGTGATGGGTCTTGATTAAGTCCTTCGAGATAACAATAAGTGCCATTAATGGTCATACAATATAGATAATTATATATACATGAAGTACTGAAGTTCAACAAAAAATTCAAGTTTCTAATATAACGAAATTAATGAAAGTCAATATAAACAGTTTATTCAGGATCAACTTCTACTTCCAAGTTGTCCTCATTTAAGCCAAGGTGTTCACGGTAAATGTTTGTAGAGCCTTGAATTGCGTCCGTGCAACAAAGTTTCCTGAACAAGGAACGATATCTTTTCGACATTCCAAGGTGCCGTAAGACATTTTCATTTGCCGGATGCCAAGAGCCAAGAGCACCAACCACAAAACCAAAGACATCGCATTGCTTTCCTTGACCAATGAAAAATTGCTTCAGCCCTTCGTATTTAGTGATTTTACGATGTTCGGCATCACGAAGGGCTTCAGCGTTATTGTCAAAGGGGCAACAAACATCAATAATTAGAACCTTATTGCCCTCCTCAACAATGATGTCAGGACGTAAACGAGAGTTGGCAGCACGAACTTGTTTGTCGGTAGTAATGGTACCATGTTGAACGGCGTTGGTGATACGGTCTACTATGGTGTTGTGTCTGCGAAGAATACTAGGCATGTTAGGAAGGCAGTGACACAAGACATGAGGAAGGGTCTCATCCGAAGTACAACGGCAACATTTTGGGCTGGCATTAGACCACCGACTCTTGACATTATTAAGTGGAAGACAATTGAGTCGAGCACGGTGGATAAAACGCCAGTCTCTAAAACGGATGTTGAAGCCATTGTATTGCCAAGTGGATCCATTGGCGAAGGTGTCAGTAGTAAGCGCCCGAGCAACTTTTCCTTGATCAGGAAGAGCAAATAGTGTAGAAGCGAATCGATCTTGGACATGAAAATGCAAAAAACGACTGGCTTGTTTAGCAATAACAGTACCGGAGTTTTGCGACGAAAGGACAGGAAGACCATTGTCATTGAATTTAATTTCAATACCAAGGTTACGAGTGGATTTGCGGACTCGGGTCCACAACGATTGGATGCGGTAATGTATGTTGTTTAAACGATCATCAGGAAGGCTGGACAGGTAGTTGGATTTCAGAGCAGAAGTAGGATTAGATCGCGAGGCATGTCGGACGGTTTCGTTTAATACACTACACTACACTACACTACACTACACTACACTACACTACACTACACTACACTACACTACACTACACTACACTACACTACACTACACTACACTACACTACACTACACTACACTACACTACACTACACTACACTACACTACACTACACTACACTACACTACACTACACTACACTACACTACACTACACTACACTACACTACACTACACTACACTACACTACACTACACTACACTACACTACACTACACTACACTACACTACACTACACTACACTACACTACACAACCGAGAAACGTTCAACGAAGCTGCCCCACCATATACAATGACGCTCTTAAACGAAACAACTTCGACGCAACCTTGACGTACGAACCAACTAACCAAGACGACAACAGAAACAACTCACAAAGACGAAACCGACGACGAAACGTAACATGGTACAACCCACCTTATAGTAGAAACGTTAGAACGAACGTAGAACGAGACTTTTTACAACTCGTCGACAAACACTTTCCGCCTTCACATAAACTACACAAAATATTTAACCGCCACACTGTACGCGTCAGCTATAGCTGCACAGAGAACATGAAAAGCTTTATCCGTAAACACAACAACCACACATTGACGAAAAACACTACACAAAACCACACAACAAACAACGAATCCCGCAAATGTAACTGCCGACGACCTGATGAATGCCCAATCGCTGGAAATTGTTTGGCAAAGAGCTTGGTTCACCAAGCCGAAGTAACGACAACAGACAACGGAGAAACAACTATATAGGAGCAACGGCCAACGATTTCAAACAGAGATATCGCAACGATACCAAATCTTTCCGAAACGTAAAATACGTCAACGATTGGAAACCGAGACCACCACATCAAGTGGTCTGTAATAAAGCACGTAGCGGCATACAAGGCAGGATCAAAACGATGCAATTTATGTCTGGAAGGAAAACTTTTATTAATAATAATAATAATAATAATAATCAGTCTTTTCTAATTCAAAAGATAAAAATACATATCTTAAGTTACAAAGATTAAATTTATACAAAATTAAGAATTACATCATATAGATAAGTTATAGTTAAAAATAAGTCTATTTACAAACGACGACTTAAAACGTTCAGAGTTAATTTTGGGGTGGTGACCAGTCTTTGTTCTTAAAAAGTGAGTGGTGGACTTCCTTTTAGGCAACAAGTCAAATAAAAGGGAACTCTGGTCTGAAGTGGCTTTAAAAATATTCCTGTCCTGTTTTTCTCAACAATGTTTAATATTTACAAGTTCTGATATATATATATATATATATATATAGTTATCAAAAAAGAAAAACTTTTTGAACAAACGATATGAATTATTTTCGAAGTGTCGACACGTAACTAAACACCAACTTAATTAATGACGTAGCCAATGTATATAATGAATAGCAGAACCTAATCTGTCAGTTGCCTGAAGATCGCGAAAGCGTGAAACTCGGAGTAACGACACAGCATTAAATCTTAATTATATATATATATATATATATATATATATATATATATACAAAGTATGAAGTATAGTTTTACCTTAAAGTCTTCGCTACCAGAGGTTTCACCCTAAACGGGATCATCAGGCGACTGATCATCAGGCGACTGATGATCCCGTTTAGGGTGAAACCTCTGGTAGCGAAGACTTTAAGGTAAAAATATACTTCGCCTGATGATCCCGTTTAGGGTGAAACTTCTGGTAGCGAAGACTTTAAGGTAAAACTATACTTTATACTTTGTATTTTGCTCTATCTATATATGGTATTGAGCACTCTCTAACATTTCGTGAACCAAAACTCACTTATATATATATATATATATATATATATATATAATGCAACGCTCACTTACCTTGTGGAAGTTTGAGCAGTCTGGGCCCATGTGCACTTCACGCTATCTGAATGTACTTCACCAATGCTGTCCCACTCATGCGGTTGTCACCGACGATCGCATGTGTATAAGTAATTGATGAAATTCATTCAGATTGTTCCAAGCTACACTGATGAGCTGTAGTACAGCGAAACACCGTGTCTGTAGATTGAACTATATATATACTATATATATTAGCGATAATGCAACGCTCACTACCCTTGTGGAAATTTGAGCACTCTGGGCCCATGCGCACTTCATGCTATCTGAATGTATTTCACCGATGCTGTCCCACATGCGGTTGTCACCGACGATCGCATGTGTATAAGTAATTGATGAAATTCATTCAGATTGTTCCAAGCTACACTGGTGAGCTGTTGTACAGCGAAACACCGTGTCTGTAGATTGAACTATGTACGCTCCTTCACTTCGGTGTTGTTGAGCACTCTGCGAAGTTGCCGTGGGTACCTATTAGCGATAATGCAACGCTCACTACCCTTGTGGAAGTTTGAGCACTCTGGGCCCATGCGCACTTCATGCTATCTGAATGTATTTCACCGATGCTGTCCCACATGCGGTTGTCACCGACGATCGCATGTGTATAAGTAATTGATGAAATTCATTCAGATTGTTCCAAGCTACACTGATGAGCTGTTGTACAGCGAAACACCGTGTCTGTAGATTGAACTATATATATATATAGACATCAGAGCTAAGTAACAACTTAGCAACAGTGAACCTCGGAGGACGGACTTTTTTCCAACAAATCTGCAAGGTTTTTCGGTCTGAAAATGCTTTTTAAACTAATTTAAACTATTGAAGGAATGTATTAGTGAAAATGAATACACTAGAAAATTTATGCACTTTTGCCAGTGTTTACAAAAAGAAAGCAACATGCACAGCGATCGACCTACCCTGGACCCAGAGATCCTACGCCGCCCGCTCCCCCCCCCCCCCTCCCCCCCGAAATGCTGAAAGCGGCGAGAGAACCTCAGGTCGAACTGGCCGTTTCTTTGATCGCTTCGAGCCAATGAAGTCGCTAGGGTCAAATCTTGACCCCATTTTCTGATTGGCTAAGAAATCTGTTAGGGGGGTTTCGATTTAAAAAAATAAAATAATTAATAATTACACAACTACAAGTCAAAGGTGGAGGCGTGAGGAAATATACCGCATCTTGTAAGGCGTTTGTAGCATCGTGATGTTAAAATCTCCGGAGCTAAATTGCAAAACAAAGCCGTAAAGGACAATAAATACCGTTGCTGGTGCACATTTCCTGGTCGTACCTTGGTACACCGAGTTTGCAGTGCGTGAGAGGTATAAATATTATTTCAGTGCGTAGACTAAACTATTATTTCTCTTACTCAAGAAATATTTCTACGTTGCCATACGGATTGGGCGATCGAGTATTAAAATCTGAAAATTAATCTGCCGCCGAACTATAATTTATATATACCGAGAACGTCGTTCAGCTTTTCAATATTCTCTAGTGGGTTCGCCGTGACATCCAAGTATGACGGGGTTTTTTAATTTGAATACAGTTGTTGCATAAATCAACTTGTTATATCATTCTGTGATCGTAATTTATAAATCCTATCGCTAATTTTATTACGAATATAATGACGGCGTCGTATATAATGCCAAAAGCAAGGCGCCATGCATTTGTATTAACCACCAACGAATTGACAGCTGTTTATTTTTTTAACTCCTATTTTAACCTCATCCAGTCACCTCATGCATGCTAAAGAATAAAAATCCGTTGTTTATGAACACTCTAAAGAAGTGAACGTGAACTAACACTGATTTGAAAAAAACTGCACGGAAAAATTAAAGAATATTTGGCGCGTACGTCACAAGCAAATTATTCACACGCATTGATTCAAAAGAAAACAACGTAAACAATAATGGCGCTTTATTTGTGTCAATTTCTTTTACTTTCCCTGTATAATTTGGCTGCGGCGTATTTTCTCTCGTGTCATTACATGAAAAAGTTCAAAACGTCTGGTTATATCTTTACCCCCCAAAGCCCCCAAACACAACTCTAGATAAAATTCGGTTTCGTTTTCGCAATTTTTCTGAATAGTAGCGGTATAGAAACTAAAGCGCCATGGGGAAAAAATTCTGCCCTATCCATGAATTTTCCTGTTATTGTAGCTTGCAAGTGATTTTGAAACGATCAAACGAATAAATAATTTGATCACTGAAGCAGTCGGGCGAGTCATTCAGCGCAACAAATAAGTTGTCTTGTCTTGTCTCGTGGGCTGTTGGGTTTTTTTTCTTGCTCGACTGGTAAAACGGCCAAATTTTTAGACTTTTATAGTTTATTTCTCCTAGCCTGCGCCTCAAACGTCCTTAATAAGTAAAAATTTCTATTAGTGGTGCAAAAAGTTTTAACCCCCAGGTCAACTTAATTAGATTACTGCAACATGAAAGTGAGATTAGTAGCGTCTTCGACCAGAGGTTCTCTCGCCGCTTTGAGCATTTCTGGGAGGGGGGGGGGGGGGGGTGGGGGGAGCTGGCGGTGTAGGACCTCTGGGACCAGGGTACGATCGACCGTGATGAGAAGGTACATGTACCTCGACATTTTCTGGACATAACAAGCGACCAGTCACATGCAAGTACTGCTGATCACGAAACCAATCAAGTGCAAGTAATTTTGCCTTGAATAACAAAAAAAATGCTCTTTTCATTAGCCAATCACATTCAAGTAATTTTGCTTTTGCCCTATATATTACTAAGTTAGTAATACGCTTTGTACCCTGCGAGCAGAGCCTTCTTTTCCTTATTTATTCGCTGGGAGAGAGGAAGAAAAGTAGGCTCTGCTGTATTCGTGACTGGTTTCCTTTGCGCATGCATGTCAGTTGCTTGGTTACAATCTCAAACCCAGTCCCAATCAGAGCAGAAAACAAAACGAGAACAGGTTAAACGGGTCTTAAACGGGTTACTTCGTCCTAAATCTTGGACGAAGCCAAACACGAAGACAGCAGAGCCTACTTTTCTTCCTCTCTCTCTCTCAGCGAATAAATAAGGAAAAGAAGACTCTGCAGCTCTGCTCGCAGGGTATACGCTTTGGCGAAATGTATTGGAGATGTTAGTCGTTCTTCAAAGAGCGAACTTACCACCATATCTTACTTTTCAAGTAGCTCTTGTCATCGTCGTTGCTAGATTGCTGATTGTGCGAATATTTCTAATAAGACAAGAATGGATATAATTATTGCACTGATAAAAAACAACAACCAGTTAATCCCCCGATATATAACTGGTAACGCAGAACACGTAACTAAGCTCTCCGTAATGCCTCCGCAGCTCAGTGGTAACAGCGCTACACTAGAGTCGCAAGGTCGCAGGTTTGATTCCCAACTATAGAAGACCTTATGATGTTGTGCTTTCGCTTAACATCTATCAACTATACTAATATACTTATCCTTGTGGGTGGCTAGGTGCAGACATAGCCGCCTATATAGGATATGCTGATATTCGTTGTTACTTGGATTCAGGTACCACTACCCATACTAGCTATGTCAATATTCATCCTAGACCTGACCACCACTGTCTGCACCTATCACACCAAACGTTCTTTCAATCGGCAGAAATTTAAATTTGCTTTGCTTGCAGTAGTTAAGGGTGGAGTGGTGAAATACAAAAAAAATGCCCTGCTCTACAACGTTTTCACAACCCACTTCAGCACGCCGTCTAAAGACGTAATGACTCTGTGCTGGCCGAACTTGTCTATTACCGATCAATTTCCTGCTAGGTTCTTCCCATTTTATTGTTACCCTTGGTTAATGTATATGTTATAACTAGTCCTGGTTTGGTTTTAAAATGTATATATTTTTCCTTCGAAATTTTCCTTCACCAACAATCCCCACAATATACTACATGTATCTACAGTGTATATTTAACAATTAGTCACCGAAGTCGAGGTGACTATCGGTGGATATTTACCGTGCCTGAGGCGACTAATTATTTTAGTATAATTTTCACAACAAAACACTCAGTCTGACTTCCGTTCTGAATTATAAATTTTACTTCCTTTCTTAGTCACGCACGTGAACACATGATTAATTACATGATGTGCTTCGGAACGTTCGCATATTAAACAATCACTGATCTGTGATACTAACAGTCTGATACTGAATCGAGACGGAAACGTCTCGGATTTCTAACAAAAGCAGGAAGGAAAGATAACATTTAAAAGTATGTTTGATAAAAAAAAGTGATTTCAGTTATTTGTTGTTCACGTTGATGTTGAACGTGAAGGAACATCCTTGGAAAGTGCCAGATGGAAGAATGGATAAAGGGCTCACTGACCATGCGATAGAAGGACATTTGCCTCATTCTTGCCGAAGGAGATGGTGCTCTTTTCAACAGATGGATTGTTTTCAACTGGAGATCGAGATGGAGCAATTGTGGCTGGTATGGCATCGTTGATGGACGAAGATGAGGTTGGTGGTGTGATTTCATTACCATGAATGAATGAATGAATGAGGTGAGCGTTGATGATATGTGCTTGAATTGATTCAGAGTTGGCCTTTCACAATAACTTTCGATACTTGTATCGCTTCTGTGGCCGGTGACTGCTTTGATTTTCCGTGTTTCAACGTTGTTCGAGGACAGAACAGTGACAGTTGTCGCTCGTAGAGAGTGGTTGGTGTAATACGGCGAGATCATGACCGGCTCTTTCAGACATATTTCGCAGCACGTTTCAAGTGTGTTGTGGCCAAGTACCTTCTTCTCATTACCAGATCTTGACTTTTTCCGGGTCAAACCTCGAGAATACTTCTTTTGGTCACTGGAACAACGCATCAACTTCGGTGTTGAGATGACTAAGATACGCTTTAATAGTTTGGACTGGACATATCGGGGAATTCGGTTGAGCAAAGATTTTGCCATCAGAATGGTCTTCAGTGCCGTCAAGGCCGCCAGTGTAATTCTTATTCAGCTCGAAGTATTCCTCTCCCCCTTCAGTTGCAGAAAGACGCAGCATCGACTTCTTCATAAGACTCTGATTTTCCCTGCCTCGTTTACCAAAATACAGCGATATGTAGAACCAAGCTGTTTGCATCAAACTTCGAGGGCTACGGGTTTCAGGAGTTGTTAGTTCGCCTTTCTCGAATAATTTTTTCACGGTTTCAACACTCAAAGGATTCTTGTGGACTGTCCCAGCTATTTTTCCATTGCCGATGAGGAGCTTTAGGTAAGAATGCAATGTTTTGTTTGCTTCATCAAAGGTGACAGGATCGCAAATTGAAAACTTTTCGTTGTACGGTGGTGCATGAGCGAAGATGGCGGTCTAGAGCGGCTCGGATTGACCTTCTTTTATAGTTAGAACCATCTTTTCTTCTGGCCGACACGTCAAATTTAGAGAGACATTTGTTCATTTCTGCTATATCCATGCTTTCGAACTCTGTCGTAAACTCGTTTTGTTGTAAAAACCATTCTGTTGGAAAAAAACAGTTTGACGTATAAAGTCATGACATAAAACTTCACGCTGTCGGTCAGTTTTTAAAGGATGAAATAAAACAAATTCGTACATAAACGAAAGGCTTCTTACCTTTACACAGTTTAACACCATATTTTCTTGATTCTTTAGGGTTTTTTTGTAATGGCATTTTCCTTCATTTCTTCAATTTCTTCGTCCGAAATTTTGGCAAACCGATTTTGGGAAGCCATTTTTAATTTTTTTGGAAAGGTTATAGTCACCGCGCTAGGCGGTGACTATCACCTCAGATTCACCGCTGAGCGGACCAAACAGAAAGCTGGAAAGCCTCTTTTCTACTATGAAATTATACTGAACTGGAGTAATCAACGCGTTTCCCGGTCTCGAAACCGATAGACCATTAGACTACATACATATACATACATACATATAACATACACACACACATACATACATACATACATACATACATACATACATACATACATACATACACACATACATACATACATACATACATACATACATACATACATACATACATACATACATACATACATACATACATACATACATACATACATACATACATACATACACACATACATACACACATACACACATACACACATACATACATACATACATACATACATACATACATACATTCCGAGATATGTTTTCCATGGCGTATATGCGACATTCTATCGCACTTGTCATGCGCAGCATGCGTGCACTTTTTATATTCTTTCGAACATTTCCTTCAACAACGTTCACACATCACTAGTCACTTTTTAAAGTTTACACAAATCAAACGTAATATATATACCGAATGGCAAACCTCGAATATTTAAGTGCATTTCTGTTGTGTGCATCAGTGCTTTAAGGAGATAACTCGTGGAGAATGGTAGCAACCGTTTCTTAGTAGCCTGGGTGAAGAAACGCTTGCAGACAGGCCCCAAGATATAAAAAAACACCCCCACGCTTGACCGGTTCATATTTGTCAAATGCCGACCAATGAAAATAAAGCGTTAAAATAAACAAAAGCGGAACAAATGGAATACAAGAGTAACTAGAAATACGAAACCTTACTATGCCAGCTATATTTAAAGTCTATAAATGATGAGATGTTTGATTCAGTCAAGATATGAAAGGGCAACAGATGAGCCAGGCGGGAACGTACACGAATGATAAAAATTAAAGCCCAGCATAAAACACAAATGCAAGGCATTGTAAAGTATAATAAAATTTATTAAGGTTCTTACGTTTCGTTGCTCCACGCAACATCATCAGAAAATGAATGATGTATAGGTGTCAATAATTATGTTATTTGATTCAAGCAAATAACTGCAGTTATCATTCATTTGGTTTCTATCCCGCATTCTGATTGGTCAATTCACCTGCAAATAACTGAGTGCAAATCATTTTATGCTGCAAATAATTTTATGAGCATGCGCACTATCGATGGTGCTGCTGACTGCAAGTAATTTTCGTAAACATGGCCGTGATGGCGGGGGCTAATCGAGAAAGCTGAGACCGCTACACCGGTCCCGATTTCAAGTACTCGTTTCACGGACTTTACTATTTTTTCCATGTTAGTGATTTATTAATGCAATAGTACGCAATTACGAACGAGCAGAAACGTAGGGAAGATAAAAGCACGGCACAATCCGCGGGTCTGTTTCTCTAATTAACAAGGATCTGAATCAGAAGTTGGTGAAAAGGAATGAATAGTATAGTACCTGCAAGTTCATAGAAATGCTTATCAGAAGATTACCAGATATTGCCATTGTTGCACCAACAAAAATATACTGTAAGTTGAAAAAAGAGAAACAACACACATAAACAAATTAAAAACACGCCAAGCTGTTAGTTACTACAACTACAATACGAGTCTAAAACTTTGAGAAAAAATTAGATGACAAAATTAACAATTCATGCATGAGGAAAACAAAAAGAAAATCAATACCGACATAGAAAGACTACTAATATCCGTAGCATTTTATAATATAATGAATACTAATAAACACAGAATTTTATATAAAATTGTCATGTCACAAGTGATGTAATAGATCAAACACAAGTTCGAGTGTTTCATCAGGGGTTCCAAACACGAGAAAACAAATGAAAACCGAGGGCGCGTAGCCCCGAGGAGCTTTTATTGTTTTCGAGTGTTTGAAGTCCCATGATGAAACGCGATAAACGAGTGTTTGATCTTGTTTCTCAAACGAGTATCCGCATCGCGATTTGCGGTGTTTTCTTCATAGATTTCAATGTTCAGATTAAGAAATGTGATCCAGTTCAATTGGAAGTTTCCTACAGGTTTTCATTAGGTATCAAAACTCATGCATGTGATGTGGTATACGTTCATGGATTGGTTATTAATAATTCATGATTATTAATGAGTTCGAGAACCTTATTTGCGATTAAATAAATTAAAGCAAAAACAACCAATAACGGAAGCTGTTCAAAACACTGTTTAGTTGCAAGTTCGTGTTTTAAACATCATATATTACACATATAAGATAAAAAATCTGACTGTTCCAACTGGGAATCAAACCCGAACTCCGAATCAACGCGTCTGTGCTCTGACAACTCACTGTCCTCAGTAAAAACATTTTTAGGATCCTATTTAGGATCTTATGCAGGATCCTACAGACTATTTGTAACTAAACCCTCGTTTATAAGCGAGGAAATCGTGGAAGATAGAATGAGGAATCACTTCGAGAAGTCATGAAAAGAACGATTTTAAATGTCGAAATATTAACTAAAGGCAAAGCGATTTATTATTTTGAAAGCTTTGCTACGCTTTCTGTTACTAAGTGTGATATTTGCATATTTATCCTCAGTGCAGGTGCAGGAGACAAAAGAGAAACTCATTAGGGGTCATTAAGAGGATTAAGCGCTTGGGCAAGTCTAGGCGAGAAGGTCATTAGCAGTGTTACCATAGCGAAACCGCGTCGCGTCCTTCATTCGTCTCAGGCTCCTTTGCGACCCTCTAGCTGTTACTCAACCCCCCGTGTAATACGTCATAACCGATAGCTCTCGGACTAATTCCCGAAGATCGTTATTATCAAAAGATGCTCGACTTATATAAGGGACTGGTCAATAAGTATAGGGGGGTGGGTCACCATGTTTTCAGCTTTCTCAATGGGGTGGGTCATGCTATTTTGGGCCTCAGGTACGGGGGGGTTTATCTTATTTCAAGCCTTCAATACTGCAGTGGCGGCGCCACAGGGTGGACTGGGGGTACACCCCAGTTCTTTTCCAGATCGATTTCTTAATTTTTCCAAATCCGTGGAGAAAACATTGGGGGGGGGGGGGGGGAGGGCGAAGTAGTATTGAGACTTTTTTATCAGTGGCGCTCACGGCTGATAATCACTCCAGCGTTGGTGCATTTCATGAAGGGTTACATAAAGTACGCTCGGTCTACGGTCGCATCCCCTCCGCTGATACGAAGTAGTTAGGGCTCGGGCGAAATTTCGTAATCGCCTCATCGAGATAATATGGAATTATGATAAGATCGAGATAATATGGAATGATTTTTGAGCGCATTTTATAATTATTATGAAAAATTCTATGAAAAATAATAAAATATATATTCAAAGTCCTAAAATGTGTTTTCCTTTGTGCATTTTTTATGACGTTTTAAAACCTTCAGAATTCTACAAAATCACCCCTCAAAGTGCAGGAAATGGCGTTTCCGGGACTCTAGATTACAAATTCCGGGGGAGCATGCCCCCCGAACCCCCCTAGAGGTTTGTCCACCCCAGTTGTATCACCCTGGCGCCGCCACTGCAATACTGTCAATACCGCAAACTTACAAAACCTTCTATATTAAAACACATGGTCATTAAGAGACTACATCAATTTCTTGGGAACTCCTATGGCACCAACCTATGCCGATATATTCATGGAAGTCCTAGAACAACAAATGCTTCAGAATGCACCAAATGGACTAAAGCCCTTTGAATGGATAAGGTCACTTGTACGTGCAAAACTACAAAACAACACCGGAACAAATGAAAAGACAAAATGACTCACATACGATAGTCCATCTCTAAGAATGGTCTGCCAACACTTGATGAAAACAACATACTGGAATTATAACTGCTGTTCCCTGGCAAATATCCTTAAATATGGCCAACTTCGGCAGTATCTAAAGCAAACTACCACCCAAGCATCCCATCAGAGGACCGACAGTATCACCAGAGCAATATTTATAATTAACTCTCTCTCTCTCCCTCTCTCTCCAGACTTACTAAATATTATAATGTACATAAACACATCACTACACAGTAAATTACAATTGGTGCATAATTAGAACAAGTCAATCGAATTTTCGTAAATAACCATACTCTTCTTGTAATAATACTCATTATCAGTAGAATTCAAAGTTCGCACTGATATGGCCAGACGCATTGGACTCCCAAAATCCCACAATAAGTTTGGTAAGCAGTCACTTTATAGTATACATTTATAATTTTTTACTTATCTATTTTCCAACTATATACATCGACTTCCAGCCCCAAATCCCTGCTGATAACTGATGAGACAATCAAAGAAGGTCGAAACGTGCATCCAGGGTTGTGTCCCAATATGAATCAAGCACAGTACTTATCTACGTATCTTTTATTTCTGATTATATATATTGTTCTGTACATGCCTCCCCTACATGCTTTTTTATTCAATTTCGTACAATGCATGTCCAATTGCGTGACCGCCGTACACGTGTTATAGCTTAAAACGCTAATTATTCAAATTAACGCTAAATACTACACAAACACACAAGTATAACACCGGTATGGTTCCCTTTACCTACATTTTAATCAAAAATTGACTTGGGGTGGGTCATGTTATTTCCAGCCGATACCTGGGGGTGGGTCAGCTGGTTTCATGCCGACGAAAGGGGGTGGGTCATGCATTTTTGGGCCACCACTTCTACATATGCTCTCCCCCCCCCCCCCCCCCCCCCCCCTATACTTATTGACCAGTCCCTAAGTAATAGGAACCAAATTTCATTTATGCACTTTTACCTTACTTACAGGGGCATGTTATAATATTCAAACAGAATAAGTCATCCTAGAATCATTGCGTGCTAACCCTTGTTTATAAGTGAAGAATTCGTGAGAAGATAGAATGAGGAATCACTTTAAGTCGTATATAAGGAGAACTTAAGATAGTGTGAGGAATCAATTCGAAAAGCCGTGAGCTAAGGGGTTTAAAACGTATTAACACTGGCACATAGCAACGTAAAGCTTGTATGTGAATATTATATTAGATATTTGGTTCGCTTTTGTGGTGGTTATACGTTTAAGAACTGTGCAAAGTTCATCAAGGTTCGCGCTTTGGATGACAACTCTTAGCGATTTGTTAGTCTAAATATATTTTATTGCCGGAGTCTACTTCCGAATATTACAGAGCTTGGTTAAATAATTCGATGCTATGGTTTGGTAGTTTATAAAAAAATTAGACTCGTACGTGTAGAACACAAAGGAGAAAAGCCATTAGAAACTCATTAAATGTTACTAATGAGCAAAACACCCTGGATTTGCATAGATGGTAGAATATTTAATTGTTTTGGTGGGTTAAAGGAGGATGATAAGGGGCATGAGGAGGTATTAAAGCGTGGGCATGTTCGGGCGAGAAGGTAATTAGCGGTGTTACCATAGCGAAACCGCCTTGCCGGCTCTGAGCGGATCCGAGCCCTCGGCTCTAGGCTCCGAGCGACTCCGAGCCCTCGGCTCTTGGCTCCGAGCGGCTCCAAGCCGTCGGCTATTGGCTCCGAGCCCTCGGCTCTTCTCTCCGAGCAGCTCCGAGTCCCAAGGAGGAGGAGAAAGAGGAGGAGGAGGAGGAGAAGGAGGAGAAACAGGAGGAGGAGGAGGAGAAAGAAGAGGAGGAGGAGAAAGAGGAGGAGGAGAAAGAGGAGGAGGAGGAGGAGGAGGAGGAGAGAAAGAGGAGGAGGAGGAGGAGGAGGAGGAGAAAGAGGAGGAGGAGGAGAAAGAGGAGGAGGAGGAGAAAGAGGAGGAGGAGAAGGAGGAGGAGGAGGAGGAGGAGAAAGAGGAGGAGGAGGAGGAGGAGAAGGAGGAGGAGGACGAAGAGAGAGAGGAGGAGGAGGAGAAAGAGGAGGAGGAGAAAGAGGAGGAGGAGAAGGAGGTTCTTGGCTCCGAGCAGCTCCGAGCCGTCGGCTCTTGGCTCCGAGCCATCGGCTCTTGGCTCCGAGCCATCGGCTCTTGGCTCCGAGCCATCGGCTCTTGGCTCCGAGCCCTCGGCTCTTGGTTCCGAGCCTTCGGCTCTGGTCCCCGAGCAGCTCCGAGTCCCATAGGAGAAGGAGAAGGAGGAGGAGAAAAAGGAAAAAGAGGAGGAGGAGGAGGAGGAGGAGGAGGAGAACGAGGAGGAGGAGGAGGAGGAGGAGGAGGAGGAGAGAAAGAGGAGGAGGAGGAGTAGAAAGAGGAGGAGGAGAAGGAGGAGGAGGAGAAAGAGGAGGAGGACCCCAATCACCCTTGGGATACCCCAATCACCCCTGGGGTAACCACCAAACATCCCTGGGGTACCCCAAACACTCCTGGGATACCCCAATCACCCCTGGGGTAACCCCAAACACCCCTGGGGTACCCCAAAGCACCCATGTAGTAACCCGCAAACACCCCTGGGGTACTCCCAAACACCCCTGGGGTACCCCAATCACCCCTGGGATTCCCCAATCACCCCTGGGGTAACCCCCAAACACACCCGTTCTCCTCTTCCTCTTTCTCCTCCTTCTCCTCCTCCTCCTCCTTCTCCTCCTCTTTCTCCTCCTCCTCCTCCTTCTCCTCCTCCTCTTTCTCCTCCTCCTCCTCTCTCTCTTCGTCCTCCTCCTTCTCCTCCTCCTCCTCCTCCTCCTCCTCTTTCTCCTCCTCCTCCTCCTTCTCCTCCTCCTCTTTCTCCTCCTCCTCCTCCTCTTTCTCCTCCTCCTCCTCTTTCTCCTCCTCCTCCTCTTTCTCCACCTCCTCCTCATCCTCCTCTTTCTCCTCCTCCTCTTTCTCCTCCTCCTCTTCTTTCTCCTCCTCCTCCTCCTCTTTCTCCTCCTTCTCCTCCTCCTCTTCCTCCTCTTTCTCCTCCTCCTATGGGACACGGAGCTGTTCGGAGACAAGAGCCGAGGGCACGGAGCCAAGAGCCGACGGTTTGGAGCCGCTCGGAGCCAAGAGCCGAGGGCTCGGAGTCACTCGGAGCCTAGAGCCGAGGGCTCGGATCCGCTCAGAGTTCGCAAGGCGGTTTCGCTATTGTAACACTGCTAATTACCTTCTCGCCCGAACATGCCCACGCTTTAATACCTCCTCATGCCCCTTATTATCCTCCTTTAACCCACCAAAACAATTAAATATTCTACCGTATATGCAAACCCGGGGTGTTTTGCTCATTAGTCACATTTAATGAGTTTCTAATGGCTTTTCTCCTTTCGTACGAGTCTGATTTTTTTATAAACTACCAAACCATAGCATCGAATTATTTAACCAAGCTCTGTAATATTCCGAAGTAGACTCCGACAATAAAATATATTTAGACTAGAAATTACTATCGCAAGTGAAGTGCTGTCTCAAGTGGGACGAAAATCCTGATTAGTTTCCGGTTTTACGAAATTCCCAATATAAGCCCTGGGTATATATTAATTGCAACAGACAGAGGGTATTTACAGTTATTTTTAATTTTTTAATTATAAGATTTAGAATTAAACATTACTGACTTATCTCTTGACTTATCTCTTGATATTATAATTGGCAAGGGTTTTGACAGGGTAAACACTATAGTATACAATTAATAAATCACCATGGCTCTTGCTGTGACAAAACTATCAATGCAGTTCCATGTGTCTCATGTTATAACAAATCTAAAGCTGAAAAATTATACAGCAATATACCATCAAGTCCATCAGATTATTTTGCAGAATTGGTATTACTAAAATGTGGGCTAGCATTTTAGAGTTGCCCATTGTTTATAATCTCTGAGTTTTATTAGTTGTTGGTAAGAATGCACTACTATAGTCATTGATGACAATCCATTACTTTCAAGATGTATCTGCATAATTATTGTGTAGCAATCCATATTCATTGAAATATGTAGTTTATTTTCTGAGAGAAACATGTAATAAATTATGGGACACTAATACTTCTGTTGTAAGTGAATCACACTTTTCTGAGAGTGTTTTGAGTGAAATGATAAACCATTTCTTCTCAGACTCAATGTACAGGCAGTCTGCATGAGATGTAGTTTATTACAGAAAGATACAGATGCAGTGTATCCAGATTGTAAATCTTTGAGCGGAAATCCATCATTGAAACCAAATGTGTAGTTTATATTCTGAAATGAACATGTACAGTACTGTATCCAATGGCATCTTGTAGATATATTGTACAGCAGTCCCAAAGGGCCACGAAGAGATGGTATTTTATATACTTCAATCCATGGTAGTCAATAGTTAACAGATCCATTGTGGTTAGGGATTTAGTTTCCCACGAAGAAAAGAACAGTTTGGTAGTTACTTGTAGCCAGCAGACATTGCACCACTTATATTGTATATTACGAATTATAGAAATCTATAAAAGAACAAAATTGTTTGTTAGCATGCATATGTACAGTTCACAAAGAACACAGGGAACTGGGTTGGGTTACAATTGAGAAGTGATTAATAATTTTTATTGTATAAGGGATAAAGACTTACCATTGACCTTGCCAATCATCTTGATAATTTCATATGTACAAAAGACACCTAATTATAAATTAAAGTACATGTAGATCTAAGTTATGAGTTAACCCTGAAATGAATAACACATTTCATTGCATAACATACACATAGGCAGCACATGTTGAATTGTTGATGTATAAACCGAGATACACAATTGAAATCCCCTGATAATATTCAATCTCAATGGTTTGATGAGTTATATATCTACCCACGACTAAAACACAGACTTACAGAAAGGTATTTAACTGAACATTTAAAAAATTCTAGCTTAAATAAACTACTAAAGCTCGTCAAAGTATTAAAGTATTCCACTTTAATTTACCCTCGACTTCCAAATGTACGTGCTCGATCCCGACTAAAACACAGAGCTCATGGTTGAAGAAAACTCTTGAAAGTAGAGTGTTGCGCTTAATTAATGACCAAAACCCCCAAATTCAAGCAAATTTAAATAACTACTCACCTTTAAAATTGAAATGCAACTGCTCCCACTGTGTGCTCCAAACTTCGCGTAAAAAGGGGGACTGGGTACTGCTAACATCCATCCAAATATTTCGCAAAGCGAGATCCTTGTCAGCTTTACATAACTCGGCAAAAGGACTGGACACGAGTTAAGAACAGGAACGCCAACAACTCGCTAAGAGTTATCATCCAAAGCGAACGTTGATGAACTTTGCACAGTTCTTAAACGTATAAACACCACAAAAGCGAACCAAATATCTAATATAATATTCACATACAAGCTTTACGTTGCTATGTGCCAGTGTTAATACGTTTTAAACCCCTTAGCTCACGGCTTTTCGAATTGATTCCTCACACTATCTTAAAGTGCTTATGAAACGAAAATTAAGTTTGTCTTATTTGAAAGTACTTTTAAAATGACAAAGTAACATCTTTTGCCGTTTTTTGTTTCATTGCTTCGTTGTTGAGATATTTCAGTTTGTTTTATATGTGAAACTAACCAGTGACATCACAACGTGCATAATGACTTACTGGGAAAGGTTATATATCTTTGCTATTATTAAACGAAATCAGTTGAGAATGTATACTTTTGTTGTTGTAAGGGAGAACACACACACAACTGCTTCGAAGTGATTCCGTCTGATAATAGCAAAGATATATAACCTTTCCCGGTAAGTCATTATGCACGTCGTGACGTCACTGGTTAGTTTCGCTTATAAAACAAACTGTGATATCTTAAAAACAAAGTAAGGAAACAAAAAACTGCAAAAGGTGTTACTTTGTCATTTTAAAAGTACTTTCAAATAAGACAAACTTAATTTTCGTTTCATAAACACTTTAAGTTCTTCTTATATACGACCTAAAGTGATTAATTGACCTCATTGACCATATTGTTACAAATACACCAGAGAAAATTTCTGATTCTGGTGTTACCCACACTGGAATCAGTGACCACAGTTCGGTATTTGCAATCAGAAAAATTGAAGTTTTTCAAAAGGAAGAAAATGTTACTGAAATAAGGAACATGAAAAATTTTAATGAGAACAATTTCGTAGATGAACTTCTAAATCTACATTGGAAATATGTTTACTTTTTTGGTCATGATCCAAATACTATGTGGGAAATTTGGAAAGAACTTTTCCAAGAAGTGTTAAATAAACACGCACCACTACAACAAAAAAAACATAGGTCCAAGAAAGTTCCTTGGATTACGAGCAAAATCAAAAACCTCATAAATACAAGAGACAAACTAAAAAGAAAAGCCACTATTAGCAAATTAGAAATTGATTGGTTAAATTACAAAAAGACTAGAAATCAGGTAAATATTGAATTAAGAAATGCTAAAACAAATACTATTCCACGAGGATTGCTGGTCAAAAATGTGATCCAAAAAATGCTTGGAAATCAATAAACAATTTACTGGGCAAACAAAACAAACAACCAGTAGTGAATGAACTCAATTTGGGTGAAAATATTTTAAACAATCCAAAAGATATTGCGGAGGGCTTCAATGAATACTTTTCAAATATTGGCCCTGATTTAGCAAGCAAAATCAACATGTCCAATTACAATTTTGAGACATATGTCGAAAAAGGTAAATCGGAATTTGCTGCATTCCAACTTATTAGCGTAAATGATGTTTACCACCTCTTGCATGGACTATCTAGCAATAAAGCCACTGGCATTGATAAGATTTCATGTAAAATTATTAAGATAGCTGCACCCGCCATTGCAGATTCACTAACATATATTTTTAATCAGGCTATTTCTCTATCCTCTTTCCCTAATGAATGGAAAATGGCTAGAGTAACACCTCTCTATAAAAATGGCCATCGAAATTTACCAGGAAACTACCGGCCAATTTCAATATTGCTTGCCATAAGCAAGATCATGGAACGAATTCTGTATGATCAACTGTACAATTATTTAACTAAATTTGGACTGCTAAGTAATTCCCAATTTGGTTTTCGGAAATCTCACTCTACAGCTACAGCATTACTGGACTGGACTAATGACTGGTATGTGAATTTAGACAGAAAAATGTTTAACCTAGTAGTTTTCATTGACTTAAAAAAAGCATTTGATACAGTTGATCATCAAATTCTATTGAAAAAGTTGGAGCTCTATGGAATAAAAGGACAGGCTCTTTCCTTGCTAAAATCATATCTCACAAATCGAAGCCAGAAGTGCCAAATTATTGAAATTAAT
Source organism: Paragorgia papillata (assembly GCA_035771165.1). Taxonomy (NCBI): domain Eukaryota; kingdom Metazoa; phylum Cnidaria; class Anthozoa; order Scleralcyonacea; family Coralliidae; genus Paragorgia; species Paragorgia papillata. Next base: position 6,085,390 of record JAWNZC010000011.1, on the reverse strand, counting down.
GGATTTGTCTCATCAGAACGTTTGATTAGATGTGGTGTACCACAAGGTTCTACTGTATCTTAGGACCACTTTTATTTTTATTATATATCAATGACCTACCTCAGTGTCTTAATAATACAAAACCTAGGCTATTTGCTGATGACACAAATCTCACAGCTTCTGGAGACTCGATAACTGATATTGAAATTGCAGTAAATTCTGATTTAGAAAACCTTAGGAAATGGTTAGCTTAAACTTAGCTTAAATGTAGCTAAAACTGAATTTATATTGATTGGCTCAAAACCAAAGATAAAGTGCACTTTAAATGCTCCCCCAAATATTGTCTTTGAAAATAAACAAATTAAACAAGTTTATGAATGCAAAACGCTTGGAATAACAATTGACCAGCATTTGTCTTGGAAGAGTAATACTGAAATATTTGCAAAAAAATAACAGAAGGAATCTCTGCTCTCCGTCGTGTCAAACCTTTTGTTGATAAAGATACACTTATTTCCATATATAATGCTATTGTTCGCCCATACTTCGATTATTGTTGTGAAGTATGGGATGTGTTTGGCGAGACACAATCAAAACGACTCCAAAAACTACAAAATAGAGCTGCTCGAATTATCACGAACATGAGCAACGATATTAATCATTCTATTGCTTTACATGCCTTGGGCTGGGAGCCACTAAAGATGATGAGAAAAAAGGCAAAAGCAAAAAAGATGTTTAAAATTTTAAATAGAACTGGTCCTGAGTCACTCACTGACCTTTTTACTTATAAAAGCGAGATGACAAACTATAAACTTCGGGACATTTCAAGTAGTCTTTGTTTACCACAACCACGTACTAATAATATGAAAAATAGTTTCATGTATGACGGTGCTCATCTATGGAACTCTATTCCAAACGAGCTTAGGGAGAACAAATCCCTTTCAAGTTTTCAAAAGAAAATTGCTACTCACATTTTTCAATCATGAAAATATTAACCTTGTAAATAGATTACTCATTAATTATATATTTCCTATTTGGACACTATACCTCATATTTTGTAGATAACTTTAAACATTGTACTATTTTGACACTAACTTCATATTTTGTAAATAACTTTAAATATTATACTTATGTAATTTCTTTTTACACGCCCCCTGTGGAAACCTACCTACCTACCTACCTACCTACCTACCTACCTACCTACCTACCTACCCACCTACCTACCTACCTACCTACCTACCTACCTACGTACCTACCTACGTACCTACCTACCTACCTACCTACCTACCTAGCTATCTATCTATCTATCTATCTAGCTATCTATCTATCTAGCTAGCTATCTATCTATCTAGCTATCTAGCTATCTAGCTATCTATCTATCTATCTTATCACGAATTCTTCACTTATAAACAAGGGTTAGCACGCAATGATTCTAGGATGACTTATTCTGTTTGAATATTATAACATGTCCCACAACTGCTGACCGTCGATCAGTAATTAAGGTAAAGTGCATAAATGAAATTACTTATATAAGTCGAGCATCTTTTGATGACGATCTTCGGGAATTAGTCGGAGAGCTATCGGTTATGACGTCTAGCACGGGGGGGTTGAGCAACAGCTAAAGGGACCCAAATGAGCCTGAGACGAATGAAGGACGCGACGCGGTTTCGCTATGGTAACACTGCTAACAGCAGGGAATTTTGTCTGCGCTGTTAAAAAATATTGCGGGCTCATCGTGTTTTGTATCGCCTGTGGCGAAATTTTGAAAATGTGGAGAAGGTATGCCGACCAAGATATCTTCAAGATTTACTAACAATCTGTCGGTCAACCATAGTTTTAAACTATGTTGTCCAATTAGTAGAGACACTGACGTTCTTCTGATAGGTGAAAGAAGACATTTAGCCAGGAAGGTGTATAAATATCGAAGATGAAGTGATGGTACGAAGACGCCGCATTGGAGTCAAATTGATAGCGAATGTTCGATCGACTATAACTCGAAATCTGCCTTCTTCCCCAAAATTTAAATGCTGGTTGCATTTTATTTCATTACTGCTTTTGATATCTGAGAGGTATTTCGTAATGGGAAAATTGGGGAAAGTGGGTAAATTATGTATTTACTCCTTTCATCCGACGACTTGTTTACTAGTTAGTGCTGTCTTTAAAACGTACTCAGATTCTGTCTTATGTCGAGCAAGTCCTCTTAACTGCCACAACGTTGTGCTAAATTTATGTATAATTCCGTTCGTACATAGAAATATATAATCAGTTTTTTTGTCTCACTCAGATCTTACAATAAAGTTCGACATGCCTACGCCACTAATTTCATTGTGGCGACGACATGCAAATATTGTCAATTTCTGCCAAATCTGCCCGATTGCCTCAAAATATTTTTTACCGATTGTCAGTCTTTAGTTGATTTTCTTAAATTTTAACGACACTTTTTTGTTCTAAAAATTGTGGAAATGGGGCTTTAAGCTCAATTAAACTGCGTGCATTTGAAGCCACGGCATGTTGACCACAACGTACTCAAGTCGTTGTCACCCAATTTAATATCGTACGATTCACTAAAATATCTTTCTATTTCTTCACGTTGTGGGAGGCTGCTTCTGACTGTTTCCAGTGTCCTTTCACAAGCCGTTTTACAAACTATACACCTTTTTCTGGGGGGAATAAGGCCATAAGGGTTGTGGGGGGGGGGGGGGGGGGGAAATTACCGACATCTTTGTTTATGTTTTTGAAGTCCCCAGACTCCCCACGACAACTCGCGCGACGCATGCGCAGACAAAATTCCCTGCTGTTAACACTGCTAATGACCTTCTCGCCTAGACTTGCCCAAGCGCTTAATCCTCTTAATGACCCCTAATGAGTTTCTCTTTTGTCTCCTGCACTTGCACTTGCACTGAGGATGAAAATGCAAATATCACTTAGTAACAGAAAGCCTAGCAAAGCTTTCAAAGTAATAAATCGCTTTGCCTTTAGTTAATATTTCGACATTTAAAATCGTTCTTTTCATGACTTTTCAAAGTGATTCCTCTTTCTATCTTCCACGATTTCCTCGATTATAAACGAGGGTTTAGTTAGTAATGATTCTAGGATGACTTACACTGTTTGAATATTTAGGTTCTAAACTAATATAATATTCATGATATACTGTACTATTAATCCAAGTCTATACGTTATCTCAGCAAATTCAGACACTTAGGCTGTTCAAAACTCTCTCTATTCCTCCAGACAAGGTTTCAGATAAAAACATAGGCGGATTTTCTGGGGGGGGGGGGGGGGGTGCAGGGTGGTGCGCAGTCTCCAGCACCCCCTGAGAAAGTCAGCATCGACAAAGTAGACAGGCAAACTATTGATCACTTTCCGCATGGTTCTTTCCGTGATGAATGATGATTGGCAATTCAACAGGTAGACGGTCTAGTTACTAATTTTAAGTTTCGAATAGCAATATGAAACGACAAGCAACGCTTATGAGCTTTATACGAAAGAAAACGAAAGGTACGTTAGAAATTATGATCTAAATGTTCTCAAATAACAGGCTTCCCAACCTCACACTAGGTTTACTGTTATTGTTGTTATATTTTGTTATATAAAATTGGAAAATGTCTTAATGTTGCCGTATTTTAACTTATAGTTATGTAAATCGTTAAGATAAACTTACTTTAATACTTTGGACAGTTCAGTCTCTCATGAATAATGAATTGCATATTAATAACATTCAGTGGCACAGACATGTGTTCGACTTTATCTAAAGGTCGTTTTATTGATGCTATATACTGTACTGGGCATAGTTATAGTTTATTCTTCTAATTAATTGTTATTTTTTTTATATAGTCGAGACTTCGACAAACACGAGTGGGCCGGTTGCCGTCCGAGTTTCAGGTTCTTAATGTAAAAATTTTGAGTTTTTTTGCCGCTATTCTACGACTACGTGCTACGAGTTGGATTGAAGTTTGAAAAATCCAAGTTGGGTTTCCTTAGCAACGATTTCGCTGGGGGTACTTCGTTATGATTGGCCAGGTTGTAGATACCAAGCCAATGAGAACGCATGAATCAAACGAAGCCCCCGGTGCTCGTAGATTCCTGCGCATTTCATCATTTTCATGCAAATTGGACGTCATGAGTTAATATATTGTATTAGTTTATTCATGCCACAGATAATTTATGCATGAACAAGACGCCTGTTCAGGCGTTCACTCGGGCTACCGCTAGCGCTACGCACTGGAAAGTCACGTTCACCTGTGTGAAGTAGGCATCCCGTTGCAGAGTCTCTAGATTTGGATGAAGTCGTTACTGCATGGGGGAACATGCACAATAGAAGGGTCAAAGTTTAACTTAGAACTTGGATTAATTTTGAACTAGGATTTTACAATTTTCCCATGCCTAGCATTAGCAAGCCAGCAACATTTTTATTGTTTACTACACTGTATACAGTTACTGTATGTAACATTTTATATTTATTTCGGTTTCTATGATTCTATCATTATTCAATGTATCAACTAAGCTATATATATATATATATATATATATATATATATATTATATATATATATTATATATATATATATATATATATATATATACAAAGTATAAAGTATAGTTTTACCTTAAAGTCTTCGCTACCAGAGGTTTCACCCTAAACGGGATCATCAGGCGACTCTGATGATCCCGTTTAGGGTGAAATATATATATATGTGATATATATATATATCTGTTTCTTTTACTTATTTACTTCCACCATTTTACATTGTCCAGATTACATCTGTGAACACCTATTTTCAAAACATTTTCCAGGTGCTCCGCCACACCACCCCTGGACCAGACCCTAGTCTCACTGACACACCACCCCCCCTGGGAAATGTGCACCTCCCCTGCCAGATGAGCCTGGATCCACCCTTGGATAAAAATATAAAGTGTCTCTATCAATTTCTCTTTAATTCCTTGCAAAGAACGTCTATTTTGTTAGCGTGTGTTTGGGATGCTTGAGGGGTTGGGGGTAGTTAGGGTGGTGTTTAGTGGGTATGGAGTATGGGGCTATGGAAGGCAACAAGGTGTATTCTTGAAACGGGACTAATTATCAAATAAAAGTCCCTCCGGGACACATGTGTCCTTGTAAATAATTATAGAATATGTCATGGTTGAGTGCCAGTCATATTGACATACGCTGCAGATTAAGCTGCTAATTAACGCATAAATTAATATAAGACTAAAATAGGATGATGTCACCGGTGGATCAGGAGATCCACCAGATCCACCAGTCTCAGAACCCCTCTTCCCTATACTACTAATACTCACGCTAAATGGCTTGAGCTTTTACCCAGTTGAGCCACCATCTAGTTGGATATTACCCATGTTGGGCCCACTGTGAGGGCTTAGTCAGCAATCTATGGTTCCTATATTTATGGAAAATTCCTGACCGCTGGGAACCCAGTGTGGAAACTTTTTACTATGCGTGGAAGATCTTCCACACACATTAAAAAGTATGTGTGCACAAATGGTAGTCTTGATGCGTGCATGGGCCTCAAAAATTTTACTTGAAAAGCAATTTACACAGTTAATACTAAAGATTTCCAGAAGAAAATTCAAAAGTATTAAGTATTTACAAGAAAATGAATGCCAGACTCATCAGTCGTCACTCGTCATTGAAGTTCATAAGTTCATTACTTGCTACAGGCTATGGCCCTGACTCTGTAATACTCTGTATTAGTTATACTACTCACCATTGGTTAGCGTTCTTTAACTAGATACTTGAATTATCAGTATATTATAAATGTGAATATTTTTATCAAACTCTGTAAATAGTAAAACAAAATTCACTTTGACAAAACCCAAGAATGTACTGTAGTACTGCGTGTTATGTTTCGTGTGGTGAAATTACAAACTGTAAGTTTACGTGAAATATGAGAATGCATGAAAAAAAGGTACTCTACAGAATAATAGATAATGTGCTCAATTTGTAACTGGTGAGAATCTTCCAGGTGCATACTGGCTGGGAACACCGTGCAAGGCAAATGCCCTGGAGTCACCTGGGGGGAGGGGGGAAATGGTCATGTTTGGAATTGACAAGTGCATAAACACTGGAAATCACACCTTAAACAAGCACATTACTACAATCTACAAACTTTTTAGCCACCCCGTTATTTTTGACCAGAAGCAGAACAGATGTTTTGAGTTTGACGTGCCGTCGTCATTGGACTAAACGACAGCTAGACCATATATTAAATATTCAATACAAGCAACCAACAAAATAATTATCTGTTTTGTCAACTTTTTGTAGCTTCATCCCCGACAGTCTGCGTATTCCATTATTAAATGTTTGGAGTTATCCACAAGACGTCGCGAAATACAAAGCACTGCGTTTAATCCATCTGAACGTATTGTAATACTAAATATATTCCACAACATCCGCCGTATAATCACGAAGCAATACATTTTTAATGTTTCAATCTTGATCTACATGCGTCACATTTGCCAGACAAAAATTAAGTTATACTTCATGTTTTGGTGGAAATGTTCGTGAATTCATATAAACACTCATTCCACTTGAAAATCATAAACTCACGAATTTACTAGAAAATTTTGTGCAAACGAAAGAGTAAAATATTGTGCCGACGTAAGAGTACAATTTTGAAAACAATTTCCCTCATCCGTTTAAAGTTTGAAATATTTATACGCTTCGGCAACCGCAGTATGGCGCGGCTTCAACAGAATTTGACTATATACTTCAAATATTATATATTCAGTCACTGAATGATAGTTACCAATTCAGTTGCATATACTCGTTTACAGTCTGCAGTTCGTCCGGCTCAAAGATTATTCGGGAACAAATTAGTTGTATAAAAGGCTCTGTTACATGTCAAGCTTTTTTTTTCTTCAGTGATACAAACTATACTGCATCGAAACGAAAATAAGAAACAGATGCCTCGTTTAGTATCGAGCCGATAAGAATACAGCAACATGTGTATAAGTTAAATATTAAAATCAGTACTACAATGGTTCGTAAAATACTTCAGTCTTAACAGGAAAATCTTACCTTTGCAGGCACTTTATCTTTGTCATCTAGTCCGCTTGGACCACCTTCTTCCATGTTTATTGTTGGCACACTATTCTTGGCGTTCGTCTTGGGTCAGCTGTGTCTTCACTCGTGCCCAGTCCATTTGCCGAGCTATGCACAGCGAGCAGACTCGATCAGTGAACTCGATGTAAGTTAAAATGTGATACCTGGAACGCTCAACATGTCCTCCTACCTAGAATTACCAATAATCAGTAAGTGTGAAACGGCCTTGAATTACCAATAATTGGTAACATTTTTCCGGAGGGTTAATTGTGGTTAGGTTTAGGTCTACCGGGGGGTTAGGGTTAGGTTTAGGGTTTCCGGGGGTTTAGGGTTAGGGTTGGGGTGGTGGGTTGGGAATTAGTTTTTTTTAAATTAACGATTATTGGTAATTCTGGGCATTTCACACTTACTGATTATTGGTAATTCTAGGTAGGAGGATATGCTGGGAACGCTAACGTCCAGTCATTCGGGGGGCAAAAAGTGAGGCAAAAAGTTCCAGGCCCCTGCGCGGTTTGCAGGTAGATTTCAGTCTCCCACAAAAATATTTTTTTTACACGGAGCGAAGGCTCGAAATTAAGGTTTGAAAAATTGTTTATTGAATCATTTTATCACGCTTTGCTAAACGTGCATTTTAAATTTTAATCGGTTGTGCTATGCTGCCGAACAAATTATGCAGTGATTGTCTATTTGTTGCTATAGTAATAAAAGTCATTGTCTTTACAAAACGTGCACGAAGTTTGTCAGTGAAGAAATTAAATCAAATTTTCGTTATATTATAAACCATATATATTAGAGTTTCGTCACTCCAAAGAAGATACAAAAAATCAACACAAACTTAGTATAGAATATGCCGTTTAGGTTAGTACCAGTTTCATCAGTGTCCTTTTGTTTAAAAAGCATTCCGCATTCGTACCGAAAACAACAACTAGCCATGAGTAAACGTGAAAAATAAACAATCTAGTTCATGTCAGTTATTTCTTAAAATATCATAATGCTGTTTAACACATTCGAACAAAGAATAAAGGAGCAGAAATAAGAAAATGACATTGGATATCAAGTATCAATACGTCTTCAAACTTACTCGTACAACAATAGCTTTCTCACTCTTGTTCTCACCTTTTCAGCTGGCTGTTTTCATCATAGCCAGCAAAAGGCGTCTGTTTTCTCAGCCTATTTTCATCCCGAGACCCGAGCTTAATTTACTGTATAATTTCGGACTGCTATACAGTAAATAAAACAACAACAGCACTGTACAACAATGGGAAACCATTAAATGCACGTTTAGTCTGACAAAATAATTTGATAAATAATTTTTTTAAACCTTTTCGAGCCTTCGCAGTTCGCTCAAGACAGGTGGCCGTGTAAAAAAATATTTTGTGGGAGACTGAATCGTACCAGCAAACCGCGCAGGGGCCTGGAACTTTTTGCCTCACTTTTTGGTTCTTCGTTAGCGTTCCAGGTATCACATTTTAACTTACATCGTCATCGAGTTCACTGGACTCGATTTGTTGAAGATTGTGTTTGTACGAAAAACGGATTTCGTATATTACACAATCGCTTCGCAAATGATTCCTAGCCTGCGTACAGGCGCTCCGCTGCTCAAAGCAGCATAGCATTTCAGAAACATTGAAACAGGAAGATTATACAAACTACTAGAAATATCTTAACACAACAACCCCTCGCCCGCTTTTACACGTATTTTTGTAAAATTTATATCCAGAAAAACACCTTCGCGCTCTTTTTCATTGGGAGCCTGGAAATAGCCGTTGGAACAATTCAAAATATAGTTTTAAACTTTTAATTAAAGTATAATATTTGAAATAAAAAAATTGTTTAACTCTAATTTTTAAAAAAAAAGGTAATAAATAACAAAGAAAATTTTCAAGACAATATTCAGAAAAAAAATTGAGATAAAGAAAAACGCAGGTCGCATCCACGGCTTGAACTCGACCACCCTGCGTGACGATGTCACCACCAGGCTACTGAAGCAAGCGTCGAAATATCAGCAAAATATTATGATTATATTGTACAGTTCTTTTTTTTCATGTTCACAAATAATATTGCTAGAGCATCTAAAAATATTTTGCATTTTTCAAATTCATTGGACATCTGCCTGGCTGCCACGGCTTTATTCATTTTATGGCATTTCAAATTCATTTAGAATAGCAAAAACAAGTGTTAAAACTGTTTTCACCTGAAAAAATTGTTTTCATGCTGTCTTTTATATCTGTAATATTTCAACATGCAGCACTCGGCAGCATTTTTTAACAGACGAAAAATTGCTCCTACAACGGGGCACGGGCAAGCGAAAACATAACGGATACGTTACGTTTAAAATACTTTAAGGACACACGAAATCGAAAACAAAATTACTGTAACAGTGACAGTGACAGGGAAACTCGAACAGCGTTGCTACTAAATGTTCGTGATTTAATACTGAAAGCGGCCGCTCTATAGTTTTACCGTAAGCTTAAACTTTTCAGTCTTTTTCTTCGTTGTTTTTTTCCTCTTTCGAGTTTCGGTGTGATGGGTTTTCTTCTACTAATGTTGTTCTGCTGATACGTAGACGTTGATTTGTTTCTGTTCTTTCAAAAGTGATAAACGTTTCCCCAACTGACTCCTTTCTCAAGTCTTTTTGTCAAGAATAAATTAAGTTGTTAGTTCAAATCGTTTTGTCGAAAACTATAGTCCCCAGTGCCCCACAATCTTAACCGCGTATGGTCCGTCCACAGAATAAGGATTAACCAGAAGTCCGACTCGCGGAAAAGTGTCGCATTATTTTTATGCGCATGCGCCAGTCGGCCATTTTGAAATTAAGTGCCCCCGGGATTTTATCCCTCTCGCCCTTGCGACCCTCGGGCTCCTGTAGTCAATTACTCTTGGCCTTCTTGTGACCTGTTAATTAACTTTATATTGTTATCTATACATATATAAATAATATTTCGTTAAGTAATAAGTAATTTACTTTAGAAAACGTTTCGTTGGAGATGAAATTCTTTGGCCACGAGGTTATTATAACTTCAGTACGCGGATAATACGGGTAAAAGTCCGTGGCAAAAAAGTCCTGTACTCACGAAGCTGACTTTAATTTACATTTCTCGATGATGCCGACACACTTGTTTATAGAGAAAGATGGCTAAACATTTCGGAACTACGCATTGTTGAAATACATCGAGTACGTATGTTGTTAGAAATTTTATAAGCTTTCATTCGGTGTATAGTTCAAACTTTAGTGTTACCTGTAACTTTTTAAAATGTTCAAAATGTTCTCACCATTGACCATAAAAGTTTTATTATATTTTCATATGTTCAAAAGGTATGAATCCTTATGAATCCGTATGACTACTAATTTGCACCAAAAACGTTTTTCTACTACAACTAGAAATCTGCAAAGTTTTCCACTCCTTTCATATTTGAATTAGCTTCTGTTTAAGAAATATCTGAGGTTCATACCAGAAGTCTTTCTGAACTGCAAACACCAAAACAGCAAAAGGCAAAACAAACTTAAGAAATACATAAATTTCAGACCAAAATAATGATGTTTTTTTCGTATTTTAAAATACTTCCCAGCAAGAAAATTGAAAGTTATGACATGAATAGCACTTGACAGTATCCTCTGTTTCAAATATGCAGTTCAGGGCTGTGTGTTTAGTGTTTAAAAACAAAATCCAAAATTCTATAACACTTGTGAGGCGTCCATTTCCATTATATAATTCTTATTTTACGAACAATGGTGAGAACATTTTGAACATTTAAAAAAGTTACAGGTAACACTAAAATTTGAATTATATACCAACTGAAAGCTTATAAAATTTCTAACAACATAGGTACCCGATGTATTTCAACAATGCGTAGTTCCGAAATTGTTGGCAAAATCGAGAAATGTAAAACCCGGCTTTGCGAGTGCAGGACTTTTTTGCCACGGACTTTTACCCGTAGTATCTCCAAAGAATCGTTTTCTAAAGTAAATTACTTGTTTACTTAACTAAATATTATTTATATAGATAGATAACAATATAAAGTTAATTTAAAGGTCACACGAAGGCCAAGAGTAATTGAATACAGGAGCCCGAGGGTCGCAAGGACGAGAGGGCTAATTTCCCGGGGGCACTTACTTTCAAAATGGCGCCAGGATCGCGAGGCCGACATTTCGCGAGGACGCTTACATCAAAGGTGCCGACACTGAGTCGGACTTCTGGTCAATCCTTATTCTGTGGTCCGTCCACACATATATATAAATAAATAAATAAATATTCAGATCACACAAATTCGTTCGCAAATCATGTTTGTCCACGCGTGTAAAACGACTCCACGCGTGTCGAGATTAGCACCCTCACCGGGCTCCGGGCCTTCGGCCCTACGCCCGGGCTTGGGGAATGGGGACAAAAGTAAACAATCTGAATTTAATGGCAGTTCAAACCTCTCCACCACCTCAGGGGATTTTCAGTGAGAAACGATTTTCTTGTGAAGGTAAAAGACAACTACGTTTAATATAACGATTGTGTGTTGCTGACTTTGAAAAACTTTTATATTACAAATTTACCGTTGTTATCATGTCGAAGAAAATCCTCGACCTCCAACTGATTTAGTTTACGGCTAATATGTATAAAAATGGAAATAAAGATTTCTCACAAAGTTCTGATCAATCACAATCAAGAGTTAAAGAATAATATAATTATAATATATATAAATAAATAAATAAATATTCAGATTTTACTCTCCAATACTATTGGAGATTAAAGGCTCAGTTTAGACATCGCCCTTGTGTCAAGTCAAATCTAATTATTTAGCTTAAATCCCATTCCAAATTCATTACAAGTCCCGCGTATGAAGACAATGTCAAATATACAAAAGTCAAATTCGGTTCAAATCTATATGAGAACATCATGGATTACAAGAACGGCGTGGATTCATACTATGGTTTTTAGTCATAAAACGTGGCCAGTTCTATTGACTGGCACCATTTTGATTTAATTGACTTGATGTACTTCATATAAGGTAATTAATCACATAAAGATCTGAGGAATAATACCCTGGACAGAGGTTCATTTGTATTCTATTCATGCACTACACAAGGTTGCCTGTGGAGTACGCTAAAGGTTTTCAGCTCAATAACGAGGCAGCACTTCACTTGCGATAGTAACTTCTAGTAATAATTTTTAATTATTTCCGGCTCTGCACCAAGCCAAGTGACAGATCATTGTTCGCTGGCACTATTCAAGGGAGCACGTTAGAATGTGATAGTTTCTGGTACCAAACTAAACTTTACTTAAAGTTGTTGACGTTTTTCCGAGTCACCCACTGATCTAGTCGCAGAGTTCGATACAACCGCTGATGATATGAGCCCCCGATGAGCGAGCCGAATACTCTCCGAAGATACGTGAGGGTGGAGCGGGAAGGGAGAGACTCTCCTCCGCAGAGGTTAAATTTCGGGGATTGGAGGTTTCGGGGTTGTCGGAGATGCTCGGAGGCCAGGGGTGGAAAAAATAGTGGGCCATGGGACCATTCGTCCCAGAAAATTGTTTAGGCTCAGCAGAAAGAAAAAAGGGAAATAATGGAGAAAAGAGGGGGGAAAAAGAAAAGAAAAGAGAGGAAAGAAATAAAAGAGGAAAAGAAAGAAGGAAAAGAAAGAAAAGACAGAACTAACAAGCTATCAAATTGAATGCTATATTCTACTAGAAATACATGAACACAACAACCCCTCGTCCACTTTATATGCATTTTTTAACCCCACTCCCCCCCTCCCCCCCCCCCCTTCAATTTCTGTTTTTTGTTGTATATTAATGATACACAGATCAGAAAACAATACATCCCAGAAAATTAGTTAGCAAGGTTCATCTGTTGCCATGTATTAACAGACGGAAAGGCGAAAGAACATGCAAAGTCAATTGAAAAAAAACAACACGAGATGAACCATATGACAAATTTTCATTAAAAAATAATAGATATAAACAGTGGCCAAGAAAAGACACAATGTCAACGTCCTAGCGTTAAAAGACAACTCTAGACAATATATTATTTATACTAGAAATACATGAACGCAACAACCCCTCGCCCAATTTATATGCATTTTTTAACGCCACTCCCCCCCACCCTCCCCTAATTTCTGTTTTTTTGCTGTATTAATAACACACAGATCAGAAAACATCCCAGAAAATTAGTTAGCAAGGTTCACCTGTAGTCATGTATTGACACACCAAAAGAACATGCAAAGCCAATATTAAAAAAAAAACACAACGAGATGAACCAAATGACAAATTTTCATTCAAAAATAAATAAAACAGTGGCCAAGAAAAGACACAAGTCAACGTCCTAGCGTTCAACTGATAACTCTAGACAATATATTATTTACATCAATTTTCATTTTCAAGATTTCTTCCGTTTTAACTTATCTAAACTGGTAAATACGAATCTCCTACCGTTAAACTTCTTCTGCTTTTGTCACCACAAAAACTGCCAATTCAGTCTACTCTTTTCGGATTGTTTTTCTCGTTCGCGGTTTCTTACTTTTTTCGTTGTTGATACAAATATGACAAGGCATCATTCAGTTCTCTTCATGTTCTGAAAAGCCGTTTGTTTCAAAATTTCGTAATCGTTCCCTCTCGAGTTATGTAGAATACACCAGAGCAAAATTCTTTACCGGCTTTGAACAGTTTCAGGACACATCCTTCTTCTTTCAGTTGATTTCGGTCGGTATCGTTTTCGGTCTTTATCGTATTAATTTTTAGGGTTTTTTCAGTGACTGTTTTAATTCGTATTTATTGTTGTCTTTTTCTCGCTGCCACATCTCTTCTTAGCCTTCTTTCTTTGGTCTTTTTCCATAGTAATATTAATGTACATTTTAGCTGAAACCATTTTTCTGGCAAAGATTTCTTTCGTCATGATCGTTGAAAAACTATTTCGTAATCCAACCGAACTTATAAATTATAATTTGCCGACGTAAATTTAAATAATTTGAATAATTTAACAGGTTAGTTACCAGTACCCTGCTATTCGAACTGCGCAAGTTGTGGATTTGATAACATATATATATACTAGTAGTAACCAAAGATTAGCGAAGTGCGTTCGATTTTTTATTAGTAAATTAAAAGAAAGCAATAGCACATGGCCGCATCCCATGAGTACTTGAGAACCCAAATCGAGATATACGTCACAGGTCTGTACATGAAATCGAGGCAAAATGTGCGACATAGCCAGTCCAAGATGGCGTCCAAACTCTGAAATCGAATTGAGTGCAAAAACACGAGGGACAACACGCGAGACTGAATTAGAATGCGTTCTCCTTCGTCGAACGCAATAAACAGGTTTCAGAATTACTTTCAGCTTTTCATCTCGCGTGTAAAGTGGACTCCACGCACGTCGAGATTAGCACCCTCACCGGGCTCCGGGCCTTCGGCCCTCCGCCCGGGCTCGGGGATTAATTTTCATTTTCAAGATTTCTTCCGTTTTCACTCGGCTAAACTGGTAAATACTGTACGAATCTCCTACCGTTAAACTTTCTTCTGCTTTTGTCACCACAAACACTGCCAATTCAGTCTACTCTTTTCGGATTGTTTTTCTCGTTCGCGGTTTCTTACTTTTTTCGTTGTTGACACATAAATATGAGAAGGCATCATTCAGTTCTCTTCATGATCTAAAAAGCCATTTGTTTCAAAATTTCTTCATCGTTCCCACTCGAGTTCTGTAGAATACACCAGAACAAAATTCTTTACCGGCTTTGAACAGTTTCAGGAAACATCCTTCTTCTTTCAGTTACATTTCGGTCGGCATCGTTTTCGGTCTTTATCGTATTAATTTTTAGGCTTTTTTCAGTGATTTTAAGTCGTATTTATTGTTGTCTTTTTCTCGCTGCCACATCTCTTCTTAGCCTTCTTTCTTTGGTCTTTTTCCATAGTAATATTAATGTACATTTTATCTGAAACCATTTTTTCTGGCAAAGATTTCTTTCGTCATGATCGTTGAAAAACTATTTCGTTATAATCCAGCCGAACTTATAAATTATAATTTGCTGACGTAAATTTAAATAATTTGAATAATTTAACAGGTTAGTTACCAGTACCCTGCTATTCGAACTGTGCAAGTTGTGGATTTGATAACTGATGTGTAACGCGTGTAAAGTGGACTCCACGCATGTCGAGATTAGCAGCCTCATAGGGCTCCGGGCCTTCGGTCCTACCCCCTGGCTCGGGGATTAAACACTCACAAGTTGAAGTTGTGATTGTTATTTGTTAAATATTTTATTGTTGTTTATTCAAATAATACAAGTTACACAACAAAAGACTTCAAAAGAGATGTAGAGACTCCATGAGGTAGTGGTATAGTTGTATAAATTAGGTTTTGACAGAGAAAAAGGCTTTTGAAACAATGAAAGTAAAACTGAAGTACTGAACAATTTTTAAATAAATTGTATTATACTTTTACTAGTTTTACAACTTACAAGTCTTGAAGTCCAACTCAAATAGTCAACTCTTTTAACTCAATCAACTGGTTCAACTCTTGCAAAGTTTTCTATGCAGCCATGCAAAGATATAACAGTTATTTGATTTCTCCATACATTGCAATTTGCTTTTCTCTTAAAAAGTCTATGCAACACTTTTGAGTTTCCGTGAAGTTCTTTGGATGGTCTGTGAGGGATGTTCTGTAGAAGTGCCAGTTCTTCCCTTGCCAATATCTGTTCATTGCAATGATTGCATCTTCAATAACACTATTAGCATGAGCTAGGTTTGGCCCCTTAACAGAGCCACGACTCTTTCTATTGCATGACTGCATATAAAACTTTGCAAGAGTTGAACCAGTTGACTGAGTTAAAAGAGTTGACTATTTGAGTTGGACTTCAGGACTTGTAAGTTGTAAAACTAGTAAAAGTATAATACAATTTATTTAAAAATTGTTCAGTACTTCAGTTTTACTTTCATTGTTTCAAAAGCCTTTTTCTCTGTCAAAACCTAATTTATACAAATATACCACTTCCTCATGGAGTCTCTGTAACTTGTGGAGTTATTGATTTATGGGTATTATTTGAATAAACAACAATATATTTAACAAATAACAATCACAACTTCAACTTGTGAGTGTTTAATAGAATATAGCATTCAATTTGACAGCTTGTTAGAGTTACACAGTTGCAGTACAGCTGTCAGCAGTAGTAGCAGTGCAGTCAACAGTGTCGAAGTGTCGATTACTCGCAGAAAATTTTCTTACGTTCTCTTGCGGTCCCAGAAAGTAAAATATTTTTTCCACCCCTGGGAGGCGTCAGCTGGACATAAGTAGTGCGACGATTTTGACGCATCTCCGACGATTCCCGACATAGCCGATCTCCGAAAGAACCTCTGCGGAGGAGAGAGGGGAAGAGAGAAGGAGTGCAACTACCGAGATATCTTTCGACAATGCTCGTAGCACGTTGCTATGCACATAGAGTGTTGCTATTCACACTATGATATACGCGAGTACCGAGACAACAGATCTTCGTGATATTCACAGCAGGACGTAAGTTGTTTTCGTTGAATGATTTATCAATTTGGACTCTGATGAGAAAACCGTTGGCTTCATGAATAAGTGATAAGTCATATCATATAAAGATATCTATAAATTACCGTTACCCTTGTCAGGTTTGAGGACAATAATGCTATCATTATTTCTGATATTTCTTAAGATGTGGTATTTCTTGAGATCGGATTGTGTAGGACGGTAGGAAGAAATATAGCTTTGGGCCATATGAGCTAGTTCCACTTAAAAAACGAACTAGCTAATATGGCCCAAAGCTATATTTCTTCCTACCGTCCTACACAATCCGATCTCAAGAAATACCACATCTTAAGAAATATCAGAAATAACGACAGCATAATCGCCCTCAAACCTGACAAGGGTAACGGTGTTGTTATCATGGACCGACAGGTATACAAGAACTCTTGTTTTAAAATTATTGACAATCAGTCTCAGTTCAAACTTTTAACCAAGGACCCCACGCTATGTAGAGAAGGTACATGCAAACTTCAACGATTTCTTTGAAAACTTAAAAACAAAGGTTCTTTAGATGATTCTACTTATAGTAATATTTTTCCTAAAGGTTCACAACCGGCCAGAATTTATGGTCTGCCGAAATTGCACAAACACCGTGAACCTAATCAAGCTCCTCCACTTAGGCCCGTATTGTCTCCTCAATTAATGCTTATAATTATAAACTAGCTAAGTACTTACGCTCTGTTTTAACTCCCCTCCTACCTAATGATTACACTACCAAGGATTCGTTTTCTTTTTAATTTTTAACTTTTGACTTTAGTAATAAGGTTTTTATTTCATTTGACGAAAGTCTTTTCACCCCTCCCCATTTAGCGCCGGTACTTGCTAATATTTTTATGGGGTTTCATGAACGTTTCTCAGTTTATGGCTCAACAATTATGACGGCCCCAATGTTTTATTTTATCGCAGATATGTAGATGACACTTTTTGTGTATTTCGAATTCATAATGAAAATGATGCTATGTTATTTATCACATTCATAAACTCACAACATCCTAATATCAAATTCACTTTTGAAAAAGAAAAAAATGGGAAACTACCTTTTCTTGATATATTGCTCACCAAATCATCAAACACATGCACTACCTCCATATTTCACAAGAAAACATACATGTATACCGGGCTTCTTATGAATTTTTTCAGTTTCACATCTCTCAATTATAAAACCGGACTAATCAGAACTTTAATTGATAGGACTCGCTAAATAAACAACACCGAAGCTAGTTTCCAAAATGATCTTAAAAAGCTCATCTTTACACTTAAACGCAATTCGTTTCCTTCTCATATCATTAATAACGCTGTCAAAAAGTATAACGATGACACCATTTCTGCCAAACAAAACTCGCCTAAACAAAATTCCTCCAAACAAAATATTCGTTATTTTAAACTGCCATATATTGGATTCAATTCGATACTTATACGCAAAACAGATTAAAACACCTCATTAAACGTTTTTGCACTGACCTAGAATTTAAACTGATTTTTACTTCGTACAAAATCAAAAACCTTTTTAGTTTCAAAGATATTCCTCGTGAACTTAAGTCTTTTGTGGTTTATCAATTTACATGTACGGGATGTAATTCTCGTTATATTGGCGAAACTACTCGTCATCTCACCACTGTAGGATTAAGGAACACGTTTTAACTTTACACATTAAAAAAATTAAACCTGAACTCAATATTCAAGTCCACCATTTCAACACTATATTCAGCTTATAATTTCAACTCACTATTTTTATGTTTATTTCTCAGCTTGTTTATTAACATGCCCTGTAATTATAATCTTTTTACACTTATAGTTTATCTTATTAATCCATTGCATGAGTTCTATTCAATTCTTTAATTAGCATATACATGAGCAACTGAACATTTAGGTATTTCAGTAATTTTTCCCATTGTAATTTGAATTTAAGTTTGAATTTGAATTTTATAATCCTTAATTCACTGTATATATAAAGACACTTGTATCCATTTGTAAATTAGTTAACCGTTTATCTGTACTGAAGATGGCATAAGTTTTGCTTATGACTTTGACTCTACTTACACACATGGCTCTATTTATATATCACAAAGCGTATGCATAATACATGATAGTTATTAATTACTCCGCTAACATCCCCCTTTTTCTACAGCTTAAAATTTGCTAATTCTTAACATTCCCAAAGAAGATATTCTAACATACCTTTTTTCAAAGTTTTTTTCAGATAGTTCCTAACAAAATTGCTAGTCGAATTGTTCTTTTAATAAATACTAATATTTCAGTTTATCTAAATAATAAATATTCGTAATTCCTTCTTTACTGTATAAATATTCGTAATTCCTTGTTTACTTTATTTACAAACCTAAACGTTTTGGCATTCTACTAATTCGACCACTACGAGTCACATACGGACTGTTCATCGTTGGAACCTCTCTCAGCGTGGGAATCTCACTCAGCAAGGACGGATCATCACCTATCTCATCATTGTCATCTTCTTCTTCTTCTTGATCTTGTTCTTGGTCATTCTCTTGCCTGGGTTTTATATGTATTCGATTACGTCTCAATGTCCTTCCAGCTGGAGTTTCGACGTCATATGACCGCGGAGCTTCTAATTTTCGTTTGATTGTCGCTGGCTCCCAATTCTGCGTACTTTGGTTTTGAATATAAATTTTCTGGCCTGCCGCCAAGCTTGGGAGGCTCCTCGTATGCTGGTCATGGTAGCGCTTTTGTATGATCTTGTAAGATCTTGCATGATTGCATGATCTTGTAAGATATTGCATGATCTTGTAAGATCTTGTATGATCTTGCATGATCTTGTATGATCTTGCATGATCTTGTAAGATCTTGTATGATCTTGCATGATCTTGTAAGGTCTTGTATGATCTTGTATGGTCTGTATGATCATGTATGATCTTGTATGATCTTGTACGATCTTGTATGATCTTGTATGATCTTGTACGATCTTGTATGATCTTGTAAGATCTTGTAAGATCTTGCATGATTGCATGATCTTGTAAGATATTGCATGATCTTGTATGACGAATACCAATACTCGCAACTGATTAAGACTCCCACCCGTATCACAGAAATTTCGCGTACCTTGATAGATCACTTGGCTATGAACACGCCCCGTAAAATTATCAAGAGTGGCGTTTGTCATCTTAGTATAAATGATCATAGTTTGATTTATGCAATTTGGCGGAACGTAATGCCACGTGAAAAACCAAGAATTATTGAGACAAGGAGTTTCAAAGATTTCCATGCTCCATCTTTTTTGTGTGACTTAGAAAATCAACCATGGGAAAGCATTAAACAATCTGATGATCCCAATGAGATGATTTTTATTTGGAAAACAATGTTTAACACGTTCTATAGAGCAAAGTGCGATATTCTATTTGGACGATTTTTGAAGAAAAAGTGTTATATAATGCATTTTTATCCAGATAGCCAACTTTGACGTGGAGATATAATATGAAATAATGACATTTTTGAAACCAAAAAAATCTGCTAACCAAAACCAAGTTTTGTTTGGCACATTTTGCAAGTTCATGGAGTAAAGATGCTCAAAACGACATTGAAAATTTAGTTATATATCAAGAAAAATAACCAGAAAAACCCCTTAGAAAAATAACACAGAAAATATCCACTTTTAGCCAAAACCTAAGCACAAGCCATGGAAATACTATCTGAAAAACTCAGATATAAATAAGGTGACAATTACATGGACAAAAACCCAACAAAAACGATTTTTATTTAAAATTAACAGAGCACCATCGCCAGAATTCATAACCATCAACTGAAATATTACACTCGCAACAGGCCCCTGAGGCGAATGTTGCTAACTCACTCAATGTAATGAAATGTATAGAAAAAGTCATTTTATTCCCAATTTTTATCATTTATACACAAAAAAAAAATGTGATCCCCCAGTACAGGAGTAAGGCATGTAAACAACATCTAGGAGTAACAGTCACTTTATGTTTAAAATTGATCTTACTTTTCTCGATGAGCGCTTTCGTCGCTCTTCTCCTTACCAATTGGGTACTTGCACTATAAACTTCCGTACCTCGAGTTACCTTAATCAAGTGAACTTTTTAATAAAAGCAAAGCTCGGACGACAAAATGTGATCCCCAGCACGTAAACATGAAGACTTGAGCTTTCAATTCCAAGTACTTAAACATTGCAATGAAACCAGTGGCGTGGTGGCAGGGGGGCAAGGCCCCCCAGCTGGGGTTGCAGAAGGGGCGCCAAAACTAGCAAGGGCGCCAAAACTTAACAAAATAAACCTATTTTTTGTATAGCTATGTAGGTCTTCAACGGGGGGATAAAAAGATCTGAAATCTGTAATCTTTTGTGTTTTCTATGAAGTTTTGTAATCTTCAGAATTCTGTAAAATCTCACTCCAAAATACAGGAAATGGCATATCAGATACTCTAGATTAAAAAATTTTCCGGGGGAACATGCCCCCGGACCCCCCTAGAGGTTTGGCGCTACTTCGCCGCTTGCATTGGCGTGGTCTTTGAGAGAACCCGTTGTTTGTTGTAATATTATATACTTCTACATGTTATTTTAAAACAAAAAATGTGATCATTTATCAAATACAGTAATGTCTTTTTCCCTTTTTTAAATTTTTTTTTTTGGGGGGGGCGCCAAATCTAATCTGGCCACCCAGCCTGAAACTTACCACCACGCCACTGTATGAAACAAATTCATCTTACTTTTTTTCTCTTGAAAAAGTGCTTTCGAGCGTTCATTAGAGAGCTTAAGCGTAATATTAGGCGTTTTTGAGACACGGACGGTGTCCGGAAGAACATGAATACAATACAGAACTACTGAACCGCGTATTCTTTTAAAATACTTTTTTTACCCAAAATAAAGGCTATGAATAATCACATAGCTAAACTGTTAGCTCATAAGCTTAAATTTCATATTTATATAAAAATACAGATCCTTTATTTTATATTGTCATGTAATGAAATTATCCCCCTTAAAATACAAAGCTTTCTACTTTAAAAGCACGTCTCATTGTAGTAAAACAACAATGACAGGCCTCAACGTTCTAGCATTCCCGTCGTTTCAAGAACGTGAAAATGCTCTCAATGACGTCTTGTGTAGAACGACGACGGCGTTCACTTTGCTCTTGGGATTCTAAATTGCTCATTATCATTGTTTTGAATGAAAAATGCTATTGAATTCAATCGCAGTCCGTGGCTCCAAAACGTCTGTTGCTTAAGCTCTCTATTATCTTGTAAAGGACTCGCTGCTTTTGATTCCACGATTTGAGGCGCCATACTAAGAGAAAAAGTCGCTGTAACTGGAGACACTATAGCTTCAAGATACTCCATTTTCATTCAAATTGCCATGAGCATGATAAGCGGTGAAGTTCGCTGACAAGGTTGGGCCTTGGTTGGGGCTACCGCTGACTACCCACGGCGGGCGCGACGTTTATGATTTCTGGCGATGCAAAAAGAACATTGCCGTGATTTGCACAATAAAGCAATAATTATCATTAAAAGTATTAAACAACTTAAGCTATAGAGGTATTATGCCATTTTGAGAAGAATTTTACTTCAGGCTCTTAACAATAGATATTTACTTTTCAGATTTATCATTCTGCATAAGGAAAAACATTGGGCTTTAGATAATAACAATGAATTTTAAATAGGTTGGACAAGGCAAAACATCAGGTTTCGACATATTGAAACCAACTAAGATTGATCAATAACAACTCAATTTACATGAAGGGAAAACATTGGGTCTCGAGATATCGATGTCAACTTTAGAAGATGCCGATAAATACTATAAAAATGATTTCACAACTAAGACAAAATAATAGGTTTCGACATATCCAAACCAAGTAACCAACTATAGATGACATTGATAATAACTCAATATTTGATATAGAGGGAAAACATTGAGTCTCGAGATATCGATGCCAACTTTAGAAGATGTCGATAAATACCAGATGTAAATGATTCCACAAGGGAAAACATCACGTTTCGACATATCGAAACCAACTATACAAGTCAAAATCTCAATATTTGTGTATAGAAGAATGCAATAATACAGTAACTCAATATTTTGCATAGAGAAAAAGCATTGGGGTTTGAGATATCAAAGCCAACTTTAGATTAAATAGATTGCACAACGAAAACATCAGGTTTTAACATATCAACACAAAGTATAGATGACATCAATAAATATATAGAATCGATAAAATAGAAGTAAAAATAATGAAAAAAATTACCAGGGTCATAGACCTTATTCAAAAATGGCTGCCGAATTAAAATTCTTTTATATACATATAAATTAGCCCTTATGAACTCGTTTTCATGTGGGAAATTCTAAAGAATTTCTACTTTAAAACGAAGTCATAAGGGCTAATTTATATGCACATAAAATACTTCTAATTCGGCGGCCATTTTTGAATAACGACTAAGGTCTATACTGTCACTACGTATACCAATGACAACAGTCTCCAACAAATTCCAGGTAATTTATCCTTTGTCCAATGAATCTTGCTTTTAAAATAGACTTTTCAAAAATGACACATTTAAGGCCCAGTGAAAGCCACAGTGCCAGGCCACATGACCCAGCACCACTACATCCATCAACCACATAAAGTGATTTGTCAGTAACAAAAAGATTTAAAATTGTTTCATAAAGCTTGGATGGTTTCTGCCTGTCATGGATGACTATCCTTTTCTTTAGTAAACAATCCACGGACTTCTGATAAAAGGTTTAGCAAAGTAATATCACATTTAGTCGTTTGTCTAACCACAAATGGCAATACACTGTTGGTCATTGAAAAATGCTCTGTAAAATTTAAACAGTAAATCATAATGTTCAGTATTACGAACTAGATCCCAAGGATAGTGCAAAGTTTCTAGTCAAAGATAATAACAATTTTTGCCACATGCACGGAGAGAGCTGCCAGCCCCGCAACCTGCCAGCCCATTTTCTTGAGCAAAGCCCAAGTTAATTTAATACAAGCCTAAACTCAGACAAACAACCCAAAATACCCCAAATTACGATCGTGTGATGATTATGTTGCTAGCTTCACGTTATTGTAGCCTTGCGAATCGTCTGCCCAATCACGCGCTAAGTTCACGCAGGTACAGATACATGTAGATTGTAGAACCTCGTGTAGAACTTAAACGTTCATGTTATGGCCAGGGTTCTTCGTACAGTTGTATATTGAACGCCAAATCAAAATGCGAAGACAGTCTACAATCTCCAGTCTTCAGAATTTGTTACTGAGCTGACGTGCAAAACTGCTCAAGCGCCACTCGTGTAAAATATAACAGACACGAACCAACAACACTCTACAAACAGACTTCACAACATCGTCATTCGTCAACATGCCAGACCATATTAAAGTTAAATATAACGTTTTTAATATTTATTCGCACCTTCCGCTAGGCAGACAATAAATCCTTTCGTCCAGACCATATTTAATTAGCCATGCAGCTAAGCCTAGAATGTTGATTTAAAATTGATCGCTCCTTTACGTTTCTCCGCCAGTGTTGTATTTTCCAGTCGTAAACAAAACCACGCGTGCGCAGTGCTATTATAATATATTCCGGGGGGAAACTTCTTTCATTCTTGGTATATTAAGATATCCACGTATTTCAAGAAATATCCATAGATAAGGTACAAACCTATCTGTTATCGCTCTTAGGGCTAGTTCAGTAATGTGGGTCTTTCACTTTTAAAGAATATCGTATGCATGCAAACTTACCAGAAAAAAGCGTTAACATTATTGCAAAATCCCTTTGGCTTCTCCTTTTCCATCACAAACGGTTGTTTATCTCACGAGCTTTAAGCGACATAAATATTTGTCGTCTATGAAAGACTGATACTAGTGTTTCACATTTTCACTGATTTTAGCCTTTCAGCTACGACAAGTAGGTATGTCGTTAAACCTGGTAAGTTTACCCCCCGGAAAGTTTACACTATCTATGTATGTATCATGTGAATTTTCGCCACTCATCACAATACTGCAAAGTTTCTGTGAAACTTTGCACTAAAAAGGGGAATCCCATAATTAGTAAAGATACATGACATATGACATTTTTTAGAAAGGTTTATGTGTAGTTATATGGGAACCACATTGGAGTTTTGGTCGCGTATTATTGTGAAACGAGGGAGAATTTGAATGAAGAGGGCAATTAGCCTCCGGCTATGTTGCGTTGAAAGGCGACACGGAACACGCTGTTGGACATGCAGTGTAAAATTACTGTTTAGGAACCATGAAAAAACATCAGAGAAAGAATAAAGGATTTGTAACGTATAGTATAGCGCAATCAGGATCTTAGGCCACAACCCTTGGACGCGTTTCGACCTTCTATGGTGGTCTCATCAGCAGGGATTTGGGGGTGGGAGTCGATGTGATTTAAGTAAATAGTTAGAACAAAATAATAAACACTATCAACACAGTAATATAATAAAGGAGATATAAAGTTAGTGCTTACCAAACTTGTTGTTTGTGTTTTTCAGTCCAATGCGTCGCAGCATCTTGGAATTGGTATATAAAAGGGACTCGTTGTCGATGTATGTTTCGGTTGTAGCCGTATAATTATAAGGTGGTCAGATCAACGCGATTTTCTCCCACTTGTGCGGGCGCAGTTGGTCAGCGTTGTATATAACTCGGTCATGCAGTCTAGATAGAAATACGAATCAACATGGCTGACAACACGAGTGCGCCGAACAAGGAGAGAGTTAAAACTAAATTTAAAATGTTTTTCGGAGTGTTCAGAACGGGGAGAACGTTTTTGGAATACTTCTGTAACAGAAATGAAATTTTCCGTTGAGCGGGAGTAGATCAGAGTCGTTCGAAGCGCCGAAAATAAGTCCAACTACGGCAATACTGCATGGAGGGAATGGACTTTTTTAGCCTGGGACATTTTGCTCGAGGAGGTAGTAGGAAATAAACTTGTAATGGTGGACCCCTACCTGAAAGTGGCTATTGTGGCTAATTGCTGTTTTATATTTTCCTTATGCAACTAGTATGTTCCTTTCTGAACATCTTACATGACTTTGCATGATATACCACCAATAATACGACATTAAATTTACTCAGCATTATGCACCAGTCATTATAATAATAATAATAATAATCAGTTTAATTACCCTTTTTGTAGTTTAACACTAAATTACAAGGGTGTCAGCATACAGTACTTGACAAATTCAATACAATGGTCAATACTAAATTATACAGTATAGCTTATATATACAATAGTACAGGAATCACTAATATCGGTATGTTACAAAGTTATTCAATCTCTGGGTTTTTCCCTGGATGGTCAGTTGTCTGGTGGAACCTGACCGCAGGGTATACCCGTGGTTAACTACAGTTTGTTCATTGTAAATTTGTACAACCCTGACTGGCATTACATTGATTGTTGCATTGTTAGCCACAGTGTATTTGTAGTGCTTGTATTACCTGTTAATACTGTAGCAAGTGTTTTACCTGGTGGAAACCGTAATCGCAAAATGAATATAAGACTAGAGCCCAGCTCAAAATTTTAAAATGCAATACCACAACAAAAGGAAACCATTTAACACAAAATATATTTATTGACGTTTCATTACTTAATCAGTAACATCTTCAGAATGACTTAAAGATTACATTGAATATACAATATATATAATATATATTACAATTTATACAATACCCTGGTTGCTACGCGTGTTTTCATTGGTTGTTGCCCATGATCTATTAGAGGACAGACACATGGTCACGTCAGATCACGTCAGCTAGCTTGCTTTTTTCCTTCTTCATGCCCCAAAATCCGGCAAGAGTTTTGATAGAAACCTTTTACTAGTAAATGTTTGTATTGTATAAAACAAATAGATTCCATTTTTTTGTTGTCTGTTCAGTTATAGATGCACAGAAGACGTCACAACGTGGTAAGAACATCAGTGACCCACTCGACTGCGTCTCGTGGGCCACTTTTTTGTTCTTACCACGTTGTGACGTCATCTGTGCATCTATAACTGAACAGACAACGGCAAAATGGAATCTATTTGTTAAATATATAATATATATTACAATATATATAATATATGTTACAATATATATAAATATTACAATATAAATATTACAATATAAATATTACAATATCATATATATATATATATATAGTTCAATCTACAGACACGGTGTTTCCCTGTACAACAGCTCATCAGTGTAGCTTGGAACAATCTGAATGAAATTCATCAATTACTTATACACATGCGATCGTCGGTGACAACCGCATGTGGGACAGCATCGGTGAAATACATTCAGATAGCGTGAAGTGCGCATGGGCCCAGAGTGCTCAAACTTCCACAAGGGTAGTGAGCGTTGCATTATCGCTAATAGGTACCCACGGCAACTTCGCAGAGTGCTCAACAACACCGAAGTGAAGGAGCGTGCATAGTTCAATCTACAGACACGGTTCTTTCGCTGTACAACAGCTCATCAGTGTAGCTTGGAACAATCTGAATGAATTTCATCAATTACTTATACACATGCGATCGTCGGTGACAACCGCATGTGGGACAGCATCGGTGAAATACATTCAGATAGCGTGAAGTGCGCATGGGCCCAGAGTGCTCAAACTTCCACAAGGGTAGTGAGCGTTGCATTATCGCTAATAGGTACCCACGGCAACTTCGCAGAGTGCTCAACAACACCGAAGTGAAGGAGCGTACATAGTTCAATCTACAGACACGGTGTTTCGCTGTACAACAGCTCATCAGTGTAGCTTGGAACAATCTGAATGAATTTCATCAATTACTTATACACATGCGATGGTCGGTGACAACCGCATGTGGGACAGCATCGGTGAAATACATTCAGATAGCGTGAAGTGCGCATGGGCCCAGAGTGCTCAAACTTCCACAAGGGTAGTGAGCGTTGCATTATCGCTAATATATATATATATATATATATATATTATATATATTGTCGGCTTTGAAATATTACTTCACATCATGTATCCACCATGACTGAAAATGCACATATAGAGGATTACATTTATTATTTGATATTGCAGACAGTCCCTATTGTTGCCATGAAATTAACAAACACATATTACATGTTTTATAAAATTACAGTACCTATACTCAGAATTTCAAGGTCACTTACATGTATGGTTTAGTTTACTTAAATAGAGATAATATTATAGGGACAAATGAATGTATTTTAAACACTGTATGGCTTGTGTTATGTGTATTATAAATTAAAATAAAAATATTTTCATCTGATCTGAGAAGTGTCATTTACTGTGTCCTTCCTTTAAAATATACAGCAATATTATTTACATGTAGCATATAATTTATTATTATGCAGCATATAATTATATATTAAAATATGAACAAGTTCCCCAAATTGCTTAAATTCTATTGTCTTGTGCGAAACATTTTCACAAATTACTGCCCAGCTAAGGCAAAGTGTATGGATAAGGTAGATATTTTCAATTATTCCCTTGCTGGTAAGAAGGCCTTTGCTCGAAACGTCAACTTGCTTGAAACACAGAAAGACCACATGAAAAAAGATGAAAGAAAAAAGGTTATCTAGTATAAAGGGAGTATATGTACATAAGGCTCTCATTGCAAAAAAAAAAGTTAATGTAAGCTGTAGTCTGTCTATCTATCTCTATTGGTCGACTGCTAGTTGGAGGTAGCCAGAAGGCTGCTCTTTCTTTGGCTACTACCAGGGGGTGGTGCCACTCCTATCCCAGATGGTGTTGATTTTACAGAGGGAGGAAAACTGGAGAACCCGGTGAAAAACCTTCGAAGCACGGGAGAGACCAACTAAACTCTATTCACATGGTCCAAGCTCGAGAACAGGGTAATTCCAACACAGTCACCCAGCCAAGTACTAACCCCGTCTAACCGAGCTTAACTATTGGTGAGAAGCAGCGCCCTAACAGCACACACCACCCGTGCTACCCCAATAGTCTGTATGTCTAAGGTAATTTGATGAAGACATAATCTTTATCAAAGTCAAGTCAATTGGGGTATGATTTGGCAAAGAACTACTGCTTAAGAATACAATATTTGACATGCTGTATATGTATGTAAACTTTTGGCAAGAATATTTAACAATTTTAGGACCTGTTACTCTTTTAGCACTGTTTCTTACCAGCTTCAGTTTCCCTTTGATTAATTTCTTCCTCACGACTCTCTAAATCGGCAAACTTAGCGCTCTTCTCCTCATAATTGCTCTTGAGTACTTCAGCAAATTCACCAGACTTCATCTTCAAAGTATTTCTGACTTGAACTCGTGAAGCCGTGTCCCAAAAGGCATGAAATTTTCTCGCTGTGTCATATCTTCCTGAGTGTTTATTTTCTTTGCTGTGTACCGACTTTTTATACACAATTTTTCGTGTCTAAGGATACGAAATTTCAAAGGGAATATTGAGAATAGTGGCTTGGCCAAGAAGGCGATTCAAGATGGCGGACAAGATCAAAAGTGAGAATCAAAACATGGGTTTAAACGGCGAATACTTACAATTGCTGGTTGCTTTCGACTCCTCTGGTTGACGCCATATACCTAAACTTTATTTTGAATTCTTCAAGTTTTTGTTTAACAAAAGCATGACGTTGCAAAAAACAATTTCATCCCCAGGAAGGGTACACTGAGGCATATTTCGTGTTCGAACGCGAACAGAATAAAAGTAAAGGCACAAGTCCAGAATTTAAAATAAAGTTTATGCTACAGTGTACTCAAAAATGCCACGAACAAACCATTGGAGCACACACAGAGCTCGTGTAAACCCCACTTTGCCTAAAAAGTAGGGGTACACAAAACCTCGTTTGACGCAAAATATGGCCCGTTGGGGTACTACCCTCCTGATTTTTGTAGAGAGAAAGGGTGGATCCACTTATTTATGGGGGACTAAGTCTGACAATGTGTGCCAAATTTATTTAAATGAAGCGCACTCTTGCGTAACGTTTGCTATGGCGGCCATTACAGAAATCGGCCTCTCGAAATACCACACCTCATCAATCCCATGTGGGAGAAAACACGCAAATCTGACCACCGTATAAGCCAAAATCGCGCTCCTCTATTGTGTGTCTTCGGGTGCGCAATGAGGGCATACGAATGTAAGAATGGGGTTAAGTAGCATTGCTTCATTCGTTATGAGCAATACAAATAGAATGACAGATTATCTATAGACTCACCTAAGAGCAATACAGGTCTTCTTTCCATCCTTGGCATATACTTCGGCAAATATGCCTCCGCATCGAAATCCCTGTGTAAGGATTTTACACTAAACTTCGCATGAAGCTCCCGATCCGAGAGGATAGTACAAGCTTGGTTTTTGAAGACAAATCGCAATAGATTTGTCGCAATAACTCATCGTTATTACTCTTTAGAGCGCTCTGCACACGTTCTAAGACGTTTGTCGAGGCCATGACACAACAGTGAATCCTCAGTCAAAGTGGTCAAAGCCCACGTGTAATCTCTGTTCATGCTGCAAGAGGCAGCTTCATGCGGCGGATTGCGGCCAAGATTTATTTTCTAGCCAATCAAAATCTAGCCTGCGTTAAAAAAATTACTTCCGACGTAATTGCATTTACTTCCGACGTAATTCCATTGGCTGTGACCAATCAGCGCTCATGATTCCGACGTATTTCGGCCATTTTGACGTGGATAAACGTGCCGGTCGGTGACCACTTCCCGCCATAGTTACCTCTTATACGGTTCTAATACCAAGCTAAGCCTGCTTTGCAAGCTATGGGGCCGATAGCGGCCACAGATCGCCACAGAATAACTTGCGCGGCATCTGACTAGGGCTCTAGAAATTATGAAATTATTCTCCGGCAAAGAATAAACCGTATCTTGCCAAATATGTTACAAATTGCAAAATCAGAAGAAACCCTTAAATTTTCGCATCTCAGATTTTTAACCTTAGTCGCTTGACGTGTTTGACGTATATTAAATCCGCCCCTGACTAAATTTCTGCAATTTATATTCTTTTATGTGTATTTAAACTAGAAATACATGAACGCAACAACCCCTCGCCCGCTTTTACATTATTTTTTAAAACACCCACCCACCCCCTGATTAAATTAAGCACTCCTAATATACAGCCAATACAAAAACAAACAGATATAAAAACAAATGATGTTAAATCCTTGGGATATTAAATTATACAATTTATGGATAGGTCGATAGGATGAGAAAACTGATTTAAATCATTTAATGAAAGTTGAACATATCAAAGCAAAATTTAGATTTCATTATTAAATTCTGGTTGTAAAAAATATATTGTTTTTAGGAGGTTTCAAAAGGGATTAATTTTAGCAAGCCTTTAAATGGCTTCTCTATGCATGTACATTTTGCAAAGGCAGTATTAAAAGTAATTAACAGCTCAGAATTTACATTTATAATAGAGTCTGAGATAAAAACAAATCAGTAGAATCGGATTCCAGGAAGAAGAATTCAAAAGACGTTTCAGTTGAAACACAGCCAAGAAAACCAACAAAGCCCATGAGTATTTTTAATAATAAAAAGTGCATGCACGTCCACCACGGTTAATATAAGCCTTAAAGGTAGTGTTTTAAGTTAGCTTTAGTTAAGCTGACTTATGGTTTGGATGAGCAAAGGGAAAGCACGAAAACGTGAAGCTGAATATTGTTTAGGTTAAGCGAAAACTTGAAAACAACAAGAATCCTACCGTTAACCACTTTAAGATGATTAATTTGACCATGGACTCACTGAGTGTCTTCAAACCAGGGCTACATACACTGCAGATCAAGTTTTTGTTTACCATACGGCGTTTGGTTTCTTCAAGTTCTCTGGTTTCTCTTCAAGATATATTAAACGGGTTGTTTGTATCCTTTTCTTCGTGCTCCATTTCATTTCGTTTCGTTTAAATAAACGAAAGCAAAACACTATTTGTTTGAGAGTTTATAGTTTTTTTCGTCGCTAGTCACCAGTGTCCAACTATTCTTACCGCATGACACCGTGCCATACATATATATATATATATATATAAACTATTTCCAGATTTCGTCTCCCTCGCTTTTTCTCCACGCGTGTAAAGTGGACTACACGCATGTCGAGATTAGCACCCTCACCGGGCTCCGCCCTTCGGCCCTACGCCCGGGCTCGGGGATTAGCCTTTCAAACCTTGTTCTTGTGTTTTTTAATGAAAAGAAGTTTTATGAATACGGTGTGTAATATATCATACACTAGGAGTGAGAAGTGTGTTTTAACCAACTTTGAGGTAGGTGTTTTGATATTAGATGATGAAACACAACTTTCGAGTGTTTCAAGATCAAACAAATTAGGAAATGAATCAGTTCTCAAATGAATCAGTATTTTAAGATAAGTTTGAGGTAAAAGTTGGCTTAATTTTATATCCAAGTGTTTGATCACATATCAAACCTTTGTCCGGCTTATGATTTTATTATGTGTTTGGTTTATGAATTATTAATGAGGTTGAGAAGTACAGTATATAGACCTCTTTAATAATGACGACCAATTTAAATATTCTTTTGTGTGCATCTCAATAAGCCTTTCTGGCCTCATTTGCGTGTCTGCAATTCAAAAGAATCGTTGCTCGCTAACGAGGCTAGAAAGGCTAATTTAGATGCATATAAAAGAATATTTAAAGCGGTGGCCATTATGAAAGTGGTCTATATCACAGTGTTCTGTATTTACACTATATACATGTATTTAAGAAATTTATGTGGACAAAATATGTTGGCTGTTACATAGACATTACCAAACTTTGACTTGGTGCTTTGTTTACTTGTTTTAGGTGTTGTTCAATATCTTGTATAATGAAATCAAGAAACCAAAGTTTGTGCACACCATGCACACCAGAGCTGTTCCAGTGGTCTGACCACAGAATAGTAGATACACCAGAAGTCTGACTCTTGTAAAAACGAGTCCTTTTTTTTCCAATAAGATGAGTGATGTTGATGCGATAATGCTGAATGAGACGCCAGGAAGGTGAAAAATACCAGTGGAGTTTACCAGGATAGTGTAAAAATAGAAATGGTGATGTATAGCAATGCCTGAGATGTGCAAGGCAACATGTGTGTGGACATAAAGTTCAAAGATGTGGATGGAAATCGCATTTCTGGTGAAGTACTAAAATATTCTATGATCTGGTGTCTAAGTGTCACTCAATTGTACACTTTGATAAATTGTTGAGAAGCTATTGTGAACTGTTGGGAAACTTAAACCCTTGAATATGTTGAAAACATTGAAATGAAGAAATATATCGGTTGAAACTACAATACTGAGTATTGTTGTACTGTCTTATTTAAATACTAGCAGAATCACAAAAATATTAGTGATGTGCATTACACTTGAATGCCACAGCATATTCATGACAGGTAAAATGTTGTTTTGGAACACAATATTGTTGATGTTCTGGGGCCAGTTGTATGAAGCCCGGATAGCTTATCTAGTTGATAAGTCATAGCTAAAGAACAGCACTAATCATGCTTTGAACAACCTAATTTAAATTTTATCTACTGAATAAAAAAAAAAGTGGCTATGCAGGCTTCTTACAACCAGCCCAGATGTTTTATTAACATTTGCAAAATTCGGGCACTTTACGCTGGGAATTTCGGGCAATTTTGATGTTTGTTGCTGTGAAATGTTCAAGAAAAATGGATACGTTAAACTAAGAGTGAAAAAATACGACTTATAAATCAATATTTAACCCTAAATTTTTCGGAATTGGGCTGCTACGTTATGTGCCATGTTCAAATTAGCAATACATGTATAAAATGATTTAAAATAACTATCAATTTCTTTGTGTGCCTGTGTGCTTTTCGCGCATTTTCATGCATTTTCATGCATTGCTTCTTAAGTCTATATCTCTTTAAATCCTAAATCCTTTGTTTATGCTGATTTGCATTAGGTTCGGCGCATGAGAAGAGCGGCGTTTGGAACGGGCCTAACAACAGCTATCAGTGGTTTCGAGAAGGTGTTTTGTCTTTCCATGATTTCCACTTTCAAAGACTTCATAAAATCTTGATCAATTTGCCGAACAAGGAATTATTTTCTTGGTTCTGCCAAGGTTTGGCTTAAAACTTTATATGGGTCTGTAAAAACAAATCACAGAAAAAGGTAATTAGGAGAGGGGATTTACACATGTAACAGCCAATAGCACAGAAAGTTAAAAAACTAAAAGTATATGCAGTATATACTAAACGTTTTGAATATTAATTTATTAAGTGTTTAAAACCAATGTCACAAATTGCGGAGCAAATCCCTTATACCTGTTTAATTATTCATTTTTTTAGGGTTTGTTTTTTGGGGGGTTTTTTGGGGGTTTTTTTTTTTGGGGGGGGGGGTGGGGTGGGTGGGGGGGGGTTTGGGGGAGCTACCTCTTGAAATAAAGTATTACCATGGAAAATCGTCTGTTGTAATTTGCCGAGCAAATCCCAACTAAGGGGCGAGACTTGTACGAAGCGCTGATTGCGACACAGACGATTGCGCCGGCTTTATCCATACAAAGCGGTACGTCATATATTTTAAAGTGGCAGTTGAGAAATCAGCGATTCACTCACCATTGAAAATCAAGAAAATAATCAGTTCAAACCAAAGACCCAACGATGTCGGACCTACTAGTTGTTGCAACGATCCGACAGGCAAAGTCGAAATAAACTGTATCGCTTCACGCGTTCTGTCAATGTCGGAACAACAAGGTCCGGTGGTAGACCTATAATGCCCTATAACAACGGCGAATTTTCAATGATTCTTGCACTGCTATGAAAGTCAACCGAAAAATTTGGCAAGCGAAAGAAGTGTAAGAATCATATTTCTCATATTTCTCAGAGGATCCGATGATTCTGTAATAGAATTGAAACACTGCACTTCCTCGTAACTCGTGCACTCGCTATAATCCTGCCTCTGCAGCTCCATAGCTCAACAGTTAGAGCGGTGGACCGGAATCCCGAACAAATTTTCGGTTGACTTTAGCAGTGTTAGAAATCATGAAATACTTTCTCATGCGTCTCATATGCCTGGACTATTAGAAAAAGTCACTGTGTTCAACGTACATTCTCTAATTAAATATTTTTTTCTGACCATGTCTTGAAAATCGCTGTCACTTATTGATTCCATGGAGTCGGCTTGTTTTTGCTTCTTTACTGATACCGGAGGTGGGTCAACATCAGTATGACTCGTTGAAGCAGAGCGTCTTTCCACGCGAACATTTGATACACTTTGTGTTGGAGAGGAATCTACGGTTTCAACAGACTTTGTTGGCCGAACAGAAAGAACAATCTCAGGTCCGTCATCGCCTGGTACTAGCAACTCCGGCTTCTCCTTTTCATTTACTACATCGTGAAAGCGGTTGACAAAGGCTTCTGTTGACTTTACAAATGGTTCAAAACTCCTGGAGAATTCATTTGCCGTAAAATCAAACAAGCGTATGCTAAACCCCATCGGTTGATCTAGCTCGTGAAATAAAACCTACATAATATAATGCAAAAAGTTTCCTAAACCAGAAAATGGTCGTTTTTATACTAGAAGACGTTTAATTATGCCGTCTGAGTCTCAGACGACCCATCAAACGTCTAGCCTAAATACGGAGAACAAGACAGACCAATATTTCAATAAGAATCAGTTTAAGTATTTAAACTGCTTCCAACTGAGATATTTATCCCGTATATAATTTTTTTCAATATCAATACAGCCAATTTCAAGATTCGTAACAAACATTACAACTGAGATTTCTTGTCAACCACCACTTAACCCTGGGCTATTTGTTGACGAAGTTTCTCGACCACCTTTTTTGCTGCTACTCTTCATCTTCAGTATTTCAAAAAAAATCACTTTCCTAAGCGCACAGCGAACTACTGAAGTCGAACTTCGAACTGACAAAACACTAGAAGTTATTATAATTTACTTTACAATGAACATAATGAGTTACAATGGTACATTGTAACTATTAACTGTGCACTGGTACAATACTGTAATTACAAAACAGTTTGCAGTGATATTACTGGAGTCTGAACAAGTTCCACTAACATTTTTTGAAAAATGACATCTCACAATAATTTGGTTGGGTTATTTTTTAGAGAAGAAAGAGAAGTTTATTACCGACACAGACAAAAAGCCAAATCAAATCCTTCGAAAAATGTTTGTCTCATAATAGATGGCATGGATCAGATGAAACTGATGATTCCCAAACTTCTTAATCAAATGAAGGCTTACTCCAGTGCATGGAGACTGAAGACACATTTAACTGGTATGTTAAATCATGGTCAAGAAGCTATTGGTTACTTCGATCTTATGCAGTGGCCACATGACAGCAACCTGACAATAAATATTATCCTTAAAGTATTACTAAGGGCCTGTTCACACGAGGCGAGTTATCTCGGGGGGTAGGGATAACTCGGGGGCTAGGGTCAAAGTTGGCCCTGTTTCACATGATAAAACGAACCTTCCCGAGTTATCCCTGGCCCCCGAGATAACCCTAGCTTCATGTGAACGCTTCACCCCGAGTTATCCCGAGCAACAGCATAAATACGCATGCCTAAGTTGACCCTACCCCCCGAGATAACTCGGGTGAAAGCGTTCACATGGAGGTAGGGATAACTCGGGGGCTAGGGTTACCCTATTGCTCCGACCGAGTTATCCCTATCCCCCGAGTTATCTCGGTCTCATGTGAACGGTTTACTTTTTTAACATGGAAATAAACTAACCCCGAGTTATCTCGGGGGATAGGGATAGGGATAACCCTACCCCCCGAGATAACTCGCCTAATGTGAACAGGCCCTTAGAATGGATACAATACCAGATAGAATGTATATTCAGGTGGATAACTGTTGGAGAGAGAACAA
Source organism: Paragorgia papillata (assembly GCA_035771165.1). Taxonomy (NCBI): domain Eukaryota; kingdom Metazoa; phylum Cnidaria; class Anthozoa; order Scleralcyonacea; family Coralliidae; genus Paragorgia; species Paragorgia papillata. Next base: position 6,049,046 of record JAWNZC010000011.1, on the reverse strand, counting down.
AAACCAGTTTGTAATAACATTTCTTGGGATCTTGGTAAAGTTGGACATTTTTAAGAAGGTAAATTTAAAGCATATAAGAAGTAAGATATATAGGCCACAGTTCACACAAGTAGGAATTGGGCCGGAATAACTCACGCTCCTTTACGACGAATTGTAACTTTTTAAAATGTTCAAAATGTTCTCACCGTTGACCATAAAAGTTTTAATATTTTTTCATATGTTGAAAAAGTATGATCACTAATTTGCACCAAAAACGTTTTCAACTTCAACTAGAAATCTGCAAACCTTTCCACTCATTTCATATTGACGAATTGTAACTTTTTAAAATGTTCAAAATGTTCTCACCGTTGACCATAAAAGTTTTAATATTTTTTCATATGTTGAAAAAGTATGATCACTAATTTGCACCAAAAACGTTTTCAACTTCAACTAGAAATCTGCAAACCTTTCCACTCATTTCATATTTGAATTAGCTTTTGTTTAAGAAATATCTGAGGTTCATACCAGAAGTCTTTCTGGGGTTATAGCAAACACCAAACAGGCGAAAGGTAAAACAAACTTAAGAAATTCATCCATTTCAGACGGTCCAGACCAAAATAATGTTTTTTTATTCTTTAAAATACTTCCCGGCGAGAAAATTAAACGTTTTGACATGGATGGCACTTCACAGTATCCTACGTTTAATATGTTGTTCAGGGCTGTGCGTTTAGTATTTAAAAACAATATCCAAAATTCTATAACACTTGTGAGGAGTCCATTTCCCATCATATAATTCTTATTTTACGAACAATGGTGTGCACATTTTGAACATTTTAAAAAGTTACAGGTAACACTAAAGTTTGAACTATACACCGAACGAAAGCTTATAAAATTTCTAACAACATACATACTCGATGTACTTCAACAATGCGTAGTTCCAACATTTTTAGCAATCTTTTTCTATAAAACATAGTGTCGGCATAATCGAGAAATGTAAAACCCGCTTCATGAGTGCAGGACTTTTTGGCCACGGACTCTTTCCCGTAGCATCTGCGTACTGAAGTTTTAGTAACCTTGTGGTCAAATAATTTTATTTCCAAAGAACCGTTTTCTAAAGTAAATTACTTATTTACTTAACTAAATATTATTTATATATATAGATAACAATATAAATTTAATTAAAAGGTCACAAGAAGGCCAAGAGTAATTGAATACAGGAGTCCAAGGGTCGCAAGGACGAGAGGGCTAATTTCCCGGGGGCACTTACTTTCAAAATGGCGCCGGGATCGCAGGCCGACATTTCGCGAGGACGCTTACATCAAAGGTGCCGACACTGAGTCGGACTTCTGGTTAATCCTTATTCTGTGCCTTTATCGTCCTCTTATCTTTCCCTTATCTTCCTTATCTTCCCTTTATCTTGCTCTTATCTTCCTTATCTTCCTTATCTTCCTTATCTTTTCTTTATCTTCCCTTTATCTTCCTCTTATCTTCCTCTTATCTTCCTCTTATCTTTCTCTTCTCTTCTTTAACTTCCTCTTATCTTTCCCTTATCTTCCTTATCTTCCCTTTCTCTTTCTCTTATCTTCCTCTTATCTTCCTCTTATCTTCCTCTTATCTTCCTCTTAGCTTCCCTTTATCTTCCTTATCTCCCTTATTTCCTCATATCTTCTTTATCTGCCTCTTATCTTCCCTTTTATATCTTCATTCCCTTCCCCTTATCTTCCCTGTACCTTCCTTATCTTCCTTTTATCTTTCTTATCTTTCGCTTACCTGCCTTATAAAAGGAAGATAAGGAAGATAAGAGCAAGATAAAGGAAGATAAAAGGAAGATAAGTGGAAGATAAGGGGAAGATAAGGGGAAGATAAGGGGAAGATAAGGAAGATAAGAGGAAGATTAAGGAAAATAAAAGGAAGATAAGGAAGATAAGAGGAAGATAAAGGAATATCAAAGGGGTGATTGGTGTATCCCAGGGGTGATTGGGGGTTACCCCAGGGGTAACTCCTCTTTCTCCTCCTCCTCCTCTTTCTCTTCCTCCTCCTGCTGCTCCTCCTCCTCTTTCTCCTCCTCCTATGGGAATCGGAGCTGCTTGGAGCCAAGAGCCGAGGGCTCGGAGCCGCTCGGAGCCAAGAGCTGAGGGCTCGGAGTCGCTTGGAGCCAAGAGCCGAGGGTTCGGAGCCGCTTAAAGCCGGCAACGCGGTTTCGCTATGGTAACACTGCTAATGACCTTCTCGCCCGAACATACCCCCGCATTAATACCTCCTCATGCCCTAAACTACCAAACAATAGCATCGAATTGTTTAACCAAGCTCTGTAATATTCCGAAGTAGACTCTGACAATAAAATATATTTAGACTAACAACTCGCTAAGAGTTATATAATATTCACATACAAGCTTTACGTTGCTATGTGCCAGTGTTAATACGTTTTAAATCCCTTAGCTCACGGCTTTTTGAATTGATTCCTCACACTATCTTAAGGGGTTAGCCTTTACTTTTTGACCGATTTTGGTCATTTTTGAAACTTTTGAGTTAGGGTCAAAAACGATTAAATAAAGTCGTTTTAGACCGTTTGTGAAAAGCAGAAGGCTGTATTTGGGCTAAAAATATTTTATTTGATTTTTGGAAAAAAAACGGGAAAAAAAAAGGTTAAGTTCTTCTTATATACGGCTTAAAGTGATTCCTCATTCTATCTTCTCACGAATTCTTCACCTATAAACAAGGGTTAGCACGCAATGATTCTAGGATGACTTATTCTGTTTGAATATTATAACATGCCCCACAACTGCTGACTGTCGATCAGCAAGGTATAGTGCATAAATGAAATTTGGTTTCTATTACTTATATAAGTCGAGCATCTTTTGATAATGACGATTTTCGGGAATTAGTCGAAGAGCTATCGGTTATGACGTAGTACACGGGGAATAACAGTAGAGGGTCCCAAAGCAGCCTGAGACGAAAGAAGGACGCGACGCGGTTTCGCTATGGTAACACTGCTAATGACCTTCTCGCCTAGACTTGCCCAAGCGCTTAATCCTCTTAATGACCCCTAATGAGTTTCTCTTTTGTCTCCTGCACGTGCACTGAGGATAAATATGCAAATATCACACTTAGTAACATAAAGCGTAGCAACGCTTTCAAAGTAATAAATCGCTTTGCCTTTAGTTAATATTTCGACATTTTAAATCGTTCTTTTCATGACTTCTCGAAGTGAATCCTCATTCCATCTTCCTACGATTTCCTCGCTTATAAACGAGGGTTTAATTAGTAATGATTCTAGGATGACTTACTCTGTTTGAATATTTAGGTTCTAAACTAATATAATATTCATCATATACTATTTATTCAAGTCTATACGTTATCGCTGCCAATTCAGGCACTTTAGACTGTTCAAAACTCTCTCTATTCCTCCAGACAATGTTTAAGATAAAAAATATAGAGTGTCTCTATCAATTTCTCTTTAGGTCCTTGTAAAGAACGTCTATTTTGTTAGGATTTATTGTACGCATGCTCTGTACGTCTATGTGTCCCACAACTGTCGACTGTCAGTAGGGTAAAGTGTATAAATGAAAAGGTAATTACTAATACTTAAGGATATAAGTCTAGTGTCTTTTGATTATGGCGAACTTCGGGAATTAGTCGGAGAGCTATCGGTTATGACGTATTATACACGGGGAGTTGAGTAACAACTAAGGTTTAGGGGTTGGATAAACGTTAGGGTTAGACGGTCCCAAAGGGGCCTGAGAAATAATGACGTATGCATAAATAATAAGTCGATTATGACGTAGTGAAAACCAGGGGGGTTGGATAAGTGGGAAAAGGATAATTTATTTACAATTAATTACATTACATTAATTTTGTAATTTAAAATTAATAAATATCAGTTCCCTGTATAATAATTATGAAAATTATTGAAATACAATTTGCAATATTTATCAGATTCTTGCTGATACTACAATGTTATATTATACTTCATACACACGTTCCATATGTATATACACTATAGTATATAAATAATACTATGTAAATATTGTGTAAATTAATGTTATTTACACAGTAAGTTTAAAGGATAACAGAGTTGTCATTTATTACAGTACTTGTACTCACAAAGTAAACTGCTTAGCTATAAATTGTTAAAAATGTTAAAAATGCAAGCTTCACCTTATCAAATTATGTACAGTTTTTGTAACATTGCTTGTACATACATGTAGCATATCATATATGTATAACACCATATCAAGCAGCATCTGGTAATTAAAATTATCTTATAGACGGTATTAAAAAATGGACGCCGAATTAGAATTCTTTTATGTGCATATAAATTAGCCCTTATGATCTCGTTTTAAAGTAAAAATTATTTTTAATTTCACACATGAAAACGAGTTCATAAGGGCTAATTTATATGTATATAAAATAATTTTAATTCAGCGGCCATTTTTGAATAAGGTCTATAGTTTCTGCATTTTATCATCAATCAATTGGGGGGGGGGGGGGGGGGGGATAATGTCAAATAAGAACATGCACGTATTTTTTCCAGATCTTGAGCCATGGTAAGTGAAACTACCTGATGCAAAATGCGGTAGTTCTTGATAGGTGAAATTGCTCGTTCAACATGCACACGGACAAATGCAATCCTCCTCGTTGAGGTTTCTTCTTCCAGTTTCAGCTGGTCCTTTCCATTTAGAAAGGCAGTGATATTCAGTGTCACCCCAACAGGAAGATCACCTTCAATGTCAAAACCCTGCTCTGCCATAACCTGGTCTCCTTCCAAAAGAGAGAGAACCCCTTTGTTAATTCTTTGTCACTAATTCTTCCTAGATAAAGACAAGAAACAAAACTTGGATATTCATTGGGGGAAATACCTAACAAGCCTTTAGCTGTATAGTGGTGCTTGTAATTGGAGAAAGTGACGGACTGGCTTCTGCAAGAGGATGGCATTTCGATCAGGAACTTGTTACAGTCAATGATAATTCTAGTCTTTGGAAATGTTTGTTTAAAACAGGTAGGCATGTTAGTATCAACAAACTGTCGACTGGATCAAATTGGCAATGCTCGAAGTTGCTGATGAGGAAATTAATTCCAAGTTGTCCAAATCCGTGAAATATGGGCTGATGACACCATAGCGGTGAGCTAGATCTTGCAAAAGAAAACCACAACGTAATCTCGAGAGCACCAAAAACAATTTCCTGTTCTGGAGTTATTGATCTTTGTTTACCATGTCTTCTGTGTTCGTTGGAATTCATAGGGCCTGTTGTATTGGCACTGTTCCATTGTTTTCGCATCATCATATTTTTTTCTGGAGGGTGTTGTTCTTTGACTGAAGAGCTTCAACTTGTTTCTGAAGATTGTCAACCATGTTGTCAGTGGCCAAATCGTTAACGGATTCCTCATTAAAAGTTCCAGGGCATAACTCTGGGTTGCTGTATTCAGTGACTTGATCGTCTGATGAACTGTTTTCTAACGTGTTGTTACGTATAACCAGAGTCCTCCTTGACTTTTATATTGGAATATTGTTTTTATATGTCTTTTTCCCTCCAGGAAAGTGGGCTGAGCATACTTTGTCATGAACACCAGGGTTAGTAGATAACCCCCCCATATACGGACGGAAGTAATTAATATTCAGCGTGACGAACGCAGCGTGATGAACGCGTGACTAACCATGGTGACTAACCATGGTGACTAACCATGGTGACTAACTATGGTGACGAACGGAGTAACAGGATAATAGGACATGATTGGGCAAGATTGGGAGCATAAGGCTATATAAACTCGGAGTTGTAGTATACCCACTACGATGTTAGGATTACACCTGGTCTGGTGACTCTCTTTGGCTAAGTTCGTTGGACGAATCTATACTTGTTCGAGACTTTAGAGAAGGATTGGAACGTTTGTTGAAAGTCGTTTAGAACTGAGACATGAATACTCGACGATCTAGAAACCGTATATGTGAAGCCTGGGAAAATCAAGTACATGTCAATGAAGTGAATACCAAAAGCTGTTTCCATTAATAGAGACCATAATTATACACAGACGCCATTGCCACTGAAATCGAGAAATTATGCGAAGAAAACTGTTGTGGCTGTAAAATGGTTCACCCCAGTCAGCGCCAGCATGATTGCCTCATGATGACCGAGGAAGAAAGATGGGAATTGTACTGCAAAGATGCCATTGCATTGGTAAACGACAAACGATTAATTTGGGACTAGTTTATTGAAGCGACTAGAGTGCTAAAGATCAGGTGTCATTAAGACGCTCTTGAACGTTTAAAACATTCAATTAGAATGCACGTCAGAGTCCAAGTTGTATGCACTGTGGCAATTGTATAGTAATGCGGAGAATCCAGAAATGAAATGTATTCTAGGATATCTTTCTTACTGGAGAGAAAGTAATAAATGATTTTCTTGTATAAATATTGTGTTTTGTCCTATATAAGGCTAATAATTGTAGATTTCGGTAGAGTCGCTCGGTTTTAAAAAAGATTTTATTTCCATTAAATTTCAGCATTAATAATTATAATACATTATAATCAGTTTTAATAAGGTCTAGGCCTTAGTAAATATCTAGACTTTTTAAGTTCCAGGGAGTCTTTATATTCTTCTTTATCTTAAGGGGTTAACCTTTCCACATCTTCTGATTTCATGGGTATGTATATGGGCCTTTCCTCAACTAGACCATATCTTGCAGTCATAAAACTAAAGAAAATTCTCACAAACGGTGATCATAACAACATGCAGAGTTTATATTCAAGTCACGCGCTTGGTTCGCGATATTTGGTGTATACGCGTGATGTTAAATGATAGTGATGACATATAAGTATATCCTGCTATTACCAATAAAAACATTACACATACAGTTTTGAATAATATTTATTGAAAATAATATGTGTTTACCCCATCGGTAATACAAATACACGGGCATGAATTACACAGCGTTATTCCATGCAATGGTTCTAAATAAAACCTTGTGTTACACGATTTACAATAGCCATATATGTTGTTTACGTAAAAGTCTCTCCATGAACATCTAGGGCAACTGCTTACTGTAGATACTCAAGGCTAGCCTCGTCCTAACATTTATCGCATGTAGTCATTTGATGCGTTGATTTGGCATTGTCTTCGTCATCAGATATCTCGCTTTCTTGTTCGTTCTCAGATTCGTCACTTTCTGGTCTAGTTCCTTCATTTTCTGAGTCATTCTCGCTGACAGATTCATCTTCGGAAATCGAATTTTCACTATTTGATACATCTCCAGATTCTTCTTTCTCTTCTCGCGCTAGCATTGCAAGAACTTGAGCGTTTTCCATAACATTCATATCAATTTTAATAGCCGCAAGCCCTTTCCCTAAAACATCTAACCCAGGTGGATCAGAGATTTCGGCAACATACGGAGATAAACAATATTCTAGCAAATCTACAATACTCGTATTAGGTATAGTTCTGCCATAGTAAACAATTTATCCCAAAGAGTTCCATGTTAATATACCATGAGATGTTAGCAAACTTTTTAGTAACTTAGAAGCTTTACGTTCATCGATTTCATTGTCAAAATATGACAGTATTTGGCTGATGCGTTAATCAGATTGAGATGTTTCTTCTGTGCGGTCCATGACTTTAAATGATTACGCTACTGTGAGACGGTTACTTTAATGCAAGTTCTGCGAGCCCCTGTAGGATTGGTCCAAGTAGGAGATCAAGAAACCCCGAACCTTTCTGTACAATAATTTATTTCTTTTTTGTATGACTTTGCTGGGGGTCAGATAGGGCGAATATATCGTCTTTGTGAGGCCGAAGTTCTTCGGTGTGACACTTTGTAACCGGATAATGCATTTGATGAACATTGAATGCACAATCACAAATGCATCTTACTTGCTCGGGAGTTGCCGTCTCCAAAAGGGCACGCTGTTGTAACGGTTCAGATGTACATAAAAGCTGTAGAAAAGGCTTATGTTTTACAGGCAACATCTTGGTTGAGGACCAGTGAAAGAATGATCTGAATGCTACCAAAACAGGCATTTTACATTGTCTTTGCAGACTCTCCGGAAGTGTTTTAGGATTGGATCTAAGACGGCTTGAATAAAGTGATGCCCTTGTCTGACGAGAATTCTCTTCATGGTAGTCATTGATTCGTCTTTATGCATTAAGCGGTCCATGGTCTTTCTATACCCCATAATAATTTCCTCTTGCTCTAAAGTTAGAGAGCGATCAACAAAGAAGACGTACAAACAACACAATCTGATACCTAAAAGTTGGTCTTCTGTAATTGTTCTGAACAGCGCTCGTTTTTGAGGCAGTGATGCTTCAGCCAAAAACCAGAGAAAGGTTTCATTACGTATAAGTTCTCGAGCCATCTTTACTCTATGGTGTACGAGCCACAAATAAAGTTTTTAGCTAAAACGTACAACTATATACCGAAGCAAAGAGATTAAAATAAGAGGAGGAAAGAGAAAGAGGAGGAGGAGATGGAGGAGAAAGAGGAGTAGGAGAAAGAGGAAGTGGAGGAGGAGGGGAGGAGGAAGAGAAAGAGGAGGAGAAAGAGGGGAGGAAGAGCAAGAGGAGGAGAAAGAGGAGGAGGAGAAAGAAGAGGGGAAAGAGGAGGAGAAAGAGGAGGAGGAGAAAGAGGATGAGAAGGAGGAGGAGAAAGAGAAGGAAGAGGAGCAAGCGAAGAAGAAGAAAGAGCAAGAGAAGAAAGATGGGGGTAGGTGGAGGAAGAGGAGGAGGAGGAGGAGGAGGAAGATATAAATAATACGAATTCCCGTTGTAAGAATCAATTTGATATTGGTATTCACAAGAACAACATGTCATATGCCTGTGATACTTGCCAGAAACAATTTTCGACACTCTTCAACATGCAGCGCCATAAAAAGAACGTACACGACAATAAACCCAATGGTCAAGCAGTTCCTCTCGTCAATGGATCTACAGTCATGCCGCATCCGTTTACGTGCATTGTTGCTGGACGCACACAGAGTGGTAAAACAGTATGGGTAAAAACGCTTCTGGAGAATGCCAAAACGACCATTAATCCTCCTCCCCAGCGTATCATTTGGTGTTATGGACAATGGCAGCCCATGTATTTAGAAATGATCAAAACAATACCTGGTATCGAATCCTACTAGGGTATACCTTCTGACATTGACTCTGAAAATTTTCTTGATGTCTCTCAACGTTACCTGATCGTTCTCGATGATGTTATGGATCAATCAGGCGGAGATAAACGTATTGCTAGTTTATTTACTTAGGGAAGTCATCACCGAAATTTGTCTGTCGTCTATATTGTTCAAAATATATTCCATCAAGGCAAGGAAACCAGAAACATTGGCCTCAATACCCACTATATTGTCCTCTTCAAATCTCCTCGGGACAAGCAACAAGTTTCTATGCTGGCACGGCAAGTGAATCCAGGTCATGTTCAAGAGTTTATGAAGAGCTACGAGGAAGCAACGAGTCGCCCTCATGGTTATCTTATGCTTGATTTAAAACCGACTACCGATGACCAGCATCGTCTCAAGACTAACGTTCTACCTGGAGAAAACGATGTTTTGAGGTCTTATTTTACGAAACAATCTTATCAACAGTCGTCTGTCTTGAACGCTATGTATAACTCCGATCAAAAAATGGAAGGTATTGTTCAAGCGCCGCAGTTAACTTCTGATGAAAAGAGCACACTTTACTCCAACGAGCCACAGCGTTTCCTAACATTCAGCTGCAGAATCAGCTTCACGTTCAGAACAATCTTCAAACACACCTCCAGAAAATATACAAAATCTATCCGACGCTCCAAAGGCAGAAGATTATCAGGCACCTGCTCTTAGTGCTACGCCTAAGCCCTATTTTTTAACACAGCCTCCAACGATTGAACGATCAACGCTTAAACTAAACCCTTTTCGTAACTGGGTGGATTCTGCGGATTGGAAAAAAGGCGATCTGGCAAGGATGACCCCTGACCGAAGAGAAGAGTATGAACTCTCTCTGCTAATGCTGAAATTTAATCGAAATAAAATATTTTTTAAAACCGAGCGATTCTACCGAAATTTACAATTATTAGCCTTATATAAGAACAACGAAGAACGAACAACGATTTTAATTTCAAAGCGAAATAGAATTATTTACATACCACCCACTCGCAGTTAGCAATTGCTATTCGAGGCGAGTAGTGTTGAAATAGAATTATTTATAAAACACAATATTTATACAAGAAAATCGTTTATTACTTTCTCTCCAGTAAGAAAGATATCCTATTTCATTTCTGGATTCTCCGCATTACTATACAATTGCCACAGTGCATACAACTTGGACACTGACGCATTTTGAAGTAATATATAGCGTCTCAGTCTGCATATAAACATTCAGGTTTAGTGTTCAAATATGTAGTGGCAAGAGTTCTTCTGAGAATTGTAAAATAATTCACTTAAGATTAGAATGGGGTTTCTGTTAGACAGAGGTCGACAGGAGATAAAACGCGTATAAACTATAAAACTATATACTCGCATAGGTTTCATATTCCAATATAATAACTTCATGCGCACTCACTATCCCAATCTTGCCCAATTATGTCACAGGCGTTCGTCATGCGTTCGTCACCATGGTTCGTCACCATGGTTACTCACGCGCTCGTCACGCTGCGTTCGTCACGTTGAATATTAATTACTTCCGTTGGTATATGGGGGGGTTATCTACTAGGATTGCACAAGCCTTTGGTTTTCAATAGTTTGACCCATTTTTGGCACACAACAACCCCCCCCCCCCCCGACATGCAGTAGATTCACCGGATTTACTACCTTGTTGCATTTTGTTTGCCTCCTTCGAAGTGCAAGGTTCATTCTCCATATTAATAATATCCTAATTAATTTAACTATTTTAATAATACAATAATTAAATTTTATATATTAAATATATTCCTAATATATATATATATCTATATCTATATATATATATATATATATATATATATATATATATATATATATATATATATAATTTATAATTATTTTATTAACCGACTATTCAACTATCTAACACGTTTAACAAGTTAAGCCAAACCCTACAAATGTTATTTTAAGTTAAAATTATATAACTGTAATAAGCTAACTAGGTTGTATTTATAGTTCTAGAACACTGCACAAACACAAATAAAGTTTATATGTATACCTTGAGTTTTTACTTACTAATATCTAAGTAAATGTAACTAAAACTATTTGAGAAATGTTCAATGTACACAACACGTGCAGAGAAAAACTCCGCACTTTTTTTAAATATTTAGTAAATAAACAACGTTGAATTTAAATTATTTTACGACCTAAACTAATTCTAGAACCTACAAAACTACTTGGGAGGATACGAACCAAGACACAAAGAAGAATATAAGCAAAACAACGGCTGCAAACCAGGAAAAACTCCAGAAAGTACTTTTGAGTTGCAGCTTTTGCAAAAACCTGAATTTTTGCTCACTGAACAAGTTAGTATTCGCGCCAAAACAGAACCAAAACATTGCTAGCGGGGGGTATTGTTTATCTAACGTCTGAACGTAAGCATGGTCAAACTTTGTCAGTCTCAATAAGCGAAAAAAGGCATTTAGAGACGTTCACAATTGCAAAAACTACACGATCTGTACGGATCAACTACAAACAGATATCCAGATAGCAAAATATTTTATTGATCGCCACTTGATAAGCTTACTCACCTGCAAACGCTCGCTAAGGCCTTTCTTCATAAATGTTTTTGTTCGAAGCGTGTTCGATCAGTCAATCACTCTGAATTGACTTTCTCGACAATGACTGCAGTAACTTCATTACCATTTCCACACAATGTAGTAAATACCCCCTAGTTATGCTGCGATCGATAAGGAAAGTTTACTCTCGAGAGCTAAAAGCGGTTAAAACCAATCAATTATTCTTCCAAGTAAAAGTGCTCGCCTCGCGGCAGCCATTTCACCTGGAAGTGAAGTGATACCCAACTACCACAATGCATTGCGGTTTTTTTCTAAAAGGTAAAAGGTCCATTGCCTCCCCATGTAGTTATACCCGTCTTTCTAATCGTTGGTACCACTACACACTGTACACCCATTTCTGAAACTCCTTAGCCCCCTTAAATTTGCTACCAAATACTAAAGCGTAAACCTCTGGCTCTGATATGAAGATGCAGTTGCCATGCAGTTAGCGTCTCTGGTTCATTTGTACCCCAGATGTTTTTCCACTGTCTCACCACGGAACCAGATATTGTCACCATCCTTTATGACATATACACTGTGATCGTCAAAGTTGAACATAGCTAAGATGCTCATTTATATACAATACTATGTGGTATTCTTTTAAGAACATATGAACTTGTCAATCTGTGGACCAAATAACCGGAGCCCATTCCAAGGACACCGATTGTTACCTACTGATACTTTTGCATCTCCTTCGACGGGGAGTAAAATTGACTCAACCTAGGTTCACTACTGAATTGTCTTCCATTGTACTCAATTGTCTGGATCTGCCTTACTTCGCCCAAAGCATGGTTCGTGTCGTTGATATCACTGTTAGCATCCAATAACTGTTGCCTGAGCCTCTGTATTCCGTCCCTTTTTTCAACTTTTTTCGATCTCGTTTTGGTTCCAAAAGTTACGAGCTTTTGTGAGCTCCTCAAGGGCCAAATCATGTCGTTTCATTTCAGCAAGACTTCCACTTTTATCTAGCAGATGGAACAGGTAACTGCTCCCTGTAAAAGTTACTGCTTTGATAACGGCCGATTGCCATATATGGCTATGTACGCTCCTTCACTTCGGTGTTGTTGAGCACTCTGTGAAGTTGCCGTGGGTACCTATTAGCGATAATACAACGCTCACTACCCTTGTGGAAGTTTGAGCACTCTGGGCCCATGCGCACTTCACGCTATCTGAATGTATTTCACCGACGCTGTCCCACATGCGGTTGTCACCGACGATCGCATGTGTATAAGTAATTGATGAAATTCATTCAGATTGTTCCAAGCTACACTGATGAGCTGTTGTACAGCGAAACACCGTGTCTGTAGATTGAACTATATATATATATATTATATATTTAAGAAATGGCTCATGGTTTAGCGTGCTCCATCGAGTTATGGATCCATAACTCGATGGAGCACACTAAACCATGAGCCATTTCTTTTATAACATAGCATTAAATCCTTTTCACAAGCCAGCGAATCGTTTTGGTTGTTGTGTTTTTCTACTTTCCTAGCCAAGTCTTTTTTGTTCACTAAAATCCAACCAAAAGGACAGTTTAAACTCGGTTACCCAGACCCAGTTTATGTCTTCTGGGTCGTTGTTCTTTATTACTCAATAAAATTAAATGACTCGGTATTTTGATAATATTTTGATAATTTAAAACTCAGTTTTCTTTTGAAATTTTTCCCCGCGCTTTGTTGCCATGCTCCATCGAGTTATGGAGCACGCATGACAGCCAATCAAAAACGTTGCTATATCAAAGCTATGTTATAAATATATATATATATATATATTATATAGTTCAATCTACAGATACGGTGTTTCGCTGTACTACAGCTCATCATGAGTGTAGCTTGGAACAATCTGAATGAATTTCATCAATTACTTATACACATGCGATCGTCGGTGACAACCGCATGTGGGACAGCATCGGTGAAGTACATTCAGATAGCGTGAAGTGCCCATGGGCCCATATATATATATATTTAGTTTTGTTAGATAGCCTGGACGACTGAATAAAACATGGGTAGCAGTATTATGACGACTAAAAAAGACTTACTTAATGAGCTTTGTGACGGCCTAGCGCTATTGGCAGTGTGCGTTGGGCTCAGCATGGCCTCAAAGAAAATAACCAATGAACAGCTAGTCAACGATGCACAATTAAATCGTACCTCAAACTTACTGCGGCAATCACAGCTGGTAATTTGGCTATCAAGTATACTCACAAGAAAAATGGAAGTTTCCACCTGTAGATCCGTTTAAAAGTCAATAATTATAAACTGAACATGGGGTGATATATATACATATATATATACTTATATGAGTATTTGATAGCCAAATTACCAGCTGTGATTGCCGCAGTAAGTTTGAGGTACGATTTAATTGTGCATCGTTGACTAGCTGTTCATTGGTTATTTTCTTTGAGGCCATGCTGAGCCCAACGCACACTGCCAATAGCGCTAGGCCGTCTTAAAGCTCATTAAGTAAGTCTTTTTTAGTCGTCATAATACTGTTACCGGCTATCTAACAAAACACGCTTTTTGGGCTCAATACTGACATGCTTAGGTGACTCCACTCCGGATATATAGCTCAGCGAGTTCAACCTTATTTGTTCTATAATCGTAGTACACACCGATTGCTCCAAACGCTATTCCTGCTACCGTAGCGACATTGCCGAGCGTTAAATAACTTTGTCCATCGCTGGTATAATTTACGCTTTCATCAGCCTTCTCGTTTTCTATTCGTTCGCGCATTTTACGTTCCTTAGCCTGTTTGCTTATTAGAGCTAACATATAACCAGCGGCAACACGCTTTGGGTTTTTCCTGATTAGTTATCTTTGGGGTTTTTTCTATATTACTGTCACTCATCTATACATGTAATTATGTTTTATCTCACAGGTAATCTTGCAGTTATCTGTCAGTTATTTATAAGTAAATGCATGGCGTTGAGGGATATTAGGGACCTTAAGCAAGCTAGGACGACGACGGCAAATAAGTTATTACATTTAAAAGAAACCATGGATCAGGACATCGTATATTGTATGCTTTATGTATTTTGTAAGATCTTTAAAAAGCAGCCATAGCTTCGACAACATGACGTATGATAGATTAATGCCCAAAGTAAACTAACAGCTCTGCTGTTCCTTGCCACACGTTGTCTTGAAAACGTGAGAGCGCTTCAGTTGACGTTGTATGTGCAACGAGGACGGTGTTGTGATTACTCTTGGGACTGCAAATTATTCAACGTTTTGTTTTGGTTGAAAAATACTATTGTACTTGGGTCGTCGTCGTGACGTTCGCGTTGTGCTTGCTTAAGGTCCCTAATAGTGATTAAATGTCCCCAAAAGCCGAGGGAGGGCTTCCACAAAACCCTCCCCAGGCAGGAGGGCACATTTAATCACTAATATCCCTCAACGCCATGCATTTGCTTCGTAATTACATGGTCACCGAGGAAATAAACAAAACAATGGACGCTTTAGATGTGTCTAATCTCTTTGTCGAATTGGTTCAATGAATCTGTGTTTAAATTTGGTTTGCAAATACACGTTAGTTTTTTTTCAGTCGGCAGTGATGGCTGATGACCGCTTTTCGTTTGTGAGCGATAAAGAAGTTGCGGAAGCAAGGCTGGGACAACAGAATGTAGCAGTTAGTTCGTCCAGTAGTGTTAGTAATAACGTTGAACTAACTAAGGATGATGATGATTTGTTGTTAATGAACTATGTGATGATTATGAAAAGAGTGTTTAATTTCGAATATTCATCTAAGCGGCATATTTCAAGGAGCTAGTCTTCAAAATGTGAGCATCAATATTAATATCAACTAGAAATATGTCAACACAACAACCCCTCGCCCTCTTTCTTTCACACGAATTTTTGTAAAATTTGTATCCTTCGGATAACCCTCTGATCAGAAAAAACACCTTTGCGCTCTTTTTCATCGGGAGCCTGGAAACAGCCGTTCGAACAATTCAAAATATAGTTTTAAACTTTTAATTAAAGTATAATATTTGAAATAAAAAAAGTTGTTTAACTCTAATTTTTAAAGAAAAAGGTAATAAATAACAAAGAAAATTTTCAAGACAATATTCAGAAAAAAAATTGAGGTGAAGAAAAATGCAGGTCGCATCCACGATTTGAACTCGACGATTCTGCGTGCAAACTGACGATGTCACCACCGGGCTACTGAAGCAAGCGTTGGATAATCAGCAAAATATTAGGGTTATATTTTACAGTTCATTTTTTTTTCATGTTCACAAAGAACATTGCTCTGCCACGGCTTTATTCATTTTATGGCATTTCAAATTCATTTAGAATAGCAAAAACAAATTTCGTCTCAAAATTTGAAGTGTTAAAACTGTTTTCACCTGAAAAAATTGTTTTCATGCAGGCTTTTATATCTGTAATATTTCAACATGCAGCACTCGGCAGCATTTATATGTTTAACAGACGAAAAATTGCTCCTTCACCGATTTTTATGCCAAATTATAAACAAGATAGGCTAAGTTTTACAAGTGGTTTTGCCAAAGGGAAATATTTAAAAGGAGATAAGATGGCAGCCAACAACGGGCCACGGGCAAGCGAAAACATAACGGATACGTTTAAAATACTTTAAGGACACACGAAATCGGAAACAAAATTACTGTAACAGTAACAGTAACAGTAACAGGGAAACTCCAACAGCATTGCTACTAAATATTCGTGATTTAATACAGAAAGCGGCCGCTCTATAGTTTTACCGTAAGCTTAACCTTTTCAGTCTTTTTCTTCGTTGGTTTTGTCCTCTTTCGAGTTTCGGTGTGACGGGTTTTCTTCTACTAAGGATGTTGTTCTGCTTTATACGTAGACGCTGATTTGTTTCTGTTCTTCAAAAGTGATATACGTTTCCCAAAAACTCCTTTCTCAAGTCTTTTTGTCAAGAATAAATTAAGTTGTTAGTTGAAATCTTTTTGTCAAGAACTATATTGTCCCCAGTGCCCCACAATCTTAACCGCGTAAGGTCCGTCCACACATATATATAAATAAATAAATAAATAAATATTCAGATCACAGAAATTCGTTCGCATTTCACGTTTGTCCACGCGTGTAAAATGACTCCACGCGTGTCGAGATTAGCACCCTCACCGGGCTCCGGGCCTTCGGCCCTACGCCCGGGCTCGGGGATTAGTAAAACAATAAATGGATTAATAATTTGTGTGTAAATCAGTTAGTTCTTTGACGCATGCGCAACGACAAATTCTTGTCCCTTAACTTTTGGAGGCTTAAACAAGATTAATATTCGGACGCCACCTGATGATTGTTATGAGGGAAGATTTCCTCATGAATAGTAACGAGGGACGTTTAGTCTAATTGTCCTTCATGAATACTGGATGAGGGTGTTTAGTTCTAAGGGGCTGTTTACATGAGCCGGGCTAGCATGAGCCAGGCTAGCCAGGCTAACCGGGCTGACTCGTGTCACGAAATTCTTTCCTCGGCCACAAAAAAAGATTTTAATCAACGTTAGGATTAGTTTACATCTAAACTAAACTAAATCAATTTTTCTTTGTATATTTAGTTTATGCGAGTTTCAAAACCACAGTGAGATCCTAATCAATCGCGTGAGCCCAGTTAATTAACCGGGCTAGCCCGGCTCATGTAAACAGCCCTTAAACGTCCCTCATCCAGTATTCATGGGGGAAATACGACATTAATCGTCCCTCTTGAAACAAAGCATTTCGAGGTGACCATGTAATTATTATAAGTAATAATATGACTTGAGCGAAATTAGCGATTAAATTTCCCCGCCGCCGAACAAAAGAATCCGAGGCGATCATGGTATTACTCTAAGTTATCTATAAGGTCATCCTACAGTTGTCTGTCAGTTATCTGTGATGTCCTCTATCAGTTATCTGTAAGTTACACAGTGTCACGCCTACGTAATCCCAACTTTTTTGCACTTCTTGGTGGATAAGTTCGTTCCCTGGTGTGATATATATGTCTTTTCTCTCCTATGCAGCTATGTAGCATGTCATCAATTTTATGGAATCCTTTATGTATCCATGCATCTGAGTATCTTCCTAACTCTGTCAAGCTATGTTACGTATTTCTGTTTGTACCGCTTTGACATGCCGTTTATAGGTGGACACATATCGATGACTATATCGTCCAGTACCTTTGAATCGCTCAAAAACACTATTCCATCGTATGGCAACCCTCTGAGGTAATTCGTTAATTGGATAAGCATCTTTTCGTCGCTAGTATATGCGAACCTGCATTCGTGGATCTTATCGTAGATATTTGACTTGGTTACATAGCCCTGAATCAAGACGCCTGAACCACTTATAGTAGTGTACATATATATATCATTTTTTTAATGTGTTGGAGACTGGAAACTAGTAGTTAACCAATCACGTTGCAGTACTTTTTTTCAACCAATCAGAAGTAGGAATAAATTAAAGTGGTTTTTGGACGGAGGGTGCTAGAAAGTGGGTGTTGGCTTTTTTTTATTTATTCATGGGTGTGGTTTTTGTGTTAGGGTGGGTGGGTATTTTGATAAAAATAATAAAATATTTTTTTTGAGAAAAAAAGTGAAAAAAAAAAATTTCTTTTTTTTAAAGAATTTTTTTTTTATTTGAGAAGAGAAGTATAGTAGTGTAGTTGATATATGTATGAAAAAATAATAAAAAAAATATTTATTGAGAATGGTTATATAGTTTTTTTTTTGTTTTTTTTTGGAAAAAAATATTTAACCATATATGGAAAAAACAAAAAAAAATAGTAAAAATATTGAAAACTGAATAGTTTTAAAAATTTATTTTTTAAGAAAAATATTTATTCCAAAAATATATTTTACTCCATCGTTCTTGTCTATTTTTACAATCACATTTTCTCATGACCCTGTATATAACTTTATCGGCATTGAATATTCTACAATAATTACAAAAATGTTTGTAAACTTTACATTCGTTACATGTGTAGTAACATTTATGATTGTAAATTTGGTAATCACAAGTGAAACATTTAGAGACCATTCCTGAATGGAAGAGAAGAAGAAAATAAAAATATTAAGAGTTGATTCGTTACTTTTGACACAAAGAATGTTGATTAGTGAAGTGGAAATTGATTTAAATCATATTCATGCAAAATATGAGTCATTCGCCTGAATTCCTGAAATATTAACAAGCACACCCAATATTCGCCTTAAGGTGGCGGGTGTAATAAAATATTATTTTGAACAATGTGAAGATAAAGTGTTTTTTTAAGTAGTTTGTGAAGTAGGCTCATCTTGTACTCATCCTTATATATAGACGTTAAGTCGTACGGGTTATAATTTTACTGCTGAAATTGGATGTTTTGAGAAATATTTAAAAAAAGTATAAAAGAAAAAAATTTGAAAAAATAAAAATTTAACTTTATCTATCTATATAAGGAATAAGGTTAGATAATAAAAAGGTTACGAAAAAACTAGTTTTATATCATGGCTTTGAAAAGATCAAGAATTGATTCATTAATTTTGGAAAAAATTAAGGGCCAAAAAGTAATTTGGGTTTCTGCAGTAATTCAGTTCGTTCAAAACGAGTTAAGCAAGGATATTAAAGAAGTAGCTGCGAATACACAAGGTTTTTTGAATGAATCGTTGAAGGAAATAGAGGTTTCTGAAGTTAAAGTAGAGATGCTATGGCATTTGAATGAGCAAATAAAATGTACTGTGGAAATAAAAGAACAAAATCAACATATTTATTTCGAGTAAAGCGATGGAAGAAGAGCAACTCTGGCAATGTCAGCAAATTCAAAGAAAAATTGAAGAAGAAAAAAAGCTGAAAAAAGAAGAAATTGATAATTTAGAAGAAAAGAATTTAGAAGAAAAGAAATTAGATTGGAATGAAGAAGAAGAATTACGTGATTTAGAAGAACAGAAAGTTATAGTAAACAAATTTATTGAACAAAAAAAATTGACGCCATATAAAGAGGTTACAATTTATTTGCATTTGCATTTGAAGAGCAAGAAGGATTCGTTCTTCAACTGGTTTCTATTGATAATGAGTTTCTATTGATAACTGATTCTATTGATAATGAGTCCAAGAGTTACAGCATCAATAATTTGTGTTCCTACAACAATTGACTTTGTTCAACAAGATTTAAGCAAAGATATTGAAGAAATAGCTGGTGATGTACAAAAAAACTTGAATGAAAAGTTGAATGAAGCTGGTCTTGGTAGCGATATTAAAGTAGATTTGTTATGGATTTTGAATCAGAAAATAGAGGACGGTGTGAAAGTATTGAAAAAAATGGGGTATGGACCGCGAATGCCATTCCTACTGACGGTATTGAAAGACCTTATTTAGACGGGGTGGAAGTGAAATTTGAAGAATTAAAGGTGTAAAAAGTTGAACTAAACAAAAAAAAAATGGAAAAAGAACAATTACGCGATTTAGAACAATAGAAAGTTTTAGTAGAAAAATGTATTAAGTAAATGCAAATAGAGACTCAATAAATAGAGACTTGTAGAATTGTTTTACACATATGTATTTGAAGTATAAGAAGGAAACATCAATTAATTGGGTACATATTTTTTAAAAAAATATGTCTAAATCAAGAATTGATGTATTAACTAAGATTGGGCTTGGTATTTCAAGTAAAGAAGAAGATGTATGCAAGTTTGTTTATGATTCATTAAAAGATACTCTAAATGACTTTGTTGTTGGTGATATGCAGAAAAAGTTGGATGAAAAGTTGAAAAAAATGTTCATTTATGAAGATATTAATTTAGATTTATTTGCAAGTTTGAAACAAGAAATATATAAAATTGTTTCTATGAAAGTACGGGATATAAAGCAATCATCAGAAATTTATATAGCACAATGTTCGAGTGAGCTTTTGAGAGAACTATATTTGCAAGAAAAACTTAATCAGATTTGTGAAAATAAAAAATAAAAAAAAAATGATAAAATGGGTAAGAAATGGAAAAATGAATTTTTTTGAAGAAGATGATAATTTTGATGATCCTGATCCACATGAAAAAGAAAGAAATTTTATTGAATTTAATGAAATATCTGATTTATTGAAACAAAGTTGAGAAACAAGAATTAAAGTTACGAATGTAAAAAAAAATAATTTTCATATGTATGAAGATAAAGTTTATTTTGAGATGTACGGAACTTGGGAATTAATTACACAGTATAGATATTATTGGACATTAGCTAGACATAGTATAACAAGAAAAGATCATGATTTTAGTTTAGATATAGGACGCTGTACTCAAAGAAAAGATTGGATAAAAAAAAGTTTTCCAAAAAACTGTATAATTTTATAAAGAAAATAAAAATGTAATAAGAATTTTTTTTCAGTTTATTTGTTTTTGGTTTTTTTTTTACAAAAAATAGAATACTGAAGAATTTAATAATTACACAGATACAGATGATGATGAATTTGTTCCCAACAATTATCCCATTGAACGATTGAATGAAAACATAACATGTATGGCGAAAACGAAAAGTAAAGAATTTTAAATTAATTTCGCTTTAATAATTGAAAAATTAAACAAAAAGAAATCAGAAAAAGAAATACATGGAAAAACTCTTCGACATTATAGATATTTTGATAAGTAAAGTAAAATCCCACAAAGTATTCATCAACTTTTGAGGTCATTTGCAGTACTTCAGCATTACGTTGTATTACATGGGTATTTGGGTGAAATTTACCAAAAATAATTAATTGATTAGCTGACATCATAATCGCATCCTCGACGGTTGAACCCATTTATAAAATAAATAAATACAACAACATCATTTGGTTTTAAAGAAAAAAAAATTTAATATTTAATTTCTAGTTTACAATTAATAACAACTGAATCAACAATTTCAAATATTTTACAAAAAAAAATTTATAAAAAAAAATTGATATTTTACATTAGAAAAAGAATCAATGATAGTCCAATTTGTTTCTATAAAAAAAAATATTTCTACATTACAGATTATTTGCATATCACACAGGTAATTGAGATGCTTTATCACGATAACATTTTTTTTTTCTAGATTTACAGGCGGCTCAAAAATATATTCTTCAATATCCCACTATAAAAAAAAAAGTTTTAATTTTTTTTCTTAATCATTTTTTTACAATCATTTAGTTCAATTTTTCCTTCGAGTAATAGTATTTTTAATTTGGATGGTATTACATCTATACGTAAAATTTCTGAAGTACTTATTGCTGTCAGTTCATTCCACACAGGTTTCTATAAAAAAAATTCATATTACTTTTCACGTCTATATTTTTTACGAGGATTATTTGTTTTTACCTAAAAGGAAACAAATTCGCATTGGCGAGAAATTGATAGGCAGATAACTCTGGATCCCATACATCCATCCACATCAATTCACTTGCAAAATTATATTCAGTTATTTTCCTTTTTTGTTCGCATTTTACAGCTGTTGTGTATTTATCAATACGCTCCTTTCTCGCTTCAGCATTTTCATCAGAAGTATGGAAACCTCCTCTATCCACACTGAACGAAAATTGTTCTTCCTTTTCAAAACCACGTAGAAGTTTTGCTAGTCCGTAAATAAACCCCAATTTGGCATTTATCAGATTGAATGAAGTGTCTTGAAGGAGTGTTGTATTTCTATCCAAAAAGCTATTCCAAGCTCTTTCTCCTATTTCTCTATTCACCACACCCAGTTGCTTATTTTTCACAGTAATTTCTACTAGTTTTTCAGCATCAGTAACTTTTTCTCAGCCGCCATATCTGATTCGGTAAAGAAAAGAAAATGTAAAGGACTTTATATACTGTAGTGTGTTTTATTTAAAAACCAAATATGGTGAAAAAAATTTATTTTTTTTAAAAGAAGAGATAAAAGAAAAAATACAAAATTGAAAATCATGGATGTGGATGAGAAATGTTCAGTATTGGAACTCAAAAAAAAGAAAGAAAATTGGGAAAATTTAAAATTTATACTGATGAACGTTGCGGAGTTTCAATTTTTTTCTAATGGATCGATTGGATTATTGTATTGGATAATGGGAATACTTCCGTAATATATGGGAAAGTTTATTGATCCCGTTGAAAGAACAAATAAAGAAGATAGTAATATACAATATGTTCTTTTTTTAAATAAGGGAATAGCTCAAGGAATGGAAATAGAACACGAGTTATATCCGCATATTATCATATATAACGGAATAAACTATTTATTTCCCTATATAAACAATGAAAAAGAACGCTATGGTATAATATATACCGACGATCATTCAATTATTGCACTACATAAACATTCTAATTATTGTTGTTCTTTATTTCCTATAAATGATCAGATTAATCATTACTTTAAACCAAGATACTTTTACCCTGATCTTAGAAGCGATAGATTTCATTTAAATGGATGCGTAAATTCTGAAACAAATGTACTGCATTCACCTGTAGCCGGAAATGGAAAAGTAACATATGATCTTTTTTTATTTATTCAAGCAACATTCGGTTTAGGATGTTTAAATGTAGCATATTTTTTATTTTCAATTTCACCTTACTTATGTTTTCATTGTTGGGAGGATATTAGTGTTTATTATCCTGAAAAATATTTTTATATTGATACGGATTTACTTTATAATTTAGTACTAACTTTTTTATTGTATTGTGAACGTCATAATCCCGATGGGATGTTAACGAGAAATACTAATAATGATTATAATATGGATTTATTAGATTCATATATATATGACAATTTGCAGGGTAATCTTGATTTTTATTCTTTTGAAGAAGCTTTTGTGTATAGAATAAATGAAACGTGTAGATATAAAAATTGTCAAAAACCAACAATTGATCCTAAAGAAATTAATTACAAAATAGAAAATTTAAATAATGAAAAAATGAAAAAACTCAATTAAATTTTAGTATAACCCACTGTATTGGATAGTAGAGTTACATGAAATGTAACTATTTTAAATACAAAATTTACAAAAAAATGTTCTATAAAATTATCTAATGCTGAATTAGCTGATATTAGGATACGTTATATAGAGTATGTATTACCAGATGTAAATGAAGAAGTATTTTGTGAATTGTGTGAAGAATGTAAAAAATAGTGAAAAAAAAAATGAGAATTTGTTTTTTATTATATTTTCATGCAATTTCCTATTTGTCAGAAATTTTTAAAAGATTGTATAAATTTTTTATGTGTAAATAATAATTTTTCAGAAGAATATATAGATGAATGTATAAATTTTTATAACGAGTCTTTTACCTTATTTTGATTAAAGTAAAAAAAATTTTTTTTAACAAAAAAATATTATAAAAGAAAATAGATTTCATTAATTTTTTCATTCGTTTTAACAACTTCAAACATGGAGATATATATGCGAGAATATACATCAAACGAACAGGTTTTAGCGAAATACTCTGATTTTTCACAGAAAATAGTTGCATTGAAAAAAAAATATGAAAAAGCAATGCTATGTAAAGCATATCCAACAAGTAAACAATGTTTCAAATTTACTGTAAATAGCGAGATGGAATTAGATTTGGATTTAATTCTAAATTTAAAAGTAGGAAAGAAAAAAGTACTTTACGACGTTGGACTGACGAAAAATTTATAATAAAAAAAGTATTTGTTACCGATCCTATCACGTACGAATTACAAGATTTTGATGAGGAAAAAGTAACCGGTATATTTTATAGAGAAGAATTGCAGAAAATATGAATTTACAAATTTTAAGTAACACTGTAAAAGAGGGAAGAACTAATTATACAAATGATTTTGAAATGAGATTAATTCATCCAATTGATGGATTAAATAACGAAGCATTTTTGGAAGTAACATCTGTTTCTTATCCTTCTACAACAAAAAATATAGCAAGCAATGATTGTTGGTTTTCGTTGGATATGAAATATCATAAATTTAAATGGGATAACGCCAATAACAAATACGAAGATTGTACTTTACAAATAAATACGGATAAATTTATTATTCCTCAAGGAATTTATAGTTTGGAAAAGTTAATAAATTATGTAAATAACGCTATAGATGAATACGAAGTTTCTATTATACTCGATAATAATGGAAAAGTAAAAATAACATCCAATATATATGGTGAATATTGGTTAAATCAATATGATCCTAATGATTATCGTGCACATGATGGTGAGGATTTAGATTTTTTTCACTTATCAAAAATATCAATAGATAAAGCAAACGAAAAAATTTTTTTTTATTGAAATCGATTTGAATTTTTCTAAAAAATTAGCATTTATGTTAGGATTTAATTCGGAAAAAATTCATATTAGTCAAAATGACGATCAAAAGAAAATAGAAAATACATTTCATTCAATTACTGCTGATTATTTACCCGATATTTCTGACGGTCTGGATAAAATGTTTATTTATTGCGAAGAATTGGAAAGAAGTTTAGTTGGTGATACGACATCAGAAATATTAACACTAGTACCCATTCGATGGGGTGAGCAAGGAAAAGGAAATTGTGAATTAATTGTTTATTCCCCATCAGTTTCAGTTAAAAGAAAGTTTAAAAAAATGAAAATTTGTACATTACATATACTAATAAAAGATAGTGTGGGTAATAAAATTCCATTTGACTCAGGAACTGTCGCTATTGAGGGAATAATTCATTATGCTTAAATTGAAATTAAAAGAAAAAAATGGCGATTTATGTGTTGAAGATTACGAAGTTATAAATCTTTTTTCAAAAACGCAATCGTATAACAATAAAAATACTTTATGGAATTTAAATCATATTGAATGTAAAGGAATAAAAGGAAATTTTCGTTTGTTATATTCAAGAAAAATTGATTTTTCAGGATTTACAAAAAATTTAGAAGAAAAAACAAACAAAATTTAAATATTATAAATATAAAAAACTGTCAAGTAACAGTACCAAAAAAATCTAAACAATATATTTTTTTGGCAAAACGTTTTTTATTATTTTTAAATGAAAAAAAAAATTCTTACAGTGTAAATCATAAGAAAAAATTACCATTTTTCTTATTAACAAATGAGGAAAATGTTAAAGAAAAAATTCAATTTTTTATTTTATATGAAAGTCAACGGTATAAATTGAAGGGTGAAGAACTTACAATTTATTTAAATTTATATGAAGAAGAAGAAGAGAAAAAATCAGTATAAAACAATTAAATTTGAAAATTTGAGGATATATTTAAAAAAAAAAATATGAGTAAATTAACTGAAGAAGATTATATTGAATTATTAAACGGTAAAAGAAATGGTGGTCAATATCAGGGAAATCATTTTGTGATTTCAAGAGAAATTAGACCACGTAAAGAAGAAATTTTACTGGATGGTAAAGTTGGATTACCCCCAAATATGGATGAAAATCATGATAAAAAACTTGTAAAAAGTAAAAAAAGAAGAAGAAGAAATATTGATGACGATTTCAGACGTCTCATGCGATAAAATTTATATATAAAAAAAGTAAAAATAAGTAAAAAAATTTTTTTAGATTAAAATAAATTAAAGATGTTGATAAAAAAAAACCCCACATATTGTAGTGATTGTTGTTGCGTAAAGATAAAAAAGAATGGGTAAAAAAACTTATTTAAAAAAAAAATTATCAAAAAGAAGAAAAAGAAGAGGAAAAGTACAAAATGGGGGTGCCTTTGGTGCGGCTATGACACTTGGTATATTTCTTCCTCAGGTGTTAAGTACTGTGGGAAAAGTATTAAAAATTAATGTATAAAAAAAAATAATAAAATAAATAAATAAAAAAAATGGAAGATCCTGCAGAAAAAGAAATTGAAAAATCCTCCTTTTTGTTTGTTTGTTATTTTTCTGTTTTTTCTAACCTTTTTTTACGTGGTAATTTACGTCGTCTTTGTCTCATTTTTTTTAAAAAAAAGTGAAAAAATAAAGAAGAAATCCTCCTTTTTGTGTCTATTTTTCCTTTTATTTTTACCAAGTTCACACCGTTTAGATTTTCCTATTTTTTTACCAAATTCCAAATCTTCGTGTTCCGTATCTATTTTCAGGTGCAACATTGAAATTTCTATTTTTTGGCATTACATACCTTGTTGTACCTCCATTCACATTTCTTCTTTGTATTCTTATACTACTACCACCACCAAAAATTTCTTTACGTGATTTTCACCCAAAATGTTTTTTTGCTATTGCTACTTGTTTTCCAATATCGCTAAAAAAACCACCTACACGTTGTCTCTTTGTTTGTTTTTTTCTTCTTTTTTTACTGTACCTCCACCTCCTAAATTTTTTAACCCCGCTAAAAGAGGACCCATTAACATAAATCCTCCTTTTTGGTGAACCATTTTTTTTAAATTTTTTTTTTACACCTTCTTCTTCTCACAGAAATAAAAAAAACTATTTTCCTTTGTTGTGTAACACCCTTATAATATCGATTACGTACAATTTTTTTTTAAAATTAAGAAAAAAAGTGTTTTTTATTTTTTTTTTATTATTTACATTTTTTTTATACATCATAAATTATGGTATTTTCACCTGGGAAAATATTAGTTCGAAGACGTGTATTGTCAAAACTATTTGTACAATTATCAAATAATAAATATCCATAGGATTTTTATTAATATCAGTTAGAATGGTATTGAATACATTTCTTTTTATTTTTTTATTATCACCAATAGTAACATATTTCTTACATCAGCGATATTTTTAAACATTAAATGATATTGACAATTGATACGTGAATTTCGTAATTTCCCTTTACCGTACATTAAATTCTGGCATATAAAAATAATACTCATGTTTTTATGATGAGCGTCACGAGATGCAAAATTATTTAAATTATCTAAATTTTCTTTTGAACACGCAGCAATAGTCATAAGATCATCTAAAATTATTAAAGTATTATCACTTAAATTCGTCTGTAATTCATCAGCTGTTGGAATTCCCTTATTGCAATCAATAAATTCAATGTTTATTTTTTTTTCTTTAACAATTTTTTCTATATTATGATATAATGGTTGTTGAGCTGTATACAAAAAAATAATTTTATTAATTTGCGGCTCAATCATCACCTCGATAGCTTGCAATAATTTATATATCCAAAACGTTTTTCCACATTGACTTGGGCCGCATAATGTTAGCATAAAAGGATGTTGAAATGGTATTACAGCATCGTTTATTTTATTCATCATTATCTAAAAAACCATACGGAAAAGTATGCAAATTATTTTTAGCAACGCGTTTATTAAAAGTGAAAGTAAAAAATTTAGTTTCATCCTCTATGAAAACATGATTGAGTTTATCTCTTGTTATTTTATTTTTATATTTAATTTCAATTTTTTGTTTATTTTTGTCAACACAATTTTGTAACGATTCAAAATTTAACACTTTTTTTATGTTTTCATTAGTTAAACAAAATCCCTTGATATGTATAACTTCATCGTTTAAATGAGTGCGATAAGAATAGGATTTTGGACTTGTAGAACAAAATTGAGTAATCCATTCGTTTTCTTTTAATTCCTTTGTTAATTCTCCTAAATAATTACCTGTTTCAACTACATTTTCATCTTTTTTTTTTAAATAAAAAACAGAAGCAGTATCAAAATATAAAGCACGTTCTCCTAAACTATCAATTAAATCAAATAATTTCAAACGTGCGTAGGCTGTGACAAAAGAAGCAATAATTACATTTGCGGTTTTTAACGGTGCCGATAAATTATCTTTTTTCGTATAAGTAACTCGTAAAATTTCGCTATTAACAAAATCAGTTGAAATTAAATTTATATCTGAATCATTAGCTAATTTTAATAGTTCATCGTATTCACTTAAAAAATAAACTTTTACATTATTTTCATTTTGAGCAAATTTTCCCCAAAGTGAATTTAATATTTGCTTAGCTGCACTACGTAATCCCGGATTATAACAAATCTGATTTTTATCGAGTAAAATACCCTCGTTTTTATAATAATCGTCTATATATTTATCTACTTCGCTATCGATTAAATTTTTTTCTTTATCATAACATTCTTTCGGATAACCCGATGATTCCTGTTTAATTTTTAAAAAGCAATTTACATAATCTTGAAAAATTCTTTCTTGTCTCGAAAAATGATAAATTTCATAAATTTTTACCATACGGTAACCTTTTTCGATAGCCTTATTTATTTCAATACTTGTCCACGTACCCAATAGACAACGTTCGTTTTCATTATGATTGCAACGTGTCAATTGCGTTGTATTAGCACACATATAGCATAAGGGAAATAATAATTTTCCTTTTATACGTGATGGTAATACGGGAAAATATACATTTTGAGGCGGTAAAATACGACATTTTACTAAGCCAAATTCTTCAGATAAATTTTGATTTTCACACTCATCTTTAATGAATGTTGTAGGATGCCCAACGGGATATTTACTACTTTTTTTAACAAAAGGATATAAAGAAGTAAGATCAATGTACAAAATTTGTTCATTTCCCCCTGCATTTTTAAACAAACAAGCAGGTGAAGTTCTTCCTCCATAAAGTGCATCACGTGGTTCTAACGGAATATGATCGTAAAAATATTTTTTCTTTTCGTCTAATTCATTTTTACTAAAATTGTTGGGTTTTTTTAAATTCCCATTGCAATTTTTCTATCACTGTGTAACCAGCTTTTTCTAATTGATGGGTACATTTTTATGTAGCTGAATAAAGATTACAGAATTTTTCATTATTTATTGTATTAATTTCATACGGATAAAAACAATCTGGACATCCATGATAGAAACACCCGTGGAATTGATAAACGACATTATTAAAAAATTCGTCAACATAACGATCTAAAATCATTTTTTCACCATTTTGTGAACATTTATACTCCAATTCACCGTTAAGTTTTGCATTTATTTGTTCTAACCAAATTAACGCTGTGACATTTTGATTGACTTTACCCCTATATCCCGATGCCAGAATAATACCCACACATTTTTCTCTTAAAAAATTTAAACGAAATACTTTTAGAGCAAGACTCGCAATTGTAATACATGATGTATCGTAAAAAGGAGCAATTTTTGACGTTTCATATATTAAAAAAGAAAATTTAATACATCCTTTTCTTAAAATAGTAACATCAGAATTACAATAATAATACATTTCTTCTTCAAACACATATTGTTTTTTGTTTTTTTCCGAATACCATTTTTCAAAATTAATTCTTTTTTTTTCATCCATATTTTCTACATCAAAATATTCACGGGAAATAAGCGGACCAACCTAATCTAAATCGTAAAAAAAGTACGGATGAAATCCTTTACATTCATCTTCAAGACCCATAGCCTCGTGTATTTTTAATAGCGACATGTGTAAAAACGAAAAACTATCGAAAAAAGTAATATTTTTATCAGAAATTTTCAACATCATCACTTTATTACCATTCATAATTGTTTCAGGGTAAATTATTTTTTGTTCTTTTTCTTTCGATATTGTACTCATATAACAAAAATGAGATTTTTCTTTATAAGCATTGCAATGAAAACAAAATCTTTTCGTACAATTATGCATTTTAATATTTTTTTTTGTAAAAAAAGAAAAACGAGGCGCAATTTTATTACAAGGAACACAGTAAAAATAATATTGACATGGAGTTAATTTATCATAATTAGATTGTTTTGGTTTAAAAATTCTGTTTGTAAGATGAGCGCGAAAGCATTCTTCGTTAAAAAATAAAATATTACAATTAGAACATTCAATTTTTACTTCTCGTGGACATTCAGTTTGCCTAAAACACCGCTGACACGTTAAATTACTATAGCATATATGATTATCTTTATGTTCAAAGTGTCGAAAATGGCTCATACATTTAACACAAAATGAGGAAGGATTAAGGTTTAGAAAATTTAGTCATATTTAAAACAACATCATAATGATTATTATTTAACCATAAACAAACTATATTATTTGTTAATTTTATTAAATTTCCATTTTCAACCGTACGAGAGTCATAGATAATACAATCATCAAATTTATCAGAGTACACTACCAAATCAACACCCTGAACTTTAAGAAATTTTTCATAAATATCACGAACATTTTTTGCTCTTACTTCGCCTTCTGGAATTCCGCACTGCTGATAAATATTACGAATTTCATCGAGCGTATACAATTCATCTACGCTTTTATGAGGTGTTCTTTCCATTTTTACCTACTTTTCATCTCTTTTTAAACACAATAATCCTACTAATAAACTAACTACAAAACAACAATTTTTGATAAAACGATTTAACTTATCACATATTACATAAAAAACACCAATTCGGTAATTTCGTTTATATATTTTCAACATTTTTATTTTCACCACCCCCATCATCGTTAACATTTCCAAGTTTCCTGTAAATATTTTTTTTTCTTAAATTTTTTTTTTCTATTTGTATTAAAATTTCTATTAAACGGAAATGTTTGTATAATCACGTTTGTCTCCCACCCATTCGCTATTAAAAATGTATTACTCTGCATCATTTTTTCAAATATATTGAGTAAAAAATCAACGTTAAAATGCTTAAGCGGTAATACCGCTGTAGAAAAATATGTCTTTGGAGCGTGACTAAAAATTAATCTAACACAGTCAGTTTCCGAATTTGTAGACACTCTAGCTACATTAATTAAGTAAGTAAGTAAATACAATTCGTAATGATTGAATAAAGGCAATAAAATTAACATTTGTTTTTCTTGAAATATAAATATTTAATGTTTTTTGCCTCATTTTAAATCTATCATTATACGAATCATTCAGTGTACTTGCATTAAAATCCTCTTCTTCAATTTCATTTTTCCTTTTTTTTTTCTTTCTTCGAGTAATTTTGCTATCTTACTTACTTCTTCCGCTATAAATTTCTCCGTGATTTTTTTTTTCCTAAATGAAAAACAACTTTTTTTTTCTTTTTCCTACTCGCAATGAAAAAATCTGACTTTTTTTTTTATGTAAATCAAAAAAAAACTCAATAATTATTTTATTGATATACATGTAAATGTAAAAAAGGTTTATCTTTAGCAAATAAACTTCGCATTTTTATTTTTTTTAAATACAAAAAGAAACAACTTACGTTTACAAAAAAATGTAGTCAAATATTATTTTTTTCTTCTTGATATAATCTGTAAAGAAAAAATATATACATAAAAAAATATTTTTTCGCTTTTTTTTCATTTATATTAAAATAATGGGTAGTGCAACAGTTCACGTGAAATACGAAATTGAAGATAATGATTGCCAAATATTATTTTCGTCTTTTATTCTAAAAGACTGTCTACAAGAATTTCAAAAAGAGGATGAAAAAATATTATTTATAACAAGTTTTGAATTAACGGAAAGATTTAAAGAAATGCAAAGAAAAATGGTTAATATTCCTTCTGATGTTCTATACAAAATAACATGCTTATTGAATTTTATTAAAAAAAAAGAAAATTGCAAAAATTATATGGGAATAAGAACAATATATTATAAAAAATAAATGGTAAAAACAAAAAATAAAAAAAAAATAATAAATTCACTTTATAATGCTGGTGGTAGAAAAATGTCAATTTTTTGTTCGTGATAGTAGATAACCCCCCCACTATAGCGTACAAAGGGATGCCGCCTCATCAAATATTCAGTGTGACGCCCGATGTGACGCCCGGTGTGACGCCCGGTGTGACGCCCGGTGTGACGCCCGGTGTGACGCCCGGTGTGACGCCCGGTGTGACGCCCGGTGTGACGCCCGGTGTGACGCCCGGAGGTAATTAATTCACATAGAGTGGGTGATATAAACCCAGGGTTGTCGTACAGTCAGTTACTTCAGTTGTTTCACCTGTGGTTTCTGGTTAAGTACAACATCGTTACAATGGAATGTCTACATGGTGAATCTGCGTCTGTCTCAACAACAAGGAATGGTACCTTTTGGTTCTGTGGACAGAAACCTACAATCAATTTCAAAAGTCGTTGGGACACCTGAGATTTTCTAACAGATACTTCATATACATCGTCTATTTGTCAATGGGGCTACTTTCCCTCCCTCCCCCTCCCTTTACAATGTTGTCTAGCGAAACAAGTTATCATTTCGACGAAATTGGCGGTAGACATGGCATACAACATTGATCAGGGGGCCGGGGGAATCACAAAAAGGGGAAATGAGTCATAAACCTTGCGAGTGTCCCAACACTTTTGAAAATGATTGTAGTTGTGAGTTCTTCTGCCCTGAAGAAGACTGTTACATGTTCGGGAAAGCTGTGGACTCTTTTCGAGGAAGTAACTGTGCGCATCCAGTGTGTCCTACTCATCAGAAATTGGCGAAGATGCGAATGGTTAAAGATAAGATGAAAGCAAGTTATGGAAGACCTTACTTTGTTTGCTCTGAGCGAGAGAATCCTTGTTCGTTCTGGCAATGGGGAGACATCTTCGAGAGTCGAAAACCTTTTTGCAAACGTGGAATGGTGTGTCGTACACTTAAAGTCAAGAAAGAAGGTCCTAACCAGGGTCGTTTGTTCTATTGTTGTCCGAACGAAAGAGAAAATGCCTGTGAATTCTTTGAATGGAAACCTACAGAGAACTTACCACGTATTTATAACAATGGGTGCCTGTTTAGCAGTCCATTACAGTATCAGTACAAGGTCGCAGATACTGGCGAATCATTTACAAGTAGAAAAGATGATCCTAAAGAAGCCTATGAAGAGTTTCTTTTTCTAAAATCTATTGACGCATTGACTGAAAATATGGAACGATTAGACATTTGTTAACTGAATTGTTAATGTTGTATTCTAATTGTTTGTGTAATGAATATATGTTTACATTTATATCGTGTTGTTGACTCTTTTTAATCATTCACCTCCAACTTTGGTCGTGTGAACACGATTTGTTATCGACGTACAGCGTGCATGTATTATGGATACAATTTTTGATGAGTTAAAACGGCATAACATTGATATCGATAAAGATACTTTATCATATTATATTCAAACATGTCTTGACGAGCATCGACAACTATTTGATTGCTTTAGCGATCAATTAGATCGTGTGAACCTTCAACACATCTATGAAGAAATGGATGTCAGTAATTTTGGGAGAATAGTCGCTTATCTCGCTTTCGTGTACATGCAGAGTTAGCGATTCTTACGATAACCAAACGGTGCGAGCCATCCGACGTACGGTGAACCATTTTCAGAGCAGACTTATCGCAATACAAAAGGTGTAAGAGTTCTTCGTTACGAATGCTGGGTCAACTGCTCCTGAGATTAATATATGCATGTATCACTGGAGTGTGTATTATGGTGTCATTGCCCTTTTTCATTCATTTACATCTAACCTTTGTCGCGTGAACATGACTTGCTGTGGAGGATTACCACATATAACCCTCCGTAATATATTTCGGAGAATTCGTTGTGTATCGGCGTGTTGTGGGGGGAAGATTGTGATCCAGGCATCCGAGTTAGATGGCAGAACAGTACCTTCACGACCTGTATTACAACCCAAAAAGTTCGGCAAGTTTTGGCGGCGTAGATGCCTTATACAGTGTCGTAAAAAATGACGGAAAATTCCAGATATCCCGAAACAAGCTAAAAACATGGCTTAGACAGCAAGATACTTATACTTTGCATAAACCCGTACGACATAATTTTAAGCGAAATCGTGTTATTGTTGAAGCGATGGACGAGGAGTGGGAGGCCGATCTAGTAATTATGGATTCGCTTAGTAAAACAAATAATGGTTATAAATACGTTTTAACTGTTATTGATGTACTGTCCAAATTTGCGTGGGTGGAACCATTAAAAACAAAGACTGCAGAGAGTCTGGTTAAAGCCTTTGAAAAGATACTAAAGAAAGGAAGGAAGCCCGAAACATTTCATACCGATAAAGGAACTGAATTTACCAATAAACGTTTTCAAAAGTTATTAAAGGATAAACACATTCGATTTTTTACAACACACAACGATACCAAGGCATCCATCGTCGAACGATTTAATCGAACGTTAAAGGGGAAAATGTGGAAATATTTTACAGCAAAGAATACGTTGAAATATACCGATGTACTACAAAAATTAGTATATTCCTACAACCATTTGAGACACCGTAGTATTGGGATGAGACCGGCTGATGTCAATCGAGAAAACGAAAGTATTGTGTGGCAAAAACTGTATGGTGATGAGTCCAGCAAACCCATCAAATATAAATTCAACATTGATGACCAAGTTCGGATTAGCAAAGCAAGACGTACATTCAAGAAAGGTTACTTACCTAATTGGACTGAAGAGGTGTTCACCATCACGAAGCAAGTACCCAGACGACCGCCAGTGTATAAGATTGCTGATTATCACGGAGAAGAGTTACAAGGAACATTTTACGAACAGGAATTGCAAAGAGTTACAAAGACAGATAGTGATTTTTATAGAATAGAAAGAGTAATTAAGTCACGCATGCGTGGTAAACGTAGAGAATATCATGTTAAATGGTTAGGCTACCCTGAAGATTTTAATTCCTGGGTGTCAGCCGATAATATAAAAGATATAACGAAATAAAAATGTGTGTACCTTACAATTTGTGTTCATTTGTGTATTATTCTTCGACATGGCAACACAGTTTTATTTAACGCTTCCAAGCAATAGCTCTATGGAATATTTTCCAGATAATACTGTAGCAAATTTTAAAGTGAAGCTTGCTGAAACCGTACAACTGACAGGTGACTGGGAAGTAGCCTTGTCAGAGTTTTATTACACCCACACATGGAGCGCCATTCGAGAAGGTGTTCAACAAACGTTTCTCTATAACGCTCGAAGGAAATATGACGATACGGGTATTATCCCAAATGGTTACTATAACACCATTGCTGATCTGGGTGGGGGGGCTTTAAACCGTAGCATGAACAAAGAGGCACGAGCCAATGTAAAATTTACGTATAATCGAAGTACACGGAAAGTCACCGTAGATGTAAAAAATGGGGCAAACGTTTGGTTTACTGGTGATATTGCTATAACTTTAGAATTTCAACAAGACACCGTAATTAAAAAGAAAACCCTAAGCCCTTACATAGCGGACGTTAACGGTGGATTTTCAGCCATGTATGTGTACACTGATATCGTGGATGCACAGTTTGTCGGTGATGTTAAAGTGCCCCTACTCAGAATTGTCAATACTCAAGGAAGTTATGGGGAAAACGTGAACGTTAGTCTCCGTAACCTACAATACATTCCAGTCAAGGTAAAGTCCTTCGAAACAATTGAAGTGAATATAAAGGACGACAAAAACGAAAACGTATCATTTGGCTTTGGGAAGTCGATCGTGACACTTCACTTTAGACAGCGGAGATCTTCGTATTTCATTTAAAAAAAGAGACATTTATTCCAGACGTAAAGCAGTTCCAACGGCATTATTTGAGAAAACAACAAGGTGGAAGTCTACCTGGTTTTCGAGGTGTACGTATTCAGAAGGTTACGGCATTGGAAGTTTCTTCAAAAGTATTGCACGCTTTGCAATACCTCTTGTAAAACGAGGAGCACAAGCTATTGGAAGAAGAGCTCTGCAAGCTGTAAAAGACGTTGGTCAAGATGTTCCGGTAGGGAAGAATGTAAAGCAAGCGATAAAAGGGCGTGGTTCCGAAGCCGTGAAATATCTTGCTCAAAAAGGGATCCGTCAGGTTACGAACCAATCAGGAGCCGGTCGTAAACGCAAGCGACCTATAAAAGCCAACACAAGTCGTAAAACCGTCAGTCGTTCGCAAACTGTGAAGAAGAAAACATCTGTGCCTACAGAAGCAAAGATTGGACCGTTTATAAAATATAAATCATGAGTCAAGCTTTTAGTGCCCTACATAAAGATTCGTGTGAGTGTGGAAAATCAGAACTAGATTTATTTGTAATGCCTGCTACACAAGTAGAAATGAATAAAGGATTTTGGGAAGATTTAGATCCAGTATCGAGTATTGGAGCTTCAGACACTATCGAGTTTCTGTGTGCTGCAAATTCTGATGTGTATACCGATTTAGCAAACAGTTGCCTACACGTGAAAGCAAAAATAACCAACAACGACGGATCTAATCTCGATGAAAATGTTCAAGTCGGACCTGTAAATCTGTGGATGCATGCTTTATTTTTCTCAAGTAGAAGTTTACCTGAACAACAAACTTGTCACACCGTCGAGCACTGCTTATCCCTACCGATCATATATGGAAACTGTACTGAACTTTAGCAAAGACGCAAAATCATCTCATCTGACCTCAGCGCTGTTCTATAAAGATCAAGCTGGTCGAATGGATGTCGTGAACCCTGTAGCAGTAGATGCCGATTTATAGCAAGACCTTTGAAACGTTTTTACTAGATCATACCAGCAGTTTTATTTGGAATGAACAGACTTTACAGTCATTGGGGTCTCGCGTGTGTGGACAATATTGTTTGTTTTATGCTTTACATAGATGTAGAAATATACCCATGTCAACAATTGTTGGCATGATTACTAATAATAAAGAATGGAATGACATGCTAGTTCGTGACTTTATGCGTAAATATTATTGTGTGTAATAAATACAAGACAATTAATGTTGTAAACAATTCTTTATTGTAATATCAAAGCTTTACAAGGAATAAATTTATTTAACCCATTTATATGGATGTAAGTTTTTGTCTCTTCGTTTCTGTTTTGTTCTTTTTTATGTTGCTGGGGCTACCGGTGACGTCAGGGGGGTGGTGTCTGAAATATCTTTAGTCTTATATTCTCTTAACACACTTAAACGATTTTCATTTCTGATAATGCCTTCGGGAACATTCATGTTTCCTAATGCTTTTGCGAAAAGCTGCCATCCAGCAGGGTTGAAATTCTTTCGTTGACGTAGAGAATCGTTGACCAAGTCAACAACATTTGTACCAGGAATGGGTCGTCCTTTAAACACCATCTGTCCTTGGTCAGTCCATCCTATGAGGTCTTTATTCGCTTTAAGCTTCTTAACCAACTGTCGAGCTCTTGATTTCATGGTTACACGTACACTTTCTAA
Organism: Paragorgia papillata; assembly: GCA_035771165.1. NCBI lineage: Eukaryota > Metazoa > Cnidaria > Anthozoa > Scleralcyonacea > Coralliidae > Paragorgia > Paragorgia papillata. The sequence goes on along the minus strand of JAWNZC010000011.1, from coordinate 6,011,479 downwards.
AATGTCAGTTTCTATCTCTCCGGGCAACTCGGAGGGTGCTGTTTCAGCAGTCTCTTCTGTATTCACTGATTCTTCAGGTTTGTCCTCATCAGCTGCGTGTGTTGTAGGCGATACGACGCTTACACGTACTGGGCTACTCATTCTTTTATCGTAATAACCCAGATAACGTTGCAGCGACTGATCGTACATTTTTACTTTCTCGTCTTGTGTTATATCTTGGCGTTTGAGAAGATTTTGCATTTCTGAATCTAGTTCATTCACCTGCGCTGTTAAAGGAGTGATCAAGGGTTTCTTTCTATCTGTCATATGTTCTGGAACAAGTACCAATCTCCGGACGTGTTCCATTATTTGGTTAAAAAACTTGCCAGTTGTTCAAGTACAGGAACTAAGAGAAATGGTAGAAAACCTTCACCTTCTTGTAGAATAACTTTCTTTCTTTTTGTTGTTGGATTACGTTTATCAGCAACAAATTTGATATGATCGTTATAAGGGGCTAGTTTCTTTGCTGTTTTCGGAGTAATCTTAATTGTTTCACACCACACGTTCAAAAGACACTGTCTTATAGCCTCTAATATATCGTCGTCGGCAGCTTTTATAATCGCTTGTCGTAGGTCTGGTTTACACTTTGCCAATACTTTTAAAACATCGCAGTTCCTTCTTATACAAGCAGACATTGTCAAATGATGACACTGTCACTGAACAACCCCTTTTATACTCGGGGCTGGTACACGTAGTGGGTGTCTGTCGGAAATATCCCGGATCTTAGTCGGATTTCATCGGGACAAGTTGGAGTGAGATCGACAAGCAGGTAGGAATACGGCTCTTGGGTTGCCATCTGGTAGGCTTGTTGAAAAAATTTAGTGTTGTTGGGATACAGTTGCTTAGCAAGATGAATTACTTGACTTGCATCTCGAACATTCTTCGTAAGCACTAAGTAACTAGCATTGAGGGAAATTGAACGATGATCTTTGCTTTGATGAAACAAATTTTGTACAATATAAATCAGGCTAAGATTCCCATGGTGTGATTTTTTGGTAAAAAGTTTAGCGATAACACTATTTTTCTCTCCCATCATGTCATCAATGATAAACAAATTTCTTATTTGGGGGTTAATGCTATCAATCATAGATTCGGGCGAACCTTGGACAAATTGAATCCCTGGAATTAGAGTTTTTATTTCAGCAAACGTATCTTGATACTCTGTATAAAAATACACGATGTTTTCTGGAGGTAGGTCGATCATGATCTTAGCATCAGCCAATAACTGTTTCAAAAACGTAGTTTTCCCAGTCCTGGTTCCTCCAGAAACTAAGAGCCCCAAACGGTGTGTTAACTGTATGGAGTACATGCTTAAACTGAGCAGATAGAGCTTATGAAACATTATTTATACCATTTAGGCCGTTTAGAACGCGATAACTTTGCGTTTTGGATAAGTTTATGTAATTCATTCAAAAGAGTTTGTAGATCTAAAGAATAAGTCTTAGCTCGAATCAAGTGAGATTGTCTATCTCTTGAGGACAGATGATGAGCATCAGCCAAATGGTTGGATAATTTAAGTAAATTTTTCTTTCCACAGATGGGACAATCCTTACGCTTCCGAGGCATGATGTACAATGAACGTTTAAACTTTTAGTAACAACTTAAATTACGTTAAATTCTCAAGGACTTGTGTGTCCGGAGGGACTTTTATTTGATAATTTGTGCTGTTTGAATAATACACCCTGTACCCTCTCTCATCCCCAAGGAGCCTATGTTACCCCATGATCCAATTGTTTATAAACCTAAAATATACAACCTTAAATGTAAGCGCGAGGGTGGCCGAATGGTAAGGCGCTGGGTTTAAAGTCCCAGAAGACGTGGGTTCGAATCCCACACCTGGCAATATTTTTCTTCAAAACAAGACGACAGATAGTGTTAATAAAAGATATAATTTCAATTTCTTATTTACAATTATTTACAAACACATCAAGAAAAGGAAGTTCGTCAAGGAAGTCAACGTTTAAAGAACTCGTATTCTTATTTACAAGCACACACACACACAAAAAAAAAGAAGTTAAACCACATTAAAATCCACAAGGAACTGTATCAAACCCACTCACAATAACGCGTTTGTTGTAGACTACCCTATAATCTTTACTCTGACGTTTCGTGATCACTCGTTTGGTGCTCGTGTCTCTCGTAATTTTAAATGGAATATCTACACATACTTTAAATGGATCAACTATATCACACACGGCATTAACGTACACTATATTACACATAACATTAAAATTCAACTTTTCTAAAGTCTTATAATTTAAAGTAATTCCTCTTATTTTGCAACACGTTTCACCATTACTCAGCTCGTACGCATAATCCCCCCCCCCCCCCCCCCCCCCCCGACACAAACGTTGTAATGTAGTCTCCATCAAGTTCATCGGTCAGTTCTCCAAGGTAAACACCTGTCTCTGGGTCCGACTCCCCTGGCTTGCTCGTGTATATCACAGAATCCGTATCGTAATACAATACTCGTTCTTCCAACTCCTCCAAAACGCTGTACAATTTGAGGCGGGCATGAGCTGTCGTGAAGGCTGCAATCACCACGTTAGTTCTCGAGTTGCTCTCCACGAAATTCTCTTTGTTTTCGTAACGGAGTTCCACGACGTCGTCGCTAACAAACGATGCATCGGTAACTTCAATTTCATCCGAGGTTAACATGTCAAAGTATTCTTATGGGTTGGAAACCAGCTTTACTTTGGTCACGTTGGGCTTCTGGGAAAACTTGCCTGCAAGAATTAATAAAAACATATGGAATATAAATAATTTTTTCCCCTCTTTTCAGCCGTTTTAACATAAATATACTCACCCCAAAACGAATTCAACATGAGCTTCGACAACGCTCGCAGACCCGGGTTCTTCTCAATCTTGTTCTGATCCAGACGAATGCCCTCTTTTTGGACGTATTCATCGGTGTAATGCTGCTTCTTCTCTTCAGTGTCACACCCCTCTGGAAAACCACTAGATTCCTGTTTAATCTTCAAAAATGTGTCAATATAGTCAGTAAAAAGTTCACCACTGGTTTGTGGAAAATGCCACACCTCATGGATGTTTAATAAACGATAGCCCTTCTCTAACGCTTTCTGTACTTCGAAGGTTACCCAGGTACCCTGAAAGGGGCGTTCTTGGTCGGTGTGATTACATGGCTCTTGTTGAAGATTATCTGTGCAAGTCCTGCACAACATAATTAGATAAATTAACATAATTGAATTAAGTTGCGTAATCGAGATGACATTCACGTGATACTCAAAAGTCCAGTTTATCGTTCGACAGTCGTAAACAACTGCCGACATGTAGTCTGACAAGGAAGCTTGGAACCTTTTTTGTGATAAAAAAACATTCAAAACTTGAAGATCTAGTTACGAAGGGAAGTCAAAATGCAGTCAGTGTTTTTAAAGTTTAGTTGATGATTCTTCGTCGTTCTTCTTCGCCGCTTGCTCGTTTTTGGCTGTTCGCTTGGAACGTCGCTTTCAATATTTGGCTGACTGTATGAAAATTGAAAGTGTGTTCTTCGAGTTTGAAGACAAAAATGCTTGTAGTAAGCCATTTGTAATTTCAAGTTTCAAGTACATGACACGATGAGGTTGGCATGTGGAAAATATTTGACTAAAAGGTAAAGAATTGTAGCGGTTTTGTTTAGTTTTATAGCGGTTGGATAACAGAAGAAAGACAGTTTACTGTCAAAAGGTTTCAGCTTTTCTATCTTATCGTGGTATGACTTTATATATATATATACTTCTATATAGTTTCATTTAGTGATTCAAAATACTGTGTTCACAAGTTTATGTATGTTTTTCCACCGTTTTAAACTGTTTTGTTTATAAATATCGCTCGTAAATTTTGCTTTGTCACAGTTTTCCCAGCGTTTCTTTTAAAATTCACTGTTTACACATGAAGTTGTCAAAACCATTTGGATAATCAAAATCATATGCATCCCCGTAGTCTCTGTTCAATATATTTTTTTCTGTGGCAAGCAAAATAGTTATGAAAATCGATCAATTTTAATGACAGAATGGAAAAAAATAACTTTTTGGACCGCGGTCCAAGATATCGTGAAATACCGCCCGCTCACGTAGCCAATCAAATTGCAGCAAAGCCTTGGATTCCGCCCGCTCACGACTAATAAAAAAATAAATACTAAAATGACTACATATAAACAAGAATTTAACATCTACAGACTGACATGACATTGATCTTCCTACATTTAGGACATATGATCTTGTAACTACGAATATTGTCAGTTACAAAAACATTTTTCAATCTAGAAAAACAGAATGATTTAAGTTGTTTTTTAAAAACAACTAGAGATGAACTACTCTTAATATTATCTGGTATAGCGTTGCACAAATGAACAATCCTCACAAAGAATGAATCCCTAAATAAAGATGTTTTACAAGATAACAGTTTTAACAGAACGTCTTGTACGATTGTTTGAATAAGACAAATAGTTGTTCATGTTTATTCTAATGTCCCCTGATTTACACTTAAAGAAAAATATTAAATCCAAATATTCCAACCAATAGTTGATAGGCAATAAATTTAAAGTTAATAAGCGGTCTTTATAACAAAGTTTATTTATTCCACATATAAATTTTGTAGTTCTTCTTTGTATATTTTCTAACACCATCCAATTGTAAATAACTGATTGAGGAGCCCACACCTCTGAACAAAAGGACAAATGCGAACGTACTAAAGAAACATATAAAAGTTTTATAGGCGTCTGACTTGTTAGCCCAACTGCAAGATCTCCGAATAAATCCAAGCATCTTATTTGCTTTCCCCGTAATCACTTTTATGTGCTGGTTCCATTTCAGATCTCTAGACACTAAAATACCAAGATCCTTTACCATAGAAACAATATTCATACCAGTTTCATTTAAATGATATTCTCGATCAATACTCTGATGCTTTCGGCTAATTCGTAGGTTTTCACATTTTGCCGGTTCGAAATGCAGCTCATTGTTTAACGACCATTCACCTAAGGCAGTTAAGTCATTTTGAAGAGAAATACACTTTTCTGCTCTGTCTATAATAGCATACTTGCTTGTTGAAATAACATCAGGCACATCATTCACATATAAGAGGAAAAGGATCGGTCCAAGTATAGAGCCTTGTGGTACTCCAGACTTAACATCAGTCCAAGAGGAGAATATCCCATTGATATAACTACCCGTTGCTTTCTGCCCATTAAGTAGCTTTCAAACCATTTTAACAAAGAGCCACCAATACCAAACGATCTCAACTTTAAAAGGAGTCTTTGATGATATACAGAGTCAAATGCCTTGACAAAATCAAGATAGATAATATCCGTTTCTATGCCTTTGTCGAGGGCCTTTCCAATTTCATCATGAAACACTTCGAGCAACTGAGTTGTACATGATAAGCCTTTTTGAAAGCCGCGTTGCATTTGGTATAATTGGTTCGAAATGTGAGGAACAAGGCGAACTGCGACACATTTTTCCTGTATCTTAGACAAGACTGATAAAAGAGAGACCGGACGGTAATATATTACTTCCTCTCGCTTCTCCTTTTTATGAATAGGTGGGATATTAGCTTTTTTCCAGTCCGTAAGACAGAAACCAATTTTTAATGAGACACGAATAAAGGCTGTAATAGACGGTGCTAACGTTTGAGCACATTCTTTCAATACAATGGTCGGTAATTGATCAGGTCCAATGGCTTTTGATGCGTCAAGAGTAGATAAATATTTACATATTTCTTCAAGCTTAACATCTATTGTCTCATTGCATGGTTGTGTAGAAGTGCTTATAAAATCATCTTCCAGCAACATCTCGCACTGAGAATGGTCACCAAAAACAGCTTGAAAAAAAATTGTTAAAAGCCTCAGCTTTCGCATAGTCGCCAGTTACACATTTGCCATTGTATACCACCGTATCAGGAACAGAACGTTTCTTATTTTTAAAAGAAAAATATGACCAAAACATTTTTCAAATTTAGCCATCGCCTTTTTCTACGGAATTTCTCTTTCAGAGTAGGATTATTGGTTTTCTTAATCTTTCTCCACATTGTTTTCTTCTTTCTGATTTCCTTAGCTAACTCTCCGGTAATCCATGGTGGATTATTTTTGTTGCGACTTATTACTTTAGGTATAAAAGTATTCATTGCCCCGGATACGAGATCGCATCAATGATCCCACTGATAATCAAAATCCTCTTGAGATGTTGCACCGTTCACCCCGTCGCTAAGTGGTAAAAGTTTAAAGACTTCATTTAAACCTTTAAAATCTACGTTCTTAACATCAAGAGCGTGGGTTAAAGAATTAACCCTGCACTTCTCCAATTCCCAAAAAAATTCAAATGTTTCATCATTGACATACATCAATGCATTGTTTCTGTACTGCTTCATATCTATGACTTCCAAGCTGCTTGCGTATACTGTTGATGCATGTGCTACATTGGAGTTGACCAAAAGCCCTTCAAGGTGGGTTATAGGTGTAAATCTTTTGTTCATCTCTGCTCGAACTTGTGGATTGGATTTGAAGAGCAGACATTCTTGCCGATGTAGCTTCGGTGACTGTGAATTAATAGGGGAGTTCAAGGTTTATTTCGCCATATTGCAAGGGGTGCAAAACCATTGGGGCGAGCGCGCGGCCATGCCTATTTATCCTTGTTAAAATCATGGCGAAACTTGCGAAGCAAGAAGGATATCGCTTCGTTTTTTGTCGAATTCGTCTTTAATCGTCGTTTGGATCGCTTTTCTGTCGGCTAGTATGTTCGTTCGTTGATCTTAGACCAGCTAATAACCAACGCGTAGAAACGCTATAACACGAAAGTTTCCTCAACTGAGGGGTAGCTGCGCTGTTATGATGGGCACGACTGAGTGACGATTTCAGCAACGCAATGTAAAACTTTAGCTCCAACTCTCTTGTAAATCACTCGAACTTCAAGCGTATAGTAACTTAAGTAACCAGAGGTTCATCTTCGTCATCTGAAGTCTGAAATAACCTCTTTCTCGTTATCAAACGAAGTGTATTATGTATATCTCCTCGCAGGAAAGCTGTGGCTGGTTGCTAGGGCTTTTGCTCCCGCAGCGTCATGCTGTGACAGAAGCGAACATGAACTAGTACTCAGTTTCTTAACGCACTAATTTGACTCGGCCAAGTTTGTTAATCTTCAAATGCGTATTTTCGACGAAATAATGGCCTTGTCGACTTTAAATTTGTGATAATATCATATTAAAAACATGCTCTTGCTACACACGTAAAAATCTCACAGGCTATAACATGGTTGTTGGCCCAACAACCCATGAACAGCACTGTTAACAGGCTAGAACAGGATTGATGAAATAACAGCATTGTTCAAGCATGTTTCAACATGTTGTTACAGCTTGGCGATTCGACAAGTCTTGTTCAGGCATGTTACAACAAGCAAAACCTAGCTTGATACAACAACAGTAGTGATACCCCCCCCATATAGACCACAAAGGGATGCCGCCTCATTAAATATTCCACTTATTTATTTATTCATTCTCAGGCTCTTTTGAGACCTCCTAACCCTAATCTCTTTCTCCTCCTCTTTCTCCTCCTAGCAGCTCCGCAACGTACTGTAAACTACTTTTAATACACTATTTTCAATTTATTTTTCAAAACTGATTTATATATTTTGAATTATAAAACAAGGTGTGATTGACTAATCAGTCCTTTGAAAAAAAACCCCAATTAAAATGACAAAGTAACATCTTTTGCAGTTTTTCATTTCTTTGCTACGTTGTTGAGATATTTCAGTTAAATACAAGTGAGAATTTGTGGAAAAACCACATTTATTATTTACAGTATTGCTTTCAACGTGTTGAATGAGATCTTCATCAGAGTAAAATAAAGCTGGATCCTAGGCATTCTCAGGCAGGCAGCGGATATGTACAGGCTACAGGAAACTGCAGTCTAGCCAAAATCTCAGCAATTTACTACCTTTACCTTTTCAATTGCTCTTTATAAAATAACATGTATACTACGCGAGCCCTGATTGGTCAATTGCCGTGTTTGGTTCAGAGTATCCAAACACGGAAAATTCCCGCCAAAACGATTTTTTGAAAATGTCGGACAGTATATCATATTCACTTGTGATTATTTTATAAAAGAAATACCAAATGGTTTTTCCCGTGTTTGGATACTCTGATCCAACACTTGGGAAATTGCTCGACTTTCGAAAAGCTAAAAACACTCGCCTACGGCTCGTGTTTTGTTACGCTTTTCTCCAGTCTCGCAATTTCCCGCGTGTTTGGATCAGAATATCCAAACACGGAAAACCATTTGGTATTTCTTTAATCCAAAACACTGGCTACGCAGCCTCTACTTTTTATACAAGACAACATGTGCATGGACTTTTATGAACATTTTATTTGTTAAATAAAACTCTGCATTTATATTAAAATGCCTATATCATGGTTGGGGATTTTACATATTTAGGATGTTTGGAACCTTCTGAGAAAATTTGTAATACATCTTCATTTTCTAACATTTCATTTTCATGGACTTTTTTCTGTTAAAGTTAACGGAAGTGACCTCAAAGGAGGAATTATATAAAAAACCACTTTACAAATTCCTTCTTTGACATCACCTAATCAACTTTAACAGCAAATAAGTCCATAAAGATGAAATTTTAGAAAAGGAAGATATGTTACATTTCTTTTCAGAAGGTTCTAACTTCTAACTATTTTAAATATTTAAAATCCCCAACCATGATATAGGCATTTTAACGTTACCTGCTTGTGGTTCTGGAAAGCCATCATTGAAGATATCGATAAGCTATCGACAGTTTTCATGGATGGTTGACGATCTTCCATACCACGGAGAGCCATGAATTGAGAAATATTTGGCAATGAAACGCACAAATCTAGTAGAACCTTTCCTCCCTGCATTTCTCTGAGAGTTGAAACATTTCCGTTGCAAAGATGAGTTTTTATGTCAATCACGTGATCATCTTGCATGCCATACATGCCAAGTCTTGTAAACGGATACCTACTGCGTACAATACCACAACAAGAATAATACTTTCAAATGAGGTCAAATCACTGCCGTAGAGAAAAGTTTTCTGACTGCCCCAACCGGGAATTGAACCCAAAGTCTCTGGTTTAACGTACCAGCGATCTACCACTAAGTTAACTGTGGTTCCTTCGAACATGTAAGGTCAAACCACCTTTCGATTTCATGTCTTGATCCACATAACAAACAAAAAAACAACACTTGGGGGTTCCTGAATCTGAAAATGCAAAGAATCACTTCAGCCTTCGGTGTTTTTAATGTCCTGAGAGCAGCACTTACCGTATTATAAACATCGATAAAACACTTACATCACTGAGAATAGTCTCCATTTGAGCTTCAATCTCCGCCGCATCCACCTCTCTCCAAAATCAAAATCATCATCATCAATATTTCACTTGGAAAGCCCTCGCGTTTTGTTCTGTCGCCTATTGATAACCTTGACCGTGCCGCTCGCGTCACGTGACACGCCTACCCATGTTTTTCCTTTGAAGTACGCCGCGTTTCCAGACACCTTAATTCTAGGACTATGGTTTAAAAGAGAACAACGAAGAATCAAAGAAGAAAACAAACAGCCGGTTAATATATCCAGAAGAAAAACCAAAAAACCTGAAGCCAAAAACCAAACGTCGTATGGTAAACAAAAACTCGATCTGTTTTTGCAGTGTTTGTGGTCACTCAGTTGTCTCAAAATCATTTTAAAGTTAACGGTACGGTATTTGTTTTTATTTATTTGGCGGATTGGAATCAGCATTTATTTATTAATATATTCTATAAACGTCAAGACGTTTAAATAGAAACCCTTTTAGACACTCGTCAGTTAAACATAATCTAGCAACTGTAAGAAGTTTCATACAAATACACAGCTTCACGTTTTCGACTTTCGTGCTTTCCTTTTCCTCGTCGAAACCGTAAGTCAAAAAAGCATGTAAAAGCGGGAAAGGGGTTGTTGCATTGATGTATATCTAGTACTCTAGCTAACCCCAGACGATTTTACTCGTCACAGGGCCAAATCGGCCACGGACGGGAAAATGTCTGGAAAAAAAACTTTTCTCAGTTCTTGCTGTAAAGTAGTCATTTCGACACTTCGATCTAGTGTGACTGTTGTGAAGACTGGTGCCATATTTATATTACAGAGAACCACCAATGACGTTATCTATCAACAAGATGCAAATATTCTTCCGGTAATAAACCATCATCATTATGCCATCCTTCAGACAACGTCTTTGGTGGTACCGTAGACTAGCTGTAGCAACAATTTTTGATAATAGCAGTAATAACTTTTTCCACGCACTCTCAAGACGGGTGCGGTACGACTGATCTGACAAAACAGAATTTGTTTTTTTCTTCGAGAAAAACCCGCCAGCCTTTTGGAGCTCTTTAAACCGCGACCAAACTGACATTTTAAGGTAGCTATGTAACGCTATTTTTAGCCTTAATTGGTTGTCTTCTGTTAATATTCTGAGATGCAAACTTCAAAATTAAAGCAGTGCATTAATTCGATTATGAAATACAAGTCACACAACTATGGAAGATTTCTGAACCTTTAAGACCGAGTGTTGGCCTAAATTGACACAAATTGGCTTAAACTTGATTGCTGCCGAGCAAACAGAAACAAACTTGTCAAATCTTGCTTTAATTTTGACCATCCCTTCTTCTGTGCAGGTTTCTAGTATCCCTTTTATGTTTTCATACAATATAAAACCGTTATTATGAGATTTGGTGTAACTGGAGGTGTGCACCTTACGTCATATATTGCCGCTATCATCGCCAGTTGGATGAATTTTTGATCATTTGCAGTTATAATATTTCATCCAACATGGCGGAAATATCTTTGTCTTTTGAATTTCAGGGAATTGGCTGCATGCACCACCTATTTTAAGACAATGTTTCCGTAAGAGGGCACGCTAAATTTGGCAAAGAACGTAACTTGACCACTTCCTTAAACTTATGCATCAGTCAATTCAGCAATATCCACCCCCAGACCACGCCCCGGGAATTTGCATTTTTTATTTTTTTAATGCAAATGCCCTGGAGTTGGGCAAAAAAGACGCTACAATGCCCCACCCAGGGCAAAAAAAATGGATGACAAATGCCCCGCCCCAGGGTAGATCAACATACTTTCCAAGGTGATATTTCTATATCGTCGGGATGGCATGGGGAAAATCCTCGCATGTTGATGGTCTTTAGATTCAGACGCAACGTGCATGTTTTATACGCTCCCATCTTGTTTTCAATTTTCTGTTATTGTAGCACAATTATTAATATTTAAAATCCATTTGAAAGCCATTTGCATACACTACAGATTCCCAAAGCGCGTGTAGCAGCAACCACAATTGTACGTCTTTGGTCGCGACAAATTCCTGGCCCTGGGTGAATATTGAAAGAACAAATGCCCCACCCCCGCGCAAAAAAACAAACAACAAAAAACCTGCAAATGCCCGGCATTGTCCCAGGGGGGGGTAGGCATTGCTGAAATTGACTGATGCATTATAGCGAGTATTCTCTGTACAAATACAGATCTGAGACAATAATGCGGCGACTAATTTTATATCTATTTAAGGTATTAAAATACTACTGTACATCTAAGTCCAATTTTGTTAGAACTTGGCATCAAAATTTCTTTGAGACTGTGTTGAATAATTAGAAATTTAGAATTTCATTTAACCTAAAGAAACAAAAAGAATGAATAAATCCCGCGTGCACTGGGTGAAAGGGTAACGCTATGTGTAAAAGGTAATTGTTATATATCAAGTGTCAAAGTCCGTTTTTCTAGCTCTCTGATTGGGCGAGCGGTCCTCGCGTGGCGGTCCCCAAATCGTGATGTTTCCCGCGTAACCCATGGCAGCGGGTATCATTACATTTATTTTTCCCTAGGGAAAAATACCAAAACTGGAAGTAGATGGTCAGGTTCAGTTTGTCCTTGTTTTCTCCAATTTTCTTTCATTAAAAACAATGTCTGAAGATTTTACTCAACATTTTTGTTGTCATATGACACTTGATATATAACAAAACACATATTTACTGGTACCTCGGGAAAACTGTGTGTTTTGTGGCCCCTCGACTGCTCGTTGTTGCCCTCGGCTTCGCCTCGGGAAACAACGGCAGTCTCGGGTCCACAAAACACACTGTTTCTCTCGGCGTCAGAAAATAAGTATAGGTTAGTGATCGAAACCGAGGTCACTACGCTGGTTATTAACCCCGAGGGCCGCAGGCACGAGGGTAATAACCAGCGTAGTGACCGAGGTTAAGGTCACTAACCGACTTAGTTTATTCATGACACAGACGATATTTGTCGTTATTTAACAAAAAAATGGTATTCTAGACGTAGTTTTAAAGCGATATAGTAGGTCATTTAATATGCAAGGTCAAAAACCTATTTATTGACCGCGGCACATCAAAGATAATTTATGCATGAATAAACTAAGTGTTTATTATTACATCCCAAATCATTATGAATACATAAAGGTGCTGTTTGTTACACGATGCGATTTTTCTTGCAACTTGCAACAAATTTACATATGGAAAAAAAAAGTCGCAAGTTGCAGGAAGGGTGTTACACGTTCAGCAACTTGCGATTTTTGTTGTAAGTTGCAGCAAAAAGTAGAACCCATCCAACTTTTCTTGAAACTTGCAACACGGCAAAAATGACAAAATCGCGAGTTGCTACGGGGTGTTACACGGCGCGATTTTTTATGCAACTTACAACATTCAGTGATTTGTTGCAAGTTGCAAGAAAAATCGCATCGTGTAACAGCACCTTAACTCTTCCTTTGGTTTTCCCTTAAAATACTAACTTGTTTGAGATGCTATGTCAAAAACTCGGAAGATACCCAAACACCGCGAAGTTTATTAAAAAACATCTGCCTTGCCTGGGTTTTCAACAACTCTGTGTTTGGATATCCTGAGTAAACACTCCTCCTCGTGTATGAAATATTACATCAACAACAAATTTGAAGGTTTCGTCAGGGGATCGAAACACGAGGAAACATGAAGCACGAAGCCGAAGGGCAAGTGGTTTGATTGTCTTCGACTCTTCGAGTGTTTGGATTCCTCTGAAGAAACACGATAAACGAGTTTGTTCATAAGGCATCTCAATATCGCGCAATTTTAATTGAAAATGCTGTTAACATTAACCCCCATAAGATTTCATTCACGAACTAGAGCGTGTAAAATTTATTCATACATCAAATTGTATATCATCAACTAATAACTTAAAAATTAGATGAACACAGCGGTTTTCATACAATATCTGAGATGGTTACGATTTTAGCGTCATGCATTTACTAGAGTATCTAACTTCAATCAGGTGATTGCTGGAACTTATGTAATTGGCTGACGATCCAATGAATTATGAGTTTGAGATGGGAAGGATAGTACAATAGCAGTGTAGATGAAAACATGAATCTGAGAAATAGGGTGCAACAGTCCGTTTTGTACATGCTCTTTGATAGCGTTGTTTGCGACTTAGCGGAAATTCGATTTGCTCGTTCTCATTCTACGCGGCCAATGGTCCTGATGCAATACCCCGCCAGAGTACTAGGGCGACTGTTTTGACGCCATGAAATCGAGGCTAGTAGGGCCACCAACATTTCTTTCGATAGCTTCCCTGAACCATGTAACACTTCCTCCCGACATAGATCGTTTTCACATGAGGTCACACGTCAAAGATGGCTCTTGGTTGATTTTTCGGTTGGCACACACTGTTGACATACCGTGACCGCCATGTTTGTTTTGGCACGGGTATTGGAAATTAACTGGGAATCAACCAAGATGGCGTTCGATATCATGTGATTGCAAACGATGTATTGCGGACTTCTTTTCGTGTGCAAAGAGGCACACATCAATTTATGACCAATTCGTAAGTTCCTACTCGATCGGTGGTATTAGCTCTATAGTTCCATTGGTAAAACAGCAGTTATAATTCCCAAATAAAAAGTGCAGTCACTGGCTTTGCAGTTCGCAGTGTTGGATAATCCATGCAGTTTTCGTTTCATGTTATCTTGAAGTCGTATTGAAAGTGAAATCAACACACAACCTGCAGTACCTACCAGCCTCGATTTCATGTTACCAAAACGGTCTAACTCGACAGGTGGGAAAAACCGCTGCACATGCGCGAAATTAAAAATATAATTAGATTCAAAATGGCGGAAGATAACATCGCCAAATAATGTTGAAGAAAGAAGGCATTTTTTGCAAAAGATTCTACATATTCCTCTGGAAAATGCCTGGTGCAGATGATATCCCATAAAGCAAACGGTTGTATTGAAACAGTCCTTTGTGCGTATTGATGGTGGTCAATGGCTTGGATGTATCTTCTAGGATTAATTGCTGGTAGGCCTGACTCAGATCTAGCTTTGTAAATTTTTCACCTCCCCCAGTGGTTGCTAGTAGATCTTCTACTTTCGGAACTGGATAATTGTCCAACTTCGATTCTTGCTTTACTGTGGTTTTATAATCTCCACAAATACGAATGGAGTTATCTGGTTTCACAATAGGTACAATGGGGGCTGCCCATTCTGAAAATTGAACAGCTTCAATTGTTCCTTCTTTCTCGAGTCTCTCTAGTTCCTGTTCGATCTTCCCTTTCACGGCATATGGAACTGGTCTGGCCTTTAAGAACATAGGTTTGGCATCTTCATTTACATGGATTTTAACTTTTGGACCATTGAAGCTCCCCAATCCCTCTTTAAATACTTCAGGGTATTTATTGAGTACCCCATCAAGTGAAAGGTTATTCTCACTTACTTGCATGTTGAATATTTCTCTCCAGTTAAGCTTCAAAACACACAGCAAATCTCTTCCCATGAGATTTGGACCAGATCCAGTTACTACAAGGGTTGGTTGACTTCCTGCTGTTCATATTTCACCACACAGTTCACAGTTCCTAAAACTTTTACTTCTTCACCAGTGTAGGTTCGGAGTTTCACTTTCGATGACTGCATCTGGGGCTGACTTGTGCATCCAGGTGCTTCGGTAATTTCTTTGTATGTCTGTTCATTAATGAGACTAACTGCAGCACCTGTGTCGACTTCCAATGTTGTCTCAACTCCATTAATCTGCACGTCCACTCGATAGGGCTATGTTTTCTTTGCTTTTATGTGATACAAGGTGTATTCGTTGTTGTCTGCTTCGCTTTCTGCCTCACTTTCGGCTACGCCTTCTGCTGTCTCAAGGTATCGGTTGCTTTTTCATTGTTCTTGTCCCCTTTGACTTGATGTCTGCTTACTCCGACATTTCTTCGCGATATGACCCTTCTTATGTCATTGGTAGCATTCTTCATCTTTGAATCGACACTTCTGGACATCGTGGTTGCCTCCACAACGATAACAGTCCTGTTGCTTCGGATATCATTGATTTCTTAGGTGTTTCGATTGCCCATCGCTCAAACGGTTTACTGAATCCTTGTTTTGTTGGGTTGTGCTCTGTTGCTTTAAATCACGGGTATTCTTGTCAGCTGTTTCCATCGCCGTGGCTAACTCCATAGCTTTCTTGAAGTCTAGCTTGCTCTCCGCGAGCAGTCTTCATTGGATTCGGTCATCGTTCACTCCACAGACGAGCCGATCTCTCAGCATGTCCTCCAAGGTATCGTTAAATTCACAGTATTCTGACAAATTCCTGAGCTCGGCGACATATTGTTGTATCGATTCACCAGGTAAGCGAAAACGACTGTGAAACTTGAATCTGTACACAATGGCCGATGGTCGCGGATCAAGATGATTCCTGACCAGCTTTATAATATTTGGGAAAGTAGTATCCGTTGGTTTTTTGGGGGCAACCAAGTTCCTTATCAACTTGTATGTTTTGGCGCCACACGAGCTGAGCAACACTGCTTTCTTCTTCTTACCTTCAGTGATATCGTTCGCAACAAAATACTGTTCAAGTCGTTCGGTGTATTCAATCCAACTATCCGTTTCTTTAAACTCTTCTACTTTACCAATTAAAGACATTTTTCGTTTTTATCCTCGTCGCCAATGTAGTATTTTGGTGTTTTAATCACTACCGAGCTCACAGCCTCACACTTTCCATGCTAGAGAGCATTGCCGAGTTCCTGGTAACCGAGTCAATTCCTGGAAAACCACCACGTGTGGGTGGTCACCAAGCACAATGTTACAGAAACATTAAAGAAAATTATTGAGAGGAGAAAGCAATGGCTTGAACTGCCTGGAAAATATGGCGAGTTTAGCGATGTTGCTCAGAAAACGTTTGATTACATCCTCGAAAATGTTGATGACCGCCAACAACAGATCACAGTTAAATATTATAAACAAAGATGGACAAAGACTCACCTTTCATTCGACTTGCTACAGATGTTTTACGGACAAAACAACACTGGCGAATGCAAATTTGAGGGTGGAAAAAGCGACACACAAGGCCCCCATGACGGTGACTCAGTCTCTGACTCTGAGCAGCAATCTGTGCAGAAGAAGGCAGCAAGAGTCCTCCAGAATTGACATGAAACAAAGCAGCTCTATCCCTAGTCCTAATCCTGGTACTTGTACTAATATCTTGCGAAAAGTCTGCTTAATTTGCAAAGAAGATAAACCTATTTTCGTCTTGGAAAAGGTGAGTTTTTGGTCATAGTGCAGATTAGATATGCATTTTATTGTATAGTTTCCATCATTATACTGTCTACTGCTGTTGTAAAACCTTACTGAACAAATTTTAGTATTAAATACCTACAGAATTTCCTGAGAATACACATTACTATTTATTTATTAACTTTACAACCATGAAAGAATGCAAATATACAGTAAATAAAGAGTGCAATGATTGAAGGAATGATCAACAGGACACGAGTCCCATTTGAAGACCAACCCAACAAAAAAATTACATAATAAACGTTAAGTAAACACACGATAAAAAAAACAACAAACTAAACACAAATTACATAAGAATAAAGATTTAAGAGCAACAACTTGGATTGAAAGAACGACATTTAGAACAGAAACTTTTCCAGGTGCGCAGTCCATTAACATCGAAATTGGAGTCTAACTTAGAAGAGTAGTGATTATAAAGTTCATGTTTAAAAATGGAAACAGAAGTACTATTACGAACTATCGGAGAGAGATTGTTCCAGAGAAAGAAAATTCTGTTGAAAAAAGAATTTCTAAATAGAGAAGTCCTACAAGGATTGGCTTGAAGCAAGTTGTTTTGACTTGAACGAGTGCGAGACGAGCGGATAGAAGAAAAAGTAACAAAACGGGAGATATCTAGATCGTAGAGACCTTGTTTACACTTAAAAAAGAAGAGAATATCCTTACCGCACTTGATACTTCTTCTATATCATCCTTTAATACGGTATGGAGTGCAGTCATGAAATTTTGAGCTCCTCGTCTCTACATAATTCAGCTGTTAAATTACACCTTCCTGGCGACAAATGTCTAACATCTTCAACCGTAACTACAAACTTATATATCGCTGACAGTGAATATCTATGGAGGGGTAATTTGTCCGAATTGAAACGGTTCGTAGCCGAGCATTTGGGGCTGATGGGCAAGTGGACATCTCCAGGCGGCGAAGTCAAACTGTTCACAGGTACGGAGTTTAGCCTAAAATGGTTTGGTCCAAAGAGAAAGAGGCTTGTAATAATGAACGACAACAAGGAAGAATTTATGCCAAATACCCTTACGGGCCTGGCCAATATTTCGGGAAAGCATGCTGAGAATATTCCGACTATTAATGAAGATGATAATTTTTTATCGATCGCCCTTGAACACAATCGGAGCACGGTTAATGGTCAAAGCAACGCTACTTCTTCGACTCTCGCGGGCGCCGTTTCTGTGTCCCCTGGCAAGCTACTTCGATCAGCATGTGTGCACGACGTATCGTTTGATGAAGGGAGTTTTTCGTCGACTCGAAGCGACGCGATGATAAATAATTAGTCGGATATCCAAAGCGGCTCACCTTTAATTATCATATCTCCATCGGAAAGTTGTAAACAACAAAAATTAATTCATTAGTCAACATTCCCTGAGGACACTCGAACAGTCAATCCTCGTGTTTCAATTCCCACTGGAAACCCAACACAAATTAATTTACAGTCGACTTTAAGAGCAATTTTGAATAAAACGGACTCTGCATGCCTTGCAATACATTGAAAATTTGCGTAAGGATTGGTTGTCTTTGAAACAGAACTTAATGGATTACTTGATAATGAAAAAGTCCCAGTTTCAAATCAGACGTCTAAACAAAGTGCGGCGGTTGAGGATGTTTTAGAAGGAGACAACATGAGTATGGCGTCAATAGAAGAAACATTTATTGAGTGCACAGCTTCCCAACCTGCAGAAATCCCCTTGCCAAACCAACCTGTCAAACCTGTCTGTCAATTCAATCCAGCGAGTCAGTTACAACCACCTATAACTATTAAAGGAAAGAGCAATGTGCCGGTTAATTTATTTATTTATTTATTTATTATGTTTTTGCCAACAGTGTATAAAGAATATTTATACCTACACACAAATAAATATATACATAATTAAACGACAGACAAACATGCACACATACAAACTAAAATTTAAGAGAAGTGGCAAGGGTAGCCGCGACAGCGTGTGCCAGTTACTGCGGTCCCGTATATAAATAGATTAAGAGGAAAAATAAAAAAACCCAAAAAAGTTCAATTCAGATCAAAAGAAAAATAAATAAAAGAACAATGAAAATCCGCATAGTAAAAGCTGTTAAGTACAACAGCGAAGGTCACCAAGCAAGCTCCGGGCGGAGTTGCACTTGGGACAAACTGATCTCCATGACCGAGGTTTATCTGGATGGTATGCACAGTCCAGCGCGAGAGTGTAGTAAGATATAAGTTGATTTTTAAAGTTGTTGAGTGTTATTCCATATAATTTCAACTCATTTGGTAGGACATTCCACGTTCTGCACATTCTTGAAAAAAATGAGCGTTGAAAAGTGAGAGTTTTACATTTTGGTGGCCGGAATTGAACAAGTTCGGGAGATGAGCAGAATCTGGTTATTCGTTTTGGTTGGTATGGAACAGGTAGTAGTTGAGGATCAATGATTGCTAGACCGTTAACTGCTTTGAAGAAGAAAATCAAATCAAGATATTCATGCCAGTAGGAGAGAGGGATTAGGTTTAGTGATTGCAAGCGTTGTTTGTAAGTTGTAGAAGAACGAAATGGAAGATTAAGAATGACTTTGGTTGCTCGACGTTGGACTCTTTCGATACGCTTGATTAATTCCACCGATTGTGGAGACCATACTTGGGTTGCGTAGCCAAAGTGAGGTCGAACGATGGATAAATAGAGGGTTCGACGAACGCCAAGGTATTTGATTTCTGTAGTTGAACGACGAACCATTCCTAGCATCTTGTTTGCTTTGGTACACTGGGCCGCCACTTGTTTTGACCATGTCAAGTCGTTAGAAACCCACACACCTAGGTCTCGTTCTGCTTCGATTTGTTCGATTGGTTTGCCTTTCAAGTAGTATACACTCTTTACAGGCGCCTTTTTACGGGTGATACTTTGATGTTTTGTCTTGACCTCATTGAAGCGAAGACCAGAACGCGTTGACCATGCATCTAAACTATTCAAGTCAGCTTGGAGAAGATCAGCCTCAACATGAGATTCAATCTTTTTAAAGAGCTTTGTATCGTCAGCAAAACAGGCGACGCTTGACGATACAACGGATATGAATGTCTCAGTTAATCGTCACTTTGATACGCGCTTGATACCCACAATCCCCAAGTGTGTTATTCCGTGTTATTCTCGGGAAGAGGCTGGTGCATAAAGGCCGACCATTGCGATTATTCGCACAAAAACCAAGGCTATCAATACCTATCAATACCGTGGCTATCAATATCTTGATTTCTACTGGTAGTTGCTTCTTCCACACTGGCTTGACTCACAGGTTGTGAAGCAGATATGCTTGTGTTTGCAATCCTTTTTCGGCAGGAATTTAAGTGAAGTGACCTGCCTCGATCTGTGTTACAACATTTAGCACAAAGTTCGCATTTGAATTTCAGTTCTTTTTCTGATGCTACAGCACCTGTCGCACCGTTGCGCTGACGAGTGACAGCTTATCGCATCTGATCACCAAACATTGTCCCATATAAAATAAAAAAAATCAGCAGCGTGATGCTATATCTAGCGATTATCAGCTCAAAAACAGTCAACAAGCAAGAAGAATGTGATGAAAGTAGCTCAGTTTAACTGGAAGAACGCATCTCTATGCTCCAGTTTCGACGTAAAGCTTCCACTTTTTATCTACTTCCCACTATTGAATGCTCAATGATTTATTCTAATTGTTGCACGCGCTTTGCTAACGCGTAGATTATCAACCGTCCTGTTTTCGCGAGCTCTAAAATCAACAGCCAAAGTCTCAACACAGGAACAAATATTTCCACGTAAATTCACGGATTTATACGTAAATGATTACCAGATCGCGTAGACGAAGACTTTACCCAATGCCTTCTGTAATATAATGCTCAAATTCCAAGGAAGGAGGGGAAAATTTTGATGAAAATACGGAGCACTAAAGTATCACGTCCACACGTCACGAATACAATTATTATTACTTGAGCGTTTAATTATTATTACTTATTATATTATTTAATTATTATTAATAATTATTATTACGTTTAATTATTATTACTTGAGTGTTTAATTGCAAGTTACGGTAGCTAGAATACAGTAGCATTTTACTCTGAAATCCCGTCTATGATGACGTCATTACTTTGGCGCTTAAACTGAAGTCAGTGAAATAGGCAGATTAATTGACTATCAATTCTTACTGATCCACTGCTGTTTCAACTTTCACTTTTTCTTTTTGGGCAATAAGGATTGATTTCAAATAAACATTAAAATTGATGACGTCATCAAAATTAAGTCTATGATTACAGGAAAACAACAGGATTTAGGAGCGGATTTAATCAGCGTATTCGAAAGTGGTTATTTATCACAAAACAACTCAGTTCCACGAGGTGCACTACGAAAGTTGTTTTCTAAGCCGTTTTTTGCCTCAGAGCAAATGGCCGAATAGCCCCACATATACAACAATACAACCCCTTCGTCAAGCACTGCTAGAAGCAGGAAACAATGTTATGCCAGCAGAGATGCCTCCAAAGTATATTTATACATGTATCTGGAATGAATCTCTTCGGCGATGAAGAGAATTTAAAGAAGAAAGACACCTGAAGACAGATCAGCAAGTTTTGCCGTTAATACCGACCAAGTGAGGTTAATAACCAAGGTTTTCATTATATGGCTCAGGTTTTTTAGTTTTATTTAAATGTCGAGAATACAAGCAGCACAGAGCGGTATTTCTGGGTACGGTAAGCACTGTCGTAATTTAAATTTTTGTTGCGGTAAATTTATTTTCGCGGTATCGGAATACCATTTTAGCTTGACTTGTTTCATTTTCCGAGTTTGTTATACAGCAATTTTTTTAATGACCGGTTTTTCTCGGTCTGTAAAGACTGCCACTCAGGAGGTTTTAGTTCTAGCACATCGATCTAATCTATATTCACCTCTATATTTACCGCATGCAGCTTTCAAGGCTTGATCCAAATCATTGACCAAATCTTCAGCGTCTTCAAGACCAACTGAGAGGCGAATCTAATGATGCAAACATGCACATATTATTTTCTTAGAATATTTTATATCATATTGAACAATGTCAGCAACGTGTAAAATTTTGCAAACCCCTCAACGGATTCCCTCGAAGTCACAAAATCAACAAGCCAATATTTGCTAAATTATGCCATCTGGTAGCCAATTATTTTGTACAAAAGTTATATCGCAAGCAAGCTTAACTCTTTCCTGTCCGAACCGGTCTTTAGTATTTTATTCTGGCTGACGTCAGACGATTGTATTCACCTGTGGGAAAGCCCTCAGACAGGAATGGGTTATGACTACCGTACACATTCAGAGGCGATATCTTTTTGAAAAATCTTTATTTGCACTGTAATAAAGTTTCATGCCAAACTTTCATACAAAAAAATAATATGAAAAAAGGGTAAAATGTTCAATGTTACCAGAAAGGACGATGTAATATTTTTGACCGAATGTAAAATTTATAGTAGAATTTTCTTTCACGCGCCGCTTACTAAATGCATTCTTCGCAACAAGGTGAGAATTTTAAAAAGTTACAGCTTAAAGGGAATTTGTTCGATTCCCCTCAAATTTTCAGAGCCGATAGATTTAATATATCACCAACAAAACCGTGTTGCGGAATTTGATAATTCTGAAAGCTTTTATACTGCACGTTGATAGCCATTCCCGTGCGTTTACTACAGGCCTTTTTCTGCCAATTCACAAAATGTTGTTAGTATAACTTTTCAGCAGAACTGAATATCGAAAAACATCTTCACGATTTTTTAGCGGTTTGTGTCAAAGAGGAAAAAATCGTTTAAAAAACAAATAAAAAAACCCCACTATGAGTTGAAGCTTGTGAAAGACCGATAAAGATTCACGACCCGGGCGAAAAGCGCAATTTCAAAATGAATATAAGAGCCCAGCTCAGTATCTTAATATGGAAACCATAATTAATTCAATACATGAATAGAAAAGTTTAAATTAAGGGCAACTATACGTTTCCAGGTTATTCTATTTAAAGTCGAAAACCGAAGAAATAATTGAAACGAGTCACTCGGTTCCACTTTTATAAACTGTGCAAGTTTGAGTTTTTGCTCCTCTTGCTGAACTCGTGTGAACGACGACTACGTCGAAATAAAGACTGGTACTAGTAGCTTGTGATGTCATATCGGTAACAAACAACAAGATGATTGGTGGGTTTTACCGGTATGACGTCAAAGACAATGGAGTACCCATTCTCCTAGAAAAATTAGCTTCGCTGATAAATTCTTTGCTTTACCCCAAAATTCATATTTTTTTTTTACTTTTACTAAGTTAGATGATAACCCTTTCAGGAGAAAATAAAACTTCAAAAGGTTTCGTTGACCGTTCTAAAAATTGATATTCGAGTAAATTAATATTTTGGTGACAAAAGTGTGTCTGGGAATTGTAAAATGTTCAATATTTCTCGTTTTACGGCCTTTTATGCAAGCCCATTCAACCTCCTGTGTTAGCTGTGATAATAAAAATTCGATAACTCCAAAAGTATTTGGAATTTTTACAAACCCAGACACAATTTTTTTGCTGTGATATTTATCTAGCATACTGCCAATTCTCAGAGCATTATAGTAAACAGTTGTTCGCTTATAGCATTTCGAATTGGAATGAAAACTTTAATAAACAGAAGCGCTATTTTTGTTTGCGTTCATAAAATGACCTAATGTTTTGCGGCAGTGTTGTAGCCAGTTATATCAGCTTTCGAATAATGTGTAGGTTTTGGTATATGCAATAAACGGACGGAGCGCTATAATGTTTTCCTTAAAACGCAACCCGGAGGTCTACAGTAACCTTAAGGCATCAGGAATGTACAGTATACAGACACGCTACGTCCTTTAGACTAGAGGCACCCTGAAAGTATACGGTATACAGTACCTTGACCTTTCAAATTTATCATATTACGTAAAATTCACTGCTGGACCGCAAATATAGTCTTCCGTGCACAACAAATGTTACCTTATTATAAAAGAGACTGAGACGTTTTAATGTGTTTTGAACTCACCAAAGTGTCTGAGATTCCTAATACTTCTCTTTGGTCAGGAGGCACAGAAGAGTGTGTCATCAGAGCTCTAAAATTTAAATATATCGAAGTAATCAATATACATACATGTAATAGTGGATGAAACATCGCGTTTTATAGAACAAAACATATTCCGAAAAATAATGCCATCCTGAAAACTCAAGATATGAGTTAAAACAAGTGGAACTACTGTGAAATTGTAATATATCGAGTGTATTTCGAAGTCATCTTCAGACAAGTAAAAATACAAAAACATGCCAGGTCTATATAATACAAGTCAACTCAAAAAGGATCCAGCCTTGAACTGGCTATTGTGTAATTTTGCCTTGAAACAATAGCCAACCATTGTTCTACAATACTCAGCTATTGTTCTATGGCACAATGGCCAGTCCAAACTTGGAAAAATCTTGAAACTTCAAACAGAGAATACATCCGCAAACTTATGCGAACTATAGTCACACTCCCTAATCATTGAGCTACTGGAGACTCAGGTGACAGACCGAGGTTATTTCTGGTGTGAACAGTACGATTTTTAGTCAAGTACCAGTTAGGTTAAAAGTCGTGCTCAGTAAACTCTATATACACCTGGAAGGCTGACTACCAATCAAAATGTGAGGCCAAAAATGGCGGACATGGGGCTTATCTTGTATACCAGTTATGTGAAATTTTTATTTCGTACTGCTGCGAAGGACCACCACAACAACAAACGAATTTCTATTTTTACACAGGATATGCATGGCAAAGAACAAATACTTCACACAGTATAAGATAAATTGGAGTTATACTGTGTATAAAGTTCACTGGTCGTGCCTCGTCAATCCTAAACTCCTCAATTTTTGTACTTAACTCGAAAAAAAGAATCAGTTACTGGTTACGTATAATTAACTTACGGATGTTCAGCTAAGCTTTCATAACCACCCATACTCTCAGCGAGAGTGAAAATCTACATTTAAAAAACAATAACACATGTATGTTAATAATTTGAAAGACAGCAAACTCCATCCCCGCGACCGTAACACTGACACAACAGTGACACTGACACAACAGTAACACTGACACATCAATGACACTGACACAACAGTGACACTGACAGTGACACAACAGTGACAGTAGTAGCAACAGCGACATTGACGCTGAGCGACACTGGCAATAACGCTGACACAACAGTGACAGTAGTAGCGACACTGACAGTGATAGGGACACTGACAGTGATAGTGAGCAACAGTGACAAGACAGTGACAAGACAGTGACATGACAGTAAGACAACAGTGACAGCAATAGCGACAGTGACAATGACAGAACAGCGGTAACAACAGTAACAGTGCCACAACAGTGACAGTAGTAGCGACAGTGACAGCAACGACACAACGTCGACAGTCTAACAGTGACAATGATAGAACAGCGGGTAGCAACAGTGACATGACAATGACACAACAGTGACAGAAGTAGCGACAGTGACAATGACGCAACAGCGGTAACAACAGTGTCAGTGACACAACAGTGACAGCGGTAGCGACAATAACAGTGACAGTGATAAAAACAGTGACATAACAGTGACAGTAGTAGCGACACGGACAGCACTAACACGGAGGAAAATGATAATAGTCATTATGATAATGCCGAAAATAATGATAATACAAACTGGTATACTGGGTCAGCTGTATACTAAAAAGAATCTAGCCTGCACCTTGGTGTGCTGGAAAAAAATCTTGGCTGTTTCTAGGTTCCCACGTATTAGGAAAGTCACCATACCACCAAAGCCTGACATTTGTTTTTTGGCTAATTCATGTTGCGGATGTGATTCTAATCCTAAAAGCATTTAAAAAAGCACGCCATGCAGAAATTTATACATACAACAGTAAGTAGTGGGAAAATACAGCAACTTCCCAGATGAACATAATACGAACTTTAAGATTTTGGCAACGGCTACGAGTACGGTAGGAAATTTATCAATGGTAGGAAATCGTGGTGTACAAATACTTGTACATTCAACTTTCAAGATATGCAGTTCAAACGTACACAGACTTTTTGTTCTACAGATTACTAAATTAAAAGGGCGGCTCAACAAGTTTTCGTCGCGAAAATAAGGTTAAACTTTCCTAAGCTTCTGAAGTTGAAAATTAAAAATGCTTTTCCTGCGTTGACAACAGAGTCACGACGGCGTGAAGATTACTCTTGGGACCGTCATTCGTAAACGCTATTTGTATTTGGCATAACATTCTATTGTTTAAACACGTTGCCGTGGTCGTAGTCCTTGTGTTTTCTTAAAGTAACTACGTCCACGCCCATCCCTATGCCCATGCCCACCCTGAGGCCCATCCCTATACCTCGCCCATCCCGTGTCCATCCTTATGCCCACCCCATGCCCATCTTTATGCCAATCCCATGCCCATTCCTATCCTACCCCTATGTCCACTCCATGCCTATCCTATGTCTATACCAAGTCTCCTCCGCAGGCAACTCTGTGGCTACCCAAAACGGTTTCCCTGTGGAGTGCACGGGCGGGGCGGGTTTTGCTAGGTCCTACGGACCGAGTCCTAGTCCCTCACCCAGCCCATATGCGCTCGACTCGCTACAAGGAACCCTTTGCATTGCTGGGAAGACACAGAGTTGCATGCGTAGGAGGCTCGGCTATGGCCATGTCCATCCCTGTGCCCACGGATGCTAAACCCTATGCCCATGCTAACCCCTATGCCCATTGCTATGCCCACGCTCATTCCTATGCCCATTCCACGCCTATGACCCATGACCAACCCTATGCCTTGCCTATGCTCATTCCAATGTCCATGCCCATGCTCGTGGCCGTCGCCAATGGCCAGCTCATCCCCATGCCCATCCCAATGCTGCAGCCCATCTCAATGCTGCAGCCCATCCCAATGCCCCAGCCCATCCCAATGCCTATGACATTCCCTATGCCCATCACAATGCCTGTGCTTAATGATCATGCTCTTGTCCATACCAATGCCCACCCCAGTGCTCACACCCATCCAAATGCCCAATGTCCATGACCCTCCCAATCTCCATCCCAACGCCCGTGCCCATCCCAATGCTCAAGCCCATCCCAATGCCTATGCGCATCCCAATGCTCATGCTCATCCCAACGTCCATCCCAATGCCCATGGACGATGTCCATGCCCACGAGCATGCCAACGTCCATGCCAATGCCAACCCCTATGCTCGTGACCGTCCCTAAGCCGACGATTATTTCACAAGTGAAAATTGCGCTTTTAGTCGCATCTTGTTCACAGCAAGTAACATACAAATTCAAAAAATACCTGGATAAATTACTTTCTCGACATGAGGAGAATCTTCTAAAAATTCAGCCACTTTAAGAGCGTTCTTTTCATGTTCAATCATGCGTAAATATAAAGTTTTCACTCCACGGTTGGCCAAAAAGCAGCTGAAAGGTCCAGGAACACATCCCATAGCTAGAAAGAAAAACATATTGTCAAAATAAAAGAAAAAACGTTGGAAAAGGCGCGGAGGAGCGCCTCAAAAAATCGTGTTTTTTTCTCGTTTTGATTGCAGCAAACTGGAATCCTAACTCATTTAAGACTTTCTAAGAGCATCGTGAACCAATTTTGGGGGTATTATAAAGAAGTTCTACAACTGTGAGTAAAGACTTTATTAAGTATTTCTAACATTGCTGGAGCAGATTTTATTATAACGTTATTTTTCGCAAGTCCGTTAATTGGTTAGGCTTGCGCACGCAACGTGGTTTGACGTCGTCATCAACGGTCAACGAACGCAACGAATTCCCCGCGTCAACGATCTTCCATGTGTTACTTCAAACTTTGAACTTTGATTGTATACGTGTTTCGTGGATCGTAAACTGAAACTGATGTACGTGTCTCAACTTTGGAAACTACAAAACCTCCTGTTGGCCTTTCTACTTGTTTTCCTATTTTTATTTCTCCTGATATATCTGCAGCAACAAACTAATTACCGATGAATCTACCGATAACTATTCATTATTCGTGGGTTCTTTAAATAACCTGGAAAAAATTTCTGAAACTAAATAAACTGGACATATTATGCCTTGAAATCCTTCATTCTACGATACCGATAAATTTCAAACAAATTTATGTAGTTGGTCTATTTCTAGTTTTTTATATTTATGTATTTTTAATTCCTACGGGGGAGCGCCTCGCATGGGTCCTCGAGTCCCGTTCGCGCTCTTCCCGTTTGGATGTCTTCATATATATTGTAAAGTATCCAATAAAGTTGTTAAGAATTAATAAACCATGAAACAAAAAAAAAAATTTAAAAATCCACGTTTGATGAGTATATAGATGATTTCTTAAAACAAAAACGTTGGGAAAACGTTTTGCAGTGTAGGAATTTGCCTTGTTCAAGGGAATAGCCGTAGCTCGAAGCGATATCTCACTGGATAGTTATTTTGCTCTTGATTATTTCTTTTCGTTTATATGGCGGGCTAGCCCGGTAGGCGGGATCTCACTTGAATTTGGCGAGATATCGGTAGGCAGGCGAGTTGAAAATTTTCCCATGTAAACCGCACTCATTAACCGGGCTGGCCCGCTCACTGGAATAAAAAGTTTTGAATTGCACGTGCGTTGAAAGAACTACATATCAATCAATGTCAAATTTCATCCCGGCTAGCGGGATGAAAACTATCATATAAACGCAAAAATAATTCTTCCTGCATACACGATCGTTGTTCAAAATACTTTCAGTACAATTATCTCTACTTATAGCAGAAATCCAACGCGATCGCCTCTCTTCTGACAATTTCTCTGCTTCTTTACCTTGGTTACTAATTACTGAAGGAACCCGAGAGAAAGAAATATTTATATCCTGGGCGGTTTTACTTGCACAACCAACAATTAAACACAATACCATAGTCATTCACTCATACAGTCGTTCGTTTTGTTTACATTATGGTACACCAATATGGCGGCGTTAGCAACCGTTGTTATGGTTTTAGTCACGTGAGTGAAAACGACATATAGCAAGCGACATTTTTGACGGGACATTTTTAACGCGATGTTTTGAAGCCACAGGGCACCGCTTTGTAGCACTGTGTCTAATTGCTTTATTATTCAACGTTTAATGATTTTAATGTTTTCCATGTTAAGATTTTCATGCTTTAAACTTAACAGTGATATTCTGGCTGCTTATGTATACCCACGGCGCAATAGCTTTTCTTAAACCAACAATTAGTATAAAGAACAACACAGTGAAAACAACGTTCAACAATAGGTTCATTAGTGACTCGATTCATAAAACCTTGTTATTTTAGTCAAAGAGAATAGTGATGAATGTTATTAAAAGGTCGGTGTTTTCCTGATCTGTATCACTTCGCAAACAGTAATCGCTTTTCAGCTCTGAATATCATGATAACGGTATTATTATACAGATGAATAAATTGTATTGGCATTGCTGCCGCGCTGCATTCATAAAACTGATGCGTTTCAAATTTAAACCACTTTTAAAACAGTCATAAATGTCACTAACCTTAGCGTTTGTCGACAGTTAATAAATGTCGAGTTTTAGCAATCCTTGAAAGTGTAAAACCCTCTCTTTGGGCAAGCGGTGGGCATAACAAAAGTAACATATGAAGTAGAAATTCATTTGAGGAACAGGATCTCCTCAAATTCGCTGTTCGTCGGAAGTTCAGAAAGGTATGGTAAAAGGTTCACAATCACTGACACTACTGTTCGGTTTGTTTTCCGTGAAGTACCGAACAGCAAAGTGTATGAGGGTCTTAAAACAAATGTTTTGCCAATGTTTTTTCTTCAGTATATTATAATGTCGTCTCATAACGGTGACCTGCGTATATCCTTCGTCTCCGCGTAGAATGATGAAAATTCTAAGTTTTCTACACCCTCCCCCTGCCCCCTAACAACAATGTTGAACAATCTCGTTGACATTTCAGCCTTTCCCCCGATAACCGCGGCGAACAATTCCGCAAAGACTGCAACTATACAACATCAAGCCGACTGTCCTTACACGCGCATTTCTCAAACACAGAAACTCTGTAAATACAGTTGTTGAATCGCGGTTTTCATTCTTACTATTAAACTTTATAGTTCACCTAAATCCAATATAAAAATCAAGATGTATTTAAACCTGGATTTGTGTTGTAGCATTGATTGTGCAGCTTACCACCCATCCCATGATATAAAATTCATTTAGACGGCATGTGACCTGCCTTTGCCCTTATAAATCCGCCATTTTGAATTTTGCAAAGGGTTTGGGATATATATCCAACACATGTATGACAACAAATCAGCCACATACACTGGTACAGATGAGCATAAAATAAACCAATTTGCAGGAGACTTGCTTTATTAAACGTACTAAAAACTATAAGTTCAAAATTATACTTCAATTGATTCAAAGACCACAATTACAAAATGCAACAAAAAGATAAACTTGAAACTCAGTCGCCTGTTTAAAAGAATAAAAACTAGTCAGATACGTAATGGAAACGATGTGAAAATCTTAAAAAAACATCATATAATAGATGATGAAGAAAGTGCATAAACATATTTTATATTTCACAAATCACAAGCTAGAAATCCCTATTACATGCACGCGTAAAAACGCACAGCTTGTTTTTGCTTGTTGACAGGCTTGAACATGATTGATGTCGACAGGCTTGAACATAGTTGAGCTGGCCAGCTTGAACATAGTTGTTGACAGGCTTGTTCATGCATGTCGGAGCAATCTGTTCATGGCTTGTCGAAGGAACAGACCTGAACAAGGTTGTTGAAACAGCAAGTTTCATGTATGATAACAGCGTTGTTTTAGCGTGATGAAGTAACATGCAAGAACATGCTTGTTCTGACATGGTTGTTCGGGAATGATATCAATGCTGTTTTTGTCTCAACCTCGTACCCAGGGTCTTATCTCCGCTCCCCCGCCCCCACCCACCGCTGCGAAAAGACCCTGGTCCAGGCTGGTCACGTGCTGCCCAAAATATGGGCAGTACAAAATAAATTTAGTGTGGGTAGGGTGGTACAAAAAACTTTCTCGACTTACCGACCGGAGTAGTGTTAATACAAAACGCAAAACATCTGGCCAAAAATGTCGCGACTCACGAAAGGTGCACAACGGCTTGGAGAAACAATCCGAAACGAGATATAATTTAATAAGAATGCCAAAGACTCAAAGATCAATATTTTGCTGGCTTTGTAGCGCTGGCGACATGTGTTATTGATGGGAGAATATTCGTTTTAAGCATTCGAATCTCGAGGCTTTTAACTGGACGTATTCACTTATTAAAATAAAACGGCAGCTTTCGCGTGTGGTATTCAACAACGTACAGGTGAAACACATACGTATTTTATTGTTTATATTGAGAGTTTGAAACATTCTTCCATTTAATTATCAACAGTGAGGTTTACTGTGCTGCGTTGTTGTGTGGTGTAAAAATAAACACGCAAGACATTTCCATTGTTAAACACGCACGAAAATCACTACTTTTCAACCGAGAAAAAACATGGATTAAAAAGGACAGCCAAAACTTATTTGATGTAACAATGGGCAGCTATGACGGCGCCGAGGTATGCGAATTGGCCGGCCTTTTCATACTTAGCAACCTTAAAAACAAGTTTGGCAAAGAAAACATTGGCCTTTATAGAGATGACGGATTAGCTATTTTAAAGAACAAAACTAGCAGATTGGCAGACAAAGCAAGAAAAGACCTACATAAAATTTTCGAAGAATTTGGACTTAAAATCACAGCCCAAGCAAATATACATGTAACAAACTTTCTAGATGCAACATTTGACTTACAAAATGGAACATACAAACCCTATAGGAAGCCCAATGACGATCCGCTTTATGTTAACAAGCATTCAAGCCACCCACCTAGTATTTTAAAACAACTCCCAACATCCATAAATAAGCGCATTTCACTTCTTTCATCAAACTACACAACATTCCAGGAGTCTGCACCCACATACCAAAACGCATTACACCACAGCAATTTTAACCAACAATTATTATAACATAGCTTTGATATAGCAACGTTTTTGATTGGCTGTCGTGCGTGCTCCATAACTCGATGGAGCACGGCAAAAAAGCGCGGGGAAAAATTTCAAAACAAAACTGAGTTTTAAATTGAGTTTTTAATGGCCTTTTATATTATCAAAATACCGAGTCATTTAATTTTATTGAGTAATAAAGAACAACGACCCAGAAGACATAAACTTGGTCTGGGTAACCGAGTTTAAACTGTCCTTTTGGTTGGATTTTAGTGAACAAAAAATTAAGACTTGGCTACGAAAGTAGAAAAACACAACAACCAAAACGATTCGCCGGCTTGTGAAAGGATTTAATGCTATGTTATAAAAGAAATGGCTCATGGTTTAGTGTGCTCCATGGAGTTATGGATGCACTTGGGAAATTGGGAGAGCACTAAAAAATCTAGAGTGGGTCTCGGCTACGCCTCGACCAACTCTTACGATTTTTTCGTGCTCTCCCAATTTCCCGCGTGCATCCATAACTCGATGGAGCACGCCAAACCATGAGCCATTTCTTAAGTATACACGCAAGCCAATGAGGAAACAAGCCAACCACGTAGGAAGCGACATAGAAACATCATTTGGTTTAACCCACCATATAGCAAGAACACACATAGGACGATGTTTCTTAAACTTAATTGACAAACATTTCCCACCACACAACAAGCTACACAAGATTTTCAACAGAAACCCAGTAAAAGTTAGTTACAGCTGCATGAACAACATTAAATCCACAATCATGAAACACAACACACACATTCTCAGGAAAAATGAAGGAAAAAACAATAGCACAAGTGGTTGTAACTGCAGAAATAAAGATCAATGCCCACTCGGTGGGCAATGTTTGACAAACAACATCATATATAAAGCAACTATTTCGAGAAACAACACTAATGACACTAAGCATTACATAGGCATGACAGCAAACAGTTTTAAGGAGCGATACAGAAACCACACCAAATCTTTTCAACACAAAAAATATTCCAACGAAACCGAACTCTCCAAACACATATGGAATTTGAAAAACAAAAAACAAAATTTTAACATTAATTGGTCAATTTTAAAACGGTCAGCAGCATACTCAGGGGGGGTCTAACCGATGTAATTTATGTTTGGAAGAAAAACTTTGTATTATGAAATCCGAAAAACCCACTTTACTTAACAAAAAATCAGAAATCCTTTCAACATGTCGGCACAAAAACAAGTTTAAGATAAAGAACGCAGGTGTAGGCAAGAACAAAGGTAGGAATGTAGGTAGCGCACCATCGACACACACACCGCCATCAACCCACACACCCAGAAGCGTGCCATCAACCCACACACCCATTAGCAATGACGTAAGCAACTCAACCTATTTAAGACAGCGCCGAATCGAAAATCTTCAGCCGCCTGAAGATCGCCCAGCGTGAAACTGACAGTAGCGACCATCAACATTTGAGGTAAGCCCACTTATAGTATATATATATATAATGATATTAGGTGTTTACTTCGAGTGACGAACCATACCGGACAAGTAGAGAAAACTCTACTTGGCCCGGCTGGGATTCGAACCCGCGACCTTCGGTTTACTAGTCCGACGCTCTACCGACTGAGCTACAGGTCAAGTTGGGAGCTGGTGGTCGAATGACGGGTCTTGGGTTATTTGATATTTCGAAACAGATACTTAGTTTCTTCAATATCTAGACATTACTCTTTATACATATAGATTTAGAACAATTATTATGGGACAGTGAACTCGGGTGGAGAATAATGATATTAGGTGTTTACTCCGAGTGACGAACTATACCGGACAAGTAGAGAAAACTCCACTTGGCCCGGCTAGGATTCGAACCCGCGACCTTCGGTTTACTAGTCCGACGCTCTACAGCGACTCCGTCATAAAGTGGTTCAAAAATATACCTACCAAAACTTCTACCCCTCGATAACGGAAGACCTACTGACCAAAGCCCTTACATTCGCTTCGGAATATGACGACATAACCGACCATGAAAAACATATTATCATCCAGGCAAAGAACGCTCTTCTCTTTAACGAAAACGAAGCATGGTGTAAGAAAGCTGCCAACTCACATTTTGACGTAACAAAAAAGACGTAACTTTGGCGATCACAACCTAAAGCTTACTATCGAAGCGAACAAGAAATGTGTGAACTTTCTTGATATTTCTTTCGACATGAGATCCGGAATTTTCAATCCCTACACAAAACCAGACAACATCCCTCAATACATCAACCGACACAGCAACCACCCGCCATCGGTACTCCGCAGAATACCAGAATCCATCAACCGACGACTATCCAACATCTCATCCAACAAACAATCGTGTAACTCATCCACCCAACCGTACCAAGAAGCACTCAAAAACAGTGGATACGACTACAAACTTCATTTCAACCCACAGTCACCACACGAGAAGCGTCCAAGAAACAGAAACGTTATTCGGTTTAACCCGCCGTACAGCACCAACGTCGCCAAGAACATCGGCCACAAATTTCTGAAAATAATCGACGAATGCTTCCCAAAAACCCATCCTTTGAATAAAATATTCAACAGGAATACACTAAAGCTGAGCTGCAGTTGTATGCTAAACATACAAAACATAATTTCATCGCACAACAAGTCGATACTCAACAAAAACGGAAACACGCCACAAAACTGAGCAAACACATTTGGTCTTTAAAAGAATCGAACATCCAACACTCAGTAAGATGGAAAATCATTAAGAAATGCCAACCATACTCCAATAGGACTAAACGATGTAATCTCTGCCTTTACGAAAAATGTATTGTTATTTGCCACCCCGAATTAAGCTCTCTTAACAAAAGGAACGAACTTATATTGTAGACATCGTAAGAAACATTTGCTATGTAATCAATAATTTTCCATACTTGCAACACGAACCAAGCACAACATACCAACAACATGACGTCACCTATCAACCAAACATCTCAAGTTTACTGAAATAACACCAGACGGCAAAACCACAAAAACTTGTCAAGATAAATTTTCTTGTTTCAAGATCCATTTTCTTAATTTAAGAAAATTTGTCTTGTTTCAAGGAAAAAAATCTTGATAAGAAAAACTAAGAGGAACGTTTCTTGTTTTAAGAAAATTTATGACTTGTTTCAAGAAAAAAAATCTTGATGAGAAAAACTAAAAAGAAAGTTTCTTGTTTTAAGAAAATTTATGTCTTGTTTCAAGAAAAAAAATCTTGATATGAAAAACTAAAAGGAAAGAACGCTTTGGAATAACACATCTTTTAAATATAATACAACATTTATTTAGCTTAAATATTCCTAACGTTTAAAACATTATATCTATACATAAATGTCCATGAAGTAATTCCGAATCAATAACATGTGTAATTTTGAGACAGAATAGCGCTACAGGCGCCGTCTACGAAACCGCGCAGGTCATGGGCGTACCAGGCGGGGGGCAGGGGGGCCCCCCAACGTTTTAAAAATGAAAATTTCGGGCCCTTTTGGAAAGAAATTTCGGGTAAATTTGGGTAATATTGCTGTTAAATATTCATGAAAAATTATATTTTGAACTGTTTTAATATATTTTCGACTTAATTTTTCGGGCAAAAATGTTCCCCCCCGGTGGTGAGCGCGCATTGATACTTGGGATAGCATCATCTATTCATCTCATCTTGAAGACTCGAAGCGCGCCACCTTTGAAGCTGTTTTGAGATTCAAGCTACATAAACCCTTGGAAATAAGACTTTTTGTTTGCGAGGAGATCGGGCAGACGATCTTCACCAAAGTAACCGGTTTTTTTACGGAAATATTTAACTAAAAGCCATGAAAATCCAGTTGAACCAAGAAAGTCCAACTGTCCATGCAAGAAGTTTCTCTCGCACCAGCAAGGTAAGAGATTGAGTATTTATCGTTTGTTTTCTATTATGTCCTACAGTATTGTAATGTGAAATTTTCTCTGACTCTCGTTGTCAAATTTCCTGTTTGATTGTCCAATACAAACAATTTTATATTGCAATTGAACTTTAATAGTGTAGTTGAAGTCTTGAAGTCAATGTGTATTATTACAGACTAAAGTCATCTTTTGTCCTCAACATGGCGGCTAGAAATATCTCTTTTCAATTCAGTCAATTGTGGTTCCTAACAAACTCTCAAATCATTTTTCTTTTTTGTAATTTTTAGCCACCGTTTCTTTCATGATAAGGGTTATCTTATGTAAAACTAAAGCATTCAAATATCGACGTAAACGTTATTTGTAATTAGTGTATTTTCACTAGCAGAATTCATCATTCTGAAATAATTGTTGCTAATAGACTAATAGTATGTTTTGTGTGTATTTGTTTTGTGTGTATATAATAAGAGTGTTTTCGTCACACAGTATCATTGATATGCTAAAAAAACACCGATCATACCTCTGGATATTTTAGAAAGTTGACTGGTTTGATAAATACAGTAAGACTCAATTAATTGGTATAATATACTATTAAATAATAATAAATATTTGTAAAATTTTAGCGGTATATACAGATACTGCATATTACTTATACATTACTGAACATCCCTATCACTGATCTATATAAGAGACTGGATAGAGCATCCGTTGTCTGAAATTGAAGTCGGAAGTGGTCGGAAATTGGCAACAGCCGCCATGTTGGATGGTCCCACTTTCGCTATATTTTACTGTTGCACAATTATAGTTTTCGCACATTAAGGCATTTTTCTCCTTCGGGTTCCGACAAACTTTTTTATCACGACGAAGAAAGGACACGTGAAGCATTTAGAGAGAAAAATTGTAGTTATTTAGCCCCAAAATGTGGGGGGAAACGGAATTTGCGAGTTCGATGGAGCGAACTCCCAAGTGTCATTGATGACAACTTTGAACAGACGAAGGCCGTTCTCATTCAGAATTTACTCACAATATGGAAATACTGCTAAAGGACCGAATGAATTCGGGAAATTTGATTAACTGAACAAGCTACACTACGAACAACTGCTGTGGTATTATTATATCATAAGCCAAAAGACCGGAATCAAACAATTAATTTAAGAATGCGATGTGCCCAACTGTATAGATCAGTGGATGTGCCTATAGTTGAACAATATATTTTCACTCACAGAAAACTCGGGGTAATGATTCAAATAAGTTATCCTGGCATTCACAGGATTAATCAGAATGAGTTTATTATTTTCTATGAGATAGGGTTATCTAATTTGGGCAATTGGGCCTACATTTGCCTACAACTAAAAATCTTGTATTAATTTTACAATATAATTAGTTTTGTGACTATACCTTTGCCAAGATGCTTTTTTTTAGCCAGTTTACAAATGTTATCCACCACATCGTTGTGAAGTTTAACATATATATTAGCTTGATTTGTTTTGACTTTATATAAACATCAAACACTGGCCTTGTTGATCTACTTGTATAGTACACACTGATAGTACAGTATTAGTTCTGCCACAATTTTCATAACATACAGAAGTCAGAGAACAGATTAAAAATTTATCATTATATAGTACATTTATACAGAATCAAACTACACAAGACAAAATACACTCATGAATTGTAAACATTTTCTTTAATCAAATCATTGACAAAGTTTGAAAACTATAAATGACACAGTTCAATTATATTCTGTATTAAGTTGTCATGTTGCTTCATCTTTATTGTTCTTCATTCATTGTTGTTTCATTTTAAACTACCTACAACATAACATACAAATATCACATTCAATTTTACAGATACTCACAAACAATTTTTTCATCAAAATGACAGGGAGTAAAATAGCTCAGCTGTTAATAAGAAACAATGTTGACAACTTAATTTCTTAAATACATGACTTGGACACTGGGCATGGAGTTTAATAAAACAAACTGGCTCGTTCTTGTTATGATGCATGCTACAGTTTACTTCTATGGAAGCACCAAACATTGTAAGTATTACAAACTTATAGAGTATTAACATGTTCCTATGTTGCCAAAGAAATATGCTGCTTGTCGAAATCTACTCACAACTCTACAAGCCAATCTATCTTCTGTGCCATAATTTTACACGTCCTTCGGCTTTTTAAAATGATCTACTCGATTGTGAACATTCCACAATTACAGTATTATCTCACATTTGTATGCTACAAATCAGTTTATTAACCACCGGCCGTTTACAATGTTGGGTTTCCCGTTTCCTTGGTAAATAACCCTTCGGGAGCTCTCCGTCCCCTTCGAAATTTCGTCAAAATATCAAGTTATTTACTTACGATTCAGTTTCCCTTCACGTTCTTAGGTCCTCCATAGTTCCATGATGTGTCCCGTTGCTTGAAATACCAAAATGGATTTGTGTTGTTCGTCTATTTCGTGATTATATGCGAAAACAACGAATTCACAACAGTAAATATAGCAACTCACTCCTCATGGTGGGACCATCCAATATGGCGTCGCTTACAAATTAAGGCGTAACTTCCGGCTTCAATTTCTGAAGGCGCTCAGATAATAGATGCTCTATCCAGTCTCTTATATAGATCAGTGATCCCTATATTCTAATTGTCTTCAAAATTACAAGAATTCTGCTAGAAAAGTATAATTTTCTGTCCAAATTGTTTGTTCGGCAACTGTAATATTGTTGTTAGGAAGAATGCATGAGTATGTGAGTCACTTTTGGGCAGCTAGTCAGCTAGTAGGTCATTCCTGAGAGTCTGTCTGTGTGATACAGTACATGATGGAATATTAAGTCCTAAATATACTTTGTATATAAAGTTTAATATTGACATTAATTTATACTCCAGATGATTGAACTCTCTAAAGGGGCAGTAACAATGGTATTGGGTCAAGTGATTATTACCCATTCCTGCCAGAGCCATAAGATTGTCCTTTTTGTTAAAATTATAGTGATTTTGACAAAAAAATGTTCATATCACTTGGATTACTACGTTTATATTAATCAAATCATCATAAATTAAAATACTTTGTTGTTGTTGCAAAGTGGTTAATACATAC
Source organism: Paragorgia papillata (assembly GCA_035771165.1). Classification (NCBI taxonomy): domain Eukaryota; kingdom Metazoa; phylum Cnidaria; class Anthozoa; order Scleralcyonacea; family Coralliidae; genus Paragorgia; species Paragorgia papillata. The sequence continues at coordinate 5,972,884 of JAWNZC010000011.1, read as the reverse complement.
CTTTAAATATTTGATTTAATTAAATATTAATTAACAAATTGTTGAATTAATTTTCTCATTTTGCAGGACCGGTACACAAAGAGTGATGCCAAAGCCAACTTCTCAACAAAAGAAAAGGATTGTTGACCTACAAGATGATTTCACTGATGTTTAGTTGTGTCATTGCTGATTGGATTGTTGTTAAGTACACTTTGAAAATACCAACATTCTAAATATGCCATGTAATATCCTAAATGCTGATGTATTTTGGATATAGATGGCAGAACCACATGTAACATTAATTGTTAAGTGGTTAATCTTACTAGGATTTTTAGCTTTCAAATATTTGGGAATTTGAACTGTGAAAAATGGTTTGCATATGATCATCTCACTGTATACCATGTATATAACTAGTATTTATTATTAAGTTTTAAGTGTATACTAATGTCAGCCTGATGTAAATATTCACAGTTTTTTTAATATGTGTTCAAATATATTGAATATATTGACAATGTTAAATGCTTTTAAAAATGTTTATTTTCTCTCGGTCATTGATGTGTTGAATGACATGTTTCAAGGTGTGTTATTATGCACATCTGCATACATGTGTAAATAAGATAACACACATCAGGGCATGTTACATAACACACCTTTTCATTAATACACCTATACAATAACACATCTTAACATGTTTTGTATAACATACAAGTAACACACCTTCGCAAAACACACCTTAAGGTGTGTTAGAAAACCTAACTTAAGGTGTGCTAAAATTTGGACAAAAAAGGTGTGTTAATTGAACACATCTTTTTTTAGAGTTAATATTTAAGGAAATTTTAAAATAAACAGTAAGAGAGAGCTCAGTAATATTTACAAAAAACTTTAAAAGAAATGCATAAATTAAAGCCTAAGCTTGGTTTTATATACTGTAAAGCATAACAGCCAATCACATTGTAATTCCATCATAAAATTTTCATCAAACTCCAAGGTTGTAAGGGGCACAAATTTGAAAAACATCTTTTCATTGACCAACCAAATGTTGCTTTATTAAGTAAATTTTTCTTGATTTAGGAAATATATTGTTAAAACAAGAATGTGACTAGAATTTTTTTCTTGATTTAGGAAGAATATTCTTAAAACAAGAATATATCCGACTAGAATTTTTTTCTTGATTCAACAATTTTTTTCTTGATTTAGGAAAAATATTCTTAAAACAAGAATATCTAACTAGAAATTTTTTCTTAATTCAAGAAAATTTTTCTTGATTGAAGATTATCTGTCTTTCCAGCTGATAATCTTGAAGAAACGACAAGAAAGTTTTTCTTGTTCAAGATAAATTATCTTAAAAAAAGATTATTATTCTTGAAACTAGATAACCTGACAAGAAAGTATTGCTTGTTTTAAGAAAAATTATCTTGTCAAGATAAATTATCTTGTTTTGGTAAGATAATTATCTTGCAGACGGGACAAGATAATTTTTCTTGTTTTAAGGAAAAATATCCTTAAAACAAACATTTTTTTCTTAAAACAAGTTTTTTGGGATTTGCAGTGCAACATTCACCTGACGAGTGTGGCGAGCTTCGCGCTTGCCATACGAACAAATTTGTTGTGAATAAAGTTCTTATGAAGTAACCCAAACTTGTGTTTTGATGTTATATATATATATATATATATATTGTTTCAATATTGTACATGAAAACCATGCTAAATTATGCAAGAAAACTTTACTTTTCCATCAGTTACCGTACGGGACCAACGAAATGTCGAAATGACTCTCAACGTTTATAAGGTTAATGGCAGTTAAAAAATGTATTAAACGAGCCTCAAAGAATACGTTATGGTAGAGAACTTATTTTAACTTTTGTTGGTAAATTTATACCAAAACAATTAGACAACTCGCCCTCGTTTTCTATGAGCGATAGTCAACTCCGCTTCGCCTCGTTGACTATGGCTCATAGAAAACTCGGGCTCGTTGTCTAATTGTTAGATATACATGAAAAAATTTCTCAATTTTGATTGGCTAAGAGCAGTGCCGTTTTAAGAAATACAGTGCAGAAAAAAGGAAATACAGTGCAAATTTTTGAAGCGAATAAGCCAATTAAAAACAATTCTATTATTCAACGTTCTACAATTGGTTTTGACGGATGGCATTTTCCAACCTCGTGCCCAGGCTTTCTGCACATAAACAAATATGGCGGCCAAGATTTGAAACGGAGAACAATCTGTTAAAATTTGAAGCTAATGTACATAAAGACCGAGGTCTGATATTTTTTCGTAATGACCAAGCGGACGAGGTTAATAAGAGGTTTATTATATGGCATTTTGAGACAACACATCTTACATTACCTTGTCAATAGTGTGACCTCGAGCGTGTGACATAGACTCATCGTTTTCAATGTTGTTGCTCTTCTTGTCATCGCTTTCGGAATCCTAAAACTCATTGCCAGATTGCTCATCGTCCCACTCACACATAATTTAGTCCTCAGGTTATTGAATTTACAAAACGTTTGCGGTTTTCTTTCATTGTTTAGTTGCAAACAACATGTCTGCCAAAATCCGTAATCGATCGGTCGATTACGGAAAATTATCGACCGGCACGTGACGCGTCTCAGCCAATGAGAACACACGATTTCAACGGAAGTAACTTGTGCCCTATAATAATTCTTATTATTGCCACGTAAAGTGCCTGCAAGAAAACTAGAAGGTTCTTAGTGCTTTTAGTAAACTTTTTGGAGTAGTGGTTGAAGAAACAAAGCAGGTTTTTAAACCACCAAATATACGAGGAGTGGACACTGCCGAAAGGAACTGTAATGTAAGTACAGTTGACTTGAACATCTTTTCAGGTATATTATTAATAAAGTAATAGCATGGTTTTTCGTGCAATTTGGAAAAACCTGCCCCCATGAGTTTTTCAAAGACCTTTTGATAGTCCTTGAAAAACTCACTTGTGCACGATTTTTTCCAAATTGCACTCAAAACCATGCACCTATACAAATATCCTCCTGATTTACATAAATTTTGCCTTTGATATTCTCGGGTGAGAGAACGATATAATTTTTTTTAAATTTCTACGCCAATGAACTTCCAAATAGGTCGTTTTTTGAAGCTACTCAAAACATTCGCAGTACGTGTTTTATCAGATCTAAAACACTACTGCTCATGTTTTAAATATTACTTCATAATGTTAAGCCAAAATGCTGGTAAACGAGCTAGCTGCAATATTTTTAATAGTGCAATGTGCTTGCTGAAAGACCTAAACAGGCTAAAATCGTTTATATAATGCAGACATAGAACAATGGGAATAGACGAGGGTCAGTATATAAATCTAACAACTATATTATTGGGCACTCACCGTTTTGAAGAAAACGTAACTTTTCGTGAATAGCATCGTCGTTAGTACAAATAATTCCCATAACCACATCCGCATGGCCTATATATAATTAGCAGTAACATGCGTCATTAAAAGTGGTACGTATCTATACATGTGGTACATGTGCGAGCTTGGTGTAATGTAACAGACGTTTAGTGGACGTTCGTCAAGTTCACATTCAGAAAATGTTTTTGGTCCTAAGATAGGGAAGAACCTGCGACCACATGACCAACTAAACTAACTACATTTATCCTGGATAACTCTATCAGTTATATCTAAACTGTTATTCCTAAAGATCCAGTAAGGGCCATCCCTCATTGGTCCAGTGTTGCTACAAGAGGAAACCGGAGTACCCGAAGAAAACCTGTGGTGTTTGGTACCCTACAATTCTGAGGGGTGTTGGTGGCACAGTGGCAACTAGCGCACTCTACTACCGCACGTGCCTTTCACCTCTGCGACCCGGGTTCGATTCCTGCTCTCAGCAGTAATCTGATTGAAAATTTCACCTTGGCCGCATGTGAGAAGAGTGCTTCCAGTTTTACTCTAGGTCTAAAACCTGGTTTTCGCTATACGACATACAGGGGGTGGACACAAAGGCGGTCATCCATGAAAACATGGTTAATTTGGAACAACTTACAAAACAACAGTATATGTATATGTAACACCATATGTCTTAGGATATACGGATGAAATGAGATCTGTTTAAATAGTATCAAAAATTCTACTTCTATACATTTGTCTTGAAAAAGAAATTGTATATTTTCATGGATTTACTAACAATTTTTAACACAAAATGATGTATTGAATCTGCGATTTTTAAAAAAGATATCTTAGTTTTATAAAGAACATTGTTATACAACTTCGCAAGACCGCTGCCAAACGTTTTGCGCCTGCCCGACATCCGAGCTCGTACCTCAAAAAAGAGCGGGAAAACACTGAAATATTTGGACTGTTCCAAGAGTCCACACAGATGTTAAAATTATAAGCATAGTACGAAAAAGAAGTTGGTAACGTTTTATTTGTTTATGCTGTAAAAGTTGTCGTAAGTTAAACTCAGGCTGAAACTTGTATTGTGACACACGGCCATTTGAGTTCTAGTGGTCAACACAACACAACACAACACAACACAACACAACACAACACAACACAACACAACACAACACAACACAACACAACACAACACAACACAACACAACACAACACAACACAATACAATACAATACAATACAATACAATACAATACAATACAATACAATACAATACAATACAATACAATACAAATTTAATGTCGTTCCCCTCAGGGCTTTTCAACAACAATTTACAGCAGTTAAAATTTGGTGGGGAAAAAAAACCCAAAACAACAACAACAAAAAGGTACGCAGTGCGTACATGTGTCTACTGCATGCTGATAACTTCAAAATTCCTTGATTGCACGTAACACAATATGCATGAAAAATAAAGAGAACACATAATTATATACATTTTATTAGTAAGAAAACAAGAAATGGCCTATTTATTACAGCCATTGGTTTACATACAGTACCACTACTTACTGCAGTAACACTACTAGTACCAGTACTTAATGTGTGCTTTAAGAGTAACTGTAAATGTGCTTATATAAAATTACTATCAATAGCTACTTTACAGGGAAAATCAATAGTAATTTTCACTCAACCAAGTTATTAATATAGTGGTATAAATATCTAATTATAGTTCACTTTGTTACTTTGATAATCCGTATTGCACATTTGTGCACAGTATTTGTGTTAATAAAATGTTATTATAAGTAATAACATGACTTTTCGGGAAATTAGCGATTAAATCTCCCCGCCGCCGAGGGAAAACTTTGAGAATCTTACCAACAGGAAATTTACACGGTTGATGCGAGAAGTTGCATCTAATTTTCCCGTGCATGTTGATGAGGAAAATATATGCAAGCGGGAAATTTAGAAGAAGACAAAATATTTCTTTGTCTTCTAATTTTCCCTCATCAACATGCACGGGAAAATTAGAAGACAAAGGATAAATTTCCCTCTTGCATGAGCGATGAGGGAAATACGAGGTTTACATTCCCTCGGAGAACAAAAGAATCCGAGGCGATCATGGTATTACACAAAATATTAATTGATTAAAAAAATATCATGCAGACGTAAGATATTGTATACTGTACACTGTACACTGCTAACAAGACTTCAGTTGATACTTGATATTTACAGCACAGGGGGGCAGGGGGTACTCAATCTGCACTTCTGTAAGACTTCATTTTTAAAAGGTAAAATTATGCCCTTAGGAAAACACCGTAGAACAATAGAGTTAGAGTAGCTTACTGATTACTAATGCAGATAGTATAAGAGATGGTGTCGACTTGTCGAAGTTATTCTATACACGATTGATCTGGGACAATTTCGCCATGCAGGAGGAAATAAACTGTGCTACGTGGCTGTCATATGTCATATGAGAGTCGATAATTAATTCCAAATACTTGGCTGTTAGAACTGGTGTAAGAGACTCTCCCAAGAAACTTAATGAAATGGCCGGGGGAACTTTTGGAAGCATTTGGCGTGTACCAATCAGTAGAATCTTAGTCTTCTTTGGGTTGATCAGCAGCTGGTTATAGCAGCACCACTTAGCAACGCGGTTTAGGTCTTCTTCTAGGTTCTGCTTAGCCGAAGCAAAATATTTAACTTTAAATGGGAGGAAAACTTTGGAATCATCTACATATGATTCCAACTGACGACAGGATTGTGGTGATGATGGTAAATCATTCAAATAAATACAAAAAAAGCAATGGTGATAGTACAGCACCTTGAGGAACTCCGTTGGTGATAGGAAGTGGAGAGGACACGGTAGAGCCAATACGTACGCGCGGTGACCTTCCTGTCAAGTAACTTTTAAACCATTTTATTGCGCTGGAGGATGTATCGACATGTGCTAATTTTTCGAACAGGATCCAGTGGCTAATGCTATCAAACGCCTTTGACAGGTCTATAAAAATGAGCGCTGTAAGAGGTTTATTATTCACGTTTTCTAGAATTGCGTCGCTCACGAGTATTTTCAAGGTTTCTGTTGAATGATACCTCCTGTTCCCACTTTGATGTGGAGTCAAGCGATTATTTCTGGATAAATAAGCACTAAATTGCTCGAGTGCGACGTTTTCACAGATCTTTGATGCTACGATAAGAAGCGACAGCAAGCGATTGTTAGAGGGAACTTCATGGTCCCCTTCTTTTAAGAGGGGGATAATTTCTGCTTCTTCCCATGCTTGAGGGAAAGTGTCAATCATTAATGAACAGTTAATAATATCTGCATGTGAGAGGACCCAGGATGACTGGAAGACAGTCCTTAATATGGCGTATACTGACTTTATCCAATCCAGGTGCCTTGTTTGCTGGCATAGATGAGATTATGCGTTTCAACGTCGTGCAAGTGACAGGTCAGAATACATGTACGAACAATTTCGTTGCATCTGCATGGGATGGAGGCGGGTAAATGTAAATGGTCCCTTTTCTTCATCTGTTCTTTTATTTCATATGTCACGTACGGGCATGGCTTATTACGCACCTTAACTATTCTAACTGGGGCGTGAACGTCGAGAATAGATTGTAAAACATCGTTAAGAATATTTAATTTAGCATCCACTTCTGCAGTCGAAAACACGGTGAGTAGCAATTGTGATTGGTAGGCAAGGTCAGCGGCTAAGCAGTCAAAATCATAATTCTTACAGCACTTACGCGACTACGCGCGAAGATATAAGAAGGTAAAAACATGAGGGACTTCAGCCTGAGAACAATATAAACCGGAAGGTGGTCACTGATCGGAGATCCCAAAATTCCGCTTTCACGTATATGCTAGTTGAAGAAGAGACGAGGATTACGTCAATCAGAGATTCATTCGAGTCAGTAATTCTAGTTGGAGTGTTTATCACCTGCGTAAGATTTAATTCTGTCAAGAGCTCCAATAAGGGTAATTAGGTAATTTATGCATGGCTTCTTTGTCAATATTGTAACATATTCTGAAATTACCCTTTCGTAATTTTCATTACCCATTTTTTAAAACACAAATGAATAGTCGAGTCTTATTTAGTCTTTAATGTCTGGTGGTGGTTGCCACGGCTAGTTTCCACTTCTCTTGCAATGTTTACTCGAGCAAATTCACGCATGCGCAAACGTTTGGCAGCGGTGTTCATCTTCGCTATTACAGAATATTGAATAAAAGGTTAAAAATGTTTAACTATTTAAAATTAAAAACCAAACGTTTTCGAGATAAAGTAATCATCAGGGTTAAAAAAATGATGATGACTTTATGTCGAAAACGTTTGGTTTTTAATTGTAAATAGTTAAACATTTTAACCTTTCATTCAATAATCTTGCAAGATTATAATTCCACAATTTTAGAAGGTAAAACTAATTTCAAGCGAGGGAGTTACCGAGAAAGATTGTTTACTAGGTCCACGATGTTCGTTTTTTGTTGATCATTTTTAAATCGTTGGTTGAATAAGAGGTTGCTCAGTTAAAGATGTGCACATCCAAAATATTACGAAATTGTGCATAAATCTAAAGGTAGGTCATATAAGTTTCGAAAACTAAAACGAAAGAAAGCTACGTGGTTAATTAGAATAGAAGGGGTCAACGGTTTTGCAAACCATCGCTCATGCGTTTTAAAGCCATTAAGTAATTTACAAACTCACTGAAAACACGATACATCCAAGTGAAATTCTTCTATAATCCAAGAGATATTCATTCACTACGTTTGAATTTGTACGACAACAGATATGCGTTCCAAAGCAAAAGCATATTTTTGTCTTCTGTACAACTAAGGGCAAGTTAGTAAAATCATTTTGAGACCACATTAATGTGAAATGAGACGACATTATACAGCAAGATTTTCTACATTTTTGGTCATCCGGAATTATAGGTAAAATCATGAAGAGTATATCAATTTTCAAAGTAAATAATTAAAATTACAATTTAACGTTGTATTTAAGCAGATTTCACCGCGTATATGTTTTAGAAAACTACTATTTGACATATTTTCTGTTACGGTGCATTGACGATATCTGCATGGATAGCACACTTCTTGTCCCACCCCTTGTACGCGTAAGAGTAAGTGCGTAGGAATAAAACTTGGCTAAGAGTAAGGCGCAAAAGAGCTAGTGAGAACAGCAGTAACATAAATTATTTGAATTTGGTTGAGAATTGCATGGATGAGAATTTTATAAAATATCTGACTGTAAGGCGGCTTTCAGACTGAGTGCCCGTGCCCAGTGCCCGGCAACGGGCACTAAATGCACCGGTGTTCAGACACGTTCCCAAACCCTAATTGCTTCTTGGCGCCAAAATATATTTTGTCGATGTGTATCCAATGCTTGTTCCTATATAAAAATGTATGGTGGCTCAGTTTATGTATGTTGTTTTAGTTACAAGTGCTTGGCACCGTAAAAATCCTGTTCAGATTGGTAATCGTGCCCGGTACGGTGCCCGGGTAGTGTACCTCTCGAGGTTGTACCCGTGCCTGGTTTTTCGCTCGGGTACGATGTTCAGACTAGCTGTGCCCGTGCCCGCACTGTTATTTTCAAGAAGTTAATTTAACTCCTTATTATATCCATGACAAAATTACTACATTCTGATTGGTTGAGAGGAGAACAATTATTTTATTAATTGTAAAGGCCCTGGGAACGATGTTGACAATAAATTCAAAATGGCGGCCAATTCTGCAATTGAAAGTTTTCACATTTCCAACGACTTGTGGTACACTATGAACTAAAAATTCCATGTAAATATTTTGAAATGAGTACAGAGATCACCCAGAGTGAAAATGTTTCTTGTCAAGTAATGAAACAAGATGTTTTTAAAGGCGTGAGTGAGTACGAAGCGTACGTGTCGTAATTTTGTCATGCATATAATAAATGAGTAACCATATGATTTTGCTCGTACAATACACTACTCGAACAATAACAATACAATACACTACTCTTACAATAACAGAGATATTTAATGAATATAACATAAAGTCGGTGTATAGACTTAAATAGTATTTTCGTTGTTTTTGAAGGGAATACTTTAATACTTTTCATTAATAAAACAAAATAACTCATTTTGATATAGGTCATAAGCAGTGTTACCCTGTTCAAGGCCAAAAAGATAAGACATTTATAGGAGCATGAATGCCTTTAGCCTACGCTTGACTCGCTGTTTGCCCAGTGACGAAGGCGTATAAAGGAAGCAAGTATACGCTTAATTAGTGTAGAATTCCAGTACACTTGCAAACTTGTACAGTTGTTACATATCAATATGTTCGCTAGGGAAAGAGCTATTGTTTAATATATGTCTGGACATTCACAATAACTAGTTCCAAAGTTACATTCGGACATGTTGAGGAGACTTAAAGTTATTTTTTGAATTTTACAACACCTAAACATTTTGGGTATTTTTCGAAACTTCTCAATCAGTTATATGCATCATGTTATACATCAAAATGTGGAGAATTGAACAGGCTTGAAGATAATGTAATTTCGAAACAATTGAGGAGTGGAAACTATAGGTGAAAATCAACATTTAAGCTGACAAGTATATTTGTCAAATGATGAAATCGATCGATTTCTCATGTCTACCTAACCTAACTCAAACGTTATCTCAAAAACTATTTAACGGATCTACTAGAAATTCCACAAGCACGTTGACGAAGGACAATACTACACCAGATTTTTGCGTTCATTAAGTAAAGTATTAACTTGCCGACTTCGTCTGTCCATCGTTTAATCTTATCCTCTACTCCTTGAAATAAACAAACCCCTCCGCTGGAGTTATTATAACCCCATAAATGGAGTTAAAATAACTCCTGTAAAATAACCCCCATGAAGGAGTTAATCTATAATCCTCTCACCCGAGTTAAAACTACTACTTGAAAATAACAGTGCGGGCATTAAAATAATCGCGTTTTACAGTCGTTAAATGCAAACCTTGTAACTAAAGGTAAAATTTTCTTTGAAAACCAAAGCAGATTACGCACTACCCTTGACTATTTAGGAATTAAAAAAATTATTTTAGATTACAAACCATTTATGTACTTGGTAACGGAATGCATCACTATATCAGCACCAAGTTTTAACGGTTTCTATAGTGTTAAAGACAAATAAACAAAATAAACAAAACAAACAAACAAACAAACAAACAAACAAACAAACAAACAAACAAACAAACAAACAAACAAACGAACGAACGAACAAACGAACGAACAAACGAACGAACAAACGATCAAACGGACAAACGGACAGACGGACAGACGGGCAGACGGACAGACGGACAGACGGACAAACAAACGAACAAACAAACAAACAAACAAACAAACAAACAAACAAACAAACAAACAAACAAACAAACAAACAAACAAACAAACAAACAAACAAACAAACAAACAAACAAACGAACAAACGAACAAACAAACGGACATACGGACAAACGGACATACGGACAAACAGACAAACAGACAAACGGTCAAACGAACAAACGAACAAACAAACAAACAAACAAACAAACAAACAAACAAACAAACAAACAAACAAACAAACAAACAAGCAAACAAACAAACAAGCAGACAAGCAAACAAACATCATAGATAAATATATAAACAAGACGCCTGCTTTGGCGTTCACTCGGGCTACTGATCAGCGCTAGCGATTGCAACCTTGGCATAGCCATGCACAGAACAGCGCGCATAAGCTTTTGCTAATGATATACGTTTTGGGCGCAGTGTAGTTATGCAATGTAGAACCGCACTGACTCTGAAAGCTATTTCGATTGTACGGTTAGAGATACTTTTAATTTTCAATTTGCGAGTATTAAATGACAAATCGTACGATGTCTATATGTTGCCTTATGAAGCGGTGCACAAAGCGTTCGCTGATGCATGTAAACAAGTCCGTTTTCCCGAATAACAACGGCGATCTTAAAGTGCCACTAACCCCAAAATGTCTTTTGCACGAATAAACATCGCCAATCCAAATGATGAAGAATGCAATATAAATTAACTAAATGGGTAAAATCCTCTTGATTTAAGAATCGATTGAAGTGGCGATAATGACGCACACGACGGAGCACTTGGGAGACTGCGTCGAGAAGGGTTTGTGACGTAATACCAGGAATTCTATATTTTTTTTACTGTAAAGTAAATAGGAAAGAACGTACCCAGGTTACGTTTATAGCCAGTTTGGCGATAGTTTTCATTTTAATTAATTTATTATAGTTCCAGTGTACTACACTTAGATTTTTGAAGACGAATTCCTGGTATTACGTCATACGCATCCTATACCCATTCTCCTCACTGCTCCGCCATGGGACAAACAGATGCGAAATTTTGCAAGTTTGAAGGTGCATAAAAAATGAATGTGTTCAATAACAGAAAAGATATGTTGGTGTTAATATACTCAACAAAGGCTATTTGAATCCCGAGAAAAGTTTTTGGGGGTTAGTGGCATTTTAACACTTTCAGTAGACAAAACCTACAGTGCTAGACTCGGCACATTCAGTCAATAATTTCGATATAGAATTTATTTATATCGGGCAAACAGAAAATATTTAAACAACTTTGAAACACACGTTTCCAAAGCGTTGGCAAATGTAATACGACACCTGCATGAAATGTAGACATGCAAACAGTTCAACACATTCATATTTTGAATTACTCAGTGATTTATTTATTCGAAAATTCGTCCGAGCATAGTTCAGAATCATCTTCTGAATCTCGGAAGAAAATTTCTATTTGGCAAGCGAAGAATTTTCGCCGTATCATTACGACCAAAATTGAGTCTGTCAGTCTGTTGAAGAAGAAGCTGTTGTTTATGCACAAAAATTAGCTCAAGAAGAAGAAGAAGAAACGCTTTGGGGTAGGTTTTCTGGATAAGAGAGCGTCGAAAACTGGTTAGTAATAATCTCCGTTGTCGTGGAATTTAAATACTTTTTATTATGTAAAATAGAGTGGTTTATTGATTTTTCTGGCAGTAATAAAATTGATAATCTCGGTCAATACTCGAATATATATATATATATATATACGAATAGATTCCATTTTGCCGTTGTCTGTTCAGTTATAGATGCACAGAAGACGTCACAGCGTGTAAAGAACAACAGTCACACCACTCGACTTCGTCTCGTGGCGTACTTTTTTGTTCTTTACACGCTGTGACGTCATCTGTGCGTTATTACAGTACACACGCACGGAAAAATGTCATCTATTTGTTAACTATACTACACTACACTACACTACACTACACTACACTACACTACACTACACTACACTACACTACACTACACTACACTACACTACACTACACTACACTACACTACACTACACTACACTACACTACACTACACTACACTACACTACACTACACTACACTACACTACACTACACTACACTACACTACACTACACTATATATGGGCGTCCGAAGCGGACAAAATTATGAACACATCAACTTTAATCGAACACACACACTAAACATTCGAACACTCACAATAAATATTTCAACACGCGCTATAAACATTTGAACACTCACAATAAATATTCCAACGCCGCACACACAATTCGACGTTTCGTGTATATAATGTCAACACAAACAAAACCAATTTCATCTGACATTCCACAAATTCCGCAGTGCTCACACAAAACATTCGAAGTGTCACACATAACATTCGAATTTATTCCGCAGGGGGTCATCCATAATTAGCATGTTAATTAAAGATTGAAATTTTGTAGTACTCTTTATAATTTTAATTATGGTTTTGAACATTGTTTGAGGAACTGTTTTTGCTAACCGCTGGCTTTCATAAATCAAATCGCAGCTTTGAGTTTGTGAAGGCGTCAGGAACATCAGTTGTTCCCGTCAATATGTCATCTGAACAGAAAGTAACAGGAAAAGTCCTTAAACATATCACAGGAAATGGACCGGTGTACACAGGAAATGGACCAGTGAAAATATACAGGTAATAAATGGCCGAGGAGCGCATCAGTTCGCAGAAAGGGGCACGAGAGGGTTTTTTTGTGATTTTTTCTTTTGTGTTTTTTTTTTCATATCTTCTTTGTATTTTTAATGATATTATATGATCTTTTTTATCTATCGTGACTTTTCTCGTTGTCCTGATTTTTTCCCGATTTTTTGTGATCTTTTCCTGGTGTATGTGATTTATAAATCAGTGCTTTAAAAAAGTTAAACATAAAAAATGCCTTCTGCTTCACATTTTTTCAGTTGAAAAAATGTAATACTTGTTTGTGTTTTTTTTTTTTACTTTTTCTTAATTCACAGATTGTTGACTGCAGTTCTAGTGAGGATGAGGTGAGCCCCAAAAATATTTCAGCAACATCCCCAGATATAAGAAACTACATGGCAGAAAACCCACACAGCTCTTCAACTCCTCAGCAAAGCTTGTCCAATCAACATTCAGCTAAACATTTGGTTTCTACATCTACCAAGGCATCCTCCCATGCTATAACTGGTAACATGGAACATTTGCTCTCTACTCCTAGAGCATTGCCACCTGCAAGAGACACAGCTGTTGCATCAACGTTGTCATCAACAAAAGTGCAACCAACGTTTGACATATGTCGTCTAAGTGCAAGTAAGATTGCTAGAAATGATAAGTGAGATGTTTCCATTTTTGGACCATGGAAAAATTTCAGAGAGCCTAATAGCTTCCAACATGAATGTGCAAGAGGTCATCAATGCTATACTTGGTGTATCAGGTACTAGTACTTTCAGTAAAAGTTTTTCTAGTTCTGTCAGTTTAATGATACTGTAGCAACATACCATATTTAAACATACCATAGAACCCGAGTTTTACAGCCACCCCAGTTGCCAGGTATAAATACGGTACCGTTGTAAATTACAGGACCAGTATAGCTGTGAAAAGGAGAGTTGTAAAACTTCGGCTTTACTGTCAACTCCCCTTGCAAAAATGTGTTCATGAATTGATGAACTTTCATGGGTCGTTCATGAATGTTCATATCGATTCATGAATAGTTCATGCTCAGTTCAAAAATGAAACATGTAGTTCATGAGTATGAACTATAATTATTCATGAATGTATTTCATGAACAGTTCATGAAAGGTTCATGAAGTTTGATGAACAACAAATTAGTTCATGAACTTTATGTTCATCATGTTGTATCGTTTATGCATGAATATAACTTACTATTGTTCCCAGTATACCGCAAAACACCCTGTTTTCAAATAGCCACCGGAAGAAGGCAGTTGATTAGTTTGAAGCTTTCAGAAACCGTCACGTGATCACACTGTTGTGTCTTTTCATGTGGAAAAAACCGGCTCTGGCAGTCTGGCTAAGCGACTCAACAGTCAAAATGAGTCGCTTCAGGTATTTAAACGAAGAACAACTTCAATTACAGTATCTGGTAGCCTCCTTGAGCAGACCTTGTGAGGCGCTTCCGTCACTCCATTCCCTCACTAACGTCTGCTCAGATGAGCGATACATTCCTTTCTCGATTCTTGACCAATCAGCGCGAGGCTCTTAAATCGTGGAGCCGCCGAGCCTGGATATCGATGACTACCTTAAAGGTATTTAAACTATAGGATTGGCAACCAGTGGGAACAAGAATTGATTGTCTTGACAAGCTGGTAGAATTTTGAAACCAGGAACATCTAAGGCATCTTGGTTCTGATTCATTGGGTTGGTCCGTTACGGTTTGACACTTGCGCCTTCTAGCCCGTTTCTACGGTGCCCACAAGGGCAACAGAGATATATAAGTTTCAACAGAGATATATAAGTTTCAACAGAGATATATAAGTTTCAACAGAGATATATAAGTTTCAACGGAGATATATAAGTTTCAACAGAGATATATGTTTCAACAGAGATATATAAGTTTCAACACAGATATGTAAGTTTCGACAGAGATATATAAGTTTCAACAGAGATATATAAGTTTCAACAGAGATATATGTTTCAACAGAGATATATAAGTTTCAACAGAGATATGTATTTCGACAGAGATATATAAGTTTCAACAGAGATATGTATTTCAACGGAGATATATATTTCAGCCTTCCGAGCCACGGTAATACTGGGCATGAGATCCTCCACGCTCTCCACACTCACAAAATGGCTGCTGTTGTTACTATTCCACGATTTTGTAAAGAATGTCATCATTGTAGGTTTCTGCTAAAATTTAGCTATCAATATTGTCCAAAATGTGGCAGTGAGTGCATTTCCGATAATCCTAACGACGAATGCGATGAAAGAGCGATCATAACACGCTACTTTCGTAGAGGTTTTGAGTATGAACGAATCGTTGAGTTGTTAAACAAGGAACACCAAATCGCTATGTCAACAAGAACGCTAAAAACCCGACTGAAGGAGTATAACCTTAAACGCCGCGATCTCATTTGGGATGAGGCACATGTTAGACAACGGATAGCCGAAATATTGAATGGGCCTGGATGCATGGGAGGCTACCGATCAGTATGGCACTCTCTTCGACTTGAAGGTATACAAGTCCCAAGAAATGCTGTTCAAACCAGTGTTAAAGAACTTGATCCGGAAGGGTGTTCTCTACGAAAAGGTAAGCGGCTTAAGAGAAGAAGATTTACGTCCCGTGGCCCAAATTTTTGTTGGCATGTCGACGGATATGACAAACTGAAACCTTATGGGTTCCCCATCCATGGTGCTATTGATGCATGGAGTCACAAAATTATGTGGTTAAAGGTGTGTAAATCTAATAACCTTCCAGAAATTCCAGGATCGTTTTATTTGGATTGCGTGGTTCGGCTAAGTGGGTGTCCAGAGAAAGTACGGACAGACAATGGCACAGAGAATGGTGTTATTGCTGTGATGCAATGCCTGTTTAGGGATGATCCAAAGGCACACATCTATGGAAGGTCCACGGCTACTCAAAGAATAGAGGGATGGTGGTCGTATCTTCGACGAAATAGATCCACCTGGTGGATCAATTTCTTCAAAGATCTAATTGAAACAGGAGATTTTTCCCCAGGTAATGAAATTGAGATGGAGTGTTTGTGGTATTGCTTTTCTGGTGTAATCCAACAAGACCTTGATTTTGTCATGGAGCACTGGAACACACATACTATCAGACAGTCATCCTATGACACGATTTCAGGAAAACCAGATGAATTATTTCTCCTACCTGAAAATAAGGGTGGTGAAGATAAACTTCATCCTGTATCACCCGAAGAGATTGAATTTCCAGCAGAAAATTTGTTGATGTTTGATGAAGAACCCAATATTCATCAAGAGTACTTTGAGTATCTAGTGTTAACCATGAACTTAAAAAAAGCTAGTAATTGGAGGGAAGCCTTCTCCTTATATAAAGAGCTGTTACACATATTCACACAAAGGAACTAACTATGACTCTATCAGAATACATATCAGATTTAAAGAAGAATGTGACAGTTTTTTAGTTTATAAAATGGTTTCTTGTAGATGTAAAATATTTTACTCATACCAGTATTACAAAATTTTGGCAAGCACATCAATTGTTGTTTTAATGTTGTTTGACCAATCAGCGATGTTTCACATATAACTATAAGTATTATTTACAAGATATGTGGCCATGTTGTATCAGATATATTGTACATGTACATGCATTATGCATCACCTCAAGTTGCAAGCAAGAGTATATCACAAGGCCACACGGTCACTAATTTAATTCTATTTATTCTAATTGAGACTAGGAGGGTTTGACAAATATTTTATTTGGATGTTAAACATAAAACAAAGTTGTTTTAACTGGATACATAGATATACAGTAAGATTAATTTGAGGGTTGAGACAGAACTAATAGTCCAGAGGCTGGAGGGGGAGTATTGTCACCCGAGCGGAGAATTTACGATACCAACTTTTTTTAGTGTAATTTGGGGGTGTAGATTACGATTTTGCATGTTGATCAAGTGTTTGAGGGGGCGTTTCCGAGAAACGGGAGGTGAAAGGGGGGGGGGGGATCTTTACCTTATCAGTTTTACCTTAAAGGACATTGGAAGTATAATTTAAGTTTGTCTCATTTGAAAGAACTCGTGAAATGGTATAGTAAGACTCTTTACAATTTTCCCATATCTGTCAATATAATCATATATTGAAAACAAGGAACTTTAATACAACAAAATACAGATTGTTCAATTATTTCCCACTGGCTTTGGCATTCTGCATAATTATGGTACCTCAAACTCATTCCAACAATTAGTACCTACACAGCCTGTACAATAACATAATAAAACATGTAGTAATAAAAAATAAAAAACCCAGATGCATACAGTCACAAAAATCCAAAACCAATGCAATCCATTAGGGCAGACGTCATAATTTCCTTCATGCCATCTTCTGTGCACAAATGAACTGGTAATGTAATTACCAGGTCACAGGTTGATGTTGTTGGTCTACACTTACAACCAGGTTGACAACCATGGAGGAACTGGCATTTAATGCGTTTAGAAAACACAAGAGGAGGTACACTTCTTGCTCCTGTTAGCCATTGCAAGATGTCTTCGACACAGAGATTCGGGATATCTATAACATTAATAAACATGTTAGTTGACACTCTATAAAAGTAGTAAAACCATATATTTAAGAACAAATTGAACAAGCAAGTAATATTTTGGTTGTTTTCAACTCCTACAGTACTTACTTTTCATTTCAACACAATATACAAAGTCGCAAAAATATGTGTATGTGTCGGCTTCCTTTTCTCGTTTCAATTGGCTACTGCTGTATTCAGTATCTAAACACTCAATTAAGGAGTTGGCTGTAACTGTTTGTCCTTTTCCAGAAACAAACATAGATTCCCAAATACTTGGGTGCTGTTGTATAGAAGACAATAAACCATAGGTGTTTAGACCTTCTTCAAAATGGGCTAGCTGGGGTAAGATATCACCAACTTGATCTTTTAGGCAAATTGACCTGTAACAAGAAAGGGAATTAAAATCGCATCATGCATCTGCCACAGAGGTTTCTTTTAATATTAATATTAATATTAATATTAATGTTATAATTATGTGTATGTGTATATGTATATGTATATATATACTTATTTATTTAGAAACTACAATCACATGCAAAATAAACGAGACACTCCATGCTCCCGAACCCTCTCCAATGTTGGTTAGTGATGGTTTGCACTGGTGGAGGCTTTCCTTTGAATTTCGAGCTCAAATAGCAACATTGAAGGGGGGAAGGGGGACAAGCCTTTGAAAATCAAGGTGGCACCTTTTATTTTGCATGAGATTGTCTTTTGCGCCGGAAGTGAAGAAGAACATATATACGACGTCAAGTAGGTGTGGAAAGTTATGACGTTGGTAGGAAATGAACTAGAAGTCCTGAGTATGGTAAGACTTGCGTACATGAAAATAGGTTTAAAAGGTTAAGTCATGAACCAAAAAAGGAATAAAAACTCTATATAAGCATTAGTATTATTACTAACAGCTAAACAATCGTATTCCAAAAGCCGAGCAGTAGAGGGAAAAATCGGTATGGCTATTGACCCCAAGACAAGAGCTTTGGTGTATTATTTATCAAGACTTAAAGGACTTTCCATTAGAAAGGTAGCGAAAGAATGTAATGTTTCTAGAGCAACTGTGTGGAGGATTAGTAAAATGGACATGAGCAGAAACCGATCTGAGAAAACACGCAAAGAGACTAGAGAAAGACCAAGAAAATTGAATACACGTCAGGAAAGAAAACTTCGACGATCAATACAAACACAAAGAGAGCAGGAAGGTAATTTCACGATCAAGAGACTCATGGAGAACGCGTGCATTTCTAGAAAAGAGGTTTCAGAGAGTACAATTTCACGTTTTTTAAATAAAGAGGGCTATTACTATCTACAAGCTCGCAAGAAAGGACTTTTAACGAAGACAGACATGAAAAAACGGAGACTTTTTGCACGCAGAATGCTAAATGAGTATTCCCGCGATATATGGACGCAAGACATCGCATTTTACCTTGACGGTACGGGATTTGCGTATAAGAGAAATCCCTTGGATCAAGCCAGAGCACCCAAAGCCAGGGTATGGCGCAAGAGAAGTGAAGGACTAACGCGAGGATGTACTGCGAAGGGACAAAAAACAGGCACTGGGGGGAGAGTGGTAAAGCTGATGGTAGCTATAAGTTTTGACAAGGGTGTGGTCCTATGCAAGGCTTATGAGAAGTTAGATGGCCGTTATTTAGCAAAGTTCATTGACGACAACTTTGAAAGCATGTTTGCTATTGCAGATAAAGGCCTAAGGCGATTATGGCTACAAGACGGAGATCCAAGTCAAAACTCAGCATTGGCTCGCGCAGCTATGGACCGTGCAAACTGTGAACTTCTAAAAATTCCCCCGAGAAGTCCTGACTTAAACCCTATCGAGAATGTTTTTAAACTAGTTTCAGATGCATTTCGTGAGCAAGCAATAAAATCACAAATCACAAAGGAAACGTACGAGGAATTTAAAGATAGAGTGATATCTACAATTCAATCGATGCCTACAGAAATCATAAATAAGACAATCGCCTCGATGGGAAATCGCGTGCGAGAAATTATTAAGTGGAAAGGACAGCGTTTAAGATATTAGAACTAAGAACTCATAAGTACTGTCAACATCGCACATATTAATTAATGTGTTTAAGTGTCAATAAAATACAAGTGCAATGAAATATGACCTGACTGTATACGATACTTATTTCCTCAGACGACAGGCCTGCGTATATTTCAGGAATAAACGTAGCGTTATAAATATGCCATTAACAGGCAATAATATTAATATTCTAAATAACTATTATATATTACAATAATAGACTAAATAACTATTTGTGAAATGATTAACGCTGCTTTGTGTATAACATACCTGTCTCTGTGTCAGGTATAAAGAATAATTACTTCATACACCCCACCCCACCCCTAAATGTGGAATTGATAATAGTTAACGGATCACCACAACGGGTCACCGTCTATGAACATGTACAAAAACAACTCTGCAGAATACGCCAGCCGCACATTAAAGACATCAAATGTGAAGTCTGCTCCGTCGTACCATGGTGGAGTTTGTGTTTTAAAATTGTGGTGGGAAATCACTATACAACGAGCCGATTGTGCAATGGTGACCCGTTCAGACCAAAATAGAATATAACATATATGGATTATCTTCTTTATCTTTACGGATCACCATGGTGAACCGTCGTTTAGTGCCTTATAAGACACTTCAAATCATTTCAAAACCCCAGCATATGTTGAATAACATATAAATGTTTAAATGTACAAGGAAACAGAGCTTGTACAACCTAAACATAGTATGTAATTTCGAGCTTTTAAAATGGTGACCCGTTGACAGCACCATCCTGCATATGAATACTGATTATGCTAATTGGATTATACTGCTAAAACGCATGTCCCGATAATTACACAGAGTTCAATGAAGAATAAATTCCGCAAAACAACGTGGACATGATGGGATACTGATTTGTTCATCTTGCGGGATTTGTGAAAAGAAATGAAAACAACGCCATCTCACTCTCATCATCTCCGTTTCAACACGGTCGACTGCACCCGCTCGCATAAAACTGAAGTGGTCGCTGGCCGTGCAGAATATAGGGGAATCCTTCTCAAAGACAATGTCTTGTGCATAATTGTGCACTCCGTTTGTTATGTGCATTGCATAAGAACTGTCAAATGTTGGTCTTGCCAATTCAATAACTTCAATTCTCACTGCTTTCTACTTATAATGTGTACATTTATTCTCTTTTTTTTTTGCGCTACATATAATTTCTTTCTGTCATAAATGAACATAATATACATGGGTGTTATTGTTCTAACATGTGTGCTAATTTTTTTGGATGAATTTCGTCATATTTCACTTGTATTATTAGTAATAATCTACACCCGCGTCTGACGCAATTAAGCCCCGAAAGTCTGCATTCCAAACGTTCCTGTTGTACACAATCACATGCAAAATAAACGAGACACTCCATGCTCCCGAACCCTCTCCAATGTTGGTTAGTGATGGTTTGCACTGGTGGAGGCTTTCCTTTGAATTTCGAGCTCAAATAGCAACATTGAAGGGGGGAAGGGGGACAAGCCTTTGAAAATCAAGGTGGCACCTTTTATTTTGCATGAGATTCAATCACATGCAAAATAAACGAGACACTCCATGCTCCCGAACCCTCTCCAATGTTGGTTAGTGATGGTTTGCACTGGTGGAGGCTTTCCTTTGAATTTCGAGCTCAAATAGCAACATTGAAGGGGGGAAGGGGGACAAGCCTTTGAAAATCAAGGTGGCACCTTTTATTTTGCATGAGATTGTAGCTATGTAAAAGTTTTGCATGGTTATCAAGTTACAGTACCTGACCAAGTTTTGTATTGAAGATTTTGTTTCCCTTCCTGGAACTCCGTGGTAACCAACTTCTTCAAGCACTGGGTAAACACTTTCGTCTAGTAGGATACTTTCAAGTGCACCATCTGTTGCATTTTCAAGCTTAAAAGAATAAGATAAATGTAGAAATCAACTATCTGTACATCTTACTTGTATGTTTGCTGTAGGACTTTCACACATATCACACATTAGTACAGTACATCAGAAGGGGGGGAAGGGGGGGGGGGGTATTGGGGGGGGGAAATTAAATTAAAAAAAAAGGTAGTACAAATGGGTAGTATAAAGAATGTACTGTTTACTACTGGATACTGACTTGCTGCTTAATCTAAGAACCAAAAAACAAAAAATTAGGATTGCAGGTCCTTTGGTTTACCTATAATATGCCACGACTGCGCAGTGCCTTATTTTGGCACATGTTCTCACCTTTTCACAAAGCTCCTTATGAATAACAGAATTCATGTTGTCACAGACAGATTCCCACACAGATATTTAAATATTTGAATGGAGATAAAATGTGGAGCCTGGCCATCTTGTATCACAGACATTGCCATGATCTCTCCAGCAAGTTTATAGTCCTTTCCAGTTAGTGCCATTGTTGATGTAATTGGCTTTCCATCTGGGAAAAGTCTTCTTTCAATGTATTTCATCATTTCTTAAGAAAATTTAAAAACAATGGGTAACTTATATACATGTATTGTACTTATTTTTATAATGTAGTCACAGTTATGTTGCACTACATTGTCACTGACAGTAAAACCAATCAATCAATAAATAAGCATTTACATGGAGCTCTATCTAACATAATGGTTATACTTCAAGGGATTTAATAAGTGGAAGCTTCTTCTATACTCAATACAGGTAATTGAGGTAAATAAACAAACAAACAAACAAACAAACAAACAAACAAACAAACAAACAGAAGAATAAACAAACAAATGACTGACTGACTGACTGACTGACTGACTGAACAAACAAGCAAATGAATAAACAAACAAACAAACAAACAAACAAACAAACAAACAAACAAACAAACAAACAAACAAACAAACAAACAAACAAACAAACAAACAAACAAACAAACAAACAAACAAACAAACAAACAAACAAGAAAGATCACAGCTTCTCCTTTAATACTGTGTGCGTGTTAACATTAAACCACTGTACATGTATACAAAGTACCTGCAAAGAATTCACGCTTTGGCCCTCCATCATCAACAGCTGGTTCTCCAGAAACGGTAATTTTTAAAAGCCTTTCTGGCTGGTAATAGCGATTTCTCGCACGTTTAAAATCCTCCCAAACCATCTTCCGTCTCACTGTTACCCTAATAGAATCGGCATCAGATTTCAAACAATTCTCCTTCAAAGTGTCGATGCAGCTACTTAAGGTAACCATTAATGAACTATCAGTTCCGGGAGTAGATATTTCGTGATCAGAACCATCTACATCCAGGCTACCATTATCACAGTCTGCAAGGAGACCAAATGATGCAGAGCACCCATCTGCATGCTGTTCCACTTCGGTGATTGGGAAACTCAAGAAGCATAAAGGACATTCGACTTTCTTGACTTCAGAAGCACAAGGTTCCATATCAGAACTGCTAGGATGAGGATGGATGGCAGGTGGTGCACTTGAAATTAAGCCCGACGGGCCAGGTGTGTCCTTAGAGTCCTCCTCGACTGTTAGCACACTGGGGAGATTGTCATCTGATTGACTCTGACTGTCGGTATCAGAATCACAAACAAGCAATTGTTTCAAATCGCTCAATTTCTTGTTCAGAACTGGCACTCGGAAACTTCCTTGCACCTACCTAAGGTGAAAGGCTCTTCAGGAGAAGTTCCTGGGATTGTGGCTACTTCACTTCCATCCTTGAACACAAGGGTATAATTTAGTCTTGGATTAAAGCGTTTGTTAAATGTAGCATGCTTTTCTATAGCAGCCTTTAAAATAGCTTCCGACGAGAATGAAGGAAGTACTTTGAGTGGGATGGATTCACCTCGCTTGATCGTGTTAATGTCTTTCAGTACACCGACCTTTATTGCAACTTCACTTTCGTTAACCTTCGCGCGTTTTGTTCCTTTTTTTCGGACAACATAGGCGCTTCTTTCCTTTTCCTTACCACGTTTGAATTCGTCTAAGCTCTTGACAGACGGCAAAAGTCTACTTTCCTTCGAGAACTTGGCGATGTTTGTGTTGCTTTCCGAGGTACTTCTTACTGTGCTGGTCGAAGCTGTACTGACTGAAGAAGTTCTCGAACATTGCCTGAGTTGCTCGTCACTGTTGCTTCTCCACAGTGTGGGCAAAATTTAAAATCCCTTTCTAGAGAGGAACCGCAACAATGACAGAACTTACTACCCGATGATGTTGCCATATCATTAATACTAAATGCAAATACGCCATGAGGTCAATGGCAGCAACTATCAACCACTGTATATTTCCTAACATGACGTACTTAACCAGGAAATTAACTTGATCTCTTATGCCCAGTATTACCGTGGGCTCAGAAGGCCGTGTATACATATCTCTGTCGAAACTTATATATCTCTGTTGAAACTTATGTATCTCTGTCGAAATACATATCTCTGTCGAAACTTACATATCTCTGTTGAAACTTATATATCTCTGTCGAAATACATATCTCTGTTAAAACTTATATATCTCCGTGGAAACTTATATATCTCTGTTGAAACTTATGTATCTCTGTTGAAACTTATATATCTCTGTTGAATATATATATGTCTGTTGAAACTTATATATCTCTGTTGAATATATATCTCTGTTGAAACTTATATATCTCTGTTGAAACTTATATATCTCTCTTGAAACTTATATATCTCCCTTGAAACTTATATATCTCTGTTGAAACTTATATATCTCTCTTGAAACTTATATCTCTGTGGCCCTTGTGGGCCACCGTACGTTTCAAACTTCAGCGACGGCTTTAATACGGCTACTCCTAACTCCTTAACCACGACTCCTGGTCATTTTACGCTCTTTTATACATCTTTGCGGCAAGGTAAATGCTTCTTTTAGGGCCTGTCTATATGGTGGCAAGTTACTCGGTAAACCGTGTTACCCAGTTTGCCGTGATATAAAACTTTACGTTCTGTTTATATGAGAGCGAGCTACCTGGCGGGCTGTAATATTTGAGATGATTCTCATCAACAAAAGTGACACGAAGTAACATGAAGTAACGAATATAGAAAATTCATCCCGCTATGCCGAGTTACCCGGGTAAAAGTGTTTATATGATGAAATGTTTATCCCGCCTCGCCGAGATCCCGGCTGCCAGTGCCGAATTCTACCCGTCTGTCTCATATAAACACTGTTGTGGGAAAAACAGTGACCGGGAACTCGGGTAATTTTATAACTCGCCTCCATATAAACAGGTCCTTAGTTCCTCATTTATTTTCAACACTGGAAAATCGTTTCAGTTCGTGAAAACTGTAGCCCACATATAAACGAAATATATATATATACATAATTAGTACATCAAACGCTTTTTGCCATCTTTCATGGGGTTACCCCCACCTACACTCCCAGGGTTCCCCATCTTGAGTTTTAACGAGGGGAGATGGCCATCACCACGTGCTCCTTATTGGGCTGTACCTTGCCATGCAAGTTTCTTAACTGCCGTACAAGTACTTTTTTGAGGCTGAACTTTTTATGACTGGATGACCTTCCTGGTCAGTGGTGTCAACCTTTTCAATCAGGGGAAGACCCTTATAGCCTTAAGCCCAAGAAGGCAATACCTGCAAGGCAGCAGGTGGATACAGTTTAACGTCATGACCAGGACACAAACAAACAAATACATTACACATGGTGACTATAACTATTAATTTGGTGGTCTATATTTATATTTCCACTTACATGTACTGCATGTATAGCTACTGTATATATACCAAATGATTTCATTCAAAAGAGAATGAGGCCTACAGTCTTGGCCAAAAGAGAATGAGGCCTACAGTCTTGGCCAAAAGAGTTGCAACATATTTACTGTATTTGACTAAATTATTCACTACAGCAATGGTAAATTTATATCCTAAGAAGTTTTGGCCTCTTGTATCCAGTGCCAGGCTATTTATTAGGATGGTTGTTCTGCTGCTGGGAGGTATACAGTGCTCTCTATAGTTATAAAACGAACTTGCCTTGAATTCTCTTATTCAATAGAACCAGAGGTGGATACCAGTACAAATGAGGGTGACAATTATGAAGATTCAGAAGATGATCCGTTATGGGATACTTCACTGGCAGGTACATTATTTCAAAATGACAGTGACGCTTCACAGTCGCTCCAAAGGTTTGTTTCTGCTGCTGTTAACCCATTTGGACAAGAGTTGGACATCTACCTTGATAGGAACAAAGACATCCTCCAACAAGCAGCAAGGAAATACAAACATCTTTCATTCGACATCACAAGGCCCCTGAACGTCTCATTTGCAGATGAGCCTGGCCTAGATGCTGGAGGAGTGACAAGAGAGTATTTTCACCTCTTGATGCAGCGCTTGCAGAAGTCAATTGGATCACTTGATTTGTTTGAAGGTACAAGTGGTCATCTGGTGCTAATACATAACTACGATATTCTCTCTGGGGGTCTATTCACTCTGGTTGGTAAGATGATCTCGCACTCATGCCGTCATAAATAAATGCATTCGAATGGGAGGGTTATCTCCAGCAGTTATTGCCTACCTAAAAAGTGGCAGCCGTGATGCCTGTGTGGAGCACATCACTTTGGATGATCTTCCAGATCCAGTATTTCAAGAGAAATTAAATCAGGTATGTAGATGATAAGAGCATTATGAATGAAAACTCTCTGTACCGATATTTCCTAACATTTTTTAGCCTAAATTCCTATAAGATTAAGAATTCTTATAGGATAGGATACAGTTTTATGACAGCTTAAGATCACTTCGTTTCAATCACTTCATAATGATCTTCAAATAATCTAATAATAAACTTGCTGTATATGTAACAGATACAATATAAGTATGTATAGGTAATCATACGATAGCAAATACAATTAAGGATTTACACTACAAATGATATTTGAAAATTTTGCCAAAATTGCACGAGCCATTAGGCAAGTGCAATTTGGCATAATTTTCAAATATCACGGGTAGTGTAAAATTCTTAATTGTATGAGCAAAATATATGATTACTCATTTATTAAATGCATGACAACATTATAACACGTTACGCTTCGTACTCACTCACACCTTTAAAAACATCTTGTTTCATTACTTGACAAGAAACATTTTTACTCTGGGTGTTCTCTATACTCATTTGAAATATTTACATGGAATTTTTAGTTCATAGTGTACCACAAGTCGTTGGAAATGTGAAAACTTTCCATTACAGAATTGGTCGCCATTTTGAATTATTGTCAACATTGTTCCCACGGCCTTCTCTATTTTTATTAATTGTACTGTACTACAATTAATAAAATAATTGTACTCCTTTGTACTCAACCAATCAGAATGTAGTAATTTTGTCATGCTTATAATAAGGGCATTTACAATGGCGAGCTGTTGTAAATCCCATACAACAGTTCAGATGCGAATGCAGATGAGTTTATATCATGAATAAAAAACAAATTATTTAAACAAATTAAGAAAAAGCTCGATTTGAGCCAATGGGTCCAAATTAGTAGGCTACCAATCTGATACAGCATTGATGTTCTATGAATCAATGCTGTATTGTATTTGATTAAACATGACTTTCTTTTGAATTTTCTTCATGAATTATTAATGAGTTACTAGTTGAACTGCAGTAACAGGCACTTGGGCAGGATTTCATTAACACTTTGAAACCTGACAACGAGTCTTTCATACTCTTTTAGTATTTTATTATGGCTAATGCCAAACGATTTCATTCAGCACAGGGAGAGGTCCAGGCCTCAAGTGTTAATTAATTAACCCTTTGAGGCCTCAGGCCCTCTCCCTGTGCTGAATAAAATCATCTGCCGTTAGCCAGATAAAATGCTAAAGACTTATCTTCAGGTTTTAAAGGGTTATAACACAGACAACTGACTACATTATCATTATGGATTTATGGTAGCACAAAGCAATTGAAAAGATTTTTGTTTGGCCTTTGCTCTGATCATGATCTTTAATATCCAGTGTATCTGCCTTGTGAAAATTCTTATCAACATTTGTACCTAGCGGTACAGGAGAAGTAGCAATAGGACTCTAGGTCCCTTACAAGGTTATCCTCCTAAGGTCTAGGTGTTGGTTTTACGGAGGGAGGAAAACTGGAGTACCCGGCGAAAAACCCTCGAAGCACAGGAGGGACCAACTAAACTCTACTCACATGAGTCCCAAGCTCGACAACGGGGTCATTCCCTGGCGGTCACCCATCCAAGTACTAACCCCGTCCAACCGGGCTTAACTATTGGTGAGAGGCAGCGCCCTAACAGCACACGCCACCTGTGCTCCCATCATTGCACAACATCAGCTATAGATTAAAAATCTCAAATCAATACTGTATATAGGAAACATTGGTATCTCTCACTGAGTAGCCAATATGGAACCACAAGAAAGACACGATTCTTGTAAATCTTAGCTGCTGTAAATCTTAGATACTTGTAAATCTTAGAGAAAGTTATTTTCCCAACAGCTTGTTCACTGTACAGATGCAAAGCTGAGCGAATTCACCTCACCAGACAGCCCACTTGACATAAGTGAGCCTCTTGTGTCTGCTGGTTTCCCTCATATATTAGCATAACTGCAGGAAGAAAGCACCTTGCTTATGAATGCTGTCTGCTGTATGAAGTCATCACTAAAAGAGTGGCAGTACTGGGTGAGATGTGAAAAGGACTACAAAGTGTGAATGTGATGGGGATCACACCACTTGACCTGCTGGAAAAGTGGCCTGTGCTAAGAGAAACGTTCTTCCCTGGAGCAACATCAGAAGCAGTTGATCAACAGCACTGGCCTCCCACATCATTTATGAAATGGCTGATGTTGCACTAAACCATGAAACTCAAATCCTTTTTGAGAGATATATGAAAGAATTAAGTGTTGGAGATGGTATGGTGAACTAATTTTTGTATGTAATAGTTGTAGTCACTAGTTTTTCTTCAGATAACGATTGTATGTTAACTAATTTTATTACAGTCTTGACTTGTATGTACCTACATGTAGTTTCTAATTGTTGTATCCATTATTTGTGTGAGAAAAGAAAAAGAGAAAAGAAAGGGAAACTAATGTGGGGAGCCACCGACCAACTCCTGCATAAGCAGGGGAGACAGCTGTAAAACAAATAAAATTAATGTGGTTTTTGTATTCATTATTATTTTGATAGACCATGCTCAATATATGGTTTCTATTTTTCTATATTCTTACAAGTCGTTTTTTTCTTAATTACTTCATTTTACTGTAGATGATAGCAGTCAAGAGAAACTAAGTGATCTTCTGCAGTTTTGGACAGGTTATCCTACACTTCCTATGGATATATCAACTAAGTTAACCGTTACATGTACATTCCTGCAAACAGATCCATTGAAGCCATTACCAGAAGCTAACACATGCCCAATGGTGCTTTCATTACAAACCATCCACAAGAGTTACAATGAGTTTCTCAAAATGATGGATAAAGCCATTGCACCAAGAAAAAATACACTTTCTTCCTATCATAAATTGACAATTGTTTTGTAGTCTTTCATGGTGGAATTCAAATTATAATATTATTGTTAATTATTCAAATTATACTTATAGCTGAGCTTTCATCCCATTGGCTTCAGGCTTCTCAGCTAGAGCTAAAACTAAATGAGTGCAGTATTTACATGCCATTCTAAAATTCACAAACCGTTCAACAAGTTGACATCAAGTTCGATGGATCAGTTAAAGTAAACAGTGTTAATTTATAAATATGAGCACAGCTAGAATAAAGAACAACCAAAAGTCCAACTCTGTCAGTACCTTTGATGTAGGCATATTCCTTGCACATGTCACGTTGCGCATGTCAAACCTAGCTATTCTACACCATCCTGGTAAGTTCCACCAGCACTTTTACACCATCCTGGTAAGTTCCACCAGCACTTTTTACCTTCCCAGCATCTCAATCGTCATCATTGTGTCACCATAACTCATCATCTTATGCCATCCATTGGCAAATCATATGCCAAACTGTCAAAAGTGCTGGTTGAACTTACCAGGTTGGTGTAGGGTGGCATAAAGTTCATTGAGAAAAAAGGGACAAGTTTTCATGCGAGTCTGACTTCTGGTAGTTATTTATTTTGTGATACGAGTGAGATTAAAATTAATTCTAGTTAGTAATATGTATTACTGTTGTGGCAATAGAAGTGTTCCGTAAAATATTGTGCAATATATTCCTCAAGTTGAAAAATTCATTTGGTAAGATTCGTTGACAACTTCCTGTTTTGAATTCTTTTTTTAATTTGATTCATGGTGTTTGGCAAATAATCCTGTTTCTTATTGGATGTTTAAAAACCAGAAAACAATCAAATTCAAAACAGGAAGTTAGCAATAATTTTCATCAAATGAATTGGTCAAATTGATGTTTAATGTTTAATAAGCTTCAGCACTCTACAATGTTAAAAGACAAAACAAGCGCTAGGGCAATCGCAACAGGTTTCCCCAGTTACTGCGGTCCCTTAATACAAGATATAGTAGACAGATAAAATGAAGATAAAAAAGGTAAAATCCTAATACAATCTAACAATAAAAACTAATTTTAAAAGCAACAACTCACACTTTTTGCAAGGGGTCTAGCCCGTTTGCATTTAACGCACACGAATTTCCAAGTTCTGGGATTCCCGGTGTCATAAACCCTCAACAAGGCATCGTAATAATATTTCTTTAACTTAGCTTTGAAGGTAGTCAAAGAGATATGCCTATTTCGTAGATCAGTATCTAGAGAATTCCAGACCTTTGAAGATCTAATAAAATAAGAAGACTGGAAAGTTACTGTTTTTGCGAATGGGATTACTAAAGTTACAACATCTTCCTTGCATGAGCTTCGAGTTTTCCCTGAAGAGACAGCGAAAACGTGAACGCCGTGGGATACTGAAACCATCCCGTTCATGATCTTAAACAGCATGACCAAGTCTAGATATTCGTGCCAGTAATGAGAATATATTACAATGATATTTTTAGGAACGCTTCTATTGCCAAGACAGTAATTGTTATACTACAAAGTAGAAACACTCAACATGGCTACAGTAAAAAACACGCATTTGTTTAAGTTCTGTTAACATGTAACTAATGATTCACCTGTAGACGGTTTTGAAATTTGAAGTTATAACAATATACTTTCCAAATATTCTCATACTGCAAAATATGTAACAGTTCCATTCTGATCATCAGGGTAAACTTGCAGAAGATTTTGTATGGCTGCATATTCTTCTTGTGTTAATTCATAGGGGCACCATCGTACCACAATGCTTTGATTCTCTTCCTCTATCACGTAGCCCTCCTCCTCATCAATACCGAATGAGTCTATTTCACTGGGTCCACTTAATATGTATTGTACAGCACATCTTGTAGAATTTCTGGCATCAAGCACTCCCAAAACCCAGAGCTGCTGTGGACTGTAATTTGATTCTGTTGATATGCGATGGTTGTTCCATTCACTCACAAACTGTTCAATAGCTAGATTGATAATTGGAATATGTAGGTCGCATGAAGTGCCAAAAATGTATTTCATCATCTGCATCCAGCCATTGTACATGCTCCAAGTAAATGAATATATTCAAGAAACGACTAACAACCACCCGGTTAACATCCCTCCACAAACGTTCGATTCATTGATTGTGAACCGATGCTTCAGTAATAATACTGCCCCTGTTTAAACCATGTGCAGCCAGCATGAATCTAGCAACATTAATGTTTTCCAGGCCATGGTCACTTCTTACCCGATAACTTGTACATATAAAAAAAATTTCTGATAGTTGTAATATAATTGCATGGAAATTGACATTGTTGTAAATCCATTGTATTTTTAAACTAAAGATGGATCATTAAAATATTATTATTAAAAATAGCAAATTATATTTAAAAACAGCCTCTCTAAAAAGTTGTAGTTCAGGAAGACCACTAATTGCGAGTAGCCATCAATGGCACATATGACAAATCTGTATGACTGAATCAATTTATGATTTACGTCAATATGCCTAAAAACAAAATATAGTTTGTATTTAAGTATTATGCACCTATCAATGTAAGCCCCAGTATGGTGTGTGTGTGTGTGTGTGTGTGGGGGGGGGGGGGGGGACAGGCAGCCTATGGGGATATGTTTTTGGGGATATTTTTTATATACTTTTTTTTGGGGGGAATCATGTGTCCCTGTCTTGGGACACATCAATCAGTCAATATGCCGTCAGTGTCCCGTCCCCCCCCCCCCCCCCCCCCCCATCCTGGGGCTAACCATTCATAGGCGAATTTCTGGGTAAAGAAGAATTGCCATTGAAGACTGTAGTCGCATAAAAAAAAAGTTGTGATCGACACTGCTGACTTGATTTACTGTATAAAAGTATTACTCACCAGAGTGAATTTGGAGAACGCACATTGTAAGTCCGTCGTGTTGTAAACTGCGTGTGGTGAATAGTCCGAGACAGAGGATCCACTCGGTTGATAGATTCTCGTACCCTTTCTCTCTGCACGTTTAATCCTCGTGGCTCGTGCCCCACGTAGCACTGAAGCTTAGTCCTACACGAGGAGTGCTTTGCAACACGTCTCTTGTATGTTCATCGAGTTGTTGATTGGTAAGGGTACTATAATTATTACCATTAATTAGTCATTTAACCAAACTGATACCTCCATCTTTGAAGGGTCCTCTCTGAAACACCCAGACACTGAGCAATATCGGCCCAGCGAAGACCAAGATTATTGTGAAGGAAACGTAGCTGTTGTTCGCTGACTGTGATTCTACAGTGAGGACGACCCACCTCACCAGAATGCTGAACAATGCTAGTGTGTTCACTGTGTTTATAACCGTGCGAGGCCTGTTCTTGTTCAGCGATACGCAACGTTGTATTGCCTAACTGAATTTTTAGCAACCGTACAAGTCGCAAAAAATTGGTGATTTATAGTCCAAGCAGCACTTGCCTCTCCGGATACCTGGATAAGCTTGCTGGATTCATGCATGAAACAAATTTAATGTTTCTTCAGGCAGTACTCAGCGCTCTCGACATCACAACTGTTCAGTAGTCGAAGAGCTCTGATTAAAGTTTCTTCCAAAGATTGAAAAAAATTCTCGAAGTTAGGTAGCCATGATAAGCCATCGCCAGGCCGCCATCAAACGTAAACAAGTGGTACTGCAGTATAGTATCCCCCCGTAACAAAATTACCTGGCAACATAAATTAACATGCTAATTATGGATGACCCCCTGCGGACTAAGTCGATAGTTATGTGTGACACTTCGAATATTTTGTGTGAGCACTGCGGAATTTGTGGAATGTCAGATGAAATTGGTTTTGTTTGTGTTGACATTATTACATTTATAGCGAGTGTTGAAATATTTATTGTGAGTGTTCGAATGTTTATTGTGTGTGTTCGATTAAAGTTGATGTGTTCATAATTTTGTCCCCTCATATTTAACAGTTATACCATGAGCTCGAGTTGTATATGAGCTCATAGCCAACGAGGCGCTTCGCCGAGTTGGCTATTAGTTCGTATACAACGAGAGCGAATGGTATAACTGTTTTATTATATAGCCAAGCACTGTACAAGAGACAAAATTACAGCGAAATGTTTGAAACAACAAACTTCCGGCATAGGCAACTAATACTTCCGCCATGCGTAATGATGCATTCACATGGAGTTTCTCGCTGAGCTGTTCGGTAAACAGCTTCGAAATGTTGTATAAATGTTGCTCGAGAGGCAAAAAATGTGTGAAGCAGATCAACAAAAAAGATTAAAAGGTACCTTTATGAAGTCAAAAGGTGGGTCAGTTGTTTATATTAGCGTTGCTGTCGTGAAAAAGGTTTTGATTACATGCAAAAATGAAACTGAAACACCTTCGGCAGTGAAACTAAATTACTTAGTTGGTTGTTTTTGAAAAACAACATGCTTTTTACTACTACTCCAAATGCTTATCTAAATAAAAAAAGTCTCTTTACTGGTGATCTCCTATACGAAGTGTGTGTTGTAAGCTTGATTTTAACCGCGAGTTTCTTCGTTGGCAACAAATTAATATCAACCCGCAAATTTAGTCGTGTTTTTTAAGTAAAAAGACGTAATTTTTAGGTGAATTTTACCATTTGACATGCTAAATTGTGTATTTGTTAATGTATTTTTACACAATATTGTTTTTTTATACATTGGTTTGAGGGTGTTGATGTTTTTCTGTATAAAAATCCGTCAATTTCAACTCTTTTCGGCAGTTTAAAAAAACATGCCGCCATCTTGTTTTTCCTCTACTAGCAGGATATGAGCTGATAGCCTAGTAGTAGGGAACCAATCAGATTACGCAAAAGCTCATATCCGATAGCATGCTATATAATAAATATATATATATACAAAGTATGAAGTATAGTTTTACCTTAAAGTCTTCGCTAGCAGAGGTTTCACCCTAAACGGGATCATCAGGCGACTGAAAAATATCTGTTAGTGGGCTGCTTAAATGCGTTGGTTGGGGCGTGGGTGTGGGCGTCGAAACGTCCGGCGCATTCCTTTGGAGCGTGGGTGTGGGCGTCGAAACGTTGCGCGCATTCCTTTGAATGTTTAGGTTGTTGATCCGAAATCTGTTTTTGTGCCGACAGGTCGAAACTATTTCTGATCTTTTGTTTAGTAAAAGTTGTTTGTCTGCCTTCATGATGAAAAGTTTTTCGTCCAAACATAAATTGCATCTTTTTGATCCTCCCGTGTAAGAAATTGAGTGTTTTAGTATAGACCAGGTTATGTCGAAACTTTGGGTTTTTTCTTTTAGATTCCAAATGTATTTCGAAAGTTCCGTCTCATTTGAATACTTTTTATTCTGGAAAGATTTAGTACGGTTACGATATCGCTCTTTAAATGTACTTGCTGTCATGCCAATGTATTGCTTAGTGATGTTCGTGTTGCTTATGGAAATAGATGCCTTGTATACTATGTTGTTTGTCATGCATTGCCCACGTAGGGGGAAATTGTCCTTAATCCTGCAATTGCAACTGCTTGTAACTATGCTTAGTGGCTTGCTTTTCCTAATTGTGCGTGAATTATGTTTCGTGATAATAGACTTGACGTTGTTCATGCAACTATAGCTAATCTTGACTGTGTTTCTGTTAAAAAGTTTGTGAAGCTTGTGTCCTGGTGGAAAGTGCTTGTCAATAAGGCTAAGAAAGCTGCGTCCTATGTTTGTTTTGACATTTTTGTTAAATGGAGGGTTAAACCAGATGATATTGCGGTGTCTATTTCTGCGTGTTTGCTGTGGTGCTTCTTGTGTGTAGTTTAGCTCATGGTTGAAATTGCTGCGCCTTAATGCATTTTGGTATATTGGTGCGGTTTCATGGAATGTCCGCTCGTCAGACGAGAGGAGGGAAATGCGCTTGTTGATTGATGTAGGTAGCTGTCTTAAAATGCTTGGTGGGTGGTTTGATTGCTTGTTTATGTATAATGGATCGTCATTGGGCTTTCGAAAAGGTTTGTATTTTCCATTGCTTAGGTCGAAAGTAACGTCTAAAAAGTTTACTGAAATTAAATTTGCTTCTGCCGTGATTTTTAAGCCAAACTGTTCAAAACTTTTGTGAAGATCTTTTCTTGTTTTGTCTGCCAATCGTGCGGTCTTATTTTTTAGTACTGCCAATCCGTCGTCTCTATATAGGCCAATATTTTGGTTGCCAAACTTTTTCCCTAGGTCGTTTAGAATGAAAAGGCCTACTAGTTCGCATACTTCAGCGCCGTCATAGCTACCCATGGTAACATCAAATAAACTGTTGCTGTCTTTTTTTATCCACGGTTTTTCATTGTTGAAAAGGAGCGATTTTCTAGCGTGTTTTACTATTGAAATGTCACTTTCGGTAATGATAGCCAAATTTCTGGCCCAACCAAACAATCAAAGGAATGCGCGCAACGTTTCGACGCCCACACCCACGCTCCAAAGGAATGCGCCCGACGTTTCGACGCCCACACCCACGCCCCAACCAACGCATTTAAGCAGCCCACTAACCGATATTTTTCAGTCACCTGATGATCCCGTTTAGGGTGAAACCTCTGGTAGCGAAGACTTTAAGGTAAAACTATACTTCATACTTTGTATTTTGCTCTATCTATATATATATGGTATTGAGCACTCTCTAACATTTCGTGAACCAAAACTCACTTATATATATATATATATATTTCTAAAATTCATTAATAATCCATGAGGAAAACACAAAGAAAAATCATGAGCGTATCGGATCTATATATGTGATATAGACTCGCTCTAAGTTTCTCGCTGGTTTTTAACGGCTGAGATAAGCTTAATTTTCAAAATTACTACGCCAATGAACGTATGAAGTGATTCTTTTTAGAAGTCATTTAAAAACCTTGCAGTACGGGCTTTATAAATATTACATATATATATATATAATTACTGTATACACATACTGTGCTGTTAAGAAAATTCTTCTAATCTTATACTCATTAAATGTTATTGGTATATCTATTTATAATTTGAAATAAATGTATGTAGTATAGTAAGGCAGTTTATTATATGGCAGCAGCGCTGAGAGGTCCGAATACGGAAATCCTGTAATTTGATTGGTTCATAAACGGTCGGATATTTCCCGTATCCACCCGCTCAGAGCGGAATCTGCCGTTCGGAGTCATGTATCGGTAACAAGATGGATTATAATTTCAGAACTAACTCATTGTTGAAATATATCGTGCAGGTATGTTGTTAGAAATTTTATAAGCTTTCATTTGATGTATAGTTCGAGTTTCCACGTTTTGTGAAAGTTTTTAAAATGTCCAAAACGTTCGTAACATTGTTCGTAATAACATTTACTTCTCACAAGTATTAGAATTCCAGATGATTTTTTATTCAAACTACTTAACGTACGATCTTGAGCAATATGTCAAACAAAAGCAATTGAAAATTACTATTTGGGGTAGAACGGAAAGTACTTTAAAAATGGGAAAATGTCTGCCATTTTCGTTTAGTTCGCAAGAAAGATGGATCGAGTTTTCACAGAACGTTCACAAGATTTATGGCCATATAATAAACTACTTATTGACCTCGCTTGTTCGGTCTGTACTATAGTGAAATATCGGACCTCTGATTTTTGCACAGACCTCAACTCGCTGCGCTCGTCTCGGTCCGTACTAAAAAAACATCGGTACGATATTTCACTAGTACAGACCTCACGCTCGGTCAATAAGTAGTTAATATCTAACCTTACTATATTTCGATTGTTACACTTATATTTTGTTGTATTCCTTGTATATTTGTAGGTGCAAGTGTTCAAATTGCTCATTAGAGTTGGTGGCAGATGAGTGCAGATGCTGTATTGAGTATCTACAAATACATACAAATATTTGAGAAAAAGAACATGTACAAAATTCTAATCTCTAACAAAAACAGACTTTATTTCTTTCTCATTGTTAATTTGTTATGCCTAATAAAAATTCAAAATTGGGGCAAAATGGTTGAAACTTGAAAAATGTAAAAAATACAGCAAGTGCATGAATGTAAAAATCAGTTGATACCATTACTGGTCTTTGATTTAATTCTTCAAAGGTTTTTGCCCAGTCTTTCCGGTTGGAAACGATTCTTTGGTTCAAGCTATCGATTTTATTTTCCATAGTTTTTAACTTCCTCTGAAGTTCCTTTTTCTTCCACATCAGTTGTTTGCAGTTGTCGCAGGGACCTGTCTCCATTGAACCTACTTCAGGCACCGGAAGTAAAGCAATAAACTGGGATTCAGGAGGTGGACTGGTTGGTTTATAGCCAATATCTTCTCCACCTATTTGTGCTTAATATACCGAAGTTTTGAAATAAATAACACTATGTACCATAACTGGTATTACTTTCTGCAGAGTACCGGTACTTGAATCAGAGTTGGTTGAATCCTGATCTCTGGAACTGTGCGACATGACAGGAGATGGTGTGTGTGTGATCACAATATTAGGAATGCCACTCTATATCAACATGCATTAATTTTATGCAAGTCCGTAAATCAGTGTTATTGGTTTTGTTCAACAATTTAATAATATAAATAAGTTTTGTGGAAACACCACATAAAATATTTCTTGGCTAAGCTAGCGAAGAAATATTTTACGTGGTGTTTCCACAAAACTTATTTATATTACATTATCGCCATGAAAACTTTCAAATAATTAATTTAATAATACATATAAATTATTATTTAAGCCTACACAATTAAACTTAATTAGAAGAAAGCTTAGCTTACACTCTTAGCCAGAATTAGTATTCTCATTTAATAATATTTAAATTGTTTTTGTCATACACATATTGATAATTATTTTGAAAATACAATAATACATAAAGAAGTACAAACCAACCACGATGGCTTTTGTGGTTCTTCCTTCCAGATCGTTGGGACGGAGAGTGGAAGAACTACATTCTTCCGTGTGTATCCCATCGAAGCATTTTTCTTCGAAGTGTTGCGAACAAACAACAAATACGTCTTTGGGCTTGAAATTTGCTCGATGCCTACGAACAAATCGCAACCACGATGCAATGAGATCCCAGCACTAATGTTTGAAAAATTGCTGCACCCTTGCACTACACAACGAGCTGATGGGCATATTTTAGTTACGCAGCGCCGAAATATATGAAAATATAGTTGTGAAAGCACAAAAGACAAGTCAAAGTTTTCCCTGAGCCTTTATTTTCATATGGAGATTAGCCCGAGAAAGTTTTGGGTTGAGTCTTTGACGTCACTTCCGTTGGTTTGTGGTGGCTGTTTCCGGAACATGTTCAAATAATGGCGGCCGTCCATCCTCCTGTATCTGGCATAAAATGGCACCCAAACCAACGGGCGACCCATCGACACTAACTTCTGTTTTTCGATGACGGCTGAAGAAGGCAAGACATGTATCAGTGGAAATGCTCGATTTGAGAATGTCGAATGAGTGTTGCTGCTCAGGGCCCCAGGTCCACTTGTTGCCTGAATGGGTTAGGAAGCACAGTGTGGTTCCGTCATGGTTGCCAGGTTTGATACAAAACGAGCCAGGAAATTGACAAGTCCCAAGAAGCTCTTTACCTCGGTGACAGTCTCGGGGGTCTTAAAGCTTCTAACAGCTTCCACTTTCTGGGCTGAAGGCTGAATGCCTTTGACGGAAAGTCTCATGGCCATGAAAGTAACGGTGTTGACACCAAAAACGGTATGTTGAATTGCTGTAGACGCTCCAGGCAGGCAGGAAGCAAGTCGCTCGTTGTGCTCACGTGTGTTTCTGCCATAGACGGTGATATCGTCGTGGATCCACTTGACCCCATGTAGCCCTGACAGTACCACATGGTTCGCTGGAATATTTCCGAAGCGTTGACGAAGCCATGAAAAATGTAGTGCATCGGCGTAGAGCACTGATTTCAATAAAACTGGACGGGGCATGAGGCCGAATTTAGCGTGCCAGTCGTATGATGACGTGACCACTACCTAAGATGGCTGCCACTAAAGCTCATAAGCTTTCGTAGATTGAAAACAGACAAAAAGAGTTTTAAACGAATGTAAGTAAGGACATAAGAAGTACTTAATAAGGTTTAAGATGGCTCCACACAGTTTCTTGAAAAATGGAAAATACAAGTTTGAGAGTCCAAAACACGTGCATAAACAATTCAGAAAAACAATAAAACTAAATGTTATGCATAGTTAAACATTCTGACAATCAAAAAATGTTACCAAATAAATAGCAACAGTTGTTGCTATGGCAACAATGACGTTTCAAAATGGCTGCCAATTACCTTTCAAACTAATTTAATTCTAAAAAAACTTTGGTGACCCCCAATTTTTTTTTCATTAAAACTTTTCTTGAAGTATGAGTAATCAATAGGCCGATTTAAAAAAAAAATTCTGTAGAAGGAATAATTTTTTCCCCGAAAAAATCATGTTTGTTAATTTTTAAAAAATCTGGTTCTACAGAATTTTTTTAAAACCGGCCTATTGATTACTCATACTTCAAGAAAAGTTGTAATGAAAATGAAAAAAAAATGGGGGGTCACCAAAGTTTTTTTAGAATTAAATTAGTTTGAAAGGTAATTGGCAGCCATTTTGAAACGTCATTGTTGCAATAGCAACAACTGTTGCTATTTATTTTGTAACATTTTTTGATTGTCAGAATGTTTATCTATGCAAAACATTTAGTTTTATTGTTTTCCGAATTGTTTATGCACGTGTTTTGGACTCTCAAACTTGTATTTTCCATTTTTATTGAAACTGTATGGAGCCACCTTAAGACGCTATTTTCTTGCATTTGTTTCTATTACTGAGCTATAAAACATTTAAATTTCGTTGTTTTTCTTCAGTGCCGACAACGAAGAAACTTTACGATAATATAAACTGAAAAACAGACTATAAAATCTATGAAGAATTCAATTCCAAGTCTTAAATTATACCTTTTATAGTAATTAATGCCTTAACAATATCTCGTGTTGTGTACTTGCCATCTTTTGACTGTATTTGTTGTTAAACAGTGAAAACTAAACGAACCGCATCTGTTGTTTGCTTTACGGCTTTTCCCCCCGGCACAGAGTACTTAGTATTCCTCCCCCGGATAATCTGACCGTGCTGACGTCAAGATTTCTTATGCCAGTCAACTTTGGAATTGGGAACAAGTTCTAAGGCCGATAGGCGTCATATGTTTCACTACGTAAGATGGCGGCGACTGCCACGAAATCAGCTGGCCATAGGGAATGCCCTATCCAGTTTATATAGAGATCAGTGGCGTAGACCCCTGGGAGAAGAAATGTGGCAAATTTCCTGAGTTGGGATGAAGAGGCAGCTGATGAAAACTCTTGAAGAGATCCAACTTGGACCATATGGTCGTCCATTTCACCAGTCGCTTCCTCGAAGGTCGGAATTGGGTGGATTTCACGTTCCACATTGGCGTTTACGTCCCTCCAATCTTGAGTAATCCGTACTTGGCCTGGAGTGGTTTTGGGAACGACAACCATACGTGATACCCATGGGGTAGGACCCACTGCTGGCCCGATGATCCCCAGTGCTTCTTGAAGGTCTAGCTCCTTGTCCAGGGCATAAATCGCGTTTCTTCTGGCGGGTTAAAATTCGCGCGCTTTGTCCGAACAAACCTAACCCAGCTTGCTCTTTTAATTTTATTCGTTGGACTTGTATGCAGTGATATCCATGCAGCACCATGCGATTGATTGCTACAGTCCTGTACGACTCATCGCGTTGATGGCATAGTGAAATAATTTACTTTTGATTCACAAATTCACGTGCGCCGACCTTATAGAGGGCCGGCCAAGGCTTCAAATTATTACTTTTGATGGCATTTTTTGTTACAAGCATGCAACCATGCTATATCATATCGGATAGTATATACTTTGAAGGTGAGGGGTGTTGGTAGTCGTGATTATTGATTTATATACTAAAATTTCGAGCTTTTTTAAAGCACAATGTGATGGATGGGATATCTGTAAAGCGATGCCTATTTACGTTTGTGTATTATTTGAATTACAAATTCAGAATGCTATCCAATCAGCGTGCCTGAAGTTCTGATTATTCTAATTCGCATAGCTCACAATTATAAACAAACAGGAAACATGGCGCAAATTCGCCTAAATATAACACTTAGAAGAACAGCCACAACAATCTGAAAACTTTTTGTTACAAGCAGGCAACCAGCATAGAAATGTAGCTTAGACATTGATCAAGATGACTAGGCCGGTTGCCTTCCGTGTATCACAAGATAGTACTGTTGAACCGGTGAGTTAAATGTCTATGGATATTATGAGCAATACTATACTATAGTACAAAAGCTCAGCTTTATAACAGTAGATAAATGGGGGTATCGGCAAATTACCAAAATAAAACGAAGTAATTTACGATTATGAGACTTTCCTGTAGCTACCAAATCTAATAAATTTCTGATTCTTAGCAAGCTTACCTTTTTATGGCCTTTCTTCGAAGTATTTATATTTAGGTGTATTCACGCCATATTTCTTGTTTGTTTGTGATTGTGAGTTATGCGAATTAGGTTAAGCAAAACTAGAGGCACGCTGATTGGATAGCATTCTGAATTTAGCTAATTCAAATAAAACACAAACGTAAATAGGCAGCACTTTACAGATATCCCATCCATCACATTGTGCTATCAAAAAGCTCTAAATTTTAGTATATAAATCAATAATTACGGCTGCCAACACCCCTCACCTTCAAACTATACACTATCCGATACGATTTAGCATGGTTGCCTGCTTGTAACAAAAAATGCCATCAACGGTGTTTTTGAGACACTTTTATCGAGGTTGGCCGTCCGTCTATTACAACCCTGCTATTCTACAACACGCGATGTTGTTGTGTTAAGAAAATGACGTCACGGGCTTCTCAGGTTACGTGCAGAGCGCCTTTTAGAAATTTTAATGGCGGACGTCCAACCTCGTCCCCAGGGCGTTTGAGGAAGGAAGCGAGCAGGCCGATCAAACGCCCTGGCAAAGGCTGGAATCACGTGAGAAAATATTCCAATATATTTGGAAAATTTCCAATATATTTGGAAAATGTTCCCGCCAGATTGACCACCGGGCTTCCGGTCTATGTACGTTAGCTTATATATTTGAATGAACTGAATTCATTAAATAAGCCGTTGTACAACACAATTTATTGTTTCTACGAGAAATCCAACATGCTAAATTAGCTCAAAATAACCTCAACACACTGAAATAAACAAATACACTTGCCTGGGTTGTTTGTGGTGAGTTTGCGATGATATGTTGGTTAAGTTTCGTGATTGCTCCAGAATAACAACCTGTCAATATTATTAGTACGGGTTGGTCTGCAGCAATCACGAAACTCTTCAAACCAACATATCATCGCAAATTCGCCACAAACAACAACCCAAGCAAGTGTATTTTGTTTATTTCAGTGTGTTAAGGTTATTTTGAGCTATTTTAGCATGTTGGATTTCTCGTAGAGACAATAAATTGTATTGACTTGTACACCGGTTATTTAATGAATTCAGTTCATTCAAATATATAAGCGGACGTACATACGACCGGAAGCCCGGTGGTCAATCTGGCGGGAAAATTTTCCAAATATATTGGAATATTTTCTCACGTGATTCCAG
This sequence comes from Paragorgia papillata, assembly GCA_035771165.1. Classification (NCBI taxonomy): domain Eukaryota; kingdom Metazoa; phylum Cnidaria; class Anthozoa; order Scleralcyonacea; family Coralliidae; genus Paragorgia; species Paragorgia papillata. The sequence continues at coordinate 5,929,988 of JAWNZC010000011.1, read as the reverse complement.
CCTTTGCCAGGGCGTTTGATCGGCCTGCTCGCTTCCTTCCTCAAACGCCCTGGGGACGAGGTTGGCGGACGTCAAATTTGAGATTTCAACTCGCCGCAACAGCGCCGTTTTTTTGAATTTTGACATGAAACTTCTTCCAGTAATTTGTGGGTAGGTATACTTCACAATTATGAAATAAAAATGAGGGGTGAAATTTTCGTCTTAGAACCAGATTGCAATAATCTATAGTTACATCACTATTCAGGGCAAGAGACTAAAAAGCCGTGACCGACCGCAAGGAGAGTCAGAGAGAGAAAGACCGACCGACCGACCGACCGACCAACCGACCGACCGACCGACCGACCGACCGACCGACAGACAGACAGACAGACAGACAGACAGACAGACAGACCGATCGACCGAGCGATCGACCGACCGACCAGACGGACAGAATGATGCAAGAGCAACCCCTCCAGACAGACAGGGGTTGCTCTTGCATCATTCTTTCTTTCTTTCTGTCTCTGTCTGTCTGTCTGTCTGTCTGTCTGTCTGTCTGTCTGTCTGTCTGTCTGTCTGTCTGTCTGTCTGTCTGTCTGTCTGTCTGTCTGTCTGTCTGTCTGTCAACTCCGGATCGATCTAAATTTATCAGGCTATTGTAAACGGCGTCTATCAGTCTCGGTCGGGTCGTAACGTATAAATTGATCACACTCGCAATTATCGTTTCACAGCAGCATATACGCCGTGGACACAAAAAACATCTAGTCTTACACTAAAACGTACGTGACATAGCTACAAACCTGAAAATAGGGTGACAAAATTGTATTGTCAACCACCAAAATTAAGCCCTGCAAAATTAATAGAAGATGGTAAGCGGAAGGCTGTTCACTAAAAAAAAACAAGGTCGTCTTTTGTCTTCTTGGAAATGTCTGGATTGAAGCTACTGGATCTCAGCGTTTATTTATGATACTTAATGTACACAAGCTGTTAGCGCGCTGCCTCTCACCACTGAAGTTATTGGGGTTAGTAATCGGATGGGTGACCACCTTAGCTTTATGTGAGTAGAGTTGTTGGTTCTCTCCTGTGCCCCGAGGGTTTTTCACCGGGTTATCTCTCGTTTCTCCGGTTATCTTCCCTCTGCAAGAGCAACACCAGTTTCCCCAGTTAATTCTACGAATCAGTCCCATCAAAGGGTGAGGGCCATTGGGTTATCAGTCATATGTTACACTAAAGAAACCAAGTCACTTTGCGTTGCTTTATGCTTTGCTTTACCAAGAAACAACACGAATAAGAAAACCAGCACAACATTTAAAATACAATACTGTGCTGAGTACACGAAGTAAGAGCCCTGCTATTCCCTACAGAGTGCACGCATCATTCTGCAGTACGTACAAAACGAAACCCCAACAAAAATTTAACAAATACTGAAGGTTCCCGTCATCAGATAATTTATTAATAAAGAATTGAAATACCAAAAGTTAAACTTTTCTTGGACATCAATTACTTACCTCTGTTCTGTGTACCAAATCAGACACATCTTGGATAGCAATTATTTTTAATAACGGATTTGTTGGAGTTTCAACCCACACCATCTAAAAAACAGAAATTTTAAAGAACAATTATTTCACACTCAATTTAATACGTGACAAAAGTCTGCTGCATTCTAATTGGTTGAGAGGAGTGTTACCATTGTAACAGTGCTAAACACTCAAAATGGCGCTGTATTTTACAATGGATAGGATTTTTTAAGGCTCAATTACCACGATGCTTTATTTAAAAACAAACAAATTAATTCCTATTTTGTATTTTATTACCCCCAGTCTATAGCCGTATTTACACTGGCCTTAGCCTGGCTCGGGGTAAATGTGTCGTGTTTACACTGGAACAAGTCTGACCAAGGCCAAAGCATAGGCCAACGAAAGAAGCAAAGCAAGCCCAGACGAATTTTCCTTCACCCAAAATCCTTAGAACATGCTATGTAATCGAGTGAAATGCCCAATATTACTTATTCTGGGCAAGGCCTGGCCTAGGCCAGCCCAGGATATTTTTACACTGCCAAAAAGTAGGCCAAAGTTAGGCCAAGGCCAGGCCAAGGCTTGCAGTGTAAACACGGCTTATGTGATGTAATTTCTGAAATTTATATCATTAATAATTCATGAGGAAAACACAAAGGAAATCAGTTCTACGTCTGTGGTTTGGATATCGGATGAATAAATTACATAACTTATTGTCGATTTCAGCGAAGTTTTCAACGCGCGGTTGGGAAGTTCGTTGCCCAGTTTCAAATTAGGTTTCCAAATTTAAAAGTTGGTTACGAAGATCGATTTGAAGTTCGAATGTTAGATTCGATGTTCAGCTTTGCGCCATTCTTTGACTATATGCAGTTGGTAATTTGGAATTGCAGAATAATTAATGAAATATTTTCTGAAAGAAATCGTACCAAGAGAAAGTCTGGTCGACCGGAGGTATTAGAAAGGTGAACTTATAATCAGACATCGCAACATCAAGTCGAACTTTGTAATCAACTTATGGGCTTTAGCCCGAGGGTGACATTGCAGCCTGAGGGACCATAAAACTCGATGTTTCTCGAGGCAAAAGTCAACAAGCGTTTTGTTATATACCAAAGACTTTTAGATAGATAGATACGTTTATTTCAAAACACATTGCAGCTTAAGACACCTGAATTGCGTGCTACAACTGGTAAAGTACATTAAGAACTTAAATTACTATAACTACTATAAATTACTTACACGGAGTTAATGGACAAAACTGGTAAAAATTTACAGTGTTTAAAAATCAGATACACATGCAGGAATAAAAGCTAGTTTGAATCTATTAGTTTCACTTTTAGGAATAATAAAATCTCTTTTTTTTCTAAGAAAATAGTTTGAAGTATTAATATTTGGGAGAAGATTAAATAGTTTATGCTCTGGGTTGTCTACAATATTCTTAAAAAGTTTCTTGGAGAGGTATTCTCGGCGATCATGAAGGCTTGTTAAATTTGTAAGCTCTAATCTATTAGGATACAACCTCCCTGGCAGAATAATCGATAAGACGCGTTTTTGAATTCGTTCGACGTTATCACTGAGGTATTGTGGCAGTGAATGATGAAAAACCTCACAACTGTACTCAAGGATGGGACGAATACATGTCCAGTAGAATGTGACGATAGAAGCGATAGGAATTTTGGCGCGTTTCATTTGAACGATAAAGTATATGTGTTTGTTTGCTTTCTTAATAATGGTCTTGTCGTGTTCGTTCCAACGGAAGTCACTGTTAATAGTAAGACCTAAGATCCTTGCATGGTTAACAAGTTCGACTTGACCTGACTCTAAGTTTATGGGGAGGAAAGTGTCCTTTGTCCTTTTAAATTGGAAAATAAGTTTTTTAGCGTTTAATTGAAATTTGTTTGCATTTGACCAAGCTTGGACATTGGATGCTGCTGATTGTATTAAACTGGGATTATTATTTTGGATTACTTCAGATACAGTAGTATCGTCGACGTAAATCCAATTGTCAAAATGAGGGATTTGAAGATCGTTGAGCATTAAGATAAAAAGCCATGGACCAAGTTTAGTTCCCTGCGGAACTCCTGCTGGAAATACAAAATACCAAACTGACTCGAAACTTGTAAAAGGCAAAAAGACTTATACCAAAAACACTTCGAAACTTGTAAAAGGCAAAAAGACTTACCAAAACACTTTGACTTTGTCTTCGTATTTCAATTCAACTGAACAAATACACCAGACTCAACAAGTACAAAGAACAGCTTTAAATTTATCCGGATTTTCTTCAGACCTTCTTTGAAGATATGTATAGATATTCTTTCCTTTGGAAAATGGACTATTTCGTACCAAACAAGCTCGAAACAGCTATTGTTTTCAAAATGTTCCGAAAAGTCCAAAGTTCTTGATCTGATGCAATAATCATTGTGTATTCACGTGAACAACGCATGATTAAAGCTGACGTCAGAGGGAAACATTGCACTGTTTCCATCTTCGTTGTTGACGTCAGAGGGAAACAGTGCAATGTTTCCCTCGGCAGAAAGAAAAATCGAGTTTGTTGAACAACACGTGACCATGATTTGACCAATAGGATTTCATCTTTGGCAAACGAAAGTCTTTGGTATATAACAAACTCTCTTATTATATGGCTGGGTTTGATTTCTGGTCCGTACGCAAAACGACGCATGCTGATTGGTTCCCGAGTGGTCGGAATTTCATGATATTGACCGACCGGTCAATACGCTTTTTACTCGGACGGGTAACTTTTGTTTGATTTGAATACAAATAAAAGAGTACTAGGTATGTTTATTCAAATATTCTGAACAATCAAATGTGTTGGAACATTACGGCTGGTTTTCTTTAAAGCTGTTTACCTAAAAACACGAGAAAAAAAAGCCAAACTGGTGTAAACAAGAAGGCCGAGCAGCGACACAAAAAAAGTTAACAGGTAAGGTCAACAGCATACTCCGAAGACGAAAACAACGCTCGAATCTTAAAAATAAAATGAACCGATAACCACATAATAAATTCCTTATTAACCTCGTTTGCTCGGTCTGTACGGGAAACTATTTGCCCTCGGTTTTATCGCACAAACCTCACTTCTTCGTCGCTCGGTCTGTACGAAAACGTCAGGCAAATACTTTCCGCATAGACCTCGCACTAGGTTAATAAGTCTTTACTACATATTATGACTATTTTCGTGAGAGGTCCGGGACGTTAAATCCAGTAATTTGATTGGTTCCTGAGCGGGCTAAAATCTGCCGTTCCGGACCGTTGAGAGAATTTTATAAACAAAATGAAAATCATGTCAGTATACATGCAACAAGAAGGATGATAATTTCAGAACTACTCATTGTTGAAATATATCGGGCAGGTACGTTGTTTACGTTGTCAGAATTGTGTTAAGCTTTCATTTGATGTAATATTTAAAACATGAGCAGCAGTATTTTATCAGATTTAAAACAAGAGGCGATAGCGGAATAAAACACGTACTGCGAATGTTTTAAATAGCTTCAAAAACGACCCAATGAATAAGTTCATTGGCGTAGTAAGTTTGAAAAATAACGTTGTCTAAGCCGAGAAAATCAAAGCTAAAGTTTATATAAATCAGGAGGTTTCTTTATCAGATATAAAACCACGGACATGGTACTGATTTCCTTTGTGTTTTCCTCATGAATTATTAATGAGTTTTTGAAGTATAGTTTAAGTTTCCATGTTATGTGAAACTTTTTAAAATGTTCGTAGCAATGTTCTTAATAATTTTACATTTGCTTCTCACAAATATTATAAAATTTCAAATGTTTTTATTCAACTACGTAACGTACACCCTTGAGCGATATGTCAAACAATAGCACTTGTACACGTAGTCATATAATAAACTACTTATTGACCTCGCTTGTTCGGTCTGTACTAGTGAAATATCGGACCTCCGTTTTCTGCACGGACTAAAAACGTCAGTCCGATATTGCACTACTACAGACCTCACGCTCGGTCAATAAGTATAATTATTGGCAAGTAGTCTTGCTTATACGGAGATTGGCGTTCAGAATTTTGCCATATTTTACTTCGTTCTTGAGATATTGAATTTTTTTTGATATGGGAATTTAACCCCTTCACGTCGCACGTGCATAATGGTTATTAAAAAAAGTATATCTTTGCAATTTTTGAACGGAACGGAACACAACACAACACAACGCAACGCAATACAATACACACAATACATACAATTAACACACTACAACACGATACGATATATACGACACGACCCAAGACGATACACTATAATCTTTATTTAAACATGAGAGAGTAAGCGTTGCCGCTTGTGGGGTCGTGTACGGAATCATTTGAAATATTGTATGCTCCGTGTTGCAAGAAACACACACATACAAGATTTGTTTCAAGTGATTTCGTTAGATAATTGTAAAAATACATGACAATCTTCAATAAGTCATTATGCACGTATGACATAAAAAAATCTCAACATCTCAAGAATAAAGTGAGATGTAACAAAACTGTAAATTAGGCCCCGCTTACACGGTACCGAACGAATTTAACCGGACTAATTAAAGACCTGAAAAATTCAGGTGTAGTTTTTAACCTGCACGGTTCCGAATTCGTCCTGTACCGTGTAAACGCCGAAACCGGTCTAGTTTTTCCACGGATGCAACGGATTGGATACGGGAAGAATATCATATTCCACATAGAATTACTAATTAACTAGAAATACATTAATGCAACAACCCCCTCGCTTCATGTACTTCACCTTTACAACTTGTATGCATATATAGACCATATAGTTATCACCGCAAATAATTTTTTTCCAAACACCCCTTCGTAGAAATTGAGATAAATATTTGATTGATGTTGCTATATGGCTACAAACCGGAAATTTTTCAAGTGTGGAATTTTGCAGTCACACATGCACTGTCAACTATTTGGCAGCTGTGTGTTATATTAATTATCTTATAGTTTCATCAGCAATAAATACAATCATGTTATTATGCAAAAATAATAAATTATGCAGTAGATGATTCATATACACTACAGGTAATATTTTATGTAATAAAACAATGGAAATATCAATTTTTTAATTGCATGCACTAAATTCACCTATTCCTGCCAAGATCAGGCCTCCTATTAATCTACTCTGGCTATCACACTAGACAAAACAACCTTTCAGGCAGGAATGGGTTAAATCACTTTACTGAGTATTATGCACAGTTTCAATATAACCCATTTCTGTGTGGACCACAATTTAATTATTAGTTTCACTCTGGTAATAAACAGTAAACACAAAACATTTTCTTAAGGATAATCAAACTGTTAGCTGCCAACTCTTGTATAATTGCATATTTAATACTAAAATACATTAGATTTACTGTCAACCAAATAAAAATGTCTCACTTTGTTAGCATTCAACAAAGGACATGTTTATGACCTTCAGTAAAATGCAGTGACAGAATGCAGTGAAATGGCAACTAAATTCAAGAGACAGTGAAATATTCACGAAAGTTTTATTTTTTATTTTGGCTGTTAAAATATTTCATGCAGTGACCGCCTGACCGGAGTTGATGCATACAAACATAGAAACTTTTCGCTCGATTACTTTCGCATTGGTTTTCAAACTCGCGTGTAGTCCACGCGAGTCGAGATTAGCACCCTCGCCTACGGGCCTTCGACCCGTCGCCTGGGCTCGGGGACAATTAGACAACGAGCCCGAGTTTTCTATGAGCGAATAGTCAACGAGGCGAAGCCACTCCGTTATAATTTCGGCGCCATTGTTGTTTAAGAACAACCGCTGGCTATAATGATCATTGCTACGGTTCCGAATTCGCCCGGTACAGTGTAAACGTACAGTAGTCTCAATATTTCTCATTATTATAAAAGTTCTTTCAAATGAGACATATAACTTAGTTTTCGCTTCATACGCACTTAAGGCAAACCTGTATCTCGATTTCCTCCTAAAAAAACCAATTTGTTTGAGATATTATATCAAACACTGGGAAGCCTGCATGTTTAATCAGGATATGTTCGTCTGGGTTTTTAAAGTGCCTATCTCAGGGTTGGGGATTTTACATATTTAGGATATTTTGAACATTTTAAGAAGATTTGTAATATATCTTCTTTTCCTAAAATTTCATCTTCATGGACTTTTTTGCTGTTAAAGTTGGCGATTTTGACGATGGCCGTGAAATTTTTTACTGGGTTCTAGTCGCCGGAAGTGACGTAGAAGCAGGGAGACCTTCTCAGACAGTAACAGTGTTTACATCGGGAGTTTACGGTTCATCTTGGATTTTCTTGGCTTTATTCAGGTTATTTTGTCGGAAATTCTTTTAAAAACTATGCCAAACAAGTGCGTAGTGTTTTTACTCTCGAATGAACCCAATTGATATGCTAGAATAGCGCTGTATGCCATTCTTTTTTTTGCGACAATAACGATGTACAATCCCGACTCACGGGAGGCGAATAAAAGAAGGATAGCTTCGGGTGAAAGGAACGCCGAATTGTCAAGGATAAAGGTGTGAAATGAACGCCGACATCTACTTCTGTGACCTGTTCGTTGTTCGAAGTAGTTTCAACGGGAATATTTGGTACTAAGACGATTCACAGCAGTTTATCACGAGGAAAACCCGTCGGTGTGGCGATTACAAAACGACAACAATAGAGCGCGGAAAAGTGACAAGAACTTGTGCATGTCATCAGTCTCATATTTCTTTTTATCGAAGTATTGTTTGCGTTCGATCTTTGATCAAGAATATATCGAAATATACTTGACTTGGTAATGTCGTCTACCTCTGGTTCTAACACTGATAGCTAAAATGACTAGACTAGGATGTAAACATTCCGGGATACGTAATCGAGATCGAAGACGAAGTAAAACTGTCTTCCAGTGCAGTGCGGCCATACCTGAAGACGAATCATCTGAATGCATTGTCAAGCCGTATGAAGACGAGTCGGTTGCCGATGAAATTTGGATCGTAAATCATAATGAGCAAATGCGACCTGAAAAAGGTCTTTAGTACGACGGCTACAAATTCGCTTTTGAGGGGCACGATAAGGTAAATGATTGGTAAGTTTAATTGAAAGTTGCTTTTATCAGTGAATTTATGTTTACGTTTTATCTGCAATGTTGTTTTCACGCATTTGCTAAAACAAAATTGTATGCTGTCAAAGCCAAATGATTCGCATGTTTAATTCTATTCGATATTACTCTGACACTGAACTGCTTAATGCGAATGCGAAGGAATGTCAGTAAATCAAAGCCTTGCATTGAAATGGTTTATAATAACAGTGATCAAGTTCTTTACACTTGTTTGCCTGGAAATGTGGTCACTGCGTCTAGCGGGACACTTACATCGAAAAATTGACAAGATAAAGTATCAAATAAAAGATCAGTGCAGAAAACAGGTAGGAACTGTCTGTTGATTATAGATTAATGGAATACTTGCATCCACTTTTGAAATTTGAACTTGCAGGCGACAGTATACATACAGAGTCAATTTCTTCAAGTTTGAAGATGAAATCGCACAATTGTTGTTGTTTATCGAATTGGACGAGCACTGAATTGTGGCAATTTTGAAGAACGAAGCAATTATATTAGCCTAGGTGAATTGTGCGCAGCTGGCTTATTCGCAAGTGGAAATCGGAAAGCGAACGGGTATTCTATTAATCAATATTGACAGTATCTACCTGCTTTCTACATCTTCTATTTTATACTTTGCCTCGTCAATTCTTCGATATTTGCAGCTCGCTAGACGCAGTGACCAGATATATAACAAATATAAACATGCGAATCATTTGGCTTTGACAGCATACAATCTTGTTTTAGCAAATATGGCCAATTGCAAATATGGCATGCCAGTATACAACATTCGATAAAACGTAAACATAAATTCACTGATAAAGCAAACTTTCATAACTTACAAATCGTTCACCTTATTGTGCCCCGCAAAGCGAATTTATAGCCATCGTAGAAGATATTTTTCAAGTCGCATTTGATCCTAAGCTCGTCTTCATACGGCTTGACAATGCATTCTGATGATTCGTCTTCAGGTATAAATGGCCTAGACAGTTTTACTTCGTCTTCGATCTCGATTACGTATCCCGGAATGTCTACCTTCTAGTCTAGTCATTTTGGCTATCAGCATTAGAACCAGAGGTAGACGACATTACCAAGTCAAGTATATTTCGATATATTCTTGATCGAAGATCGAATTCGATAAAAAGAAATATGAGACTGATGACATGCACAAGTTCTTGTCACTTTCCGGAAAAACACGCTCCATTGTTGTCGTCTAGTAATCGCCACACCGACGGGTTTTCCTCGTGATAAACTGCTGTGAATCGTCTTAGTACCAAACTACTTCGAACAACGAACAGGTCATAGAAGTAGATGTCGGCGTTCATTTCACACCTTTATCCTTGACAAATCGGCGTTTCCCGAAGCTATCCTTTTATTCGCCTCCAGTGAGTCGGGAATCGGGATTGTACATCGTTATTGTCGCAAAAAAAGAAATGGCATACAGCGCTATTCTAGCATATCAATTGGGTTCATTCGAGAGTAAAAACATTACGCACCTGTTTGGCATAATTTTTAAAAGAATTTCCGACAAAATAACCTGAATAAAGCCAAGAAAATCCAAGGTGAACCGTAAACTCCCGATGTAAACACTGTTACTGTCTGAGAAGGTCTCCCTGCTTCTACGTCACTTCCGGCGACTAGAACCCAGTAAAAAAATTTCACGGCCATCGTCAAAATCGCCAACTTTAACAGCAAAAAAGTCCATGAAGATGAAATTTTAGGAAAAGAAGATATATTACAAATCTTCTTAAAATGTTCAAAATATCCTAAATATGTAAAATCCCCAACCCTGAGATAGGCACTTTAACAAACGTCTCGGTATTTGGATATTCTGATGAAAAACTCCACCTCGTGCATGATATCTTACATGAAAATTTAAAAAATCGACCATATTTACACTTCTTAAACGACTTGTGGTACCAGTTTTATCTCGTTGTACTTACAAATGAATAAATTCGGAATGTTTTCGGGCAAGCAATCAAAACTATCGTGCATCGTTAAAAAATAGCAGCTCAAATTGCTAAAGCTAAGTAAAGCATGAAAGTAGATCAGTAACACCAACACGAACACGAACGCAAAAAATCCCCAAAAATCATATAGCTTAGATGCTGAACTGTGATCGGCTACAGTATATGTGATAGCTAGCGTGATTTTCATTGGCTAAAACAAATTACTGTTAAAACGGCAACCCAGTGAACCAATATAATTACAAGACCTTTAACCAATCAAAATTCTGTAATTTCCTAATGCAGGATGCCAGAGTTCTAATTTTATAGTACATGTACAATTAATCACCTTTGTGTTGGATTTGATGGCTTCCTTTAATTTGGTTATGTCAGTCACATCAACCAGGCTAATCTCAACATTAAACCTAGAGGCCACCTTTGAGAAATATCTGTTAGTTCCTAGAAGAAGAATATAGATAATAATGTATGAATGTGCGGAAATATAAAATTCAATTCATTGAATGTTTGCATGATGACAAACTGTTTTGTAATCGAAAATTTGTAGTAACACCACATGTAACCGATTCAAGCCAAAATTTCTTATTAGTTCCGCCAGGAGGTTATGGTTCTACGTATGTTTCATTCATTTGTTCTTATTTTTCATCCATTCATTCATTTATTCATTCATTTATTCATTCATTCGTTTATTAATCTATACATTTTCACTAACATGTATATACGTAAACCTATACATTTTCACTAACGCCTGATACACAAATATCTGACATTACTCTCTGTGAGGATGAAGTTGCTTCTGGCCTATCAAATCTGGATCCAACAAAAGCTACCGGCCCCGACGGAATTTCTAGTCGACTCCTCAAGGAATGCAGTGCACAGATCGCGCCAAGCCTCTGCGCACTGTTTAACCACTCTTTAAATTCAGGACATGTTCCATCGGAATGGAAATCAGCCGACGTCACTCCAATCTATCAAAAATATTTGAAGGAACTTGCAAGCAACTACAGACCCATATCTCTATTGTCCATTGTCAGCAAAGTCTTGGAACGGCGTGTCTGCAACAGACTTTACAACCACGTAAGGTATTTGATCAGCCGGTTACAACATGGTTTCCTTGGTGGACGTTCTTGTGTCACACAGCTACTAACAACTCTACACTCTATTGGACAATTATATACTTGACAAAAACACTCGGACGGACGTCATTTATTTGGACTTCGCCAAGGCCTTCGACTCTGTGGATCATGCCATCCTCTTAGAAAAACTCAAGGGCTATGGTCTATCTGGTAATCTCCATCAGTGGTTCACAGATTATGTACGTGGTCGTACTCAACGTGTCGTTGTAGAGGGCGCTGCTTCGCGTTTGTCTCCCGTCACTTCTGGTGTGCCACAGGGAAGCATCTTGGGGCCAATGCTTTTCCTGCTTTTCATCAACGATATTCCAGATGTGGTACGTGCAGGAACTTCAATGGCGCTGTATGCCGACGACGCGAAGCTGTACAGGGGAATCAGATCTGTCAACGACTGTGCCCATCTGCAGGAGACCTTGTCAAGCGTTGAACACTGGAGCCAAGAATCAAACATTAATTTTAACTCTTCCAAATGTAAAGTTCTGACAGTTTCCCGCAAGAAAACTCCTCTGCTGTTTGATTACCATCTAGGACCTTATAAATTGTCACGTGTAGATAAGGAAATCGACCTCGGAATCACAGTAACCAGTAACCTCTCCTGGGATTCCCACATTAATTCTATTGTCGCTAACGCCAACAAGTTGTTGGGCTAACTTATAGAAGAACTTGTCCTCTTTTAACAGATCGCTACGTTCGACGAGCATTATACTTATCCCTGGTGAAATCACAGCTTTGCTACGCCACAGAGGTCTGGTCACCATCTCTGAGCATCCACAAGACAAAACTTGAGCGCGTTCAGAGACGTGCTACGAGATGGATCCTACAATCCAAGATCGGGGGCATGACATACAAGGAGCGGCTATTGCATGGCTCTTAATTTATTACCCTTGTCTTACAGTACGACAGGGAAATTAAGGATTTAACTTTTTTCTATAAAGCTTTGTATGGACTTTCTGATCTGCATGTTTCTGACTTTGTTTCGTTTGTTAGTCATAGTCGTAACCGCATTTGTAAAAACCCTAATCTTATACTTAAAGTTCCGTCCTGTAAAACAAGTACTTTTCAAGCATCCTACTTTAACCGAATTGTCCCCCTCTGGAATTTTGTTTGTAAAATAGCACCACCTAATAGTCTCTGTAGTCTAGCCACATTCAAATCATTTTTATCTGCTACATATTCATCTTTATTGACATCTACTTTTGACATTCACTTAACCTGAGTATCAGGCATTATTCTCGTCCTCCGCTAAAAAGCAAGTGGGGGCGAGGCAGGCGGGCGGGCGAGAAGACGAGAAATAAGGCCTGATACAATTATTTACCTGGCCGTTTTCCGCCCCCAAATGAATTTTCTGAATCTCCAATCGACGAAGCTTTAATCGCACATTCCAGCCGTTTCAAGTTTGAAATTTGCTGTTTCCTTAGATATTCAAGCGGACTCACGACTACAATCCAGAACTGTTTCAGAGTAATTCCTTCACGAGCTTGCTTATAGAGTTTATAGATGTCTTCGTAGACGCTGGGGAGAAGTTGATATATTAAACTCTTGCAATAACCAGTATACGGTGTACAGCTAGCACATCCTCGTTAAACAGGACTTTTTCTATACATTCGCGCTGTTCTTTCTTTAACTTTAAACTTCACTAAACATCGTTGAATCGCTAGATATACGTTAGACGCTTTGTTAATTATGTAAAGCATAATTCACAAACAAATCAATCACATTCAAATCAAATCATACACAAACCAATCAGAATAGAGCTTTTCGGGCTATAGCCAATCAGGACGATTTCCAAAATCTGGAAGTACGGCACGAACTTTTAGCGACATTTGTATCAGGCTATAGTTTACAACTGGCCTGATTGCAGGTTAACATTCACTCGACCTGTACATGGTCACTACATCGTAACTGTTCCTGCCACTAATGGAAGTTTTTTAATGCACCAACTACTTATATTCCATGATACATCACCTTGCGGGCCAACCGCCTTGGTTCCTTTTTTGAATTCTAATCAGTTATATTGTTCTTAGCTATGCTATTCTATGAGGTTATGTGCGCGTATGGTGGTGCGTTTTGGTGTTTATGTAGTTGGTATAAGTCTAGTTGATTTATATATTTATGTATTTTTAATTTCTATAGGGGAGCGCCTCGCTTGGGTCCTCGAGTCTCGTTCGCGCTCTTCCCACGTGGATATTAGTATATTATTATAAATCCATTAAAGTTGTTAAAAAAATCAATTCGTCATTCAATCGGCATTCGTTCGTCCTTTTGTTCGTTCGTTCTTTATTCATTCCTTCATTCATTCTACCCTTTATTCATTCGTTCATTAATTCATTCATCAACTTTGCTATCATCGTTTTCCGTCCTATTACTATATATATTAGTATATAGTATTTTTAGAATCCACGTATGTAATATACACATCTGTACATATACAATAGTATACGCCACTAAATTGTATGGACAGCTGTTCATGTTATCAGTTAATAACATTTAAGATATAAGCTGTTTAAGCTGAGAAATTCAATCGGAAAGTTTGTGTAAATTAGGACGAATTTGTATCCGATTCACAACACCTGATTAAACATTTATTTCACTTGAATTTGCATCATGAATCATTGATAAATTGGATAAGTCGAAGCTTACAAACGTTACCTCCAATGTTTAAACAGTGCAATTCTTACCTCCATAGACATCATCGCATACAACAATATGATCTCCTGCCTTCAAAAGATGAGTTAGCATTGTCGAAGCAGCCAAGCCAGATGCCGTTGCTATTCCTAAGCAAAAGAATGTGAGATCTAATTACGGAAAAATATTATACACGACAAAAACGTGTTGCAGTGTTACCTCAAACGAATTCGTCAAATTTTATGTATTCAATCAATTCATCTTAATGGCTAATGTACCTTCTATTCTGTAAAATGTAACGCTACACTTAACATAACCTAACCTAACCTCAAACTTAACCTGTAACCTAACCTATACCCCAACCTATAACCTAACCTCGCTTAACTTAATTAACTTAACTCTTTCCTGTCCCAATTGGTCTTTAGTATTTTATTCTGGCTAACGCCAGACGATTTTATTCACCTCTGGGAAAGCCCTCGGACAGGAATGAGATATAAACTCTCTCTCTAACTCTTTCCTGTCCGAATTGGTCTTTAGTGTTTTATTCTGGCTAACGCCAGACGATTTTATTCACCTCTGGGGAAGTCCTCGGACAGGAATGAGTTAACCTACAGTACTGTAACCTAACAACACCTACCTAACCTAACCTACCTGACCTCGCCTCGCTTCACCTCACCTCACTTACATGCAACTTAACTTACTTAACTTAACTAAAGTTAACCTATTTAACTTTTAGCTTATACGAGAGAAGGCCCTTCTTGACATAAAAGATCATCTGCGTCTGTGACAAAGAGAACGTTACTAACAGGAACTACAGTATAGCAACAACCGCGTGTAACAGGAGGTTACTTATACACAAAACGAATCAGGGTGGGCTTATTTATTATTATCGCGAAAGGAGGCATTTACAAAAATAGATACGCATTGCGTACATGCGCATACTGGTATTTAGTTGGCTTACACAAAATCATACTGAAAGTGCTTGATAATCTTGTGAAATATCAGCATATACTCTCATGTATTACCTAGAATTGACAATAATTATTATTTTTTAAATGCCCTTATTAAATAACTTTACAACAATGCTTAATTCTAGCCCTTACCCAAATTCCAACCCAATCCCTAACCCAAGCTCCAACCCTAATCTTAAAAGGACTGTGACGTTTCGAATCTAGCAAAACAGTAATTTAAATATAGACTCAACCGTAACTAACTATGCGCATAACTAACTAGGCACTGGCAAATAAATAGGGCCAACAGAGAACGAGTTTTCACTGCTTCTGTCAATACACGGAGAACACTAGTTGGAGTACATACGGAGAACACCTTGGAGAGAACTTACTAACACGGAGAACACTTTGGAGAGAACTTAAAATGGAGAATACGTCGAAGCTATCAATATCTCGTAGGAATTAAAGACGTAAGTTAACTAGTATACACAATAATACGCTCGTGAATATAATACTCGCTTGTATCTTTCGTAGTTATTTAAACTTGTGTACTGCATGTCTTATAGTTTTCACCGATGGATGCTCGGTTTATTCAAGATAAAGACTTGTTATTTACATTAAATAAAACTGTGAACTATATATCTGAGTATTCCGTTGGTTGACACTGCGTTCCCTGCTGGCGACACGACAAGGACAATTTTAGGAGAATTGGAAAAAACAGGAAACGCGTTCGCTAATCGCATTGTCAAAAGAAAGTGATACTATATGTAAAGCTTGTCGTTTGAGCGAAAAAGTCGGGGCGCGTTACGGAATAATTACAATAACACTTTGCACGTGTGGTTTTATTACGCGATGCTAAATTACTAAACACAAAAAAGTATTGCACGTAAATCGGCATTGACCGCGCGCTTGCTTTAGTATAAAATAACGGTGAATACATTAAAAACCTAAATGCTGCAATACATACTATTGGTCAATACGTAGGTAGGTATATGCTTTAGAAACCAGTCAGTGATTCGCAAATATTCACAAAATAGTTTAAACTTTATATCGACAGACCATTAGACCACTGTCAGCTAGCTATTAACTCCTCGTGGATTTCTTGGCGTCTTGTGATTGCGTACAATTATCCACGACCAGAAGCGAAACTCGACTTCCAATATTCCATTGGTTGTCCTGGTACACGTTCGGAAACCCTTCGGACATACGAATAAGACATCTGAAGTATGCCTATTAGCTTTCGGCTTGATCAAGTGATTGACGAAAACATTCTTACACACACACACACACACACACACACACACACACACACACACACACACACACACACACACAACCGGGGTCATGACATAGGCATAACGGCTATGGTTTAGCAACCAGTATCCGCAAAATGGATTTAAAAACAACAGTTTAAAGGGGAACTCCAGTCAAAAAATAAATATTTTTAGTAATTACTACTTATTGACCGAGCGTGAGGTCTGTATTAGTGAAATATCGGACCGACGTTTTTAGTAGAGAAAACAGTGCAGAAAACGGAGGTCCGATATTTCACTAGTACCGACCGAAGAAACGAGGTCAATAAATAGTTTATTTTGACTACAAATGTTGTGAAATGTGAACGTTTTGTGAAAACCCGACAAAGTGTTAGGCTCGTATTCGTCACCATCTTTCTTGCGAACTAAACCAAAATGGCATATGTTTTCCCATTTTTGAAGTACTTTCCGTTTAGCTAGAATCCTGAACTTTCTACCCCAAATAGCATTTTCCAATTGCTTTTGTTTGACATATCGCTCAAGGTTGTACGTTATACGTAGTTGAATAAAAAAACATTTGAAATTCTATAATATTCGTGAGAAGTAAATGTCATATTATTACTAGCCTGCGAGAAGGCTCTCTCGACGCGGCGCTGTGAAATGAGAGCCTGCAACAACCATAAGACTTAATTAATATGCAAATGTCGCGAATCAAACCAATCACATTCTTCCGGAAGTCGGTGTGAAAACCCTCATTCAAAGCACAATCCGAAGATGTAAATTTCACACTATCAACTATACACGTTACTGAAAACTCAAACAATCTGTTATAAGAAAGCCAGAAGCAATGTAACGCATCTAACGATTGTCGGGTATGTAGTTAGGAGTTCAATATATTTATTTTTAGACTAAAAACCTGTAGTGAAACAGTTTAGCGATGCGTGCATGCTAACGTCTCAGTTTGAATGTACCAAGATTGGATCTTGACAACCTCAGATCTTTATAGTTTTATAAGTTTGCTATCTCTAATTTGTGAAGACAAACATAACTTTGATTTTACAAGGAACATTGATAAATCGTTATTCGAGATTAGGTGTTTGTGATTCACGGCATTAACTGATCCAGGTGATGGCGACAGAATATCGTCAAGATAGAAACGACGAAAATTGCTTAGACACAAGAGTTTAAACTGACCCAGAGTAGCGCTCCTCGTGTTCAAGTTGCAAAAGGTCAAAACGAAGACTTTCACGAACAGCTGTATACGAACGAACATGAAGTGAATTACGTTCCTTCGTAGCTACAGTGTACATGTAGGGAAGGTGCGAAAACATAATTTAAATGAACATATAGACACTTTCAGAAGTTTTCAAAGATAGCCGACATATAGAACCAGGTGCGTATCCTTATAGTCTAAACGGCGACATATTAATAGTTAAGAAATTCAAGTGTTTTATCAAATTTAGCAAGACTTTCCTTCTGGCTGTTGAGTTGAAAAACTGGGTCATTCTGAACGAAATAACTGGTAGCCGGCGAGCCAGACGCACTGGCGCACAAATTGAATAATATCAATTAAGTTCCAGACACTTAGCACAGACATTTAATGGCAGAAAGAAACTTCGTTTGAAAAATAACTTACCTCATTTAGCAATAATCTTTATTATTATATGGAAAAGAGTATTTTACTAGCAACTAAAACACTCGTAGAATCCATATTTCACTACATCCGGGAACCGAGTGGCGTATTTCTCATATGTAACGCTCGCGAGTGACATATCGACAAGTCAAAATTTACTCCTTTTGCTGTAAGTTTCGAGTCAACTAAATTTGAGGCAGTAACTTCTCTTAATTTAGTTTTTCAAGCAGGCAACCACCATAGAAATGTAGCTTAGACATTGATCAAGATGACTAGACCGGTTGCCTTTCGTGTATCACAAGACAGCACTGTTGAACCGCCAGAACCGGTGAGTTAAATGTCTAAGGAACAATATAAGTAACACTACATTGTAGTACAAAAGCTCAGCTTTATAACAGTAGATACATGGCGGTATCGGCAAATTATCAAAATAAAACGAAGTCATTTACGAATATGAGACTTTCCTGTAGCTACCAGATCAAATAAAATTCTGATTCTTTGCAAGCTTATGTTGTTGTAGCTTTTCTTCGAAGTGTTATATTTAGGTGTATTTACGCCATATTTCTTGTTTGTTTATGATTGCAAGTTATGCGAACTAGGTTAATCAGAACTTCACGCACGCTGATTGGATGCATTCTGAAGTGAGCCATTCAAAATAGAACACCAACGGAGTTTGCATGACTCCACAGAAATCCCATTCATTACAATATGTTTTTAAAAAAAACATAAATTTTAGCATATAAATTAAATATTACGGCTGGCTACCCCCCTCACGTTCAAAGTATATACTATCCGATACGATCTGGCATGGTTGCCTGCTTGTAACAAAAAATGCCATCAACGGTGTTTTTGAGACACTTTTATCGAGGTTGGCCGGCCGTCTAATAAGAGCTACGGCGTCTTTAATAGCCGTCTTGTTGGAATATGTCTCCACTCCATGCATTGATGAACTCCGTAAAGAACAACTTTAAAATTATTTTTTTCTGCATAAATTTTGTTCGACCAATGCTTTGTTGCAGGCCCACATTTCACAGCAACAGGAGGGCCTGCCCGCAGATTCCGGACCGCTCAGGAACCAATCAAATTGCTGGATTTTACGTTCCGGACCGCTCACGAAAATAGTCATATAATAAAAGACCTTATCTCTTTCCTGTCCAAATCGCTCTTTGGTATTTTATTGTGGCTAACGCCAGACGATTTTTTGATGACATTGAGTGCTAGAAACAAAAGAAAAGGACTCAGTGATGTAAACATTCAAAAGAAAATACCCGATGCCAACGTTGAGGCATCAAAATGGCACCGACTATTAATAACTAATATATAATGAAATGAAATGAAGTAGAGGATAGCAGAGACTGACATCAACAAGATGTGGCAAGAGCTCAGAGATGCCACCTATGCTGCAAACAGCGACGTGTTAGGTTTTGTCAGGAGGAAATATCAACACTAGTTCGATGACAACGATCGAGAAATCACCACACTCCTAGACCAAATACATTCATTACATCGTGCCTATCTCTGACAAGTCATCCCTCTCTCCTCCGCAGAGGCTCGGAGGCGAGGGCGTGCGGGCGAGAAGACGTGCGAGGAATAATGGGAAGAGGGAAAGAAAAGGAGTAGATAATGATGTCAATATGGCGCCCAAATTCCGTGGTGGACTAGGCGCCAGATTCGGAATTTCAATATATAATCAAATTTAATTTACGGAAAAGTTGGAGAACAAAAGACACATTTAAATTGCTGGCAGACAATTCTCAACTCGAGAATGTTAATATTGTTACACAAGGACAGGATTTTCCAGTTTTGAATTATGCAATTAAACATGTAAACAAACCATAGCCACTGGAAAGGGAGAGGGCTGCGAAACTCCGCTCTGAAACAATAGAACTTCCGGTTTCATGTTGAAAATTGCACACCTGAGCGTCACGTGATCTTGAACCGGCATGGCCAGTGTATTCTTTCATATGGCTTACATTAGATTATAACCTTGTTCTTCGTTAAATGGCACGATGTCGGTTATGGTGACTTCTAAAAATCCACAAGAAACATATTTACAAGTCCAAGGGAGTACCCTTGTACTATATTTCGTTAACAAAATTCGGTAGGAATTCGGTTTTTGACGACCTACGAAATTAAGACAGCGACAGTGCTGTATAGTCAATAGTGTATATACAAATTTTATATTTTACATTGATTCTGCGTTAATTTTAGATATTAGTTTATTCAATAATATGATTGTGTGCAAAAAGAAAACACCTCAAAAAGATCGGATTGGTTTAAACAGGACCGTGAGAGTTTTTAAATCGCGCAATTCTCAAATAAGACGTAAACAAATATATATGGTGGTGCATCGTTGTGTAGATGATTGGCGTTCGGACTTTATCGTGACATTAAAATGATCATCCCTTGAACATTACACAATCGTATCAAGCGCTAACTCATGCATGGCTCACTCAAATAATTAGCCGTAGCGCGAACTATTTTCTCCCCGCCGGACTAATTATTGTAAACAAACATTTATAAGATTCTCAGCTACAAAAATCTGGGAAAATATTCCCAGTGATTTAAAAACCCTTTTTGTTTCAATGTAAAAAATATTAAGTCACCAAGGTTGATCTGAATACCATTCTCGTATTATACAATGTCTATTTTGTTACTTCGACACGATCTTGATATTTCATCGTCTGCTGATCCCCGAACTTATTAATATGTAAATATAGGCAGTGGTTAAACTCGAAAGCTTTATACTTTAATTACACTCTCACATATGTATATTCTTTCATAAAATATTTTGTTTTATATCCAACTCTGATTTATTTATGTATCAGTATGTAAACTTTGTACTTTTCATTGTAAGTATTAAAAATAGTGTGAATAAATTGAAATTATCATAAATCGCCGCATGTCTACAAATTATTAATAAAAGAAAAACCAAGGAACAACGCAGTCGAAAAGCATTTGTCGTCTCCGTGCCATTATTAAATCGGAGTTTTGCACTTTTGTTGTCAGATGGCAATGTTTCTTATACTTTAGTTATTCTTTAATTATACGTGTACGTAAACTGATACGCATACGACAATTGCCAGTCCTCACCGTTGTTTATGAAACGCAATACACCAGACATTTAGTGCATTTAATATTCAATGAAGGCAACTCAACTTACGAATTTTAGTTTTAGTTGTACTGTTGGCAAAACAGTATTGCATCATTATTTTACCTCGGCTCTACTGTGTTCGGTCCGACCATTGATCGTTTATTCGAATTTACTGCACTTTATTAAATATTCTTTGCAAAGGGAGTTTTCACGAGGGACCATCTATGCATATAATGTCCAAATGAAGTGGAATTTATATCGAAACCATCACGGAAGAACTTTCGTTGTAGCACTTGTAGGTACGCGCCTCGCTGCTCTAATGTAAAATCTTGCTTTTTATTGCTCAATCATGCAGGTTCAACGTCACGTGATCTTGAATTTGGCGAACAATAACATAAATCTCAGTCACGCCCACTTTCACAGCCCTCTCCCTTTCCAGTGGCTATGAACAAACGCTACCCGAGAAAGTTTATATCAAAAGACACTGAACTGTTGTAAACATAGTTCTTCCCTATGATAAGTTGCACGTATGCACGTAGTGCATGTGGTACGTTTGCGAGCTTGGTGTAATGTAGAAAGTTAGCGCTGAGAATATCCCAGCGCTGCATGTTCGTCGGCTTTGTTTATCAACGTTCGATATTAAAACGTTTGTCAGTCTGGCAGCGTTTCGAATTTTTTTATTCGTTCCACAGGTGATTTCCATAGAAGAATTCAGAACTAATAACGTCCAGAACAACATTGTACTTATTAGATCTTGAAGAAAACATTGTACTTCGTGCAAACTATCGTCGCTACGTCCCATGACAAGAGAAGCGCAGATTTGTTACCTGACTGAAATCTCTTCGTATTCGGTTCGTTTGCCGACTTCGAATTCGGTGTTAAAAAATCCTTCTCCGGCGTACTTGCACTTATTGCAAAGCATTCTATATCTTGTAGTCTAAATTAATCTAAGTCTAAATTAATCGAAGTCTAAATTAATCGAAGTCTAAATTAATCGAAGTCTAAGTCTAAATTAATCGAAATATAGTTTACATCTAATTGATTTAAAATGGCAGACACGTAAATAACAGCAAGAATCAAATAAATTCATTTAATCGCACTGTTTCTCCACGAAAATCGTCATGCTAACCTTTCATACTTCATTAGATCTTGAAGGGAATGCTGAATTTCTCCCAAATCGTCGGGTTTTTATGCTATTTACCAGAGAACCGCAAATCGTTATCAATCATGTCAAACATTATCTGGCGGAGGCTTCTCTTCTCGTTTTCCACCTT